>CM042150.1:72963577-73058577 GCA_023376005.1 Doryteuthis pealeii
ACTTTAGTTTTTCAGTTGAAGTGGTATGAAGACAGAATAAATGCAAATAAAGAAATATAACAAATCATGTTAATTATGTCATTAGTTACACAAATCAAAAATCATTTATACTACTCGAAAAAAACTCCTTGTTTAGGATTTTAAGCTACTAACATATAACTATACTTTTGTGAAAAGTTAATACACATTATCAATTGTGAAACAATTATGCAATTTTTAAGTCTTGATTTTTAGTTCAAGAAAAAAAGTAATAGTAAAAATGTCATAACTTTGGTTTCTAACTTGGAAATTTTCAGCTACATATCTATTGTATATAGTTAGATAAGAATATAGATTCAGTTTAGCTAACCAGACTAAGGGTACAGTTTACTTACATTGTAACTAAAATCCTTCACTAACAATCAAGTTTTAGAATTTACAAAAATGATTATTTGTGAGTGGCCAATGATCTAAGCATCTTTGAGTTATGTGATGAGAAACATCCAGACCAAAAGAAGACATTTGATGAATTATAATAAGATCTAAGAATTGATCATTGTATTAAACACATGATTCATAAACTTCATATTAAAACAATTGGGGGAAAAATTCATGTATTTATTTTTCAAGAAAAATGATCAGGTTGAATATTAGTGTGTATACATTTTAGAAAAAAAAAAGTAGATTAATCTGTCAAACATTGATGTGTGCCATTAACAAAGGATTAAATAATATAGAAAAGAGAGTGTAGATTTTCTTTTCACACCTACACTGAACATGGACATTTTTATGTGCATTAAAAACTTATTGGAATAGAATGTATGCACAAAGATTTAAACACTAAACAAATAATCACTAATTAAGCAATGTGTGTAATTAGTTTATTCTAAAACAGAAAATGTTTTAAGTTGATCAGAACTGTTTTCTATAAAAGCAAAAAGGATTACGTTTCAATAGATCTGCTCTAAGAATTCATTAAAAATATCTTTGTTTGAACCAAGTATTTTTGTTGCGATTTTTCATTATTCTGGATTGTCTGACAATATTTATAAAGTAACTTTTATAGTTAATTATTTGTCTCATCTAACTTGAGTTATTATAAACAGCAATAAAAATTGTCTCTTTACAATGTGTGACATGCACATTATTTTTCATCACTGTAGAAAATTCATAGCTAGTGATGGTGACTATGTCGGAAAATAGTGTTTAGTAGCTGAAAACGTGCTCTATTTGTTGGAATTTCTGTGCTCCCTATATCTGTTGTAGTTTCCATAGAAATAAGTAGCAGGCATTACTTTCAGTGCACTCTTTGTATGAAGATTCTATTTTTATGTGTATACTATTATACCACTACAAAAGTGACATTTTTATTAGCATACTAGTGTTAAAATGCAATTTTCAATCCAATTTACAACTTGATAATAGAACAGCATCTGTGTTTATACCCACCCTGATCATTATATTTTCTAAAGGGGAGATAACTATTAGATGCTAATAATACAGACTTTTAAGTGAGTTTATTATAAAAATGAAAAAAAAAAAAATGTGTATTTTTTTAAAAGACTTTCAAAATTCATTTTCATGATTCAGAATTTGCAAAATGAATAATTGAAATACCACATTTAGTAGATTTTTCTTCATTTTTTTTTATGTTTATGGGTGGGAAAGTTTGAAATTAAAAAAATACCCCCCCCCCCCCACCATTCCTGAAAACAGTAGTAATCTTGGGAATGAATGACTTTATACATACATATAAGTCTGACCTAAATAGTGTGTCATAAAAATTCCTTTTGTAGAACAGTCTTTAATTTGTACTTTTTTAATTTATATAAATATTTATTAAGAATGAATGTATAGAGTTTCAATAAATTAGACATTCTCTGAAGTGGGTATAAGTTTGTACTGCTACATAATTAACTCAATAAAATTTAGGAAAAGAACCAACACTACATATAAAAAATAACTTGATATTTACAAAAGAAAAAAGAAATTAAAAACTATTGTAATTATTCACAACTAGAAGGAATCTGAAAAAGAAATTAACTCTAGAAAAATGTTGTTTGTGTGAAAGATGGAAATCTTTAAAAAATGTAAAAACAATGACTTAGATAAGATATTTTAAGTAAGTATTACCTAATTTGTATAGATGAACACTTGACAAATAGAATAACAGAACTTTCTATTTTATATTCTTTGGAATATGAATGAAGATTAATATTATAAAAGTATTATCCATGCAGGTTAGCTGGTTTGTTATTGTGGGAAACAACCTTTTCTTTCTTTTTTGTTTGTTCTCAAATCCATTTTCTTTCTTCAGAATTGCCATATGGAAAAATAATTATTCATTTTCTATTTGTTCCTTTTAAATCACTTTCCCCTCAGAGAATTTTTATTGTAAAACATATCACATTTTATTCTCATCATTATAATTGCTCTCTCCTCAAAAAATATCATGTAGACTAACAATTTTCTCTAGATAAACTTTTATACCATTTGTATTGCTCATCTATGCAACATCATGTGTACAAGAGAAATTTGAATTAACAAAACAAAAACAGTCTCCATTTTGTTGATATTGATTAGTCTTAGAAATATCAAACATTAATGAAATAATTGGACCATATGACCTTTAGGCACCCCTTTTTGATCTCGATTAAGAAAGGACATGTTTTTTATTTACACTGTCAATATCAGGTTGTTTTAACAGACGATTTTTATATTTTTTTTTAGTTTCAGTTTCGTATGCATATTTACTGGGGAAGATTTCTAAATACAAGCTATTAAGACAAATATGCATCATTTTTAAACACCTATATATAAAACCATAACCCAGCAAAAAAACCACATTATAAGGAGATTTTTATTAGAGCAATACACTTAAAATGGTCAAAGACATAAAGCACTTTCCAGTTTGTCTTGCAACCAAATAATAATTTTGTTGGGTCTATGTA
The DNA here is from genome assembly GCA_023376005.1 of Doryteuthis pealeii. Taxonomy (NCBI): domain Eukaryota; kingdom Metazoa; phylum Mollusca; class Cephalopoda; order Myopsida; family Loliginidae; genus Doryteuthis; species Doryteuthis pealeii. The sequence continues at coordinate 72,966,508 of CM042150.1, forward strand.
TTGAACATAATTTCTAAACATATAAATTCTCCATAGAACAAAGATAACTATGAAATGCTAATTAAAATCCTTCACTCCTTTCTAAATAGAAGCATCAATATCATTATGGACTGCTGTTACAATAGAAGTCTAATGGGTTCATCAGTCATCTATTATTTTTTAAAGCTTTAGTCCATATATATATATATATATATATATATATATATATATATATATATATATATATACACACAATTCCAAAGTGTAAACATTTGTTTTTTAATGGCCCACAGTTTTCTGTTATTTCTTGATTGTAAAAGAAATTGGTTGATAAAACGTAAATCACTTGAAAGAGAAAGTGAAATAAAAGACTAAAGTTAGTGAAAAAAGAAAACAAAATTCTTCCTTTAATCAGTTGTTAATTGCAATTAAATCTGCTGATCCTAAATCCTGAAGATATTGAGAAAAAAAAGTACAAGACATCAATAAATAAGATAAAATGAAAAGAAATTAGTTAATCATTTTCTAAATTAATTTGGAATTATTGTTCCCTATTTAACTATTTCAGAGCCTCAAGCTACTTAAATGTTTAAAGGGCTGTCAATTATCTCTTTGTAATCTTATTTCATTTCTTTGATATTATCTTAACTTTGAATAGTTAATTCAGTTGTCTATAGATAAAAATTTATAATTATAACTGAATATGAATAAATGTTTTATTATTTAACAGACACATTTTTATATTGAGGAAAATATAAAGAATATTGTAATATATAACCAATGAGAAATTTTGTAGATTTAATGGATCACAAAAAAAGAAAGAAATAGAGGAGAAAGTAGTTGATACTTAGTTGAAATATCTGAAATTTATCAAGAATGCAAAATCTTCTGGAGATGTATTCAAGGGTGGATCAATAGGTGTAGCTTGAAATATAATTATTTGCTGATTTTTTTGTCTGAAACTTTCACTGTATAATGTTATATTATATTGCATTATGTATAATGTTCAATTTATATCATAGGTATTAAGGAAGGTAATGCTGAAAAATAGATATTTATGTAAAATAAATACTTTTTTCATCTTTAGGCTGTGAACTTATTGATGAAATGATGTATATTTGGTGTTGTATATTTGGTTAATTTGGGAAAATAAGATAGAAAACATTTAGGGAAAAGGACAAAGAGAAATTTTGCCCAAATAATAAGATTATTAATATCAAAAGTCTGCTGAGACAGAAACCCAAATGTTTTTAATGGTATTTGAACAAAATGACTAATGTAACTTGTCGCACTACATTTTCTGATTAAAAAAGATTCTGTTTAGCAACTCTGATTTATTATATAGTTTTAAAAGTAAGAAAATGAAACAATATCTTATTTGCAGTTTGTTAGGAAAGGTTATCTTTCTCAGAGGCAAATTTATCTTAGAATAAATCATCTTTGCTAAAAACTTAAAAATTATAGTCAACAAAAATATTTTAAAAAATGAAACTTACTGCTACTGTTATAATCAAAATTAAATATTTGTAAAAACAAAAATGTTGATCTTTCTAAGTGACATAAATGTATCAGTTTTGGAAAATGTAATTCATTCAGGATATGACAAATTTAAAAAAAATATATTTTATTTTAAGTATAAACTGTTCACATTCAAAACATTTCATTATATTTTGACATAAATCCCCAAATCAAAGGTCTATATTAGCAATTGGTTAGAGTTTGTCCTCTATTGATGGATATTTTGATGGAGTGTAACCAAATTAGGTAAACATACTCATTGGACCCAGGAGAAGGTTTAATGTATAAAATATTTTTCTTAATTGAAGAAAGAGTGGGGATCTAAATTGAATGGAGTCTTTGACAAGAATCAATGGGTCACATATTGCTGTAAATAAATATATAGAATTTAAATTTCCAAACTTAAAAAAAAAAACCTTAATGAATTATTCAAATGATTATTCATATTCAATTAAACATTACTAATTGGTTTTATAAATGGTTCTTCAAGCTGGAAATGCAAAGTAATTACATAGCAAGATGAATAATCTTGACAAATAAAAATGTTACTTACTTTAATTTTTAAAATATTTCTCAACCAAAACTCCTCGAATTTTTCACAGAATATTAATTTCATAAGATGATATAAAAAAAACTATAATTGGTAAATATATTTTATGTTATGTGGATTTATCTTTTATACCAACAATTACTATCTGTATGAGTTTATTGTAAATTTTTAATTGACAAAAAGGAGTGTAAAATAGTCTATCAGTTCATTATGCTTATTAAATATTTATGGTCCTTGAAGAATTCTAACTATGACCCAGTGGTGAAATGGAAAACAGTTCAAACCTCAAACTCTGCTATGGACTTCGAAGGTAAATGTTCATTCTGCATATCAGAAAAAAAATTGAAATACTGCTATTTAAGAACACACGAAAATTACTTGATAAATGTAACGAACTGATAGCGAAGTGCTGATACAAAGGAAAATTCCAGTTTTGAATTTAACCATATATTTAACCATATAATATTTATTCAGTCCTCTGCATATAAAGTCTAAATTAGCTCTTTGTATTAATTTTATTCAAATTTAGCTATATATGTCTTGTACATGTAAAACCCTGGTTAAATTTGACCCTCTACATATAAAGTCAAACTTAAAATTAGGGCCTTAATTTAATTTGCCTCATTCTTAATAAATGCCCCTAAAGATATAAAAAAATTAAACACAACATTTAAGGATAGAAATTAAAAGGTGGTAAAGAAATTAGAATACCATCAGAAAATAATATGATTAAATTAACAGTAAATTCTTCAGACGTTTGGACCATCTATGACAAATAACTAACAGAGAGGAAAATTTATGACTGGCTAGAGAAGGAACCCTTGAGGTGACATAGTACTTTGACTTAAAGTCAAAATAATAACAAACACATGACCATGAAACAAGAAAAAACAATCTGGCTCGCAGAATAATAAATGTCTCCACTATAGTAACATCTGATGGAGGTTACTAAGGGAAACTATAAGTCTCTTGAAATAGACTATTATGCTTATACACTAAATCTTTATATATATATATATATATATATATATATATATATATATATATATATATATATATATATATATAGTGTGTGTGTGTGTGTGTGTGTGTGTGTGTGTGTGTGTGTGTGTGTGTGTGTGTGAACAAAAACAGGTGCTCATTTCTTCAGCAGAAACTTCAACAGCCTATATTTAAAACAAATTAAAGATGGAAAAATATCAATCTGAAGTTGTTTTTTTTTAGTTTTTGTTTGGTAGAAAGAAAAAGCCCCCCCCCAAAAAAAAAACAAAAAAAACAAAAACAAAAACAAAACAACAACAACAAAACAACAGAAAAATCTTTCATCTTTTATAACTTGAAACTGGTTTATTAATTGGTCAGTTTCTGTGTTTTGTTTATATTACCTAGACAATACATTGGATGACACAGTTTATACCACCTCTAACTTTCAGAAGTTAAGAGATTGCAGGGATGATAATATTTATAGTATTTTGAGGATTATGCCTCCTAAAAAGTATATTTTCTAAATCAAATTCAAGTAAAGTAACATATTTCTTATCAAAAAAGAAATAAAAACTTGAAGAAATGTATAAAGAAATGTATACAGACAATCTTTTAATAAAAATGTTCATTAAATAGTATACCACATTTATTGGAAAAATTCTTGTTGCTATTTTAAGATAAAAATTATATCTGAATATTTTTTTTGACAAATTATATAAAATAATAAAATTGAGAAAAATCTATAATTTATATATTTCTAATAAGTTTTTCAGAATGGCCAGTTAGTTGGAGAGATTAGCATGCTTTAAACTTTTGCCAAATATTTCTTTAAATAAAAAAAAAAATTGTGCCAGTAAGAAAAAATGTGAAATAGCTATTTTCTTATAAAAAAAAAAAAAGAGAGAAAATTAAGAGAGAGTGAAAAATGCCATGTTGATCTTTATTCAGTTAACAATAGAAACATTTTTTTGAGAACATCTTAACATATCCAAAGGTTGTTCCATAAATGGCTTCCATTTATATCAAGAGAATAAAAGATTTTTAAAAATCTAATTAATAGCATTATGATTAAACAAAAGCCATGACATTTATCCCATTGTAATATTCATGTTTGCTTTTCAAATCTGTATTTTCCTTACTGATCCTACTCTTAAGAATTCACATTTCTTCATTTGTTATCAATTTTTAGAACTTATATCACATTTTATTCTATCTATTTGTATTTATTTTACTTTTTTTTAAAATTTGAAATCCATATGAGAAGTTGATTAGTTTGAGATTTGTCTTAATCAACCAATCAAATAAAAATTGTGGCAAATAAAGTTCTACAAGTCACAAGAAAACTTTTCAATAATGAAACCTATAAATTTAATCTATTTTATAATGATCTGAATCTTATATGTAAAAATGGCACATTGTAGTTTGATTTTTTGTTAGTACAATAGCTTAAAATACTCTTAGAAAATAAAACAATTTCCAATCCAAATTAAAACTTAATATTAATAGCGTGTGCAGAGAGTGGTCTATGTTATGTTCACCTTGATCATTATAATATTTCAAAGGAGATATCTATGAAATGTTAAAATGTCTTCCGATTTATTTATCAATCCTATAAACAAACTTAATGGCTGCTAAAGGCAGATTTCAAGGAGTAAATATTCATATGAATATAGTAATATTAAATAGAAATAAAATGTTTTGAATTGTGATTTTATATTATGAATAGAAAACATACAAAAAATAATTGATAATTTTTGTGATTATTAGCAATCAGAGCTTCAAAGTTCTCTAAATAATATTGTGCAATTTCTGTGATAGACATGAATCTGTACATAAGCAGCTGAAGGTGTTGTGCCACTACCTGCCCAATTTGAAGCATCAATGAAGTTTGGCAGCATCTCTAATTGACCTTTGGTTTGGGTAACTAACTAGATAAGGTATCACAAAAATAACCTGCTTCACCGGCTAACTGTGCTCCATAAAAAGATAACAAGGAAAAAAGTAATGTCACTTACACTCTGCACATAGAATGTACAAACTGCTTGAAAATGCAAAGTCAGAAAGAAGAACTGCAATGGTTTCTAGAGAACTAGCATGATATAAGATTCCATTTTTGAATAAGACTAGCCTGGTAGACAAAAACCAGCTGAGATTAGCAGTGGATATATCTTCAAGAGTAGCCACACTAACACAAAACAAAGAGAAGAAGGCATCAGAGTTTTGCTGACTTTACACCTACCACTAAATAAGAAGAATGCCATAATCATCAGTGCCTCTGTCCCAACCATGATGAATCCAGATGACAAAGTTTTATGAAAAACGTGATCATTGTAGAAGTTCTACACCCAGAGAAACTTATCATTCTTGGAGACTTCAATACAAGAGTTGCATCCAGGCACCAGACTTCAAGACACATGTCCCAAATAAATACCATGTTCTGTCGGCCTACTTGCAATAAAAGTGTGCTCTATACACTGGTAGCTTACTATCAGAAAAAATGGCAGGTGAGACATGATAGTCATAAAAGGTCATGTGCAGTACTAAATGCTGGAAACTGATTGTGACCAAGTTGAATTTTCTTATCCAGCCAATGAAAAGACCCCCAAGATAGAAAAATGCTAAGAGATGAAAAGTATCAAGTTGAAGAACAGGAGAGTTGTTGAAAATTTCTTAAGTGGGCTTCATAGAAATATGTGGGAAACATCAGTTGACCAGACTGATATTGAAGAACAGTGAGTATCATTCAAAAACCCTTAAGCACCTCAAACCTTCAATATGCAGACATAAGAACTAGTTTGATGAGAAAGAATTAGAGATAAAGTTTTATTCACTGAAAAACAATGCATGCTCACAGCATCACTTTTCATCAGCCTACAAGAAAGCCACATGCTAAATAGTGCAGTAGAATCTTCAAGAGATGCAAGACCCTTAGCTCAGCAACAAGAAAGGCTGACAAGATCCAGATTAAAAAAAACAAAAAACAGACATTAATAAGTGCTTCTACAATGCACCAAAAACTGTCATCTGGGTTGTCCTCGTTACTCAATGCTGATTGATTCAAGTTGTTCACAGAGAAGACAAATCCTGGAGATTGGTCAATAAACAGACAATGTGAAAACCCAAACTTCCCATCATCTATTAACAATAAAGCCATCACCTGCATGCCTAAGGTGGAAATAAATCACAAGGTAGATAATCTATCTTCAGAGATGACAATAAATATATCAATAAGTACTTAAAGGTAGTTCAGCTAGTTTCAATAGCTAGGTAGCCAATAAAGGTAGATCAATAAATCTGGAGCCTGGCACGTAGTTTTTGACTTAATTTTTAAATGTTTAATCTACATAATGAATAGTCATCAGTGAATCAAGTGCATTGACAATAAATGAAAGTTTGTGAATTTTTTTTCCTTTAAATTAATTTATTTTGCAGCAAAGTCATTCATGTTAGGAAAAAAAAAAAGATAATAAACTTGCGGAACATTCAATAATGTTTGTTATTAGATTGCCAATATATTTGTTATGTTTTTTTAAAGTTAGCATCAAATATTTATTTATATCAATCATTATTGCAAAGTATAGAAGAAACAACTAAACAATGAAAAGTCTTGTGTTCATTATTACTATTTACCAATATCTCCCAAATGCTAAAGTGCTATTTTGATTTTATAAACCTGCATTTCAATCAGATGGTCAATTTTAATTGCATTTTTTCAGGTCTGAAATTCTTTTCTTTTCTTTTTTCTTTTTGTATAAAAAAAGACAAAGAATTTTGTAACAGAAATAAAAACAAAAATGTTTAGAATACTTACTTATATGTACACACACACGAGTATGTATATACATGCATCTATCTATCTATATATATATATATTGTAATAATTGTGAAAAATTATGGGTCTACTGCAGTTTTGATCAGAACCCTACCTCTTACTGGACCAAGTTGAAGTTACTACTATTTATCCTCATTTGCTATTAGGTAGGTGGGTGAGATTTGAGCTATCATCTTAATTTGTATATGGAGTCAATCCTTTGTCAATTTATAGTTGAACTCTATCCCTTGTTCCTGTTTTCCCTGCCTTGTCGAGCTTAATTTATTTGTTTATTTATTTCCCTATTCTGTATTATTTTTCTTTGAATTTAATTTTTATTACAAATGATAACTTGTGTAAATGGTTAAAATTTGATTCTAATTTTATTTTAGGGTATAAGTTGCTGTGTCTACAGTTGCAAAATGATTCTATTGTTTAATAATTTTTCTTATCAAGGAATTTAATTATTGTTAATTTTTCCAGTAAGCATAGGAAACATGGGTCATTCAGAGACCTGCATATGTTGGATTTCTTTAAAATATCCCATCTAATAATTAGTGTTAAACTTTGATCATATCTAAAGTTGTTGCGTTCCTCAGCTTTACATTAGAGAACAAGTGCTTATGATTTGCAAGTCTCATTTTAAATTCTGTTTTATGCAATGTGTGGTTGACTTAGTAAACTCTAAATCCAACTACCCTCCCTCTATAATTAAGAATACATATATATGTACATATGCATACATATATGATCAAGTTGTGCAGACAGCATGGATTCCCATGACTCTCTTACTAGCTATCCGTATCAGTCATCACCCCTGGCAGATCTTCTGCACAGCATCCAGAATCTGTACAGAGCTAATCAATGGAGGTTTTTGATGGTTGGTGTACACTAGTGTGTACATGTGTAAGAGGCCCATAGGAGAACATCACTCATCAGTTTGTCCTTACTTTTCCAGTTGTGTTCAGTATGTCTTGTTCATCTTACCTGGATGGTTTATGTGATAGGAAGTTAGTGGCCATACAGCTGCTCTTTTGTGGAGTGTAACTTCCAAGATTTGTTCAAGACAGCACTCTGCATCTTTTATAGTTCCCATCTTTTCCTTCAAGTGTTTCATTTTTAGTGGCACTGACACAGCTACAGTTTGAAAGAATTTTTGCTTTATCTTATCAAAGAGATCTGATTTCCATATGATCGATATTCTGTCTATAGCAGTTCCTGCCTTTCTTAGGCACATATCGACAATGCTTTCTGTAGATGAGATATTACTACCTGGTTATGTAAACTAATTCACTAATTTCAGAGGTCTACTGTCTAGATGTCTCTATCTTGTTTGTAACACATGAACTCTATTTTACCTGAATTCACATGGAGGCTAATGCCTCATGCTGCTTTCTCAAGGCTATGCATGAGTGATTCAGCGGGTGCAGGAGTATTCGCTAAAAGTGCTAGATCATCTGTGTAGTCTGCATCTATAATAGTTTCTGGGTAATTCCATGTCAAATCATCCAGGCCATGTCACCCACCTCCTTCAATTTTTCTGAAATTTTGTTCAAGTGTAGATTATGATAAAATTAGCCTCTCCCCAAAATTTGAGCTTCCAATTCAAAAAATTTGCAGAGTTATGTTGATTTTTAGCTCTCCAAATTTGAGGGGAGGGGTAAATGGTGACTTTGTATAATCTATTTTTGTCTGTAAAATGAGTTCTAGAGCTTCCCTACCCCTAAAAATTGTTTTATAAAGGCATTTTTGCCCAAAGAATCCAAAAATGCTATCAAATTGGAAGCTCAAATTTTGGAGATTGTCTAATGTTAACATAGTCCACACCTGTACAAAATTTCAGAAAAATTGAAGGGGTGGGTAACAATTTTACTTTTTTTCTGGATGATTTGACATGGAATTACTCTCCTGCTAGTTTCTTTTTAGAATCAATCTAACTGATAGAGAGAAGGTGTTTAACTAATATATATATATATCCACCACTAGGCAAATGTATCTGACATCAATGAAAGGAAATACTTAGAAAAAGAATAATGATCAATGATTTATGAAACTGATTTGTTAACCAACATCTTCAGTGGGGATTCACATAGATTATTAACGTATTTTTGTACAAAGAAAATTGTATTCTTTAAAAAGCAAGTGATCAATATTTGTCGGAATATCAAAATGCAAGGGTTATCTGAAAAAACCTGCAGAGTATAAAAGTTGAAATGAGATTTTAAAAAAATGTTGAGGACATCAGCTTAAATAAACCAGTCTATAATGAATTAGCAACAATAATTGTTTTTGTTATCTAATGCAAACATCTAAAAATAAGAGTTTATCAATTTTTCTCATTTCAAAATGTAGGAAGAAATAAGCAGCTAGCATTAATTCTGATTATATATATATATATATATATATATATATATATATATATATATATATATATAAAATAAAGAAAAACAAGTATATAGCAACATGAGTAAAATAAAATATTTTTTCCATTCTTTATCATCTGTATGAAACAGTTCTTTGAAAAGTTTTTCATGAAGGAGTTATTATAGTTCTGATGTAAATAGATAAATTGTTATATATAGGTGATAATTAGCTTCATTGTCTGAATCTTTTCAGTTGTATTGCTTTCTTTTTTGATCAAACTATATTTGCTTCATTAGAAAAATTCATTTTTTCTTGAAAGCACATAAATGGATGGATCTCATTTTGCAATAGAATTCTTCAAACAAGTTTATGTAGGTAAACATGTGAAATATCTACATTAATATTCTATGTCTGATAGCTTTTTGTACAGATTTCATCCTAGAAATGCTCGATACATTTTTCTGTGTAAATTTTATAAGTCCCTGACCCAATGTATTAATGATGATAAAACTAATTTTATTAATTACAAAAAGGTAAAAGCATATAAGTATGAAGATTCAGCAATAATCTAATATTTAATACGCAATTTATAAATAATAGCCCTTGATTCTCTATTCATCAATTTGAACATAACAGATATATTTGGCCCTGGTTTATGAAAAAGAAATTTCAAAATATATTTTGATAAAAAAAAAAAACGTTTATACTTATTGACATTTCATTGAAAAATAGAACAAAAGTAATTAACAATGTAAGAATTAGACTTTCAAGCAATGAATTCTTCTAAAATGTTGATTACGATGCTTCCAAGAGATTTTGGATGGCTATTCTTAACTGAATGTCAAAGGAAACAAATGATTTTCTTATTGTATGAATTACACATTGAACAATGGTAACAAAAGTCACAGGAGGAGGAGAAGAGCTATTGAAGAGCAGAGACAGAAAAAGTAGGAGTAGTTGGTAAGAATAAGAAGCCTGCATCAAGGAGTAATCATGTTGATTGGAAGCAAAGAATAATTTCCTGTTGTTTTGTATAGAATTTGGTTGATAAAAGAACTGAAGATAAAAAAGAACGAGAGATAGAAAGGTAAAAGGAGGAGGAGAATAAAATGAACACATGAAAAGAATGAAATCAAGGGGTGCATGACATTATACAGTGAAGTAATAAAAGAATAAGAAAAAATAATATAGAAAGAAATGCTTTAAAACAAGAATGAGAAAATTGAGGGGGTAAAGATAATTAGAAAAGTCTGAAGAAATTAGTTTTAGAAAAGAAGAAAAGAGATAAAAGAGAAGAAATAGCCAAAAGGTCAAAGGAGAAGAAGAAAGATTAATAATAAGAAGGAAGAAGAAGAAAGAAAAGAAACAAGAAGAAAGAAAGAAGAAAGAAAAGAAAGAAAAATAATAAGAAAAAGAAATGATAACATTAATTTGTAAAACATAAGCAATCAACTGATATTGTAAAAAGGAAGACATAATACTAATATAAGAAACAAGAGAAGAATGTCGTTTACAAGAGAGAAACATTAAAACAATGTAAAAGAGAACAAAAGATGTTGACTGAAGAAATATTTGATTGACATAGACAAGTTGTAAGACCACTGATAAGATAAAAGGAAGTGTAGGAGCAAAAGAAGAAATAAACTAAGAGACAGTGTAGATGAAAAGAGAAAAGAAGAGACAGTGTAGAGGAAAAGAGAAAAGAAGAGATAGTGCAGATGAAAAGAGAAAAGAAGAGACAGTGTAGAGGAAAAGAGAAAAGAAGAGACAGCGTAGAGGAAAAGAGAAAAGAAGAGACAGTGTAGAGGAAAAGAGAAAAAAAGAGACAGGAAGAGATTAACAAAAAGAAGGGCATGAAAATCGATGCTGAAATGGATCAATATTGGCTGACACGCTTGCTAACAAGTTCGTGTAAACTTGTATGATAATAACAAAGAGGTAGGTAGAGCTAAAGAAAGCTTCTCTACAGTACAATTTATGTGCAAGCATTATTTAAGGGTTTCACAGTCACAGTTGTATTTGTGACATTGATAGCTGTCTTCTTTTTTGGTTCTTTTTCTTCCCCAATTAGATTATACTTTACACCTAAAATACCTCTTAATTCTTGACTGTAGCTTATCAAATAGTTTGTATATCAACACAACACTCAGAATTTGAATTTTTTGTCATAGCCAATAGAAATCAAAAAGGGTGGAGAGTGGAACATGATGCAAGAAAGAATTAAACCATGTAAAAAGGAAGACCAACACAAATAGCATCCAATAATTTACATGACAGTCCATTTATATAAAGCTAAGATCATTAAAAGGAAATGAAATTAGTTTATTTTAGATTGATGGTCTTGGCCATAAAAATCATTTTTATCTTACAAGATATTTTTTATTAACAGAAGAGGAGAGACAAATATAACAAACAAATGAATCACAACATAAAATTATTGATGCTTAATTATAAATTTTTGAAAAGTGCTTTATTTAATTTAATTAAGAGACATTATATATATTTGATTGTTAAAATACAAAAAGTGAAATAATTTGTATTAAACTGAAATATTCATGAATTTAGACTATTTATAAAAAAAAACAAACCTGGATGTTGGACATGTGTAAACCTAGACTGAATACAGTTAAAAACAAAACCTTTTCAAATTTAATGCTGAAGGAGATAATGTGATTATTTCTTATTTGTAAATAATTTTCTCATAAAACTCTATATGATAGATAACTTTAAATATATATCAAAATAAAAAAAAACTATATGTAAATCAATAATACCGGGCATGTATTTATTAAAATGTACAGAAATAACCTACTCAAGTTTCTTTTCTTTTCGAGGTTATTTCTATACACACTATAATAATAAATCCACTCTACTTATGTATTGAGCACTTTATATTTGTTATAATGCTGAATTATTCGAATAACACTTGTACCAACCAAATATTGAGACCAACCCAATATTTTCACCGGTAAGTCATTCCTTATATATATATATATATATATATATATATATAGATAGATAGATAGATAGAGAGAGAGAGAGAGAGAGAGAGAGAGAGAGAGAGAGAGAGAGAGAGAGAGATTGACAATTTATAGATTAATGAGCCATTTCATGTTAAGGAAAGAGATCTTTTATCTTTACTGGAAGTATTCAATATGAGCAAGAAAGGTTAGTTCAGTGAAATCATGACTAATTGATGTTCTTTAAGATCAATGCAATGGATTATCAAAAGAGTTTAAAAAATCTTTTTACAATATTTGTCAAAAGATTAGAGGGTAAATCTGTCACATATAAGTTGAATGTTGCTTCCAGGATATAAAATTAAAATTTTGTGTCTGCTAATCTACTGAAATAATTCAGTGTTTATAGATTTCAAAAAAAGTTTTAAAAAAGTTCAAGAGCAATTATTCATTTTAAAAGTTTATTTTGTCAAAGTTTTTATTAAAAACTTCTATTTTAAATTCTCCTCAACCAAGATTTTTTAATGAATTTAATCTGTATTCAAATGATTCATGATTTCTCTATTTTATAATTATTTACTCTGAATTACAATTTGCACAACTTGCAAATGTTTACCCTGTCAGCCAGGGCTGTAGAATATGCCAACTCCACCTCTGCAGTGGTAAGACCCCACCACATGCCACCCACCAATGAGGCCAACTGTAATGCCTTAGGACAAGATTGTGGTGGCTGAGCAGTCTGTGATCCAGGTACTAATTGGTCCCGTGACATGCTACACTTCCATTTGGCTCTTCTTGAGCTAGATGGGCAGTTGGACAGGCCCCATCTGATCAATCAATTGGTCATGTCAAGCCCTAGCACCAATATGATTGTCCCAACTGTATTCTTCAAATAGCAAATAGACAACTCTTATTATATAGGTTCCAGAAGTTGGTAGTTGAGGGTCAACCACCAGTTTATTAATTCATATGAAGTTGTTTCTTCTGATTTACTGATCTTATTATAAAGGAGATTGTGTTTTGGTCTGTCTGTAACCAAAACTATATCACTACTCAAGTCACAATTCCCTTTGTTATTTACGTCATATTCTCCATGATTTTATTTTTATTTAAACCTCAATTATTAATAAAATTGTTTTACATTATTAATATTGTGGCCATATCTACATTTTATTTAAAATTATTTTAGTGAAAATACTGATATGATAAATAAAACTGAGAAATAACCACTAAAGATTAAAGATCATTATGACATTTTAGATATTTTATTTATAAATAACATATACATCCAAATAACATTTACAATAAAATGAAATAAATTGAATAAATTAAACACATAAATGAAACTACTGAAAATGATATTTTACCCATTACTTCATGATAGACAATATTTTACATAAAAGTAATTTCTTCTTAAGAACCTTGGTCCTTTAATTGTTGGATTGCACAGTAATCACTTTAACATTATGGAAGTTTCGAAGGCAGTTGAGTTTCTTTCCTTCTCTCTATACACCTAAGTTGGTAGGTGGGGGAGCAACATTTTATAGAGAGCTAGATATCCGGTGGAAAAAGTTGGAAGGCAGGTTTATCAGTTTTTCTTTCTTATTTTATGGCTGTATAAATATAATTATTTAATAAACCTTACATTCATTAGTAGGTAGGTTGGTAGGTGGTATTAATATGCAAATAGTTAATAGAATATGGTATTCAAAGGTAATAAATTAGATTTGTTGTAAATGGGACAAGTATTACATTGAAGCTTTTAAGAGCTGGCGTGCTCAGAATTTTGTGGGAAGTTCTTGTGGTGTAATAGCTAAAGTATTAAACTGAGACATCATAGTAAGTGAGTTTGAACTCTAGTCACGCTTTTACATTCACTTTTGGACTAAAACCCTTGGCAACGGTATGAACCCCTTCATCCCTCCAGCTTCGGTAGGGCAGGTAAACTGTACTTAAAAAATTAATACAATCTTCTTAGAGTTTATCCTCTTTTGGCATTGTTCAAAGTTTAGTAATCTTAGTATATTTAAAATTAATTTTTATTGATTTAAAATATAATATAATAACATAAATATGGAGGCTGAAAAGATTATTAGATATAATTAAATAACAAGAATAAAGCAAACTAGTTATTAAATAAATATTTGTTTTTAGAATCTAAAAATATGGAATTTAAAACCGAAAATTAAGTGTTTCATATCTTAAATGAATTTTTTCTATTAATTAGGTATATAAATTGTTTTTTCAAGGTGCATATAGCGGCTGCAAAAGGTAATATTTATTTTAAAGAATTTCGATTTATTTTCATTGAATCAGTTTGATTAAAACAATTCAGTAATTTAAAAGAAATAATTCATTGATTAATAAGTCAACACTGAAAATTTTATTAAAATTAGATAATTCCCTGATTTTTGGTGATATTTTGTTTATCAATCTGGTTTAGTGACTTGTCACTTACGACCACCCATAGATGCGGGCATATCATGCTAAACTTCTTTCCCTACAAAAGGTTTCCCTACTAACGATAAAGAAGTTTTATGAATTGTATGTTTGGAACGAAAAAAATTATATATTTTAGTAAATATTAACAAGTTAGTAATTTTTCTGTACATAGTATATTTAATATTTTATGTTATTGATTTCTAAGAAGAAACTTTTAACAATATTTTAAAATTGTTATAAAAGAAACCCTTTTATAACAATTTTAAAACACTGAGTGCATCAATTTTAAAACATTTTGAGTGCATCATAAATCTTCACTTTTTAGCAGAATTTAATTGCTTAAAATGTATTAAAAATAAATTACATATGTAAATTTTGCTTTTTTAATTTTTAATTTTTTTTACTGATGCTCATTGTGTTACTACTTTTCAACTAAAACAAAAATTTGACCTTAAAAAATTGATTTAGATAATTTTAATTCGTTTTTAAAATGAAAATGAGTGCACAAATTGGTAGTACCTATCATAATCTAATGGTATTCATACATAAAATGTGTTTCTAATGATATTATCTCTTTTGCATTTGTACCCAATGTGGTAACTCCTTTTTTGAAGGAATTCCCTTCTCCATAATAAATGTTTTTTTTTTAGTATTATTTCTAGGGTCCATTTAAACCTGATACTCTCAAAGTTCTCCACCTTATTAATTGACTCTTGGCTATGTGTGTTTTTTTTTCTTTTTCTTTTTTGTAATTTTAAAAACATGTGAACTTTTGGCTGAATTTGCACTATTTATTTCTGGACTTAATTTCAATGATTCTTGGTTCAATAGAATTTTCACTTTTAAAATTTTGTCAGTTGGAATACACTTTTTTCTATTTCTATCATGTTTTCGTCTTTACTTGATCCTATGATTTATTTTTAGAAATCTACAATTTTGTTTTAAATGCCACAAAAAAGAAAAAAGTGTTGAATGTGAGAGAAAAAAAACAAAAAAAAACAAGATTGCACTCTTTAATGATTTTTCTTGAAAACCAATTCCAATGTTTTCATTAAAATCAAAGCAAATCAATCTGTGAAAATTTTAATTTTAATAACATGGTCATGAAACATTTAATAATGCCCATTTTTAAAATCATTAAAAAAAACAAAAAACAAACAAACATGCCTATGACAGAAACTGGAGCTGTCATGTTTTAGGCTTTGGTAATTAAATTTTATTTGGAATAAACCATAGTGTGAACTAGTCCAACATTTTCATGTTTTCTGTTGGCATCTAAAGACAAAACTTATGACAGATTGTGACAATTTTTATTAACACCACTTGAAAATGAAGATCATTTTCAAACAGAACAGATCAAACTTAACTCAATGAAAGAAAAATTATATTTCAAACAAAATTACACAGTTCATGCCATAATTTCGTTGGAAATGTAATTAACTAAAATAAGAGCAATATTTATTAAGATTATTTTTAAGAGAGAGCTGAATTACAGAGACCGAAAAGACAGAAGTAGCTGACTAGAGAATAGCAAATAGATATGACCTATATTAAGTAGGATGGAGAAAGATCAAAACAAGAAAATAGAAACCAAAACTATGTATTAATAATAATAATCAAATGCAAATGAAGTATGTTGGGTTCATTACAAAGTAGAAGACTACATGATACACACAAAAGTAAATGGTAAAAATGGCACAAGTGAAAAAATAGGAAAAAAAATGGAAGTTACACTTTTAATAACCAAAATTTTTAGGCTATTTAAATGTGGCCATGGTAATCTTCAAGATAAGCACTCCCTGTCCTTTCAGCTTTTTTTAAAAAGAGTGCTCCCTTAAAATTAGCAGCAGGAGCCAGACTTGTACACTCTTTTGATCTGCTTTTTTTTTCTTTTGAGAAAATAAACCTGTTTTTCATCTGAATTCTTGAATAATTTTCTTTAATAAAAAATTATTTCGGGCATTTTTCAATAAAGTTAATTCATTGTTAAAAAATGGTTCGTTGAGACACATCTACTGAAAAATGCCCCAAATCATTTATTGTAAAAGAAAATTTCATTGTA
Source organism: Doryteuthis pealeii (assembly GCA_023376005.1). NCBI lineage: Eukaryota > Metazoa > Mollusca > Cephalopoda > Myopsida > Loliginidae > Doryteuthis > Doryteuthis pealeii. Next base: position 72,983,178 of record CM042150.1, read on the forward strand.
AAAAAAAATTATTATCTCAAATTTTCCTGAAAATATCAGATCAAAAGATCTTATGAGATTGGTTCCTGCTTGCTCATTTAAGGGAAAAAAAAAAAAAAAAAAAAAAAAAAAAATCCGTTCTGGGAGTGTGTATCTTGAAGATAATCGGGATGACCAGAGACCACAATCAGCCAGGCCTTGTGCCACAACTAAACAAAAAAGCGTAGTAAATAGATATTCCAGGATTATGCTGATATAAAGATTTAAAAAAAAAAAAACTTTCGAAAATGAAACTTTGCAATAATCAACCCAGAATCTGACTAAAGGAAAAAGAAAAAAAATTTTTTTTTTTTTTTTTAATCTCTTTTAATAAACATGATTTGATAAGTGATACCTTGTGTAAAATTGATTAGAAAATGAACATAGAGATTCAGCTATGTTCTGGAAAACTAATCAAGAATATATTTATTCAGCTTGGTTTTGTCTTGGTCTGTCAACAATATTGATACAATGATCTCTCATTTTTGGTTCTGGTAGTAGACATCTTTGATATGAATTGTGGTTATTCTGCTGGAATGGACACAAATGAATGTTATAGTCAATACTTAAAAGTAAGGTATGTCAGAGGCACCTGTTTAACCTTGCTTTTCAAAGGATATATTCTGGGATTAATACTTTTAATTTCTAACATTTCATCTGATCTCTATCCAACATCAGCCATCTTACTTGAATGAGTGCATTCAAGATTTTAGTTTGCTACAAAAAGACCAGTGTCAAGTTATCTGTATTAACCTTTTTCTCAAGATTCTATTAAGAAACTGGAAAGATTTCATACAGCTTAACATTTAGCATTTGTTTCATTTTCTGCTTAGATTTTTTTTTTTAAATGTCCACCATTTTAGTGATAGGCTATAACTGAAGTGGTGAACATTTAAAAAAAAATGCAATAACTTAGACCAAAACAAACACTAACAAAACAAAAGAAAACAAATCTGAAAATGCTGTTGTGGAAAATGTGATTTGTTGCTCTGAATTGGTGGCCATTTTGAAATGATAACAATTACAAAACATTTGTCACTCATTTCCATCAAATTGACAATTTCTTCATTTGAATTCCGGATATTCAGATAAAATTAAACTATAAAGAAATTTGCTAAAATACCAGTTTATATCGAGTAAGGAGTCAAGACATGGTTCGCAGCCGATTATACAATGTTTTTGCCAATTAAAATTTACAAATGGTTACTGTTACTATAAAAAATAAATCCACAAAATAGATTTACCAATTAAGTTATAAAATTAATATCATTTTATGGCTGATGGGTATGAGTTTATAATTGATGTTAATCGAGGTACCCTACAAATTCTTTGTGTACAAAATATTTAAAATCAAAGAAACAGACAATGACATTTGTATTCTTATCTGTTAAGATTAATGTTTGTTTCCATTCATTATGGATTTATTTAAGCTAAGCATAATGTTTTGTCATTTGATTGATTACTATAAAGAAAGTCAAAGGATGTTTTGCTGTGAAGTCCATAAAATAGTTTGTCTTTTGTAAATGACATATCAACTTGTAATGGGTTAGTGTAAATGTTTGATTACAATTATAACTGTTTATATTTTCAACCTTTTATTGCAATTATTTTGGCAAAGATAAAGGGCTTCTATCCAGTGATATTCTGGTATACAGTCACTAATATCGACCGCTGGCGCAACACAATTAGCATTCATTGGGATATTAAGGTAGCTGTACCCATGCAAATCTTTGGTCCCTGGCTGGCACAATACGATCATTAAAAACTTCTAAAAATAATCAAAAGGTTTGCCATAGGTTCTCAACTGGAAATAGACTTACAGGACTTTTGATAAGCGTCATTGGAGGCATTTTACAAGACATTTACATGGCAAATTACCCCTCCCCCTCAGAAGTCTCTTCTACCCTGATTTTTAAAAATTGGATTTTTCTCTGATCAATCGATAGTAATCAAAAGAATTTTTTTCCAAAAAAAAGAAAAAAAAGAGTTTTCAATGGAGTAGTAAGCCTTTACGTTGTCCATCAATTTTTTTTTAATTGCACTTTTTTATTTGACTAATAATAATAATAATAATAATGTTTTAACACAATTATATGATTTCAAGTATTCCTATCTTACACCAATAATTTGAAAGTAATTATATGGTTTCAATTAATAATAACACCATGAAGCCAAGAGGTCCAGAAGAAATCAGCGGCAACAAAGCACTGGTACATCAACATCTTCAGGGACAGCCTTCAAATGCGACATCTATGGTTGAGAATGTTTTTTCAAACATCGGACTTCACAGTCACAGGAGGCACTGTAACTTCAGGGGCACAAAAACTTTATTATAGTCTTCCGAGACTGAAATGCCAATACAATATGGTTTCAACTAATAATAATCCTTAATAAACAATTATAGATTCAAGTAACTAATACAAATAATTTGGACACAGTTATATGATATCAAGTAATCCTATTTAATGAAATAATTTTCAAACAATTATTTGACCTATTGATGGAACCCTGAAGGAGTGGCTCCATATTTCCTAGAGCTCCAGTACAGGAGCTTCAGCACCAGATACAGTTTAGTGTCATACTCAGGACAACCCATAAAATGGCATACAAGTGTGTGTTTAAAAAAATGAGCAAAGTATGGTTGTGTTGGAGATGTCCGTCTCATAAAAATTGCACACTTTTATCCCCCCCCCTCCCCAGAGACAGAACATTTTTCTACAACACTTTATAAAAATCACACTGACAAATGTTGAGATGATTAGCTTATCTAAAGCTAATCCAGTGGTATTCATACCTGCATGACATTTTTTCCAACCGGGTGGTAAACAGTTACGATCAGAGGGCTAATAGACGAGACTTTGATGGCTATTAAAAAAAAAACTAATAATTCTAGGCTGCCTGGTGTCTGAAGAAAGATGGTTATTTGGTGGCACTGACACAAGAACAAACAATATTTGTTTCTTATTTTGTGGGGAAAATAAATAAGCAGAGATACTTCTTCTGTTAGTAAAAAAAAGAAAGATTAATTTTACCTGGAACAACCATTGATACTGATGACTGCTGGAGGACATAACGTAGCAGTTATATTTCTGATATTAATGTGTCAAAATACATCTACTGTAAACTTGTAAACCATAATAAAAAAATGCGCACACTAATAGTGTAAGTGGAAAAAAATGGTCAAATGATTAAATAAATTGCGAGTTATGCTTGGAATGTATTTTATGATGTTGCTTTCACATTTGAATGAATTTGTGTGGTAGTAACCACATTGTCCCACACACTGAGAAACATTTGACAATATTTTTCAACATATCATGGAATAAAAGGATATGCTCTTAATATGCTCCCTGCCCCTCAGACCAAGTGATTAAACCCAACACTGGCCCCCACCTCTAAAAAATAAAACTGATATATTTTAATGTTGTGTTCGGGGGGGGGGGTGCACTGCCTCTAAACTAAAAGAAAACAAAATTTTTCTGTGTAAAAAAAAAAAAAACAATTTTTTTTCCTTAATAGTTTTTATTATTATTCAATTTACATCCAAAAGGTGGGTCTCCATCTGACGTCATAGTTTGTTGTGTAGATTATTTGTATTCCATTCTTGAACAGAAAATTCTTTCTCCTGAGTCAAGTAATTATATTATATTTATACATACAAAATTTGGTAGCTCTACATCAAACCATTGTTGTCTAAGACCGACATAATCTCTTTCCAATTGAAAATGTATATTTCACCCATAGAACTTTATTTTTTTAGCAATAAAAAAACTCCTAATCCCTAGAAACATGGTGTATCTTTAAATATAAATTCATCATCATTGATATAAAACTTAAAATAATCTAAAACTACAGTATTCTGTCTCATGCTTGTTGATATTTACCAGCACATTTCTCTGGCTTAGATATACTGAATCATCAAACGCTTTTTTTTCCTATGAAATTCTTATTTCCTTTTCATGGTTGGACTTCTGTAGAAGAACCAAATGTACATTTTCATCTAATTTTTTTAATTCAAAAGACTGAAATGTTAGAGTAATGATTTCATCTATGAAATTATGAATTATATTCAAAAGAATTTAGCCTTTGTTGACCTAAGTGACAAGATTTTTTTACTTAGAACAAGAAATTTTTAAAATCTTTTATATGAAGGAAAAGACTCCAAAGAGGATTTTTTTTCATTATCCTCTGAACACACCTAACTCAAAATTATCAGGTTTATCTCATTAAACAAATGTTATTAAATTCCCTTTCTATGAGAATTATACTCAATCTATGAAAAAAAGGAAATGTTGCTTAAATGATCACCTATTGAACAGGCACTATTGGTCTTATTCCACAACTAAACTAAGTTTAGTAAATAACTAAATAGTCCTAGAAATTGTCCATTTATCTTTTTGAGATGCCTCTGGTATAAGTAACTGACCCTAACTCTATCCTGAACAATGCAAGATGTTAAGGTGCAGACTAAAGTTACAGGTTGACAGGAGACAAACAAGCAACATCATAAAAGATAAACTGAGATGTCCTAAGAATGGACAGCAGAATGAGAGTAATTCAATCCTGTTGATTGAATTTGGTTTGAAATTCCTAGAAGGAATGATTCTGACATACCTGAAAAAATCCAAAATGTTGAGACTAACAACCAAGATGAGGATGCTTGTTCAACTACATAAATGTATAATAATGAAGGTAGAGTGGATACAGAGATAGAGTGGATATCTGTGGCAAAGTTGGTAATAATTTTTTTTAGAATTTAAATTTAATTTATTCATTTTTGAGTTAGAGTGTGCAGCAGACGAGGAAAACTATTTAAAAAGATTTAAAGACAAAACTTATTTTATTTGATGGTTATGTAGGGTAGGCTACATTTAAAGTTAAGTAGCCCTGACATAATATGGCAATCATAGCTGAATCAAATACAATGAAAATTTTAATAGTTTGAATTTGATGGCTTTTCTAAAAAGGATAGGATGACTACTTCACTAATTAAATCAGATAGAGTATATACACTTCGCCCTTTTTTTTTTTTTTTTACACATTCAGTATTTTTGTTTTTGTATTTTGTATTAAAGCAAAGTTATTTCAGTTTTATATCCTTTCATTGTCCTTTTAGAATCTAAAATTATCTGATTGGACTTAAAATGGCAACTTTTTTTCTGCATATTCCTTTCCTTACAGTAAATAAAAACTATTATTTATCTAAACAAATTAACAATATTACGATGTAATTTGAGAATGAATCTTTTTAATAGCTAGGAGGCACTAAAAAGAATTGTTTGAGATTCAAACTAAATAGAGACATTCAAAGAATTTTTTTCTTTAAAACTTATTAGGTTTTTTAAAAGAACCTTAATGATGAATTGATGAATGTGTTTAAAAGAAAATTTCTCTAAGTAATAATTCAGTTCAAAGCAAATGTTTCTTGTGTATAGCCATCTGTTACAAAACAAATAGAAAAATATAAATAAAAATTAAAAAATGAATTACAATGAGAAAATTATAATTTGTTTATTAATCAAATAAAACTATTGAAGCAGACTTTTTAAAATGATGGCTTAACTCAACTATTTGTGCATGAATGGGGAAAAATTGTTTTTGCAAATGTCAATGCTAATTTAAGATAACACATGATCTGTCATGAAAGTAGGAAAAAGTTAAGAATCTGCTCTATACCAAAAAATAAAATGACTGACGAATTTATTAAACAAAAACAATACTTAATAAAAAGAAAAGAAAAGATTGAAGAGGCCAATCGGTAGAATGAATAGAATTTTGTTTTAATCAAGAAAAGTAATTGATAAAATAAGAAAACAAAACTAAAGCAAATTTATCGACAATTTATTTTTGTAGGAATAATTTTAATTTAATGTGCTTACAAAAAGTAAATTAAAAATTGAAGTAGTTATATCTGATAGTACTAGTTCAATTTGATGGTCCCAAAAGAAATGCAGATATGTTATACTTATATGTGCTTTAGATAGAATATCAGCAGTTTGTTTTTGTAGCCCACTAGCACCCACCATCTCTTTTAATTAAACTTATTCTAGGATGTTGTTTGAGCAAAACAACCAAACAATTCATTTCAATCCCCCCCAAATTCCAAGCAGAACAATTAATTCAATATATAATTGAGAAATGTGCTATAAAATATTTTCAAAGATGTTACAAACTATGTGCGTTTGCATGTGTCTATGTTGTCACTTGAATTCATCTAAATGTGATGTTAACAGAAAGATACAAACAACAACAACAACAACAACAGGATGTTGAATTTTACGTGCATTCCAATGATTTGGTAGAGGTATTATTATAAAGGTAGGCCAATGACAATTTCTGTATAGTTTATAGTTTGGTGTATTCATGATGGAACAACTGAAATATCTGATGAGTGGGACATCCGTTGTATTTTTCTTAGGAGGACCATCAAACTAAACCAAGTCTGAATAAATCCTTAAATTTCAAAATGTTTATTAAAATGAAATAAAGCAATATATCTACATTCTCAGCTGATCACATTCTATTTTCATTTTACCATATTCTTGGAACCTTTTACTTTATTGCCAATTTACCATATTTCAATTTGATTTGTATCTGACTTTAATTGAACTTATTGACATACAAAAAAAGTTTTCCCTCTGAAGAATGTGACACATCAATGGATTCCTGTGCATCCAATTACTTAGTATTATTTGGATTATTCGGAGTATTGTCCTCATCTTCATTGTTATCTGTACAATGTTTCGACCAATGTGTACTCCAGCCTTATTCAGGTATTTCTTGTTGGACTCAGGATATTTCTCAGACTCGGGCACCTTCTTTTCGGACTTGGGAACCTGAGTCTGACAAGAAATACCTGAAGAAGGTGGAAGGGCACATTGGCCAAAATGTACAGATAACAATGAAGATGAGGACAATAGTCTGAATAATCCAAATAATACTAATTATTAAGCCTCATCTAAAAAATTCCAAAAAATAGTATCTAATTACTTGTTGACCAAATGATTAATAAGATCAAAATATTAAATATTAATTCCTAATCAAATTAAGTAGTAACTGTTTACATGTTGATCAAATCTTTTGAGCTGCATGTTTATATTTTAGAGATTAATCTATTTTTGAAGATTATTATTGGCTTGGTTGATGGCACAGAGAATGGACAATGAACCTGGTACAGGTTATATTCACTTTTCTCTTGGGAAATATATGAATTCACTTTCACTAGCTATGGGTAAATAGCATGGCAGTTGGTGTCCATTTAAACTTTGCAAAAAGGTCATCTTGGGTGTTTATAATTAGATCAGATCAGGGATTGTTACTTGCTGTTAGTAACATGTAATCCAAGTACAACGTGTTGCATGTTACTTGGAGTGGAGACATGTATTGCTAATTAGCCTCCATTTCCCTGAGAGATGACATAAAGAGAAAGTAGCATGGAACCACAATGATGGTTATGAGAAACATCCATTAGCTACGAACAGCAATTTATTGCTAATATATAAACTATAAAGAGATGTTGTTGTTTTTTGGGGTGGGTGGGTTGGAATGTCTTTAGAGACTAAATAACTATTTTACTTTTCAATGTATCTAAAAAATAAAGTTCTAAAATTTGCTACTTTTTCATTAAACTGCTTCTTGCATAGACAGTGCTAATTATTGTGGTTTTGTTAGAATTAATTGATGTGCTTTTAAATAAAGGGTGGATAAAATAAAAAATTTGCAGTTATTAAAACTGTCCATTATTCATAAGTAGACACTCACTTATTCATGTAAAGATCTTCATCTTGCTTATTATAATCACAAGGTACAACAGCTGAAATATTGTGATTATAACAATCTACATGAGGACTCCAGTCTGAACATATCAGTGTATAATCTTACAGTAATTCAACAAATGTCTTTTTTTTTCTGACGGTCTCTCATTCAAAAACAGCTAGAGCTATGGCCACCAAATATTCTGTGTTTATTAATGGGACCCCAGAATATATGTTACTGTCAGGTTAGTTAAATTGTATCTTTTTAATCTTATACATTTTCTTTCTAGAAACCAAAGATATGACTATTTTTTTTCTTTGCATAAACATATTTCAGTGTTACTTGCTTGAAATAGGGAAAGTTTTCAGCTTGTAATTATGCATCTTAGAAATTAAACAAAAATTGTTGATTATTATTCATATTGAAAAGTAATGGTGGTTAGATTATAAAATCTGACTGGATTACAAAGCTTGAGAAAAACGGATTGTACTTTTTGTTTTCCCTGTAAAGAAAACTCAGTTTTTAAGGAATCTAGAATTAAGATTTTTAATAAGGAAATTGAAGGAAATTAGTAAACATATTTTTTAATAAAGGATACAATAATTTGTTTTCAATGAAGTATAACAATTATTCTATGACAATAATTGACCTTATTTTTATTTCTGTTAAAGTCATCAAATGCTGATTTCATGTTTATAATTTTTACTTAACATAAAGCAGCACTTTGAAATGAAAAAAAAAAAGTTAAATGATTTAAAGTAATTTGTATTCCATATTAGTCTACATTTTCTTTTTTAAACATTGGTAATAGAAAATTTGATGATAGCATGCAGTACACAAACAGCTTGAATTAGTCAAGTAAGAGTTTATTCATGTCATTGAAAAAAAAGGTAAAATTAACTGATAGAAAAGAAATTTCAAAATCAATAATGATGTTTTAATGATATAAATTAGAATTTCCTAAATATTTTTGTTGTCAAAGTTTTCTCAAGAAAAGTATAAAAAAGGACATACAATAGTTGGAAAGTATTTTTTATTCAATTCATATGAAGAAATATTAACAATACTTGTTCCATATTTTATTTAATACATTCACTTTGAATATGTTTAAGAACAATTATTCATTTGCCTATATTCAGACTTTACCAAATCATCATGAACACTGCTTATAGTTATTAATTTAATAAGTAAAATAATCTTTTGTAAATAAATGAAAATTAAAGTTTTGGAAACTAGAATAAAAAAATCATAATATACAAATGTCTGAAAAAAAAATACATCAATTTATTATCTTCAATACTATGCAAGAATTAAAAAAAAAAGCTTTTTCACAAATATAATTATCTATTTTATAAAAATATTATTTAAGTAATAAATGATTATTTATTATTTTCTAAAGGATTTGTTTGTCATACAATTGTTAATTTTTAATCTGAAAAAGAAAAGACACATGGGAAAACATTTATTTTCTTACCCAGATTTTATCAGAAAATATCCTAAGAAAACAATGCAATTAAAAAAAAAGCAAGAATCATAAACTCATTGGTTTATTTTATAATTATCAATGAATAATAAGAATAATTGTTCTTCAAGAACTTAAAAAAATATTTTAGAAGTATAGACACCCAAATTTTGTATATAGACAAGAAAAACAAGAAATAAAGTTATTACTTTTGGATATTATTTTATAATAAGGAAAAGCTAAAAGTCTCAAACGTTTATCTTTGATTTGTGGATCTTTAATCTTTAAACTTTTCCTTTAGTTTAATCTCTTTAAATTTTTTTGTTAGGGTTTTGAATAAATATAAGAATTCCTCGGAGTCATAGAATATATAATACACTACAAGGTTCAATAAAAAGTTAGTGAAACTTAATACTTTTATTAAATGTTGCATATTCTGTTCTGTTTCAAAGAAATAAAAAGGTATATAAAAAAAAGGAGAAAGAAAAATATATTTTTCTTATATCTCTTTTTATCTAACGTAAAATTGTAGTTTCAAAGAAAAATAGGGAAAATAGTAGAAAAATGATCAGCAATGAATAAAATTAAGCAATGTAGTCTCAACTTTGGACAACATAATAACATATCTCAAGAGAGATGGTAAAGGTGCCATTAAATTGTGGCATAAATACTAAGATCCCTTTGTATAGAATTTGTGTGTCAGGCAGAAAAATATTAAGTATAATAGAAACATAATCTGACTATAATAGTTTATAAGTTGTTTCTATAGCAGATTATTAATTTTATTTGACCTTTCAGTATAAAATTTTATTTGACCTTTGAGTATAAAATAAGATGAAAAAAGGTATATGTTCACATTTTCCTTTTTATTGGGTTGGTCATAAAGATTGTTTTGTTTTTGACATTAGATGTTTTTAATTTGAACTAAATTCATTCACAAAGATTGCTTTTCATTGGTATAGTTATCATATCAGTGCATTCATTTCTTAATTTGTCAAAATTGGCATATTTCGTTATGATTCTAACAGTGAAAATGGAAGAAAGTAAACAATATTTTTAATATATACATTTTTTTTTTTAAGAAAGGTAAAAATGCAACTCAGATTTGAAAAAAATATTTGTGTTGTTTATAAAGAATATACTGCAAATGTTTGAATGTGTCAAAAGAGGTTTTCAAAAAATTATGCTGGAGATTTCTGATGGAACAAAGCTATAATCAAGTTGAAGTTGATAACAATCAAATCAACATTTAGGAATAATCAACATTATATAACAACTTATTCAAATTAAGACTTGACAATTGTTTTCACTATTTTGGTTATGTTAACTGAATTGATGTGCATCACCCATATAAGATAACACATTGTAATGGGTGATGAAAAGTGGGTACATTATAACAATGTAAAATGCAGACTATTATAAAGCAGACCAAGTGGACAAATGCTAAAGCCAGTCTTCATCCAAAGAAGGTGATATTGTATATATGGTAGGAGTTTTCTTCAAAGAATTTATGCCAGAGAGCCAAACAGCAGGTTTAAACAACTACTGCTCCTCCCAATTAAACCAATAAAAGGCATCAATTGATGAAAAGAGTCCAAAATTAGTTAAAAGAAAGGGCATAATATTCTATAAAGAATAACCTAATATTTCTAGTGATCAGGCAAAAATTGTTATTACTTGGGAAGTTTTCACTCATCTGCTTATTCTACTTTCAGATTCTGCACTGTTGGTGGGGCCTACATTGCACCCCTCCCGCAGAGGGGTAAGACCTTATAATCTGTGTCCTAGGTATGACACTAAACTTCATCCAATGGTGAGGCTCCAGTTCTGGAGCTTTAGGGAGTCACTCCTTTGCCATTACCCCCACATCCACTTTGACCTGGAGTGATGGTAGTACCTGTTAGTCCTATTTATTGTTTGAGAGCAGACCTTCCGCTGTGTCAGTGGAAACGGAAAAAAGGTCTCTAGAGTTAATGTAAGTAAGTAAAGTAAAGTCGTCGGGGCGGCCTAAAGTCAGTATCAGCCATGCAGCGAGGGAGTCTATCCCCTTTTCACTAGCGCTAGACCAAGGAGATTATTTTAGCATCTGAGGTGGAGCGCCACACTTACCATCAGCTCCTTACTTTACCGCACAGGTCCTTGTGCTACACATACACTGAGTTGGCGAGGGCCGCTATCGAACTAGGAACCTTGTGGTTTCTAGCCGAAACAAAAAAAATAGAAAGGTGTCACAAAAAGTGTGTAGGAAGAGGCGTGACCATGAAAAGTGCATAGGCATTCTGTTTTGAAGAATTGTGACTATGAAAAGTGTGTAGGTGTTCTAACTGGATGAAGTGTGACCACGTGAAGTTGTGTGGGTGTCCAGAACGCTATATAACCACTTCAAATGTTGATTGAGACAGAGTCTGACAGAAAGTTCAGCAAAAGATAACACTTGTTGATCTCTGCATATGCAATCCTAACCTCTTTGACTCTCTCTTAATCTCCACATTCATCGCAATTCAGAGAATAAACTATAATTTTATAAAAGTGTTTATCATCTTTTATCAAGTCCAGCTGCAGTATACAACTTGATATGAAGAACTTAAGAAGCAGTATACAACACTATGAGTTAAATAGATCTGTTTGAGATAATGAAATGTTTGTAAAGATATATTTTTGTACTTTATATAATTGGAGACCATAATTGTTAAACTGCAGAGAATAACCCCATAAGTGTTGATATGTCATAAAAACCAACCATTTTCAGATTACCATTTATTCTAGTTTTTATAGAATTCTTTTAATAAAATGTTTAATTACTTGGAAGATTGCAAGTCCCCTAGAGCAGTTTTTTGGTGAGAAAGGTAAAAAAAAAATGTTAGGAGGATGGAATTATATAGTTGCCTGAAAAATGATCTAAAGATAGTGGAATAAAATGGTAATATTTTGTTTAATAAAGTTAATGGATAAAAATCTTTTAAATTCTCTTATTTTTATTTAATAAATTGAACAAACTTTTTTACCAATAAGGTAGATATGAAAATATATAATTGATTTCAATGTTATGTCTTATTATTATTTTGTACAAAATATAATTATTTATTCTTGAATTCTTTCCTCCTATACAAGGAGTATTCCAATAAAAAAACAAAAAAAAACAGAAATGAATTATCCTTATTGTAATTCACCAAATGTTTTTTTGTTTGTTTGTTTGTTATTGCATAACACAAGAACAATTAGAGATGTGGCCACTAATTTCTTGTGGTTTCTAAAAAAAGTAAAGTCGGCCTAATGTCGGTATCAGCCAGGCAGCAAGGGAGTCTATCCCCTTTTCACTAGCGCTAGAGCAAGGAGATTATTTTAGTGTCTGAGGTGGAGCGCTACACCTACCATCAGCTTCTCACTTTACTGCACAGATTCCTGTGCTACTCATACGCTTAATTGGCGAGGGCTGGTATTGAACTTGGAACCTAGTGATTCCTAGACTGACATTCTACTGACTGAGAAGAGCATATTTTTAGCTTACTAGTTTTTGAAAATTCCAAAACATTTTATTGAGAAATTTGATTTTCAATGTAATTATAATGCTTTAAGACTTGGGCCCTTACTTTATGTCTATCAGGTTTGCTAAATCAACTCTTTTTGTTTAACTGTATAAAGTAAGCATCTACTAGAAAATGTTTTAACCTGAAACCAAAGTTATGATTATTTTGGTCACCAGAAAATCAACACCAAATGTTTATATTTGTAGTATGAGCAATAATCATGAGGGGACCATAAATGTTAACCACTTGACAATGTTTATTAACTTATAAGTCATTACACAAACATAGTTTGCTGTTACTTCCTTAAAATCTCACCCAACATGGTAGGTTTTGAACATACATTAAAATTCAGATGATATACTTTTAGTGATCTATCTGAATTTGTCTATTTGATTGATAAAAGAGCTTAACATCAATAAACTCAAATATCTTGTCTTTCTGACAAAAAATTAAACTTAACTATTAATGATAAAAATGCTTAGAAATAATTATTACTAATACTGAAGTATTCATTTTTGCTAAGTATTTTACAATCTTTGTTTTCAATCAAAAATTTACACCAAACTGTTATAAATAATAAAATAAAAAATAAATCTAGATAACAAAAGAAATTTATCAATTATATTTTTATCTCATGAAGTTTTGCACAGAAATATCTTTTCATTTAAGTGAGTGAAACTTTAGAGATTTATCAATTTAAACATTGATAAATCTAACTGGTTATGTTTAATTAAGTGTAAATAACTATTTTAAATAATTCATTAATTTTTTTTTAAGTTAAGAAATTTTGTATGATTTGTTATATCTTGTAAGCAGCATAGATTCTTGTTGATTATCATTTATTATTAGGGATTCCTCCCAATAAATTTCCTCTTTTCTGGATGAGGAACAAATGCAGATAAATTTATTGATTTTTATTCTGAGGTGAACAAACCTGAAACCTTGACAAATTTAACTGTATTTTTACTTTCTTCCTCCAAATAAATTTCACATGATAAAACTTGCTAATGCATCTTATCTGTATTTGAAATTGCTTAAATTTCTTTTTTAATTTCTTTTTTTAAGAGAAAATGCATTCTATTATGAATTAAATAGGCAATTTTATGGATATTTCTTTAGCATTTGTCTTGGAGTAAACTCTACAGGCCAATCCTTTACCATAACTAATATTAATCTATTTAGATCTAAAGTATCTTTCAATTTAAACATAAATTGTTAACAAAAAATGATATGTGAAGCACTTAGTATGTTGCAAGTTTTTATTATTCACATTGATTTTTGTATACTTTATTATTTTTTTTCTTAAAGTGCAATTAAACTTCTTTCAATTACAATTCCCCATCTGATTCTCACCAATAAGGATCTTAATTGAAGTAGATGAAGCCATCTTAATTAATGGCCAATATTTTATCATTCCCATCTATTTTTTTCTCTTTTAGTCTAAGCCATTTTATATTTTTTTCATATATAAATTTATAGGTTAAGAAAACAATTAATTTCTCATTGATATTATGAATGCAATTTGATCCCAATCTTACAAAGCTTTAACTTTTTCAACTTGTAAGCTTGATATTTTTGATAGAGTGCTATTTTACTCTATATTGTAAGCTTGTTATTTTAACTTCAGTGAAATCACATCAGACACTTAATAAAAGGCTTGATATAGTAACTTTTTATAGCCTTCCTTTTAATGTAATTATGATATAGATTTAAACAAGGATGTCATTGCCATTGAAGTAGAGCATGATTTTTTGTGATTTTAAGGAAGTTGAAAAAGTTAACTAATTTCTATTAACTCTTTCTAAATAGCTGTAAACTAATATTTTACAAGATGAGGCTTAGCTTATTTTTGTTGTTGATTTTAGAAAATTCAAGGTTTAATTCTTATATGTTTAGAACTGTATCAAAAAAATAAATCTTTCTCATCAGAAGAGCCAACCTGAAAATGTTCGTACTTGATGGTGTCTGAACACTCACTCCCTTTATCCTATTTGAAGTCAGAACAGAAAGTATATATTTAATTTGACAAAATAAGCTTAATCTGACTCAGAACCATCATAATAGGATATCCACTCAGACCTGTCCTAATTGGCTTGTAAAATCAACTTGCTAACACTCTACAATAAGTGTAGAAGGTCAATCAAAATTGATTCACATCAATCTTAAACATTTTTCTCCCAAATGGTTTGATTTTTATTGTTCTGAATAAATAAACTTATTTTCATAAACATGCCAGTGTTGCTACAATTTGTAATGAACAGTATATCTTTATTGTAATTAATTAATTCATTCACAAATTATTAAAACTACTTCCTTAATGGTCTCCTAGTGACCAGTAAATTTGATATCAAATCACATTCTATTAATAGAATTCATATCTATAATAAATTACAAATGAATAAATAAGGGGAAGTAATCAATATTTAACATTTAATAATAATCTCCCTTGAGAAATGATTGGTCATGTTGCAAATTTGATTGAAAATTGCTTAATTCTTTAAGTTGGAACACACTTTAACACTATTGCAGTAATAAAAAATCCTTACAATTTTGGGAAAACTTGTATTATGGTAACAAACATACAAAAATTGGATTATTATAATATGGATTCTGTGATTTTGAATTTTAAAAGATTTTGTGAACCTATATTTACACTGGAATCAGGTTTTATGAAAATTACTTTTATAGTACAGAAGTTCTTTAATGTGAATCCTGTTTGCAGTAATTTACTTTAAATACTATTAGTGAAATAATGCTATGTAATATGGGTAATTAATGAGAGTTACACTAGCATGGAAGAATTTTAGATGCAAGCCAAAGCAATGCAAATCAATATTTTACCTCTATTCATAAAAACCAATCAGTAAATATGGATCTGCTACCAGTAACTTTTGATAAAGTTGCGAGAAAATAAGATTTAGGTGTAGACAATATGCTGATGGCAATACGGTCTCAGCATGTTGAAATTCGGGGAATTTAAATTCAGTATAAAGGTAAATAATTGTTATCAAGTGATGTTAGGTAAAAATCAATTATAGTGTGAAGATTAGTTTTACAGTAATAAGATTAAATTACTTTTTGTTCATATTTTAATTTATTTAGATATCTTTAGTATATTTGATCATATGGAACTTATTTAAACAGATCTTCTATTAATAATAATTAGCAAAGAATGAAAAAAATATTTTTTATTCAGTTCTTTCAGTTTTTGAATTTTAATTTCTCATTTACAGATGTGTGTGTGTGTGTGTTTGTGTTTGTGTTTGTGTGTGTGTGTATAATCCCAGTAGGATTTGTTGAAACTTATATTATTCAGTAAATTTATCTGCCGTCTATTCTGTGAGAAATTTCATTTTATAAAATTTGAATTATTTAGAATGAAAAACAACTTAAATTGATAAACTTATTTTGATCATAAAATTATTTTTTTAAAAATCTGCTGATTACTCTGTGAGAAATGTTATTTTATGAAAATTGAATTATTTAAAATTCAAACAAATTAGCAAACTTATTTTGAAAATAAAAATTCTGTATAAAAATTTCAATTATAAAATAAAAAAATCTACTATTATAAAAACCTCTTCAATTGGAAGAAGAAATTATTTGAATGAAGGGAAAAAGAAATAATGAAACTGAAAATCTTGGAAATGTCCTATCTTTATTATTTTTTCTTTAATAAACTTTCAGATGATAAAATAATTTGATAAAAAAATGTGATTCATTGAAAAGAATATGTCCATATTCTTTTAAATTTAAAAAAAAATGAATGCAATGTAGAAATTAGAATCTATCTTATTACATGTTTGTAAGTATTCTTATAGCTTATTGTAGTGATGTCTTATTGATGTATTTTTAATTTATTTGTATAAAGTCAGCAAAAATTCTTTTTTTGACTTCTCTCATGTTAATAGATTGAGGAGTATGGTTGCATTTTAAATATTAAAATTTAATACTTTTAATTAAAAAAAAATGTATATATAGGACTTGTGTGAAAATTTTAGACAATGATATTATATAACATCATAACAATGGTTCAGCAAATGGGTGTACTTTAAATTTAAATTAACCCAACAATATATATACTTATGTTAGTAGTACTTAGATATATGTATATTTGTGTCTTTTAATATACATGTTTTGTATTGAGAACTCTTTTTTACTAACTTGGTATTAATATATTCAATTACTTATAGCTTAATGATCATTCAAGTATGAAATTGTCAGTTAACAATCCAACTATTTGTTTTTAAACTTGTCTTTTTAATATATATATATATATATATATATATATATATATATATATATATATATATATATTCTTCATCTATTCTTCACAGAATAGTGACCAATATGTATTAGTTTGATTCAGATACAATTGTATTCAACAGAAATGGATATTTTACATGTGTTCATTTATTTGCTTATTACAAACTACTACCATGGATCCTGGACCTGAGCTTTTAGAATTTATAAAAAGTTGAGCCCAAAACATAGTCAAATTCTGCTCCAGAGCAGAGGTATTTTGTTTAAAACTATTCCATCATTTCATTAAAAGAAACGCTGTGAATGATCATTATATTTGGCCTTTTATGTTCTTCTCCCTGTACTCAAAATATTATGTTTACAGTGTGTATAATGAAATAATGCTCAGCTCAAAATATTGGACTTGCAAGTTCAAAGAATTAACATTTTTCTATATCAATGCAAAATACTGGGTAAGAAATTCAAACCAAAATTATGAAGGAAAATGTAATCTTTAATTTTAAATTTCTTTGATTGTAAAGATAACAATAACATCTGATGAATGGGTCATTTTAGGTATAAAATCATTTTTCAACTGGGTAAATATAGCAATTAAGAAGCAAAAATGTTGATCTTCCATGAAAAATATTTGGAGAAAAAAAAGTTAAAAAAAAAAAAATCTCTGGAAATGATATTTTTATCAATAAGTGTATCAGTTATAATGTATCTTTCCTGTTTATATCAAGGAATTCTGTTTATTTCCAAGGAATAGGTTACTATGTTTACAAAGTTCATATCTAATATTTAGTGTAAGAAAATTGAAAAAAAAATTCAGAGTTTATTTAATTTATTTCAAACTGTATTCCTTATGTAAAATGTGAGAAATTTTAACTGAAAAGCAAAATTATAAAGTGACAAATAAAAAAATGAATTCCTAAAAATGAATACTTCTACCAATATTATAGTTGTTTATTGTTTTTGTAATTGAATAAAATGTTTGATAAACATAATTTAAAAATGGGTTTATCTTCAGCTGTGGGAACAAATTTGTTACCTGAAAAAGAAGTATCTTTCAAATGAAATACTCTTTGACAACAAAAAATGTTTCAAAACACAACACCATTTTTCTTTTTGATAAAAAATGAATATTCAAAGCTACAAAAACACACCAGTTAACATCAACAATAAAATTGCACTTCTATATTTAGAAAATAATTTCTCAAGATTTTGTTCAAATTATATCTTCATAAGCAAAAGAAAAGTCTGATAACACATTATATAGCATTACAAAGCATAAACATGGATATATTCATGAATAAATACACATGCATGCACGCACACACACACACTGACATACATTGACACACACACACACACACAAATCAATACTTGGATTATAAACACAATATTGAACTTGCACTAAATTAAACGACAGACCATTACAAAACATTTATATAATGGCAAAATAATGTTTAATGAATAAAAATTATAAAAAAAACACAAAAACAAGGCATATGAAAAAGTGATAAAATGTTTCAGTGTTTTACTGAAAATAGTTTCTAAATAAAAAAAAAACCTGTACCTAGAATTAGTTTTAATTGTTCAGTATTAGGCCTTTCAAAAAGACATGATTAAATAAAGATACATGTCTTTTGATCATAGGCATCCCTGCTGCTTTTCAGGGGGCGCAAAAGGATATATGAGGAATATATCTTATTGGCAACCCTCTGTTTACACTCCACCTGTAGATAAGTTGTAGTTATAGTGTGAATACAACCTACTGATTGACCCCTTGCTCTTTCTCTGTAAAGAGTCTTTATCATGAATTGGGGTGCAAATGACTAATTCCTCCCATCAATTCCTATGCCTTTCATGAATGATAATATCAGTGAATTTTTTCCATTTATTGGGAAAAATAATGGTAAGAGACAGTTTTATTCATTTTTTTGTTTACAGCAGAGTTGAAAAAATAATAGTAGATCTTAAAATAGATGCATCAACACGCGCGCGCACACACACACACACACTCTTTATCATACACACACACATGCACATAACTATAAAACAGATTGATGACAAATCAGAGAAATGGAGAATTTAGCAGGGAAATCTCTTAATGGAAGATTTAATAACAGGTTTTAAGATATTGAAAATATTTACAATATTGATGAGGAGAATTAAAAACTCTTTATGATTCTTGTCTTAAAATTGATTTTACCAAAAAAGTTAATTTTCTAGATATAATTTCAATTTTCGTTTATTTCAACTGCTAGATTTACTTGCAATTAAATACAATAAAATTTATATATAATGCATTTATTATAATTCAAATGTAGTGATGATAGAAATAAGAAAAAAACTTACAATTTAGCTTAACATTATTCTAAAATATAAAATCTGAGGGATTATTTCATTATTTCACTAAACATTTTATTTACTAGAATTGAGTATTTGCAAGAGTTAACCTCAAGAATAAATGTTTTATTAAAAGATCATTTCAAATTTAAAAATTTTTTTTTTACTTTGTTTCACTTTTTATATTAAATGAAATTACTAAATCTTAGAAATATATTAAATAGAAATATAATTTGTCATCAAATAGTAAATCCTGGTTAAAAATCTTGAAATATTTGCTATATGAAGTGAAAATTAGATTTATGGATGAAAGAACATACAAGAACAGACAGGAGAAATGACTTCCACATTGAATGTATTAAATAATGAATATGAAATCACAATATGAAGGAGATGATTAACAAAAACCAAAGAAAGGAAGATGAATATGTTTCTTACTGTATCTTATTAATGATTCTGCCCTAAAACTAATACAGTACAATTCTAATGTAATGTTTTCTTTCTTTCTTGTAACAAATTCATAATGGTACAGGAAAAGTTAGAGCAAAATGAAATATTCAAAGTCTAATGAAATTAACAAAAAATAATATTGCACATTAAATACTGAGTATGCTTAGGGGATCATAAATACTTGATATATTTTAAATCATATTTCCATACTATATATATATATATATATATATATATATATATATATATATATATATATATATATATAATTATGTTTATGTATATTTATTATGTATCAAGTTTAATTCGATATACACACACCTAAGTATTTTAAAAATCAAATCAGATTTAAACCAATTCACTGTTAATATCTTCCAGAATTTCCTGATAGCTATTAAATTTTTGAAAATTAATTCTATTTTGCTAAAATAAGTTTAATTATTAGATAAATTATTACTTAGTAGGGAAATGGATATCCTAATATTTATTTAAAACAAACAAACTGATTTATCAAATAGTTTGTGAATGAATTTTATTTTCCAAGTTTCCTTTACGTCTAGAAATAAAATCAATTGGTTGAATTGGATACTCTTACAAAATATGAATTTATTTTGAAAAATCTCATTCTATTTATTACTTCTATTAACATTATTATACACTTATGTACTTACATTAATATCCTCATTTTAGTTGTTATTATAGTGATAATGTTCTGGACATTGAATCCTCCAGACTTCTTCATATGTGTCTTGACATAATAACCTTATGTAAAATTCAAACTGAACCCTTTATTCAATCCATTGGGATATTTCATATCAATTGATTTTTCATATTTAATTTGTTCTTTTTGTGATATTGATTTAACTAGAAAGAATCAATTGATATAAGATATCCTCTAAGCATGAACAATGGAATGAGAGTAATCTACCTCTATGGATTTAATTAATTCTCAAAAGGTTACTAACAACAAAAACAACAACAACAACAACAACAACAACAGAAGAAGGTTCAAGAGTACCATGGCTGACATTTTGTGACTATAATAACAACCAAGATGAGGATGTTAGTCCAACTACTTTTGTGTATAATAAGGATTATTTCTCATCTTGAAAATTTAGACAAAAATGTACAAATTTCAATCAACATATTCTCTGATTCTCATCATTTTACATAAACAGATTAATTTAACTAAATAGAGATTCATATTGATATCATCTAATAAGTGACAATGACTAAATAAAGTAGTAGTTATAAATTAGTTAAATAATTTATCCTATGTTTATTTACAAATGAATGAAGATGGAAATCTGCTGAGACTAATCAAAGAATATGCTGATCAAAGAAAACAGTTTGGATTAATACATAAATTTATTTATAGAAAACTAATTAACAAATCAATTAGTATTTAATGTGCATTATAACTTTTACAGATGTATAAAAACAAAAATTAGGTACTCAATCATAAACTGGGACATATGGATGAGTTTATGGAATTGGAATTATTATAGATTACATTTAACAAAAAAAGGCTATCTCTAATTTAAAAAAATTGAATTGAATATTTCTTTTCAAGAACATAGAATGTTTCAATGCTTCAAAATCTTTAAAAAACAATAATGAAATAATAATAATAATAATAATAATAATAATAATAATATAATAATACAGCAAGCATATCAGTGGTGATGAAAAAAAAAAAAAAATATGAGCGAACTTAACAAATTTTTTTTAACCACACAACAAGGATGAAAACTTAACATAGACAGCCATAAATATAAAGATTTGAAAAAAATCTAGTCTACTTACAGAGCTCGCAATACTTGTCTCTGAGAAGTCCGAGGATGCATTTAACGGGGGCCCATTAGACATTAGGGCATTTGACTCAGTTTCAGTCTGCATGTCGAGTGAATCAGTCTGCATGACAGAGTATAAACAGGAACTCAGTCAGGCAACTGTCGCTGGAGAATCCGACAATTGGGAAAACAACTCAACAATTTGGGCATCACAGACTCCAAGACAGAGACATACAATAGTAAACTTCTCTAAGAATCATTGCAGATAAAGAGTGAGATTCTTTGGTTTGGTTTTAGTTGTTCTTTTTTCTCTTTCTTTCTTCTTTTTTTTTTTGGTAGTTTTGGTTTAAACTTTCTCTTTTCCAAGCGTGATTCAAAGTTAGTTTAAAAACAAATTAATTAAACTTTGATTTATATCTGGATTCATTATCACATGATTTGTAAGAGTAATGCAATATGGTTTCAAGAAGGATGCAGTTTTTACATTTCAGGTTTTATGTAATGTTCTTCGCTTGTGATCTGATGCAAAGTGAGCTTGATAATGTAAAGTTGCAACTCTGTCAGTATAGGTCATTGTTGTAGTGAATATAATAGGATCTGTAAGTTAGGTTAAAATGATTAATTTTTTAACTTTTTTCTTTCACTCACTTATTTAGATGCATTTGTGGAAAGTTAATGAGAGTTACACGATGATGTTCCCCAACCTGTCAGACAACGTTAGCTTCCTAAGAGAAACTGAAATCTTTAAAATAGATTTATTGAGTTGAGAAAAAAAAAAAAGTAAAAGAAGATACGATGGAAGTAAGTTCTTGATTCAGAGTAAAAGAACACAAGTTATTTTTTTAATGGATAGATATTTTATTTACATTTTCTTTATTAGAAAAAAATTAAACTTGACAACTGACTTAGCAGTAGAAAAAAATGTTTAACATAAGTGCCTTATGTTTTCATGCATCAGAACAGAGTTATTAGCAAAATAGATAAAACTTTGTTATTTTAAAAAGACTTTTGTTTTTGTCATGTGCATAAAAGTAATGAATAATAAAGAAAAAAATCAATTCTTTGCATAAGATGCACAATGTTTTGCATTGGTTTTAATCAGAATAAAGTTTCTATTAAAATATTTCAAATTTGCATGGATATAAAATAAATATATCTTTATCAACTAACTTTCATACTTATGCACATTATTTTTAGATGAGTTAATTTTAAATGGATAATAAATATGTAAATGGATTTGTTATTTAGGATATTTAGATTTTATTTATAATTTCATGATTTGTACTTATCATTTTACACACATTTAGCTTCATTTAATTGATTTATGCCAAGAATATTGGGCTAGAATTTCTAAGTTTGCAAAAATATAAACAATAATACTTCAATTCACTCCTAAGGATTAAATTCATGGATTGTTTATTTTTTCTATTTTTTTTATTCAAGCTATATTACCATTATAAACAAGTTTTTTTTTTAAAAAAGAGCACAAATAAAGTTTGTTTTAATATTTTCACTGATTTTACAGAAGATTACAAATATTAGCTTCAAACTTGTATAGAAAATGTCCAATTTTTTTCCCCTGGATACTTTTAACCATCATTAATCATTTTCAAGAATAAAATTAAGATGTCATCACTTTTCATGAATTGAAATTCATATTTTCACATGTTTAGGATGTCATAAACATTTATAATGTATGTAAATTATTTTGTTGCAATTTATATTATATATTATGTTTGTGTTTTCAATCAGTATCTGTCTGATATTGGTAGCAATAAAAATGATATGGTTGATTAATGTGAGCTTTAATTGTGCTCTTTTCTGACAAGTGGCATATTAGTTGTCGTGAAAAGGTTGTTGTTAACTTAAACATAATATTTGTAATCTTGTATAAAGAAATAAACAGATATTAAAACAAATCTTGTCTGATTTTGAATAATACTTGTTTACAAGATTGCTTCTAAGATATAAGTGTTTTAGAAATGGTAAAAATGTATGATTTCTGTTAAAAAAATGATTATTAATGATTTTTCAACTAATATTTCTGTCATCTTAATATCAGTTATTATTTTATTAAATTTTCAGATGATTCTATAGCCAATATTAAACAGCATAAGCTTCAGGTGAGAAATTAAATAGAATAAGCTTCAGGTGAGGAATTTTTATTTCTCTTTCCCCAGGAAGGCTTCCTTTAGAATGACAACTTCTTAACCAATTTGGAAAATAAAGGCTTACTGGTTGCTAGAACTCAAATCTAACCATATAGCTTTCATTCTTTATTTTAATCAAATATCTGATTGGCTGCCATCTTTAATGATTCTTTGCATACTTGTAACAATTACAGAACAGAAATGCTAATGGCATAACAATTATTGCCATAGGAAATGGAATTGGTGACCCAAGTTCAAATCCTGCTTAAGGCTGGTTGCATTTTACTTTGCACTAATGCCCTTGGGAAAAGGCATGAATTTATCTTCTCTTCTCAGTTAATTTTAATTTGTATTTCTTTTCATCTCATTATTAGTTGTGGTTTATTGCAAGTTCCTATTCATACTACAACCATTAATAATTATTCCTTAGTTTTAATCAGCACTATTTGTGATAACCATAGAGCAACTGATATTAAAATGAAAAAAAAATATTAGTTGAAAAGTAATAATAATTGACAATACATATTCTCATAATAAATTCCAAAATAATTATTTTCATTATATTAATGGAGGATCAATCATTGTTTTAAAAATGACTCCTCAAATTAATTTCTGAGAAAAAAAAACATATCAATTTTAAGAAACTAATATTAGTTTGTTTTATCCTGAAGCAAGAAAATGTACTGTAATCTTAAAGCAAGCAACTGAATTTACTACTGGACAAATTGTTTGTTAATTGGTAGAATTTTATGTTAACTTTATTATTTCACTGCAAAATAAGAATAGAACTTATTCCTTAACATAATGGTGATAATAAATAATTTGATTATAAAAGGGGCTGTTCATCTTTTTCAATTAAATAAATTTTTCTGAAGTGATTATACCCGCACTTAAAAAAAACAAACTTTTCTTTTAAAATAAGTTAGATTGATGATATTTTTTGTGTAGTTGTAAAATGGAGATTGTTCTTAAGGGAACCTGAAATCAGCAACCAGTCATTGTAAATTATTTTTTAAAAACAAAAAGAAAAGAACTCTTACAAATCAAGTTTATCGAATCAGACAAAGATAAAAAAATATTTTTTCTTTCTTTCTTTCAAATTAAATTAACAAAGTAACATATAGGAATACAAACAATTAAACCATATCAATGATTCACATCTAATAATCATTTCTGTATAGTCTCCCGGCCCAAAGTCATGCTCATACACACAAACTTAAAAAATAAAAATAAAAAATGATAAAATTAGACAAATAAAACAAAATCCCAACAGTATTTTCTTAGAAGTATTTCAATGGCTTACATTCATGGTTTTATTTCAGTGTCTCTTCATTAGTTGAATGGCACCAGAAAATTGCTTCTTATATATCATTTAATCATTCAGGCTATATCAACAAATTAAAATCTGAATTTTTTTATTCAATTTAAAGTGATATAGTGTATTTTATCAGTTTGTGTTTTTTAAAATAGTTTTTTAATATTAAAAAAAATCATAAGCTGAATTGAATTACATAGAATTATTTGCTATTATTTTATTAATATATGAATGTTGATGGTTAGTTTTGTTATTAAGAATAAAACTATTTGAGACAAAATGAGAATATTCCAAAATGATTAGGCAAATTCTTTTAGGAAAATCTGGTATTATTTGTCTGATTTTTCTTTTATTACAAAATGTTTACAATTCTGTTATGTTCATTAAGTCTCTTCAGGTGATATAAGGAGGTATTTCAATTCTCAGAAACTATAATAATTAAGTAATAATAATATAATAATTAAGTATTTTTTAAAATTTGAAATAATAATAATAGAAAGAGAATAGCTATTTTGTCTCTGCATAGAAACATTACTGATAACTGATTGGTTGTTCCTTTTTATTATTGCAATAGAAATATTGTTGCAAATAGAATTATTTGTTTAAATCACCTGAAAATAGATCATGAACAAGCAAATTGGAACAAAAAAAAGTCATCTATACTCATGATTATTAAATTAAATATGCTTATCTATTCACCAGTTTTATACCATTTATAACCTAATTGTTTTATATATGATTCATTCACTGTTACATATTAAGTAAATTTCAATGGTTTTAAAATTGAGTCTAATATAATTGAATCAATAATAGAAAGAGTCATATTCTAGGGTGTAGTCAGAATAGGATCAGCATATTAGCAGGTGCCAATGAAAGAGACTAACCAATTAAGTGATCCATGAAAGACATTCTAAGATAATGCTGTGTCTTTCTAATTTGCACTTTTGAACTGAAAATCAATGAAAAATATAAGCCAGACAATACTTATTATGGCTACCAGAGCACAGAAATTATCTTTTTTTTTTAGATTGCATAAAAGAGTGACATGGATAACTTTTTTTTATGTTATTTGCCAATACTGAATAGTTAATCCTAGTCTAATAAGGAGTGGCTATCTTTGCATTTAGATGCATCTTTTTAAAATAAACAAATACAGAAAGACAGAAGAGTGACAGGGAAGAGAAGAAGAGAAGAAGAGAAAGAAAAAAAAAGGAAGAAGATGCTTACACATTTGAGGAAAACAGAGGAAGAAAAGAAATACAGATAAAAAGGAAACAAGCTAAAAACAACTCAAAATACACTTCATCATGTCAAAAACTGAATATCAGCAACCTTATCTGTTCACAAATACATTCTTTTCCATACACACAGCCATCAATCTATCATAGTCTTCTCTATATTGGTATGTTCCATCTATTGCTCTATGAAACGAATATGTCAATATTTCTATTCTTGAATCTATTAAAGCTGATCAAATTTCAATATTTAATAGAAAATACAGGTAGCTTAATTGAAAGGTAAAAAATAGATCAACTATTTTGAAGCATTGTGTGACATTCCAAGAAATATGGTTAACAAAGCCAACACTCACTCACTTTAGAATAGATATTGGAGGCTATTATGTTTTAACTTTTTATTTTGTAAATATACTTTCAAGGTACTTGAGATAATCAGAAAAAAATAAGTTAAATATTATGAACAAGATAACTTGAATAGTTAATTTAGTTAATTTAAAACTTGATTCTAAAAGGTACACAAATCATGGAAAGAAGTTTAATTGTTCAGGCTGCAAACTTATTTTCTGATGGTTATCATTATCTTGATTCCTAAATTATTGGTGCCTAGGGCACCAAGTATTAGGAGCCACCTGTCATGTGTCTGATACAGTAAGACTTTCTCAATACAAATGGGAAAATGAGTTAATTAAACAGGATAAAATAAGAAAAGTCCTTAATGTGAAGTTGGAGTGTTCACAATATTTGAGAAATGAGAAGAAAGGTAATTAGTATGAAGCTGTAAGTGATTTCTGGTCCACACCTTTTTTTTACAACACAGTTTACCTACCCTGCTTCTCTTTCCCTCTACATTAGTGATTTTTGTATTTTCATTCACAACTTCTTTACTCTCACCTATTCCTATATATTTATTTCCTCACTGTAACACACAATCAGATAATGTTATACTTTAAAGGCCCCCATTTCTGGAAGTTCAGCTTACTACTCACTAGGAACCAGAAGCCACCCCTTGTCCATGTAAGTATTCTTTTGAAAACATTTTGAAAAAAATGTAAAATATGTTTTTCTATATTAAAAGGATTTTGGAGATTTCAAATTACAATTTAAAAGAACTATCAAAATATTTCATACTTTGATAATGTCATATTCATGTCTTCCAAGAAAGTTTTTATTTTTAAAAATGGAACTAAAAGATTAAATACTATTTGGGTATTGTGTGAAGAAAGCAATTTGTGGAATGCCATTTAAGTGGGATTCTCTACCTGTTGCTTTTTGCAAAAGCTGATTGTTTCACTTATTGCCAAGATTGAACA
The DNA here is from genome assembly GCA_023376005.1 of Doryteuthis pealeii. Classification (NCBI taxonomy): domain Eukaryota; kingdom Metazoa; phylum Mollusca; class Cephalopoda; order Myopsida; family Loliginidae; genus Doryteuthis; species Doryteuthis pealeii. The sequence continues at coordinate 73,010,793 of CM042150.1, forward strand.
AGTAAATATGGATAAAGGAAATCATATAAATATTCAGCTACTCAGTCTTATGTTTAATCTTAGCATTCATTTAAAAATTATTTCTGCATTAATTTATAAGTTATATGCAAAAAAAGAATGAAATCTGTCTGACCGATTTTTCATATTGTAGGGCAAACTGGGCACTTTAGCCTTAGTATAGTGACTGGCCTAGTTGAAGGTAAACTGTAAATTCAAATCAACTGTATTCCATTTAAAAAATAATTTTTGATTTCATCCTGCCTATGGTGAACCACATACATACATATTCCATTTAGATAAAATTAAAGCACAACAATTATTTCTGATCTGTTGATATTATTAGTATTAGGATCAGATCTTAGCTTCCTTTGACTTGGGGGTATTGCATATAACATAAATATTTCAAATAAGAATATATATAATACATTTTGATGATATTTTGCTTAATCTGCAGAAACTTAGAATGAATCCTATGCTGTAATTTAAAAGAAACTGTAAATCTCCTCAATTAAAAGTTTTATTTATCAAAATATTGTTGAATATATAATAATTTAATTTTTCCTGTGGATATTTAGTGTAAATGCATTTTTAGAAATCAAATCCAAAACAAATTGTTTTAGTTTTTAAATGTAAAGAAAATGAGAATATCTGGGATTCTACTATGGTTGTTGTTAATTTATGTAATATACTTGACAATGACACAGTTGAATTATCAGTCATTGATGAATTCCATCAATAAATATTCAAAACAAACATTTATTCCTTTTAATAATTGTGTTTTCATTAGACTGTTGGCTACTTTTGACTTCAGGTACAAAGTTTTGTATTTTGATTATTTTGAAGAATATCAAGACTTTGCCATGGAAACTTTAATTTTAAATAAAATAGCTTTGAATTTTTATCTCACAGATATTCTAATATTTTTCTAATAAATGATTTTGAATGAAGAACATTATTAATAGATAAGAAAAAAATCTTAAGATATTTTTTTCTGTTATTTCAACACTCTTGTGGTGAAAGATATTTTAACATGAACTTTTAAAATGGAGAATGTTTTTAAAACATTTGCCAGAATTAAAAAATGTCAGAATAACTTGAAGCAAATTTCAATACATTTTAGAATTAATCAAATTTACAATAAATTTTCTTTAAACATAAAAACATTTTTAATATTTTAGTTAATAAAACCCTCTTGTTCAGAATGAAATTTGCCTGTGATCATAAATAAAAACACTTTGTATAATATATATTACATATATATAATATAGCATTACATGACACAACTGAAATAGATTTTCCAATAGGAAAGTTTGTTTAGATTAAAATTGTTTTATAATTTAAAAATATTACCACTCTATACCTGACAATGGCACTAAGTAGTGCTGAAAGTACTCATGAAAGAACCTTTGGGAGATTCATTCACCAATTCCACCCAGACCTAAAAAAAGCTGGCCAGACAATTGGAAAAGATTGAAAAGAAACTCGTCAGACATGAAATGTCTGTTGCACTCAACCAAACATGTATAAAGGAAATAATACTGCCAAAATATACTTAATCTAAAAATAGTTTTAGTGTGATAAATTTTGATTCAGCTCTCTGATCAGTTATATAGTTATCATTATACAGGATGAAAAAAAAGAAAAAAAAAGAAGCAAATGAAGTTTAGATTTTCCTGATAAATTACAAAATGAAGTTCAAAAAATTTTGTTAGAAACTATCAATACATTTTAAGTACAAATAGTATCTATATTCGTAGACATTTCAAAATTATACACTAGAATATATGTATAAAATAAAATTTTCTCTACATTCTGTTTTTAATATATGTAAAATGAAACAGGTTAACGTAGATAATTCAATGTATATGTTGAACTTATTTAGCTAAATACATGCACGCACGCACACACACACATGCATATATATATATATATATATATATATATATATATATATATATATAGTAAGTGAATCAATGTTTTGAAAAGTTTTTTCTTCATCAGATGTAGTTATAGAATTTGTAACTAATGTATATACATTAGATGCATGTTGAATTCGAAAGTATTTTGTCAAATGGTTAATGTCATGACAATTTGATACTGTGATGGTAAGTAACATAGCAACTCACTTTAATGGAAATTTGGAAAAATTTCAAGTAAGACTGATTGAAAAGGAATGTATTTTTCAGCAAGTATCTTGGAAAAGAAAAAGAGTTGCGTTTAAAATACATCAATAATATCTTAGGTATGTTAAAAAATTCCTTGTGTCGTCTTTTTTTTTTTTTTTAAATTTAGAGACCAAGTGCATTGTTGAAAAATGTTTTTTTAGAGTGCTCTGTATTCAGTGTTCATTTATCCTGTGTTAAGAGAGAAAACACACAAAAAAAAGGAAAAAATGGTGATGAGCAAGGTATATATTCTTTTCAAGATGGACAAGACAGCAGCAGAAGGTAAGAGGATGATTAATAAAACCTATAGTGATGGTTTGGTTGGTGGAAGCAGTAAATTTTATGAATGATTTGAAAGGTGAATTTGACTTGGATGACAACTGACAATGTTAGACTCCAAGGATTTGTAAAAGATAACTTGCAAGCCTTTTTGGATGATGATCTCACTCAATCAAACATTATAATTGGCTGAAAAACAATCACTCAACAGTTGTAAGACATCTAGAAAGAATGGGGGAGATTGAAACAAATGGGAAAATGGATTCCATATGAATTGTGAAAATGAAGCATTTGATATCATCATATTTGCATTTCATTTATTGTTAGATGTGAAAAAATCATTTTTGTGGAAGATTGTCTTTGAAGATGAAAAGTGAGTTCAATAATAATCCCCATTGTCAAAAATCATGGGGGACAGTCAGCAGCATAAACATCAAACGTAACCTTTTTGAAATAAGTTATTGCTCTGAATATTTGATGGGATAAGAAAGATGTACCAAATTATGAATTGCATTGTGAAACTATTACTTCACTATACAATGGTTATCACCTTAAAGATTTGAGTAAAGAAATTGAAGAAAAATGGTAATTTACATCATAAAAAAACCCAGAAAGTTATACTTCTGTATGACAATGCCCATGTACATGTTTCTTTGTCAAACTAAAAAAAACAAGCTATAATGGAATTGGAATGGAAAATTCTTCCTCATTCAGCATATTTACCAAACTTGGCACTATTAGAATATTGGTTGCTTTGATCAATGCACCATTAGTCAAAAATTCAAAGATGTCTTCAATATTCAAAATTTCACTGACAACTTTATTTTACTGAAGTTAAACTTATTTTATCAAAGTGAATAATAATTTGATGAATGTTAGTATAAGATCATAACATATTGTGGAAAATATTTTCATGATTGACAAATATATGAAACTTTTGCACACACACATACATACATACATACATACATACATATATATATATATATATATATATATATATATATATATATATATATATATATATACTTCTTTGTTTTTTTCTCTATCTTTCTTGCTAATTTCTTTGTGTCAGGGTCCAGTTGATAGAGGAAGTTCCCTAAGTTCTGCTCTCAAACACTTTCAATCATATGATTGTCTTTGGGGGCATTTTTTCTAGGTATTGTTTGTTTTTGTTTAGTGTGGGTATGAAATTTATTTAATTGGTAGTGTTTATTATTATTGAGGATGCTTTGGTTAGCATTCACAGTTATTAAAGATATTTAATTTGTTAATGTCAGTGCTGAATGCTATTTTATTTATGTTTGATTTTTTTAATATTGATTGCTTCAAGGATTTGTAGGTGGTTTTTTGTTATTTTGGTGTTATTAATAAGGATTTTTTGTATATCAGCAAATGTGAATTTATCTGTGTTATTGATATGTTTTGTATTTATATGCTATCATAGCACTAGTATCTGAAAGGTAGTATGTAAGGTGATGGGAGAGGATGGTTGTGGTATGGCTAATGTAGGTATTAGGAGTTTTTTAAAGTGTATTTTTTTTTGGGGGGGGATACTCCTGAAATGGGCATGTAAACTAATAGATTACACTAGTTTGGTTTAGGAAAGAGTTGTGTTATTTTTAACAATGAGATTTAATGTTTTAAATTTAGAGTAGTAAATGGTGAGTTTAATTTATTTTAATTGTTTAGTTGGTCTTAGTGTGTCTGCTTATAATGTTAGTTATTGCTTGTTAATAAAATTCTAAACATTTTTAAATTTGATTCCTGTAATATAAATTGATATTTTATTATTATTATTATTATTATTATTATTATTTATTTTATTTTGGTGGATAGTTTGGAGATAAATTTTTATTTGCTTGTCAACTAAAAAAAAAATAAAGAAGGATCATGGAAAAGAAAGGTTCTGGGGTCTTTAACCAAACATATTTGAATAATAACTTGCAGCCCAAATATACTATATATAGATATATACTTCATTCCTTACAGTCATCAATAGTAAGTACATTTTATTTTTTCAGCACTTTCTTTCATTTATGTTTGTTAAATATATATTGTCATCTATCTATATAAGAAGCATATGTGGAACCCACAGTTCAATATGTATTTTGGACTATATTTATATATGTATACATTATGCATGTATTTTGAGATATGTATAAATTGATAATCTGATACATTGAAAAAATCATTGGATGCATATTTCTGTGACATACACACATGTGTATTTATAAATGATAAAGTTTTCATCTTTTTAATTGAATTTGTTACATATATTTCTCCAAAATGTCATATTTTACTCAGTATATTCACTTATCATTAGAAATGTAAGTTTTAAAGCTACATTTGCTATAAAATTGACCAGACATTTTCACAAGCTTATTACTGAATTATATTTACTTGGTAAAGAAAACTCTTTAAATATACTAAATCAGAAATAGTAAAACACTTTTGACTTACACATTTTTTAGTTAGGTTAAATTTAAAGTATTCTCCAGAATTTTCTTACTTATATATCTGTGTCATACGCACATGTATGCTTGTATAAATGATAAAGTTTTTAATTTTTAAGTTGAATTTGTTACAGATATTTCTCCATTATGTTAATTGCTTGTTTTAGATTTAGATGTTTAATTGCATGACTTTTGTTTCAAACTTTAATTTGATGAAAAGAAAAAATAGAATATGATGATGAAAAGTTGTTTGATAAAATGTCATTCAATAAAAAATTGTGCTATAAATTGATGAGGTTGGAAATCTTTATAAATTTGATAAGCAAAATAAAGATATGAACTGAATACAACAAAATGATCCCACTTTACAACATGTGTATTATTTTTTTTAGATCAAATACAGAAAACAACAATATTTTCTATACCATTGACCTATTTGAAAGTATATGGTTTGTTCAAGAACTAAAATTAACGGACTAATAAAATATGTGTACTGTGTGCAATTATGGAATCTATCTAGAAATTAACCTCTACTCTCTCATTCTTCCATTTAAATCAAAGAATCACACTTGAATTCCAAGAACAATGGACATCTAATAACACACAAGAAGAAACAAAAAAAGATGAATTTAAGACCTGGATCAGCAATAGGGGTAGAAAACTTTTGGAATTGACAAAATAAATACAAATAAAATTCATATGATATATACATTGCATACCTGTATATATTACCTTTTAACAGCCTAAACTCCTTTTACTAAAATTTGCACATTCCCAATATACAGATAATATTAAAAGAAATAGAATGTACATAATGTAATACCTCTTGCTATATATATATTATTGCTATATGTATGGCTAAGTGAGGGACTATTTAATGTGAATTATTAAAAGTATTCTCTCAGAAAATTTGACATTTTTCATTTCAGATTTTATGTTTCAAAACTTTAAAGAACAATGATATAGATATTTAGCATCATTTATACATAAAGGATTAGTTTGAAAAATATATCTAATCAAAAAATGTACATAAAAACTGTAAGCAAAAACAAATTATGAAATAATAATGGTAACTACTTCAATTATTGTACAATTTTGCAAATAAAATTCATAATTTAAATTGACTTTTCATACCAATTTTGCTATCAAACGATCAAGAATCATATCACTGAAAAAATGTACTTGTTTTCAAGAGCAACAATCTAAGTAATTTACATCAATTTTATTATTTTTAAAACTTTTAGTCCAACATATATTAAGAGAAGGAACCTATCAGATTGACTTCAAATAACTTTGATACACATTGATTTATAAGTGGAAGTCTGAGGGCTATAACAAGGAATTAGTGATTCAGAATTCAAGACTTTGCATTTATTTTGTCCTATAGAAACAATCCCAAAATTCTGTCTGTCTGTCTGTCTCATCTCTCTCTCTCTCTCTCTCTCTCTCTCTCTCTCTCTCTCTCTCTCTATCTCTCATCTATTATAACCTAAATTGTCTTGTTAATTTATTATTTCTTGTATTCTATTTACATTTCTTTGACAATACATTGAATGACTCAGTTTATATCTGCCTCTCACTTTCAGAAAAAAAAAAAGAGTAATAATCTTTATAGTTTTTTGAGTCTTGTTTTAGGATTATGCTTCCTAAATGGTATATCTTCTGAATTAAATTCCAAAAAGGAAAGTATTTCTTGCCAAAAAAGAAATAAAAATGTTTTTAAAAAATGTACACATTTTTAGGCAGCAGATGATAAACAAGTCTTATCAGTCAGCTTATTGAAAGAGTTATTGCTCCTTAGAGCTTATAATGCTAGAAACTTCCTTGCTAAAAATATCATCAAATGGAAAACAATGCACAAAAAAAAAAAATTATAAAAATCATAAAGTATTTTGACCAATACTTTTTCACCATTTCACTCATATTCTTTCGTTTAGTGTTGTTACAGTTAAATAACAAAACCTCAGTTTGTTAATATTAGTGAAAGAATTAAACAACAATTGTCAATTTGAAAAATATCTCTAAAAAAAATTAATGTTAATATATTTTCTTTTCATATTGACCACACTCCTAAAAATCTAAGCAAACAAACAAAACAAAAATTTGCCTTCAGAAGAAAAATATTTACTTTATTATTCACATTTTTAAATTCCCCAAAATTAAGGCTTCTGTTACAAAAACTAGACAGTTTGTTTTAAAAAAGGTAAACAATATATTTCCCCAATCAATTATCTGTTTAAAAATGTATAAACTATTCTGTTATTTCATTAATAAAAAAAAAACTTGATTCAATTAAAGGGTGATTAATACCTGAAAAACAAAACAAAAACATGTTGCCTCCAGAATTTTGATTGGAAACTTTTTTTAAAAAGAAACTTCATCTTTTATTACTTATGTATAAGATTTTTTAATTAAAATTTGGCAGCTGATTTTTTGTGAATTTAAAAAAATGTGCACTTTTTTGATGTCGACAAAAGTGTGCATTTTTGTTTATGCCTTTTCATGTTTTACAGACATTAAAGATAAGAGAGAATAAACATTCATATAAATACATTTTATCCAAAAAATACAAAAGAGTTGAATGAAAAGAATTAATAGATTAAAGCCATAAAGTTTCTGTTATGCAGTATATTTCACAAATGACTATTCTAGTAATATCATCTAATAAGACCAGCACTCTGTTTCTTTTGCATGCCAGCAACAACAATGGTTGTACCATTGATGTTTTAGGATTCATTTAGTACAGACACCATCAGATGGCTCACTTCTAGCATCCTTGTTGGTTACAACCATTGATAACCTACCAGGTAGCAATGGCAAGTTTACCCTTTTGACTTAGTTAATGACAATCCTACAATTAAATCTAGTCTAATAGTAGACCAATGGAATGTCACCTTCCCAGCCAATTTAAATTTGTCAGAAAACAAATCACTGATGTTTGACCAATGTCATTCTGATAACATAATTCCATGCTAAGGTAGAATTTTATCCAATAAATCTGTGACACTCCCATGTACCATTTAGTGTTGGATTTGAAAATTCAGAAAGAATGTATGGTAGGAGTATGACACTGTCTTATTGTTGTGTAAGGTATGTTAGAAATAGAGTTTGGATGGCATATGGACTTAGGACCTATAAATGTGCTTTGCACAAGCAGAACTCTCAGCACAGTTAACATCAAAATTGATGGACAGGCAAAGAAAATTTTATTTTGAATACAAATGAGATAAAGTGTATTAAATAAAAAGGAACTGGGTGAGTTTTTACATAAATAGATTTACACAAATGCTTATGTCTTTTTCAAAATAATAAATCTAAGTGGCAGCAATTTCTCAGTATAAACAAAAGTCATATGATATAGCAAACAACATTTTTAGTTATTTTTTTATCTCCTGCTTAAAGTTATTTCACTTATCCAGTTTTAGTTTCACTAGAATGGATCAACAATATCTATCTATACAGACCTTTACTCCAAAGTTTAACTTATGTATTCATGTAAAGACTATGACTTCACTATATTATTCATATTATCATATTATATATATATATATATATATATATATATATATATATATATATATATATGTAGACGGGTTACCAGCTAAGTTGGTATTAGGATGATTCTAAGTTGGCCCTTTCTTTCAACGGTAGAATGTTAGAGTTGTTCAGGTGCATTTGAGAGCTTGATGTTCAATATTATTGAACAGAACACTATAATTGGTAAAGAAAAAAAAATTAAAAAATTGGCCATTTTGTGCAAAATGACTGATTTTTAAGTTTACTATATATATATATATATATATATATATATATATATATATATATATATATATATATATATCATATCATATCATATCATATCATAAGCAATACTGTTCAGCAATATTTTTTGGTGGATACAAGCTATTTTCAGGTGTTATTTTAAATTGGACCTCAACACCACTTAAAGTTGCTTGCAAAATTCAAGAAGTGGAAGGTAATGAAACAGTAAGTAATTATAATGTAGAAAATTGGTTTAAACACTTTAAATGTGGTGGTAGGTGGTATGTTCTTTGAAATAAAACCCACAAGTGGATCACTATCAGATGTTGATTATGATATTTTAAAATGCAAAGTAGAAGAGAATCCTTCACCTACACTTGAAAACTTTTACAATATCTATGATCATCAAAAGAAACCATATGTAAACTTAAAAACAAACAAACAAAAAAAACAAAAAATAACCAAGAGTTCTGAAAAGATTCCCTATAAACCATCAGTTGATTAAAAAAATAAAATTCTTTTGATATATCTTAATATTTTCTCATATACAGATAGATATAATGATAAATGTCAAATTGTTGGAAACGTTATAAGTTTGTTTTTATTCTTTAAAGTAAGGTAATTTATTTTTCTTTTATTTATACTCTACTCTTTTTTTTATAATTCTGTAGAAAAGCAACTGTTGAAATTTCCATATATTGCATTACAGCAATTTTTTTCTGTTATAAAATTTAGAGCTTTAGGGATTTTAATCATTGTATGTGTGTTACTACAGACTAATTTCCTCATCAATGTTGTTTTCCTCAGTTGTCTACTCTTCAGTTTATCTCAGATGTTCATTGAATATTAGGGAAAAAAACCCAACAAAGATGAGGAAATTAGTCTGGACCAACCATATACAATGATTAAAACACCTCATCTAGCAAAAGCCAGAATAAAAATTGTAGTGATTTTGATTTCATTTTTAATAATATATGGGAATGTCAGTGTGTCACATTTTTTCAACTTTACTCCTAGAAGCCTAGCAAACATATACCATTTTGGAATCAGGCCAACTCCATGAGCAAAATAAAAATATTCTAGTGTGAATCCAGACCGTTAATCCTAAAATTTTGGATTCCCATGTTTTAATTACTGCAATTGTTTTTGGCATTTTTTTAACATGATTTTTTGTGACAAATTTTTTTGCCCAATAATTTTCATAACTTGGAAATAAATTTAGGAATAATCAAAATTAATTCCAAAATCTAGCGAAAGTCACCAATAAAATGGAAATAATTGTTTGTATGTAAAGTACATCAAATTGTCTTCAAATTAAATGGCAGCAGAATAATTATTATTGAATTTTTAAAAGGTAAGCTTAAATATTACTGTAATACTTAAATGCAGTTTAATAAAAAGGGCCAACCAAGAGCTCTCCATTGGAGCTAGCTTGATTGCCATCTGATAGGGCTGCTTTTAAGCTAGTTATTTTTTTTTTTAAGTGAGGCAAAACTTGTTATTCTATATAGAATATATAAAATTTGATTCTTTATCTGTTCCATATTGAAATTATACTGTTTTTTTTTTTTTTACTAAAAAATGTAAAGATCAAACATTTTTAGTATGAAATTCTTTTGGGGATAATTTAAAAAAAATTATGTTCACTTTAAATAAAATTATTAAAATCTAGAATTTGTAATCTTTTTAAAATTAATATTTACTTGCTTAAAGATCACATATAGTAGCTATTAAGCTTAAAGTCAAGTCAAATCCTATTTGTAGAATTTATATTATGATTAATTGCAGATGAATAGATAAGTTCTCTATAACCATTTAAAAATTATCTCCCTTGAGAAATTATAAGGATCAGGACAAGCATGAATGTTATTATTATTAAGTTGGAGTGGAAATTATTTTGTATTCCAAGTTAAAATATTTTAACACAATTGTGCTAACAAAAATCTTGCTATAAAAAAAGTTGCATTTTTCCCTGTGTAACATACAAAATTATGATCATTATAATATAGATGGTAAAATTCACTGAACTTTTAGGTACCATATCCTGGCTTTTACAAAAATGAAAATCACCACTGGAATTCTATGGATGAAATTAAGGAAAATGTTATAAAGCTGCTGATGTTGATCCTCAACAACTTTGAAGATTATTTAAAAAAATGTAAAGGATACTGGCATAAGTGTTGAGAGGTTTCACAGTACTTTAAAAAGTGCCATTACCATAAGTTAGTTTTTATTAATATTGAATGGCCGGAAACGTTCTGAATAGAACTGGTGTCTATTCTAAAATAAATTTTTGCTTGGTGTATTTTGAATGAAGATATAAAAGCTTATAACTATTAGTTACCAACTAGTAGACAAAGAAAAATGATTTTATTGCAAAGAAAAGTGAATACAAGTCATTTGGCAAACTAGAATTTGAGAACAAGTAACAAGTGATGAAAGGACAATAAAATAATTGATTCTATTGAGAAAAACCAATGTACACTAACAAAAGCATTTATTTAGAATATGGCATTCTTTTTTTTCATTTTTATAAATTTTTATAAATGAAGATTGTCAAGCAACATTTACTGTTTTTTCCTTTGTAATATTTTTAAACAAATTTCTAGAACAGTAAAGATGGGAACTTATGTGGAAAAAACTTTTAAAGAATTCATATGAAAATAACAGATAAAAAATGTTAAATAACAAAATGACAATTTACATTTCATAAGTATTTAAAACTAAAAAAATCTAATGTAATGAACTGAATTCATCAACACATATCATTAGATATCTCTGATTTGAATAGATTTATACCTAGTGAATTAAAATCAAGTGGACCAAATATTAAACTCTTAAAGATGTACAAGGTAAAATAAGAACAATAAATTTTGATGAAAACTTTAAGAAGTCTCATTAACATACCAAAAATTGAACTTTTTCTTTTTATTCTCAACACAATATTTCATCAGCCAATTAGATTCTTTAGGTGCATAAGTCAGGTGAGTAAATGGGGATTTTTATTTTTATTTTTTTGCTAAGCACATTGGGTGTCAGAGAATCTCCTTGGGTATAATTGGAAATTACCCAAATATTTGATGGATCTAATGCTGCTGGAATGGATTGGTCTAATTGATATATTAATGACAATGACAGTTTCTTATTTTCATGAATTCTATTTCTTTTCCTCACAGATTATCCATCTGAAAAGGATTTAAGAATGAATCAACTGAAACATTGTGTTCACAACATCAAGAATGCAAAAAAGAAATTCAATTGTCTGAACAAATTCTGCTAAGTAAATCTTGAATTAGCATTTTGGAAAATCTTCAAATAGTCTGACAGCTTTTGTTGAACTTTACCCTGCTGCTAACTTAAAATGGAAAAATAAACAACATTTTCTTGAAATGTGTAGATTGAGCATAAAATAATTGCTGAAATAAATGTAGTTCCAAAGTTTTTTTTAAAGATCAATAGGCTGAACAATACTCGCAGTGATAATGAATAATTTCAAACTTACTAAAGGCAAAGCAAGATTTTTTTTTTTTTTAAATAAGGATATGTAATTGTGAATAATTATCATTGATTCAATGAAAGTTTAACAGGATAAACTTATTTAAACATAAGATACAAAAAATCATGCAACCAGGTCAAAATTTTATGTTAATTTTGATAAATAAGATTCCATAATTATTCATTGGTAAATAAAATGGGTCTATCCTCTTTTCACTAGTGCTAGACCAAGGAGATTGTTTCTGCGTCTGAGGTGGAGCACCACACCTATCATCAGCTCCTTACTTTACTGCACAGATCCCTGTGATGCTGAGTTGGCGAGGGCTGGTATTGAACCAGGAACCTTGTGGTTTCTAGCCGAATGTTCTACCGACTGAGCTAACCTGGCCCTTAAATCAATAATATTGGGCATGTATTTATTAAAACTTGTTTTTAAAAAAATGGTAGACCGTTAAATGTTGCATACTTACTTTCTCAGTATATATATAATACAGTGTTATCCTCTATTTTATGTATTAATGATCTTGACAATTTTCTCCATTATATATAGATAAGTTGAGATGGAAAAGATACAAAGACTATTAATTAATTTATTAGATAAGCAGAATATGTACAGTATATTGCTAATTAAACCATTTTTATATCTAATTTGCATTTAGAATGCTGTATGATTTAAAAACAAAACAAAACAAAAAAACATTAGACACTGAATGAACTACTATTTTGGTGAATATACTGATGAATTTAAAAGGAAGTCTCCAAATCAGTTTTGCCAATTAGAATTGACAATTTTATAGCCAATTACTTTTATACATTTGAAATTATTTGATATTTGCAATGTTGCTTTGCAGATCATTACTAGTGAAATGAGATCATTAGATGCCTCATATTTGTGGCTTTATGACACACTTAAATTAAACTTAGTAAATACATTTGTATCCAAACTAGAACATACTATAAACATTAGATTTTAAATGGATCCCAACAGTCCCATTTTTTAATGAAAGTTTTTTTTTTAAGGAATTTCTATTTACATTTAAAATAAACTTCTATTGTATAATTTTTATTATAATGATAATTTCTCTATAATTGGACATATGCAATGGCTTGGATATGTGTAAGGTTCAGTCAGGGTAAATAATATTTTTTCCAACTTTATTAAAAAATGAGTATATATTACTTTTGAATTGGACAAAGAAAACTGATCTTTATATTTTAATCATTCTTGTCCCAAAGTTGATATGTCTGTTAATAAATATCTGAAAGTTTAGATCAACTATAAAAACAAGGTGCAACTAACTGGAACATTCATCAAACAGGATCTGGGGGAGAAGCTTACACTTCAAACATATAAAAATACAAAACCACCCCCAAAACAGTTATTGCTTTAAAATAACCATCAACTTGAGAAAGTTTATAAACCAATAGAAAAAATTGACCAATGATATGAAATCCAAAAATGGCAGTCAATTTTGCAGCATTAAATACCAGAAATAATGAAATAAATAAAAATAGTAATTAAACTTGAAATCTGAATGAACCATTCTAATAGTTATCAATGTATCCTAAAAGTTATATTTGTTTAAAATCTTAAAAAATAGTTTTAGCAATCATATGCCCAAATTTTCCCCATACACATGTACAGGGTCATTCATAAAGGATATAACCCTAAGGGTGAGACATGTAAAGTTCTATACACTTAAGATGAATAATTACAAAAGCAAATTAATTTCTTTACAACTTAAATGTATGTTGAAAACATTCTTATTGTAAATCTGAGTTTTTAAAAACCTTCTTTTCTTATTTCATGTGCAAATAGGCTAAAGAAAAGTAAGACCAATTAGTGATGAACATTAAGCTAAATGAATAAGAATAAATAATTGTATAAACAACAATGGAAACATTTAAAAAGAATGCTAATTACATGTACTCATAAAATATATTAAAAAAAACAATTTCAATTATCTCTGCTTTGGCCTTATATATTCACTTAGCAATTTTCTTAATTTTAAAACAGTGTAATTAAAATGACTAATTTAAAGGACTAAGGAACATACTGAAATAGTTCCAAGCCCGGAAGAAAGCTTAAGATTTCCTGAAAAGATTCTAATTAAATGATCAGAATAAGAAAGACACCTTACGGCCATTGAGTGTGTGGAAGAACTAACTCTAATTGGTTGTTCAGATAATGCGCTTATTTTTTCAAACTTTTTTTTTTATTGTCAGTTAAGACAAAAAAAGAAAAAGAAGTTTGTTCCATGAAACATTTGTTTCTTTTTACTTGATTAGCTGTAAAAAAACAAAAAAAAAAACATCAAGTAAAAGAAGGGGGAAAAAAAAAGAAAACTTTTGTGTCCTGAACCCTAAAGACTTCATTTTACTCCTATTCCTCAAATTATTTTTTTTTTGTTTTCTTCTTTTCTTGGGAAACTTATCATTTGAAAGTTGATTGTCCTTAATCTCTAAGTGGATGTTGTGTAAATCTTCTGGAGAAAGGGAAAAAAAAGTCATTTTACCTTCAAGAATGATGAAGAAACTTAAAGAACAGACAAAAACAAAGGAATTGTCTGTCTAAATAAAAGACTCTATGCCTACATCCCATCTAGCTATGTACTCTAAGTATGTCATTTTTCTGAGTTTACAATTGCCTGTGACAAACAAAATTGTAATTACTTAAAGAAATGCATAGAAAACACAAACCTTGTGATTCATAGCTGAAGGACAGTCAAGGATAAAGCTAAGTTGTAGGAAAAGAAACATTATGTAACTTACAAGTTAATAAAAAAAAACTTATTCTTCTTGCAATTAGTGAAGATTAATGTAAGCATGCAAACCAGAAATTTACTGAAAACCTGAAAATATTTCTCACAGCCAAAATGCATAAAAGATTAATGCATGTGTCATTTGATGAAAAAGAATTGATTTTATGTCTATTGGAAAATAAAGGCGATTAAACACTATGCACATGAGGCTTGATATAAACACCAATTTCTTTTCTTTTTTTGTTAAGGAAATCTGAAAGCTGATGAAGAACAAGGAAGCAGAAGAAAAAGTTGGAAATAATTCTTCTTAATGTAGAAAAGTTAATGAAACTTAAAAAAAAAAATGGTTATTCATTCTTTGCAAGCAATCTTTTCAAGAAGAAAACTTAAGAAAGAAAAGAGTTTGCAATCTCAAAAGTTTTTCAATAGAACATATTGTAGCAAATAATATGAATGACCATTCCAAAGAGTTAAGGTGATTTCATAACAAATTTGTATGATGATACAGAATTAGAATGTATATTAGATATAAATGAAAATAAGACCATATTTTCCAAGGAATTTGGAAAAAATATAACCAGTCACATTGAAAAAAAATCAAGTTTTAGAAATTATTTTATAAAGAAAAATTTGTTAATTTAGAAAAGAGTTTAAAAATATATTTTCAGTTTAAATATGACTGATATTAATATGCACATTTCTGTATTTCTACATGTTTGTAGATGTAGTTACATCAAAAATTAAATTTTAACAAATTATATATATATATATATATATATATATATATATATATATATATATATATAAGAAAACTGTCTTTTTAAAGATAATAATCTGTGCAAAGATTGGTGTTTTTATATTTTTTATAATTTCAAAAATAATGATAAAAAAAAATCTTGATGCAAATTTGCTTGATGTTCAAGTAAAATCATTTAGAGTTGCAGAAAATATTTGATAGTTGGAATGGCGTGGAAAATGCAATCAGTTAACGAAGTTGAAATTCTGAGTGAAAAAATTTGTGTTCACTTTTGGCCTTGAAAAAGGCATGAAACTATGGGTAAATGGTAGGGTATTTGGTGCTTTTTAAAATGCATCTTGCAGAGGTCAGAGATTATTCCATCCTACTGTTACCATGTAAACCCAGTAGAATCTGTTGCATGTAACTTGGTGATAAGATAAGCACTGCCAAGTAATACCATTTACCTGAGAAATTCCATGAAAGGATTTTTTGGTGAGTATCAAATCATAACAACCACACAGAAAGGTTATATGTGACAATTCCATGTACTAAATATTTAACTAAAATTCTGTCAACTGAATATAATGCAAACTTTATCCTGTTTCTCAAGATTTTGAATTTGAACAGTTAACAAATTCTTTCATAAATTTGATATTTATTCTAAACATACTATATATTGAAAGATAAATAACAATCATTTATCTGTACATATATTATCTTCAGTTAATGAATTCAATTGCTATTGGTTAATTTTTTCCATCTTCTGTTGGATTGACTTGTTTGAAATGATAATGCTTGTAAATAAATATTGAAATAAAGTAAAATATTTTGACTGATTTTTTCATTTCATCCATCAAAATGAAATCTGTTCATTGAAGAATATTAGGAAGTGTTTTTAAGAAACCAAATTGAATGATGTTTTATGAAATACCTGTTCAAGTGAATAAGTAATAAAATTCTGCATTTTTTCCTTCATTAAAAAAACAACAACAAAAAAAAAACTTGAAAAAAAAACAAACAAAAACAACAAAACAAAAGACAAATAGTAGAATCAAGAAGTGATTAAATGTACATATATTTCTATGAAAGAAATTGAAAATGAATTGGTAAATAGACAATAAAGAGAAAATGAAGTTCATGAAGAAAGAAAAATTCTCAAATTGACTATTATTATTATTATTATTATGAATGCACAGTTATTTTGAAATAAATGGATTTATTTGATTTTAATTTTCTAATAATAGAATTATATAAAGCACATGCAAACAAATGTCAGTTAAATTATCTATGTTATCCCCTGAGATCATTATAATGAATGAATTCACATATTTGATATATTCAAGTTAATCCATCAATATTAACAGTGATGTCCCCATGTCCTCATCTTTGGTTTAATGGAAATGGAGAAAGTTGTATGAAAAAAAAAAAAAAAAAAAGAATTAAGTAATTGAGGGTTTTGAAGGTCACCATCAGATTGAGGTACTGGTAGAGTAATGGTTATCAACATGGAAAATAGATGGTTAATTCAAATTCCATCTGAGAGTATTTGTGTTGATTTTGCACTTAAGCCCATGGAAAAAGCATGAAGCCATCTCTTCTAGTTATATAGGTAAAATAGTAGACTGGGCTCTCTAGCCTTGATAAGCAACTCTGAATTCAAAACAAAGGGTCAGCAACCTACATGATGGCAGACTCTAATTGAAGTCTTGCAAAATGCTGCAACTTATTCAACTTATTCTCTCAGATATTTTGTTACCACTGGAATTATAAGAGCAATACAGGGTTCCCACTCATTTTAGGAAATCATTTTCCAGGACATTTCCAGGACACTTTTAAAATTTTCCAGGACAGCACTTGTTCATGGCAATTTCATAATTGAATTGATATTAATCTAATATCAACACATTTAGACAGTTTTATTCTTACTTTTTTACGATGCAGGGTTAATCAAGTATCTTGGGTTCATTATAGATGATGCCTACATCTATCAATTAACTACATAGGGTGTCCACAAAGTCCATATGCACTTTAAAGTTATGAATTATTTAAAGCACACTGACTTTATGGACATCCTGTACAACAAAATTGACTGGCCTCCTGTTTTTGCTTAGCCATAAAAAATCAACATTACTTTTTTTTATCAGCAAATCAATTTAGATATTTTACACCCCCACCCTATGTTTTAAATAATTTTTTTTTTTTATTGAATTTGTTTCAAATATTTACCATGCTGTGTTTCTCACTTTTTATCAGCAAATTGAAGTATATAGATATTTTACAATGACCCCCTTTGCTTAATATTTGTATTATATTTTATATACTATCGAATGAAGATAAAGTAAAGTCATTGAGGGGGGGGGCAAATGTCAGTATCGGACAGAGTGTCCCCCACTGTGCCTATCCCCTTTTCACTAGTGCTAGTATGACTCGTCGGCCGCTCCTGAGCTAAAGGGCTCACTGAATTTCTGAAAATGGCCATTAAGATCAGATCTTCTGCATCAACCACAGGTTGCAGAGTTTCTATACTTACTGAAAGTCTAGCCGAATGCCCACATGTGTTCAGATCTCAAACGACTAGAAATCTGCGATAGAAACTGATATTCCACGGTTAACGGTGGTCTAGTGGTCACATAAAGAAAGAACTCTTTTTTTTTTCAAACTCAATAACATTTATATTCAATAAGAGAATATAAAAATACTTATTTCTCAAGGCTGTGGGAGCGATGGACCTCTAATTAATAACTTCTGGTCGGAATATAATCAGGGGCTCTGCAAAGATATTGTTCAAGTAGTTATAAATTTGGGCTAAGATTTTCAAAAGTCAGTTTTCTGTCAGCTCTCGGTATTTGCGTCCACTGTTAAACACAGCCTCAATCTTCACTTGCTGGCCTGCTCAGCTCATCTGATCCTCACACCTGCTTGGCTTTATCTGATCCATCCAGAGAGAGAGGGTTCATTTAAATAGCTTCCCGACTCGGAACTTTTCTATTTCCGGCTGGCGTGAAGATATTAATAATTTTTTCTGGACCTCCCATTCTGGCAAAAGTACCGCCCTCTTTTAGTTCTAACCAGCCAATTGAATTCACTTCTGCACTCCAATCTAAGTGCTATCTCTTCCGGTTACTTGAGTGATTTTTAAACAAAGAGTTTACCGGAAAACATCTCGTTTGATTTTTATCTAAGAAAAATATTTTTATTCTTTTCATTAACTCTGAAAAATCAGTCAGTCAAGCTTTCCAGATGCTTTTAGCAATTCTAAACAAGGGAACAGGTCTTCCTTTCAACAGTTGGGCTGATTCCTATCTATGTCCACTCTTTACTGTTTAAGTTGTAAAATCCCTTTTATTCTTTTTATTATAAATTCTGATCGCCGATAAGAAAGATTTTCTTAAATATTTCCCGGTATCTTAATTCCAGTTTGCCCAATCCATGACCAGGTCACACTAGACCAAGAATTTTGTTATTGCGTCTCAGGTGGAACACCACATCTACTATCAGATCCTCACTTTACCGCACAGATCCATCTGCTAGTCATATACTGAGTTAATGAACCAGGAACCTTGTGGTTCTCAGGCAGACGCTCTACCACTGAGTTAAATCAGCTCTATATTAAAGTTATATTTTCAACTTGAAATAATAGACAGGGAAGGACATGGAAAACAAGATGTCTTAAAGAAGCAGTTCATATGTTGGGCTGTTGTGACCTATTGAGTAGACCAAATACTGAGATGAATACAATATGGGAATCAATCATTAAAAAGGCTAAATCAAATACTTTTTAAAATTATTTTAAAAATAAGAATATTGAAAAAGCCCGAAGGATTTTACACCTCGAGGTGGGTGGGAGGCATTGTGTTTTGTACAAATTCATTAAAAAACTTTTCTTTCTTTTTTTTTTTTGAAACAGGGTGGTTTGTAAAATGTCTAGATTGATGTGCCGATAAATGGGGGGATTGTATAGGTTTGGTTTGGTTTGGTTTGGTTGGGTTTTACGGCATGTCAACCCCTTGGGTTATTTTATGCTGAATACTTCTATTGATAACAAAGTTTTTAAATAATTTCACTTTTAATGGATAATACAGTTTTGTTTATAAACATGTTTTCTATTTAACCCATAGATGGGACCCTAACAGGTACTACCACTCCAGGTCAGAGTGGACCAGGGAGCAATGGTGATGAAGGAGTGCTCCACATTCCCCAAACCTCCAAAACTGGAACCTCACCATCAGAGAGTTTAACGTCATTCCCAGGACATGTAGACCCACAGCCACCGCCTTCTAGCACTGATATGATAAAAAGGGTTGTGGATTGCCATAAGGGCAATAGGGTTGGGTCAATCATATAGGTGCTAGGGCTTGACATGAGCAGTCAATTGATCGGAGGGGTCCTCCCCAACCACCTGTCTAGCCTAAGTAAGAGTCTAAGTGGAGTGTTGCATGTCATCGACTGCTCATCCACCAGGAACCATCTTTAAGCATCACGGGTCGCCACCCACGGCCAACAGGTGGCCCCATTTGGAGGAGTCTTACCCCCTCTGCAGAGGTGCAGTCAGTGAATTCTAACAAAGCAAGCCAACAGGGCGGTGGGGATTGTATAATATCTACATATATTTATTGATAAAAAGTGAGAAACACATCACGGTACATATTTGATTAGTACTACCAATTTGTGTGCTCATTTTCATTTTAAAAACGAATTAAAATCAATTACATTGATTATTTAAGGTCAAATGTTTATTTAAGTCTAAAAGTATGAGCATCAGTATAAAAAAAATTATATTACATATGTAATTTATTTTTAATACATTTTAAACAATTGAATTCAGCTAAATATTTGACCAAAATGGGCACTTTGTGTGAAGTAGTTACAGACTAAAACACCCACATTATTTAAGTTAAGACTTCTAACAGTTTCGTCTTAGAAATTAATGATAAAAACATTAAATACACTGTATATAGAAAAATGATTAACTTTTTGATATTGATTTAAATGAACTTATTAAATTATATATATATATATATATATATATATATATATATATATATATATATATACACTAGCAAAATTACCCGGTCCATGACCGGACAAAAAGATTTTAGGAACACCAGGGGGTTCTTAAAAATAAAATTTAAAAAAAAATCACTGAAAATTTATGTATTACAGTGTTTATTTTAGGGATTTTTTTAAAACATTGAACATATTTTTTAAATGTAATCCTGAATTTTTTAGTGTTTTGAAATAATTTTATGTCATAATATTAACATTTTTTAGGTAGAATTCAGAATACGTTTTTTTTTTTATAGTAAAAAAAAAACCTGTATGTTGTGCAAGTTAAGCCTTTCATTTTTAAATTTCAATTGATTTAATGGAAGAAAATATAAACATTGTTTTCGTTCATAATTTTCATTATTTCCGTAAGACTTACAGAAATAATGAAAATTATGAACGAAAACAATGTTTACATTTTCGTATCATTAAATCAATTATCTTCAATCTTACGGCGTAAGTTGAATTTTAAAAAATCATCAGGGTTTTTTTTTATGTTTCTTCTTTTGAATGGTACAAAAATGTTGAAGATTATTGTAAATATAATATATTGTTATTGTAATTATTGTTATTGTAATTATTTTAAATATAACTTTTCTACAAAAAGTTTCACTGAAACTCCAGTTCGAAAATAATAATAGTATTTGGGGACAATTTTAAATTCAATTTTTAATTGCTTGATGAGTTAGAAATACATTGTAATTTATTTCTTTTAATTTTTTGTAAATGCCAATTCAAATCTAGTTCTTAACGATAAAAAGAATGCAATATCTATTTTTGCTTACATTTTAAAACATTTTCATTAGTTCTCTAAACTATTAAGACTTTTTTTAACCATTAGTATTAATTTGCAAAACAACTCATTTTATCATTTTTTTTTTTGTTTACATTTATACAACCCTATACTGGTGATTTTTATTGCTGTAAAAAATAATTCAATGAATACAAATTAAATATTTAGAAAGATTATAAAAAAAAACAAAAACAAATTTATTTGACGTTAAAATTTACTCATAGTTTAAGTTGTCGCTAACATTTTCAATGACTGGAAGCTGATATTCTTTCTTTCTTTCTTTCTACTGATAAAACCAGCAGTCGGGCTTCTGCTGATACACCAAGCAACAGCAGCAGAAGCTATGCTATGCTATAGCTTTCGAAAAATCATTTGACTTTTGTTTGATTAATTAATTATATCCCTTAATCAGTAAAAATCAATAACCAAATTTGGAGTGTTTCTTAGTTAGAACGATATCAATGTGTATGCAAGATTTTGAATCTGAGTGACCTCCCGTTTTGGAGTTATACGTTAACACGTACATACCAAAATCTCTCCTTTATATATTAGATATATATATAAAACAAAAGAATTTAAAAAAAATGTTCTTAGTTTATTTTTTTACATTTAATTTTCACATTTTCAGTACTTAATCTCTACAAGAGGTGCTCCTTTAAAATAATTATTTTTCATCTATTTACACCTTTGGTCTTTTGTCTTTTTATTCATACTGTAATTAGTTTCAAAAGTATACAACCCCACCAATATTTTGAGCCCCAAAATTGGCAGTACCTAATATTTGAGATTTGTTTTGTAAAAATTAATTGAAAACAATTTGCACAGTGGTGGGGGTGGGGTTAAAATATCTAAATTGATTTGCTGATAAAAAACTGGGGGGGGGGACATTGTAAAATATCTACATCAATTTGCCGATAAAAAGTGAGAAACAAGACTTAAAATATCTTAGTTTGGCTGGAATCATGCTTGACAATGGCAAGTAAAAACAATAAATTAGGGCAAGAGTCCAGTAGGTACCACCAAAATACGTCATGTGATAAGTGTAGGCCAGAAGGAAGAAATGTAAATATTTTTTAACTTAAAAAAAAAAAATAAATAAATAAATGAACATAAAAAGTTATTACAAAGAAAAACAGTTAATTCAAAGATCAAATTATCCGATTGGGGAAAAATCGCTCTTGCTTATCTTGAAAAATAAGTAAAACAGTCCCTTTTTTTTTACAACAGATTCAATTTCTATATTGATATTTTTTAGCAGAATTTTGTAGTCATGGTTCTTTTACTAAAAAAAAACTTCCGTATAGAAACTTATAAACATCTTGATATAATTATTTAGACTCTTATCTTTATAGAAAAAAAAGTAAAAATCATTTTTTGTTGGTTCATTTTTTCATATCTCATAAAATAAAATAGGAGTGGGGTAGACCTTGTAAAAATATTTCCCCTAATATATTTTAGGAAAAAAATATTTCAGACATATTTTCATCAAAAGGTAAGAAATCCTGAAAATTTTCGGGAAAATCGGACCATTAATTTATTTTAATCGATTAAACACTGCTGAACATGATTATAAAGAAAATGTTAAAGTTAAATGTTCTGAATTTTACGAAATTTTATGTCTTGTGAAACGGAATTTATTTTTTAAGCCTTTAACTCTTTAACAAACATCTCTTCTTTAAAGTAGCCTGACGCTGATAAATTTTTGTTCATGTTTAGTGTCACGTAAAAAATAAATAAAATATATTGCTTCATCGGATGAAATCAACAAGTATCCAGCCAATCAGAATCATTTTTACTGTTTAATGAATATTCATGACTAATTTGGGAAATCTTGGATAGATTCGGTGAGCGTTAAAAATAAAAACAAAAAACAGTCCTTGTTATTTTACTAGTTATATTTGTTAAGTGTAACAATAACATTAATTTTGCCTCAGATAATTCTAATTTTCCAGGACAAATTACAAATATTTTCCAGGATTTTTGACAATCCCCCTCCCCTGTTTTCCAGTACTGGAAAATGTACATTTCATTTTCCAGGTTTTCCAGGATGCGTGGGAACCCTGCAATACCTATATAAAACATATCAGTAGTGTAGTACTCAGTTTTCTTACTATTGTTTTTTTTTTTATTATGTTAGAACAAAAAACAAAAACATACTGATTCAGATTTTATTAAATCTCATGAAGGGCTAATTTATTTGACATTTGTTTCTGGTATTTAATCGAAAAACAAAATAAATCCTAAGAAATAAGCGTATTTGCAGAAATGACATAGCACTGACTGAAGCCAAAATTTGGCAGGTCTGATTTTGATGACCAGAAAAAGAACCATGGAAAAATCAGTTGAAAGTGATTTGTGTCATGCTACTATGTACTATTAAAAAAATATGTGTGCAAGCTTAAATTCCATCCTTCCAAAATATAAAATTAAATTTTAAAATGAATATGAAGATCACTTTATGATTTTGACCACTAACTTTGATTTAATGAATCGTACAGATAAGCCGACCTAAACATTCAAATAAAGTAATGTAAGAAGAACCTGATTTTTAATAATGAATAAATCAATATTCTATTTACTGAAGATGAATTTGATTCATAAAACAAGGATGAGATATAATAATATAAGATTTGAATAGCATTTAATATTCATGTAACTATTACAATTATCTGTTTAACTTTTTTGAAATGTTTGTAAAATAAATAATATAACAGATGATTATAATGATATAAGGAATAAGATAAATAATTGGTAAGAGTTTGTTTCTCGTTTATAGATAACCAAATGGTTTGATGTATTGCAACCAAATTGGACCTGGAGGAAGGTTTTAATATAAGAAATTTTGTCCTTCATCAGGAAAGAGAGGTTCTCAAAATCTCTAACAAGAAAAAATAATCAGCAGTAAGCCAAGTTGCAGTAATGTATAAGTAATTGTAGAGAATTTAAATTTCCAAACTACAAAAGAAAAAAAATTGTGTAAGTAAAATAATTATTCATATTTAATTAGGCATTACTAATTAGTTTTAGGCATTTCTTCAAATTGGAATTACAAAATAATTGTATTATTGCTTAGTTAGGACTAACAACCCAGACAAAAACAAAAGTGTTTAAAATCAATAAATATCTTTAATAAAAAATATTTCTTTACCAAATTGCATGAATAATTTTAACTTCATAAAAAAAATGATTATTGACTTTCTTTTCTGTTATGTGGATTTATTTATTTTTGTAGCAATTTGTAAAGATTTTAAAATAGAAATTTCTTAGAAAAATGAAACAAGTAGAAAAGATTTTAGACACTGTTAATGTCAAACAATCTAATAATTGGGAACATTTGATTATGGAATTTTTGCTATCATTATAATGAGTCTTACTCTGGGTACATCAGCTAGTGTATTAATGATTTAAAAGCATGGAAAGCATCAAAGACACATTTTGCACAAACATGCCCACAAACAAATTCAGATTTTTCTCTCTTTGAAACCAATTCATACACCTTTATTCAGATTTGCTATTTTGTAAACATTGTATATAAAAAATGGGAGGTTATAAGAAAGAATACCACAGTGATTTGTTTATCATTAGTATTATTAATTTTGACTAGTATTTTCTTTCATCTTAATTTTTGTAGTTGCTTTTTTCTATTAATGCAACTCATTTGGCCCATCAATCTATTTCAATGAGAAAGCATTGAAGAAAATAATAAAGGATAAGTTCTTGATATAATCATATTCCCTTTGCATCAAATAACCTGGTTCTCTTAAGTGGCTCAGTTATATGAACCCATTAGTTGGCCAAAACCCAATGTTGTTTATTTTAATGATTTGGGTTGTTTTATTGTTACAGCCTGACTGAATGATATTTTTCTTAAATAAGGAAAGAGAAAATACCAATCAAAATTAATGATCATAATAGTTGACTTCATTTTGAAATAAAAGATGGTGAGTTGTAATTAAAGATTGGATGTACTTGTTAATCTGTAAAGGATTAAGATTATCTCTACATCAGAGTAAATATTTGCTTCTTTATTTATGAAATTATATTCTTCTATTTAGAAATAGAATAAACATCAATTTTTATGCCAAGTGACTTTGTGAAAAACAAAAACAAAACAACAAATTAGGAATAATTACTTTATTTCAATTGATATTTAAAAGATTTAGCATGAATTTAAAAGCTTCAAAAGAATCTTTTATGGAGATAATAATTTAATAATTTCTCTGTAAATCATTTTTTCATTTATTTTGCAAAAAGTTTCCAAAACTACAACTTACAATTTAAAAGATGCAATTTCATTGGACATGAATTTATCAGCTACTATACTTGAAATATTCAAAACATTTGGAGTGAATTAAACTTTCATGCAAGAAAATAGCTGAAGTATAAAACTTGTGATTATGTTTAATATTTGATTTTGTTATTGCTTTCAATTTTTTTTCTATAATTATTTTTGTGGTATTATACTTTTAAAATTCTATCAAATTAATGTTTATATATTCAAAAAATATTAGCTTAAGACATACAAGGTAACTATATGCACATATATTGTGGAAGTGTATCTACAAGGCAAAAGTATTTGAGATAATCATATTTACATGAATTTCTCTGTTAACTTTGATTACAGGAAATATTTGTAAGTATTAAGAAATAATAAAAATTGTCTGCATTTATCAAGTTATCTAAAGATAAGTAATTCTGAAAGGTATTCATGACAATGTAGATTAGAAAGAAAAGGCTGAAGGTAAATAGGCAACATCAAGTCATGACATAAGCAAAGATGCCAGCTAGTTAAAAAATGCAAGACATTTGTCAAAGCAACAGAGAAAAGGTAGAAAGAAAAAAAAGAAAGGTGATCATCCATTTCACACATCCTACCAATCCTTCTTCAAAAAATGGTTACAAGAAAAAATGGTGAAGAAAACAAATCAAAAAATAAAAATAACACATGGGAATTATATTTTATAAAATACTGAATGAGCCAGATGAAAAAATGTTTTTGAAATAATTGAAAATGATAAAATCATGTAATTTTGTGCAATTGGAAAAGCAATTTTGATTTTTGTACTAGTCATAGTATTATAACTAATAATAACAATTTATTTAAAGTTATTACAAAACTATTACCATTTTAAGGAGAGTGTAGTCTTACCTAACTAGGTAATCTTCCAATCAGCTCCTCAAAAGTAGATACAGTAAGGCCTTGTTATCATCTATAGATATGTTACAAGACTTTCCCCACCCATACTCCTGGGATAGTGACATCCCAGGATATCAACCATAAAGGTATATCCAAAAAGTTAACACCCTATTTTACAAACATAATTGAAAGAAAATATGTATTTCTTGTTGTTGCTAAAAAGAAAAAGGTCCAAAATTTTTGTCTTAAAAAATTATTTTTTATCAATTATAACATTAAAGTACTAACTTTAATCTACATTGTGATTGCAAGGTTTTTGACAGTTTTTTTTTTTTTTTTCAAATCCTCATAATGTTCTAGACTGGTGTATATCGTTTAATATTGACCAAGGTCAAGTGCATTTAATAATAGGAATAAACTATTCCCCTTGTCCAACAAATGAATATATTTGACTTATATGACAAACCAATTGTAAAAATTAAATTAATTAGACAAGAACATTCCAGTAGTCACATAACAATTTTTTTTAATATATTATTAATTTGAGTTTTTTTTTAGGATTTGATTTAAGGACATTTATATTGATTTTTTTATATTTCCAAAATACTATTATTAAAAACTTGTTTCAGTATATATATATATATATATATATATATATATATATATATATATATATATATATTAGGTACTGTTAAAATGTTGGCACATTTTCATTTTAAAAACGAATCAAAATTAATTAAATCGATTATTTAAGGTCAAATTTTAGTTTAAGTTGAAAAGTTCATAATAAAAAAAAGAAAAAAAAGAAAAATAATATTACATATGTAATTTATTTTTAGTACATTTTAAACATTAAATTAGCCTCAAAATTTTATGCAAAATAATGAAGACTTACTTCACTTATGTTGTAAAAAAACATGTTATTAAAAGTTCTTAAAAAAATTATAATGGTTTCTTCTTAGAAATCAATGACAAAAAACATTAATTACATGATGTACAGAAAAATTACTAACTTTTTTATATTAATTTAAAT
Organism: Doryteuthis pealeii; assembly: GCA_023376005.1. Classification (NCBI taxonomy): domain Eukaryota; kingdom Metazoa; phylum Mollusca; class Cephalopoda; order Myopsida; family Loliginidae; genus Doryteuthis; species Doryteuthis pealeii. Next base: position 73,038,460 of record CM042150.1, read on the forward strand.
AAAATATCATTTTTTTGTTCACAGAAAAATTAAACGCTCTAAAAAATTCATATGGGTTTTGTTTACTTGAGCAGGAAACTATGGAGGCTCAAATTGATAAAGAAAAAATTACCAAAAATCAGGCAATTATCTGATTTTAATAAAATTTTCAGTGGTGACTTATTAAGGAACAAATTCTTTCTTTTAAATTACTGAATCATTCAATGGAAATAAATTGAAATTCTTTAAAATAAATATCACTATTAGAGTCATCCATCTAGAACAACAATTTATATACTTAATTAATAGTTAAAATTCATTTAAAATATGAATCGCCTAATTTTAAGTTTTAAATTTCATATTTTTTTATTCTAAAAACAAATATTTATTTAATAACAACCCTACTTTAGTATTGTTATCTAATAATTTTTGGAGAAAACTCAATTGAAAAGTTATCCCCCCCCCCACCAACCTTTTTGACAGAACAAATATTGATGTATAATTTTTTCACTGATAATCTAAAAAAAATTTTTATTTCATATACAGCAGAGTAAGAAAATTTCCAAAAAGTTAAAAAAAATGTTTTTTTTTACATTTAATTTTTAGATTTACGGTACTTATTTCCTACCAGAGGTGCTCCATTAAAAAAATGTTTTTTTCTTCTATTCAAGATCTGAATATTTATCTAAGTGTACACTTAAATAATTTATTGATTACTGTAATTAGATAAAAAACAACAACATTTCAGGGACTTCAATTTGTGAACTAAATCTAATTTTGATGTACAAATATTATCACTTTCATGAAGACAAAATATAACATATTTTGTGTAGATTTAATAGTAATTTATAAATTTCACCTGATTATTACTCTTTTTTTCCTAAATGCACTTTATCAGTTTAATAAATACTAGCAAGACCTGTGGATATACCACAGTATGATAATTATTACAACATTTGATATGTTTACTAAAGAGCTATTGTAAAATTGTTCAATATGTAAAAAGTATAATAATCTTTATCTAATTCTCTCTCACTCTTTCTTAAAAGTGGGGTTGTTAAATATTTACATTGATTCGTCAATAAAAACCTGGGGGGAGGCATTTAAAATACCTACATTAATTTGCCAACAAAAAAGTGACAAAAACACGACTCGGAAAATATCTAAGTTGGCCTGGAAATTCACCTGATGCTGGCTCGCTAAAATATAGCATAAATTAAGCCAGGAGGCTGGGATGGCATCAGATTTTTTTTCTATTCATTTTAATTTTATATTTGGCATTTAAGTGACACAAGACCATTTGGAATGTTTCATTTTTAGAATTGGATGAAAAAAATGGGACAAATAATAAGAAATCTGTGATTAAGTGACACCAGATAATCTGGATTTTCATATTTGCATTGAACAATTTGGACGGTCTCATTTTTAACGGGAGGATGTTGCAGGATGATAACGGATGGAAGAAGCATATTATTTAATAAATATCTTTTAAAAAGATTATGACACTACAGTAAATTAATCGGCTAAATTTACTAAAAATAGTTAGTCTTCTAAATTCATATATTTTGAAAAATATGCATTTTGTTAATAAACTTTTATTTTAAAAATTCTATATAGAATATATACTGGATTACACCTTGTATGATTAAAACATATAAAATGCCATCTAACAAGAAAAAACAAACCATTTGGCCAAAATAGTTATTATTTGTATTGCCATTCATATAGATTCCTTTCATTTTCTAATTAGGTTTAAATTTACTTTCATTTTATATTTGGCTATAAATGAATGTAAATTACACATAACTATGTGTGTATGGGTTTGCATTGATTTATAAAATAACTAAATAAGACTTACTTTAGTTCTCATTTAGTTACATAGTAACACACAATATCAGTCATACAACTTTGTCTTAGTACAGTGTAATGAGAAATTGTTATGATAACAAAAAGCATTATTAGCTGTTTCCACATCAGATTTTTGTTAACACACATGTATCTATACAAAATCTTTTGCTATGCATTAGCAAAAACTGGTCTCATAACTGAGTAATGATAAATTCTCTTGTTATGGTAACATGGTTTCAGGATTTGTATTATTATTATTAATATTTTTGTCCAAATTTTGTCATTTTGCATATGTTAAAATAATTGTAATTTCATAAATTTATTATTTTTTGATTTTATAATTTTTTATGTTTATATTTTTAATTTTATATCTTACAGGTTTTTAAATAAACATGGAATTTCTATGAGTACAGATGCTACATTCTGTGTGACACTTTGATTCTATGTAAGGTGCGCATATACTATACACTGATCCTTGACATGTCCTATTCAATATGAAAATAACCCTGTCAGAAACTATGTTAAGACATTACATTTGATCCAATATAAAAAAATTGCAAAAATTTTTATTTTGTTTTAAATGTCTGTTACAATAGGAAAAGTATGACTAATAAAAAAGACAAATGGAGGATGAAAAAGAAAACGATGGGAAAATTCCTTTATTTAGCTTCTTAGGTATTTTTTAAAAAATTCAGTCCTATTCATCTTCATAGAAATGGAATAACAACCATATATCCCATTTATAGACATTTATTTAAATATCCTTTTAGTACTTGATAGTCATATAAATCTATGCCAAATGGTTTGTAAATCAGCCAATAGATAATTAAAGAAAAATAAATATGTATGCAGATGAATATTAAGGTTTACTTTTTTTTTTTTTATCAATTTTTGTTTATAAATGCAAGAAGCAAATTATATTCTTAAAGCATTTTTATTGAAAACAAAATGTTAATTTATTTTTTATATTTGATAAATGTTTAAATTCTTATTTCCTCCTGCAGAGAATTGCCTTAAAGCTTGCTTGACGGATAAATTTAGAGGAGGAAAATATTTAAATTGAAAAATCAATTAAATGTTTTGCTGTAATTGTTTTTCATAGTTGAAGGAAAAATAATTTAAAAATGTTTCTTTAGAATGTAATGTATTAATAAATGAAAAAAAAAAACCCAACTATTTTTTACTTTTGTCGAAGCCTCACTAACAGTTGAAGAGAAGTCAAGCTGACGGCCATTTCAGTAATAATGCTACAAGTTTATAATGAAATCATCTTAATCATCTGAGCTATTAGGCCAATTGATTTTGACTGAAGTGAACAAAAGAGCTACTTGAATTGACATGAATAAACATGGAGAAAAATCAAGAGGCAGAAAATAGCAATACACTAATGTTTTCTAATCAGAAGAAAAAATGGAAATTAACACTTGTAAAGATACATTATTTTTGTTTGCCATTCAAACCTTCATCAATATATTCTCTTTAATCATCCTCAGACTCTTCTTTTTTTTTTACTTGTTTGAATTTTCTATGAGCAGATTTTTTTCGGTTCTTTCTTTCATTAGTATCAATATTAATTTTGATTAGATTTTCTTTTATACTTATTGTTTTTTTTTTATCACACCTCTCAGGTCATTACATTCTATGACTTTTATGGTAAGCTATATGAATTGTAAATAAATAGCCTTAGATAAAAGTTAAAATCATATCATATATCTTGGGAAGGCTTTAAAATTCTTTCTTTCATGAGAATTATTATAATCATTATTAATTTTAATTATTGATTTTTGTTGTTTTCTTTCATCTTTACAGATGTTTCTTATGACAACTTTATTACATTCTATGATTGTTATAGAAATTCATATAAATAGTAAATGAAGAAATTGCCTTTGGTAGGACTTGAATTTAAAAAAAAAAAAAGAGCATAAAACACATTAAAACTTTGCTCCAGGGTACCATCATCTCATCATTACATTAAAATGAATGGTTGTTATATCAAGCTTTTTATTATTAGTATCTGATATGATATCCCTGAAGCGTGAAATATCAGATTTATGATGCAAAGTAAACTGTTCAGGTTTATTAACCCTATGAAGACTTATGTCTGAACATATATATATATATATATATATATATATATATATATATATATATATACATGTAAAAAAATCAAAGGTAGAAGAAAGTTATATTTTGTTAACAAAATCTTACAGATGAAATATAACATAAACATTTGATAGCAGTCCTTGTTTGGATAATTTCTAGCAGACAAGTTTCATTGCATCCATTCATGAATGATAACAAATTTGAAGACTACTTGATAAACTATAAAATCTGACAGAAAATATCAGTCTACTCAGGAAAAAAAATCACTTACAATAATTTTGAAAACTCTGAAATAAACCTGAGTTTGAAGTATTTAAATACATATGAGCAGATTAAAAGAAATGTCAAAATGCTAGATAAGCTTCTGAGCAAATAAGAACAAAACTGACCCATCTTTTATATTAATATTTATATTTAACAGGAACTAAAAATCAAGGGACAATGAAATATTAAAATGATATCAATTCTTTATAATTGAATGATTTATATAATAGTTTGATTATGGTATATCAAAAGTTTTTTTATAGAATTTATTTCATATATATATATATATATATATATATATATATATATATATATTCCCCTCTGCCACAAGCAGGATGCAACAAAAGGTCAATTTTGTAAGTGGAGTTTAACAGGTTAGAATTTTCAGTTTTCCTTCTCCTAGATTGGTTACCAAACCAACTTTGGGTAGGTAACCAGTCTAGGAGAAGGAAAACTCAAAATTCTGCTCTACTATTTACCCATAGCTGGAGGGAGAATAGTTGACTGTATACTTTTCCCAAGGGTATTAGCACTATGTCAAATACAAACATCCTCATTCAGAATTTGAACATGGGTCACAAATCCATTTCTTATGACAATAACCATTACACTACAAGGGCTACAATTCTATCATTATCATTATCATCATCAATAATATTTAGTTATAACTTTTTCTTTCAGATGTTGTAATAACATATACTAGTATTGAGATTCTATCAATTGTGAGACATTGTTTAAACTGAGCTTCAATTGTGTTGAAACTGATCTAAGAATTCAGGGAGTTGAAGGAAATGAAACAATATTTGACTCTATTGACTAAAACTGGTTTAAGTATTTCAAGATTGCTGACTTGTCCCTTGAAATAAAGTCTAAAAATGGGAAGCAATTATAAAATTTTAAAATGTAAAATAAAAGAGAATCTGATTATGAACAATTGAAAATTTTCAGGACAAGGATCATCAAGAGATACCATGTTATAGAACATTAAAAAAAAAACATGAAGTTGAGTAAAAATGTCAAATACTTTTGATACACCTTAATATTGGCGATACAAAATGTTTCTCCTCAGTATGATGCAAAAAATATTTATCATATGATTCTACCTTGTAACCTAATGGTCTTGTCATTAATGGTTATATACATCTAACATATTTGAGATTTTCACTTCTCTAACCTAATTATGCATTGAATTTCCAGTGACAGTCAAATATCTACTGATTATTCAAATATTATCAATAACTTTGAGAAGAATCCTTAATACACCACAAATTGTTCAGATCATTGAACCTCTTCTTTATATTTTTGATGTTGTTAATACAAGTTTTTTGCTGATCTTGTCAAGTGTATAATTTGGAATTACCTTGTTACTGCTGGAATGGATTAGTTTGATTAGTTTATTAGTGAACATATTTTGTTGCCATTTAGGCACCTCATGTGATGCAATGGTTATCATGCTGGATTAACAAACCAGTGTTAGTGAGTTTGATTCTCTCTGGGTCCTCCATAAATCCGACCTTGTGCTACAAATAAGCTAAGCTTTGTAAATAACTATTTTGTTTCCATTTTAATTTTTTCCTCAAATTATAATAAATACGGAGCATTATGACTTAGAATAGGGTCTGGTTTAGCTCAGTCAGTAGAGCACCTACCTTGGAATTGCAAGGTTCGAGGTATGATACCGGTCCCCACCAGCTCAGTGAATGAGTAGCACAGATTGGGTAATCTGATCTTTGCACTAAAATGGGGAACTGACGGTAGGTGTGGCGCTCCACCTTAGCAAAACAATCTGCCTGGTCTAACACTAGTGAAAAGAGGATAGACTCCCTTGCTGTCTGGCTGATACTAACAATAGGCCACTCTGACAACTTTTTACTTTTATGACTTAAAACTAATAACCTAACAAAAACCAAAAATGTTTAAGTTTATAATTCTTTTAAGTGTCACTCACTTAAAAAATATTTCCATTAGTCAAATTTAACATGGATTATATACCGGGCTAAAGAATGAATCAGTTGAAATCAAGAATACAAAGAAAAAATCAAATGCGGGAACAATTTCTGGTTTGATTATTTATATATCTAATGTATAAAAATATTATAGTTACATGAACTAATATAAAAGCTTATAATATTTAATGAAAGGTAAAAGAATTGAAAGGTAGAAAACCATAAAATAAGTTCACATATTTTTACTTGTATTTGAAGCTGAAGTAATTGAAAAGAATTAACAAAAAAGCAGAAATTAATCAAAGCTAATTTTACTGACAAGGAACTGTCAATAATCTGTCTGTAGGATTTAGTCATGTTTTAAAAAAAATGTTTTGTACAATCAAAATGATCAATCAATATGGTCTTTTCATTGCAGATCTTCAATATAGATAAAATAGAAATAAATCAGAAAGATTATGATGGAGCAATTTCTTAGATAAAACGTCTAGTCAGATGATAACAGAACATTGCATGACTTGGAAAAAAAAAAAAAAGATTCAGATTGAAATCTGAGCTCTTAAGAAACAAAGGAAAGAGGTGAGATTCATCTTTGAGCTATTCATGTTCTTTCTATAAATTTATCATGAATCTAACATGCACACATCAGGCAATTCATTTCTAAAACATAATTCATGCACTGCTTACATTTCATTCCAGATATAATGAGAATTTCAAGAACAATCAGTGATTTGATTTATAAAGATTAAAGACAGCCAAAAAGGAAATGTTCAGAATATAATAATGCATATGATATAAGCAGAATGAAGAGTTACAGAATTTGTATGAAGATGTATGAAGTGATTGATTGGGGGGGGGGGGCACAGTTTTTAGAATAGAAACATGAAGTCCATAAAATGAGAAGATTTTGCCAAAGCATCAAAGACTTGAAACCTATTTACTTTATGATTCAAAATGATTTGGTTAAATCAATCCAATATTTCAATTGACCAGTCAACTAAATTTTAAAAAAAATTATATTTTTAAGTCTGAATAATAGATATGCACTAAATCCAAATAATTTACAGAATTTATTGATATCAGTTAATTAATGGAAATCCAAAACAAACAAGGCACATATTTGAAGATGGCAATACAGTGAATCATGAATAAACCAGAAATAAAATCAAATCAGAATTGTGTGGACAGGTAGTGTTTCTCATAAGAAGAAAGAGGTTTTTTTTTAAATTTATGTTGTTAGGTATAAAAGGAAAAAAATTGATTCATTGCAACAGCTTTTTTATTTTTACACTTTATTATAGAAAGAGAAATTGCACACAAATGGATATGCACATATGACATTCAGTCAACATAAATTTTGAAAAGCAAGAATTAGTTTTTGTAATTAAATCAGATACTTAAAAATGAAACATAGCAGAAAAAAATTAATTAGGTACACTAATGGGTGTAAAGATTTTGTTTGTCTCCTCTATAAATTGCTAAGCATTTTAATAAAGAGCTACCAAACATGTTATACATTTTTTTTTGATCTTAGGGAAGGTTTTAACCTAAAAAGAATTTTGGTAAATCTCTTTTCTGTTATATGGATTTATTTTCCATGGTACCAATTACCATTTACAACAGTTCAATGTTATTTTGGAAATATTTTTCACGAATTATAAAATATATATTGTCTAAAAAAAATGAAATAAGTAGAAGTAATAATAAGTAATTTATCTCTTAGTATTTCTGTATCTGCAGTTTTCTTACCCTATGTAGATGGGTACTTCAGCTAGTTGTACCTTAATCAGCCAAGAATCTTTACTGAATATAATAAAAAATCAAAATAATATTATCAGGGCCACATGGTAACTATGAGATAGAAATGTTATTATATTATTGTTTTTAATTAAAATAAATTCTTATCTGTTAGACACAAATTGAATTGCCCAGTATCATTTGGAAGTTTTATACAAATTAGAATTTATTCTATTCATGATTAAAATCACATTACTGTTTCTGTTGACAAATGATTTCAATAAATATGTAAATGTAATTATTTAAAAATGTATAACGATCATTATTTTTTGAATATTTGATTAAAAAATCCTTTATTTGAAAATGGTAAGTTTACAATATGGAATATATCATAGTATGTTTTTTCACTAGACAAATAGTGGAAAATAAGTATATTTTTCTTTTAAAATTACCATCCATGTCTTCTACAACTGTTCCAGAGAGAGAGGTTAAATGAATATATATATATATATATATATATATATATATATATATATATATATATTGTTAAATAATGCAGCCATTTTCTGTCTGCAAGTTTTGTCCTTTGTTTTTTCGTATTGCCGGATTATTTTTGTAATATCTGGCGAGAATTGGCTGATGTATTTGCCATATGTCATAGACCGAGTACTTTCTGCCCTATCGTGGGCCATCTTCAAGGTATTTTGAAACTGTACAACAATGGGCTATTCCATTTACCATTTATATAGGTTGTGTTTATTATTGTTGTTGTTATTATTATTAGTTTTATTATTATTATTGTCATTATTATTATTACTTTTGCTATTATAATTTTATAGTAATTATAGGCATTTTAGAATGCTATTATCAAAGTTTATTTTGTTTAGTTTTGGATTTTTGTGTCTAATATGAAGTGCTTCTAAGATTTTTAATCGTTGTTTACATGATTGTGTTTCTATAATGGTAGTGTTATCATTAAGTATTTTCTGGAATTTATTATTGGGACAAGAGTGTGATTTTAGATGTTGGGCTATTGAGCTATTGTCTGTAAGGTGCATTGTAAGCCTTCTGGAAAGGGTAGTTGTGGTTAATATATATATATATATATATATATATATATATATATATATATATATATTATATTCTGGCAATCCTTATTAAGTATGGTAAAAGTTGCAACAATTTTAGGGTTAATAAATGACAACCTACGGGATAAAATTTGCTCTTCATAAAAAGATTTGATCTAGAGGGCATTACAAAGGATCTGTTTGCAACCCACAAGTATTGCTATCTCTTATTCATTCAAAATTTATAAATAGGAAATAATTCACCATATTGTGAATTTTTTTGTATTAAATCTTCTTGTTTTGAAAGAAAAATGTTCAAAACAAATTTTCATTCAAGTGAATCAAACTTGAACTTAATTTTGAATTAATTTGATAACTAAAAGTAATTAGAATTTAGTTTAATTATAAATTTGTTTCAGAAACCTTAAAAACTCATTTTTTAAAAATTTCTTCAGAAAATGAACAGTATTGCCAATAAATAAGCACATCTCTACAAATTTTTTTCTAAACCAAAGATATCATCCAACAAGACTGCATTCTGACTGATTGGAAAAAAACATTCCAGTGACGGTTTGTAAAAAGGTCAAAGTTATCAAGACTATTAGCAACCACACAAAATATTGAATGTTTGGATTTTATGTTTGGATTGTTGCATATTCAGATTACAGGTTACAGAGTTTCAGTGCTGTAAAGTTTAGTTGTAAATAATACCTAATAATATCTGTTTTGATATTAGTATCTGCTGTCACTGTTCCAGAGGTGGGGTGTCAAATGAATATATATCTTACTGGCAATCCTGATAGTCATTCCATTAGTAGTAGAAGTTGTAGAAAATCTAAAAATGATAAAATCCTGGTATCCTTGGTTTAAAAGAAATGTACTTTTTTATGAAAAAAATTGTTAGGGGTGTACTTATTTATGGGGATTCTGTGTGATATGATTAAAACTAGTTATCTGTTAAGCCAAAATTATGAATTAAATATATGAATATTGCTTACTGGCTGTATTTAGACTATTTGGAAAGTTAATCACATTTGGCTTGAAGTAACATTTTGAGGTTATGGTCTCTTTTACATAAAAGATAAAATTAATTCACAAGGAAGGTTGATATGTCATTAAACAAAGAATCTAAACCTAATTTATAAATTAATTAAATAAATTGTAAGCTAACAAGAAATAAAAAAGATTTAGAGATCCTTCAGGAGTTTTAAAGGAAATCAACACTTACAAAAATATGTATATATCTGTTATTTATGCTGTCAAGTGTTTTATCATATACAAGTTCAATACACCTTCAAGTTCACCTGTGAAGTCATTTTTCTGCTTTTACAAATATGTGTTTATTGTTGATTTTGACTTAATATGCATTTGTCATATTTTATGATTTGGATGAAAATTTCTTTTACTTATATTTATCATTTTAGTAAAATGATTTAAATGATAAATTCAATAATGTTTTTTTTTTCAAATTATATGTTTTTAGAATTTAAAGAGAAAAAAAGCATATTAGAAAGTGATTTTGAATATAGATTCTTTTCAGTGTTGATATCATTTCCAGCATATTTTCTTTGAGAATTATGGATGTGTAAATAATTTGAAAAATATTAGATTTATTTTTATCACTTACACGGGGTAACAACATTTTTGTTTCATTGATATCAACCACTGTTATTATATATCTTTAATGTACTGATTTCAAAATAGGAAGTTGATTTTTTTCCTGAATGCTCTCATTATTTTGCTATCGAGGTATTTCAAAATATCAAAATTTCATCTTTTTCTCAGTCATCGTCGTCTATCAGAAGAACCATGTGATTAAACTCTTATTAAATTAGCTAGTGAATAAAATAAGAAAATATTACATAGTCTGCCTTTATTTGCAACACAATTTGAAATGAGCTTACAGTCAAGTCATGTTGAAAGCACCGGTTCCCAATAGATCACCGAAGTTAAGTAGCGATGTGCCTGTTCAATATTTAGAAAGGTGACCATTTAAGCAACAGCTGGTACTGTAAGTGACCACATATCAAAATGACTTGATTTGGCATTAAATGACCCAAAAAGAGTTGATATGCCGTAAAACAAAACAAACAAACAAATACAAAGGATAGAATTCATATGAAACTCATTGTTAGGTAAGAAATTGGTTGCTATGAAGATATAAAGCTCACAATTAGTATTTAATGCTCTGACAAATTGTTTCATCAGCCTCAGTTTGATATGCAGAGGAGGAAATATAATCTTTTCTTGGCTGACTATTGGATCATTGACAATATTTGGCATACCAGCTTTCAGAGTCTCACATAAAGGCCACTCTTTCTGGTTTCAGTGCTTGTCCCTTGCTTGGCATTTTCATATGCAAATAAACCAGGGATATTTTGTAAATCCTCTTAATTGGCCAAAGTGGAAGTTCACCATTTTAAGGTCCACACAAATTTTCCAGTTGTGCTTGTAGTATTTTAGTAGGTCTATCACAGTTTAAATATCATTATGCTCCTCTTGTAAACACACAGAATGATCTACTGGAATTGCTACATAAACATTGGCATTATGTAGTAGAACAGACATCAGACAACACTTAGAACTATCTAGGAATAATTTCCAATCATTTGGATTATATAATGGAATTATGAATTCCTGGAGAAGACCCAAGATATTATGACAAACTTTTTCTCCTCTTTAAAAAAATCCCAAAAAACCACTTCCCAATTTCAGAATTATGAAACTTTTGTGGTTTTGTTCAGTAGAGCCTTTTCTTGTAGTCTAGAAGCTGAAATTTCTGCTGCTTTTTTGGAGAGACCCAAATTATGTACAAGCTCAATCAGTTTGGCTGGTTAAACTGCTGAGGAATTGATGACTTTGATGCAGCATAAGGATTGTCGGAATCTGTCAGTATTTCTTGAATAACATCATCAGTCTCTTGCATTTCGTCGATACTCTCTTCTTCAGATGGAGACAACTCAGTAAAAACTGGAACAAGTAGCTCATCAGAGTGCAGAGTAGGTTGAATTGCTGATGGGATACTAGGATAAGTAATTTTATATCTGTTTTCTTACCAACGCCTTTTGTATTGACCAGACAAAAATAGAAGTCAGTTGTGTGGTCCTTTGGTTCTTGCCAGGTCATGGGAATTCCAAAAGGTAAGCCCTTACATTTCCCTTTCGTCAAACCAAGCAGCATATCTTCACAGTTATGACATACAGTATGAGGGGCCCATTCCTTTTCTTGGTCACCAAGAGTAAATCTGAAGTACTCTTCACAAACAATGTTATATTGCGCCTCTGATGACTGTGAAGTGTGAATTATCCACAAAATTTAGCAGAAAACACTTGGGTTGATCACACATTGATGTCTCCTTGTAGCCATGATCAAATTTGACAGAAAAAAATTAGATATCCCTATTGATACCATAAAAGTGTAAGCAGTTTATTTAACCACAAAAGGATAAAATGTAATACCTCAGAACAAAATTGTTTCCATATTTGAAATCAGCAAATCAAAAATAGTAAAAAACATTAAAAAGAAAATCTCATGCAACTGACACTTTCTGTGTTATCCAACTATTGTGACTTTTCAAGAAATTTCATGGTTAGATTAACATTTTTTAAGCATTTCACATAGATACACAAATATTTCCTATAATTTATTTTGCTGTTGGGTTAACATGCTGGGTAGTTCCTTTTTATGATATATCTCAGTAATAACAATAATAGAAATTTACTTGGCAGTGCCCATCTCCTCTCCAAATAACATACAACAGATTATGCAGGATTAATGGTACCAGCAACAAGAAATGATCCCTGATCAAACCTATTTGTGAAACCCAAAATAAATTGCTGTTAATAGTCTAAAAGACTCTATCTTCTCTGTTATTTATCCATAACTGTCAGAGAAGAAGAAAAGGTTTCATATTTTTTTCCAAATGCATTATGGGAAATGAATGCAAATTGTCACAAATGGCTTTTGAATCCGGCTAGTTGATTTCATTCTCCATTTAAACATTTCAACAGCATTAAAAAATATATTAGTAGAAGATGAGATGTGAAAAAAAAAAATCAATTCTCAAGTCCAACTGCAAATACACTATAGTTTAGCAATGATTACAGACAGAAAATTCTTGGCTAAAATTTGTGTGGTGTGTGCTTTTTTTATTTAGAAAATAAATAAATGAGAATAGAAAATGACTCTTTGAGATTTTATAGATAAGTGAAGTGCGGCCCTTTAAAATAAAATCTTCTGAAAATTATAGAAACCATTAATGCTGCTGATATTAGCAAGTAGTTGAAGGAGAGAAAACAGCAGCCCCAGTCAGTGCATCACAGTTTGTATGTAGTCAGTGCATCAAAGTCTGTCACTCAGGGATTGGCCTTCTCAGCCACTTGCACAGATGCAGATAATAATTTCTTTTTTGACACTACGCCATCGTCCTTTAGTGGACAGAAAGATACCAACAACACAATTAGCAAGTAATTTTGAGCTGAAACTAAAGAATATTTAAATGCTGCAAACACGAGCACTCATTATCACTTTTCTAGGGGGAACAGAAAATGATAAATTTGGAATATATTTAACTGATGATCCTGTTATATGATAGACATTACACCTGTGGATATGGTACTGCATTCATTGCCATTTATAGTGTAATTGGATGATCTCTAAGAAAACAGGCCTGATTCAGGGTGGTGAAAATGATTTGTTGATGGAGTGTGTGTGTGTGTGTATTGTTCCTGCCTCTTTCATAGCTACAAGTTTCTCCCATGTAGATTGGTTAGTCTTTATATTATCAGTGCTCTAAAGCAGGCATGAGCAACTTTTTTTGGGGGGGTGGGGGCAGCTGGTTGATTGAGACACGGTTCATCATCAGGCAGGTCACAAAACTAAAAAATTCAATGTGATTTTTTGTTGAAGATGCCTTAACTATTTGCACTACAGAAGACCATAAGTATCTACTTTAGAATTAGGGAAACATCTTTTATAAAAAAAGATTGAAGTTTTGCTATGATATTCATCACTGATATCAATGTGATTAACACAAGCAACTGCCATGATACATGACAGAATAATTAAAAGAAAAAATGAATACTTGAAGAATCAACGTATTCAATATGAATGTGATCTATGCATCGAAGAAAAAATGGAATATTTTCATAATTCATGAATCAAAATTTTATCAAGACCATTTCCTTTAAATTACAGGTGTATATTTAACAATCTGATGATTAATTTCAATTGAAAGGTAATCTTAATATAAAAATACATATTACAAATGTACATAAAAGTAAGATTGGTTTCTAATTCATTTATTTGACTATACCAAAAAAAGTGAACAAGTGAGAACCAAACAAAACAAACAAAATTTTAATAAATGTTATTTTCATTGTGAAATTAGGTGAGCCATTCATAAAGCATCATGAGTCACAATTTGCCCATCACTTCTCTAAAAGAGCTGAATAAATGTTCAAGCTTAGAAATAAAAATTGTTTTGTTTTTACACATTGGTCAGTCTTACTTGGGTTTTATTAAAATTGTCATATATTTCACATAAGTAAAAAAAACAAATAATACAGTAAACTGTATTATTTCTACTAGAAATCTATGAATGTGAAAATTTTATCCTCATAATTCTCTAAAAAACTTGAAATATTGATAAATTGATAATAAGGAAAAAAGAAGTATCAACTGCAAGCCACAGAAATCTAGTTTAAGTGATGAATGGAAAATCATACATATCTTTTTTTTTTTGTAGGTGATATATTAGATTGAAGAAAAGTTCAAATTAAGTAATGACAATAAAATGCAGATCATTACAGTATTACAGTATCTCTATAAAGATATCCTACAGGGACAAAAATTAAGCAAAAAATATCAGAAAATCTTTACAATTAAACTAAATCACTGGATCAATTTATGACTACATCATTGATTGATCATAAGAAAATGTCATTTTGTTTTAGGTTTTTAGGTTTTATGAAAATATGAAATTGATAGTATGAAACATGATTTTAAAATCAAAGTTGAATAATTTTCCAGTACTCAGACAGGATATTAGAAATAATTACTGACTTAATTCAGTAAATATGGATATTGTCTTCCTAATATCGATAGAATTCTTCCATCTCAGTTCAAGTTATGCTGTATTTCAATATGAATTTTATAGCAAAATTTTCCTTTTACTCACTTCAGGTCAATTTCAAGCAGCTCTCCATAATGATAATTTATAACGGAAGTTTTTGTATTCCAGGATTCTTGTACTATTTTTCCTGTCAGAACTTGTTTGGAATTGTTTCATGTTCAGTTCAGTAGTTAAACAACTGAGCAAGTTCCTAAGTCCACATAATGATATATAATAATCAACATATATAAAATGTATGTTGGAAGATCACAATGAGATTTGGCATGTGACATCATGTCAAGCTCAGAAAATAAAGACGAGCTGTAAAGGACAATCATGGTTTTCATAAGTTCTCATAACAAAATGGTGGCAGCAGTGGAGAACCAAAGAAACCAACTTGTCACTGGAATATTATTTGCAAAACCACAAATTTAAATATTGCAGTACATTCACAATGTGAAACAACTAAAATGAACAAACAAATAAATAAATAAATAAATAAAAAGAAAAGAAAAAATCACCAAGAGAACAAAAAAGAAATCTCTATACATTGAAGAAAAATTCAGGAAAATAGAAATTTAAATTTTTCAACTTGAAATAAAACTGAGTGAGAAGTGTAAATCATGACTGTTAAGAATGTTTCTCTTTTACACATTTTTTATATTCCTTTATACATCTATTATCAAAAAGAGATTTAAGAAATCTTTTGAATTGAAAATACAAAAACAAATAAAAGCTGATTGAATGAAAAACTGTTTTAAGTTGGATTTTTAAAGAAAAAAAAGTATCAAGTATTCTTTTGTATGTGAAAATTCTATTCTTACTGACTACTAACAACATAAGCCAACATGTCAGCTAAAACCTTACAATCTCCTACCATAATGGTGACTTACCAGATACCTGCCCCACAACCCATGTATTTGAAAAGAGATGTGGTGAAAAACAGGAAAGAATTTGAAAATTTATGGGAATACTATGTAATAACCACAAATTTCCAAATAAATTGAAAGATGTAACTGGTTGTGAAATTGTTGCAGCTTGTTTTTAATTCTGTTTTATAGAAATCAAATGAATCAATTGACGAATATGTTGTCCACCTGCAACAACTTGCAAAGTCATGCGAGTTTAGCATATTGCAGGATTCCCTCATCCAAGACTGGATCATCACCGGTACTAAGGATGAATATGGAATGGAATGCCTACTTAGAGACAGACCAGTACCTAAATTTCATAAGGTAATCCAGAGTCTGAAAGTAGCAGAAATATCCAGAATACACAAACAAGTGATAGCAGAAAAGGTGGAACCAGACACCATCATTTACATAGAGAAACGTATTCAAAATTATAAGAAACTTCAGAGAAACAGCAAAGGCAAAGAAAAATACCATAAACAAGATAAACTACAAAACCAGTCGTACAAAAGCCAGAAACTAGTTCCAAGAGAAAATAAATGTAAATGGTATGGCAAGGTAGCAGACAACGTAAAAAAAATGAACTGTCCAGCTAAAGATGTCAAGTACAACCAGTGCTCCAAAACTGGATACTCTGCTCATGTTTGCCAGTCAGAGGAGATTAATAGCACACAGGGACAAGTGTCTGGACAGCTTTTTATATGTTGGAGAATTTAAACATCAACAGGGATATTTTTTGGTCAGCAGAGACCTTACTAAACAAGAATCTGTGCTGCTTCAAGCTTGACAGTGGGTTGAAGGTAACAGTCACCAGAAACAAAACACCCTGGTTGAAGGGAATTAAATTGGAGAAAATAAAAAAAGTGAATTCCAGGGTCCTGGTGGTGTGAAATTAAACCATCTATTTAAAAGCCAAATCACAAGTGTAACAATCAGATGCAGAAACAGGACTCACTGGGAGAATATTTGTTATGAGTAACTAACCAAATAACCTGATGCCTAAATCTGTGATAAAGGCACCTCAGCTACTTACCCCACCCCCCTCCTGAGGTAGACAGTATGGAAAAAGTTACAAATCTCAAGGCAGAATTTCCAAAGCTTTTCAAAAGGTTAGGAGAAACATAAAATACACCTGAAAGAAAATGCAGCGTTTATTTGTCTGTACACACCCACTACTACTCAAAGACTTAATGTTCCATTAAAATGTTATCTCACCTGTAACAGCCTCTGCTGAGTTGTGTTTAGGCATGTTGAATGCCCCCAAAATGTAATAGAGATGTAAGAATTCAAGAGAGAGATCCATCCAATGGGAAGTATTGATAAGAACCTGACTAAACTTAAAGACAGAAAAATATTTACCAAACCCTGCAAATTCAGACTTTTGGCAAATCCTGCTTGATCCAGACTTCTTACAACATTTGTGACACTGTTCAGATGATATTGTTTAAACCAGTTCCAATTTGGAATCAGTTCTGTGCTGGAAATCTTTCAGCGGATCATGACAAGAATTCTGGAAGGATTAGCGTTTTACATGGATAACATCCTTATACATAGTCCCATCTGAGAACTCCATGGCCTACAACAGTCAGAGAATGCCAATGTTTTCATGCGATGGTGAACCAACAAACTGGCAAAATTCATCCCAGATTTAACTATAATAAATGAGCTCCTATGTCAACTCCCAAGAAAAGTTGCCAGTGGAATCAACTATAGGATAGAACCTTCCAAGCTATTAAAAACCTGCTCATCTCCATAGAAGTTATAGCACACTACAATCCCAGCAAGAAAAGTATCATATCAGCGGATGCCTACCAGGATTGATTAGGAATATTTCTACTACAAACAAACAATTTGGGAAATCATCATCCCGTAGTCTATGTTTCCTGATCACTCAGTGACACAGAGAAGTGATATGCTGTTTTAGAGAAAGAAGCCCTGGCAGCCACATGGGTCTACAAGAAATTCACATTCTAGGGACAATATAGAAACAGATCATCGCCCATTAGTATCTCTATTCTCGAGCACAATCCTATCCAAACTTCCATCAAAGATTTTAAGATTTTGCCTTTTGATGGTTAGATATTCTCTTGAAGTAATATATGTTCAAGGAGTACACCTCAAAACAGTAGATGTTTTGTCACAAGCTCCTAATTTTGTCACAAAATGACAATGCATTTATCAAACAAGTTGAAGAGTATTTTGATTCAGCTATAGACTATGCACGTGTAAGATTTTAAGGGTGGTTTTAACTTCAGTAGCTAATACCACTTTCTTATAAGGCATTAAGAGACCTCAGAAAGGCCACTGAACATAGGTGAATTTACATTTTTATATACAACACATATAAGCCTATAGTTGGAGGGCAAGACCCCCCCCCAAGTCCTAATGGACAAAGACATAACTTGTCTAGTGCATAGGAGTCATAGATAAAAGAGAGGGTTAGTTTTCATGGAGCTGTGTTTAAATAGCCAAGTTGCAATGCCCCCTAGTGGCAAACCCTGGCAGCAAGAGAAGATAACCCTTTGCCAGTCTCTACCCCATCAAAACAAGGGACGATAATTGCTACACCAGCAACAGATTGCCGATTGACAGAAAATAAGACAAATCAGGATAATAATGCAGTCTGTAGTCAGGTAACATACTGGGAGAAGAAACAACACCTGACGGTCACTCAAGAACTCTTGATTATGACAACAGGATAGTAATACCTTCATTCTACAGTTGGAAACACTAGACACCATACATGAAGGTCATGTAAGTATCACCAAATATTCTATGGGGGCCATATAACCAAACAGGTAGAAACCATGGTGAACAAGTGTCATATCTGCTCCAGACTATGACCAACAATAAGAGAACCTCTAAATGGCATTGTCATCCCCAAGCAGTAGACCTTGGACCCATGATGGAAGAAACCTGTTTAAAAATATACTTAATTATAATGGACTATACCAGTTGCTGGTTTGAGATTATGGAACTCCATACAACCATGTTTGTAACTGTGATACGTACATTGTCAGAGATTTTTGCAATCCATGAATTTTTGACACAGTTATCTCTGATAACACCAAAATACATCAGCTGGCAATTCAGAGAACTTGCAAAATACTGGGGATTCACACATGTCATCTCTACACACGCAATCTAATGGAGAAGTTAAAAGAGCTGTAATGGCTAAGAATATCCAATGGAAGAATGCAAATGTCTACCCAGAGTCCAAGTAAAATCTTAATGGGGAGAAGGACAAAACTGCCAGCAATCCCAGAGAACCTCCTACCCCCAGAATTAAATAGGAAAGATGAAATATACAGAAAAAAAATAACAACTACAACACTTCTCATAGAATTTAGACCATAGCAGCTCTCCTAAAATGGGACAGGGTTTATATATGAGACCAACACAGATTTGGTGAGGTCACAGTAAGACTAGTTAAGCCTCCATCATATCAGGTCATAACTGAAACAGGTTCCATGATGAGGAGAAATGGACGTTTCCTTATTCATATAGGAGATAGGAAAGAAGAGACATCCATGGAGACATCCATGGAGACACACAGTTCTGACAATGACCAATTACTTCAGACTTTTTCAGCACCTTCAACTAAAACAGTAAAAATGGTTGACAAGTAACACTAGATTTTCAAACAGGTCAATCAGTGAAATTAAACAATCATCCAGAAAAGGTTGATTACTAACACTGGACTTATGTGTATAGATATTTGTATAAATGTTAAGTTTAAAATAAAGGGTTGTATAAACTTAAGGGAATGGCATAGCACTACATCACGACAAGGAGGGATAATAAAAATGAGCTGTCATGGTTTTCATGAGTTTTCATTACAACATGGTGGATCCACATTGCACACACACACACACACACACACACACACACACACACACACACACACAATGTGTAATACTTTTCTTCAACAGTTTCTCTTTGAATTGCTCATCTCTATGTAATGGGCTTTTCAGATAATATCACAAAAATATAAATTCATATTGTTAAGTTTAATAAATAAAATTATTCAGTAGTGAACATGGAATGATCTAGTGATATGTATTAGAAATAGAAATTTCTGTTATTTTAAACTTAAAAAATAAAATACCAAAATTTATTCATGTCTTGAATTATTTTTTAGTTCTCTTATT
>CM042150.1:73063577-73213151 GCA_023376005.1 Doryteuthis pealeii
GATCATCAATGTTTCATGTTGTAAATATAATTTCCATTCTTACAATTGGCAACTACTAATATCCTTAAAGTATCTGATAGTTAGTAAATACATATTTACCAAGCCCTTGCATGAGTAGGATGAGACACAAGGTCAATTTCTTAAGTGGAATTTAACAGGTTTGAATTCAGAGTTTTCCTAGACTGGTTGCCTAACCAAAGTTAAAGAGCCCAGACTGCCCTACTATTTACCCATAGGTGGAGGAAGAATAGTTGGACTCATATCTTTCCAATGGGCATTAGCACTATGTGAAATGCAAACAGCCTGTTCCAGGATTTGAAGTCATCTCACTGTGTCCATATCCTACGATGGTAACCATTACACCACACACCTCCAATGATAGTTAGTATAAGATTCTTATCATTAATTCTATTAGAGATCAAAAATAATTTCCTAAAACCTAATAACTGTTTATCTTAGCCATTAGTTTTTAAGCTTTAAACAGATAAGCATGATTGTTTTCTTTCAAGAAAAATACTTTTCTATCTAGATTGAAGTTTTGGAGTAATTTAAAGAAAAAACTAGTCAGAATAGATCATTTTCTTTTTTAAATCCAAAAAGAAACGACAGTTTTTAAATTAAAATATAAGGTGTTTTAGAGTTTGTATTTCCTTTTAACTAAGTTTCACTTGAGTGGCTTTGATCTCAAATAAAAATTTCCAAGAAAACTTGATAAATTCTTGATGAATTGTGAAAAGTAAAATGATTTAAAAGAAGAGAAAACTTTGATCATAAAACAAAAGTAAAGAACTGATGCAAAATATAAAGGAAAATGATAAAGAAAATTCTGGATATGAATGCAATTAAAGCAGTTTTACTAACACAGTGTATTCAACTGAATAAAACATTAAGTAATAGCACTTGTCTCGGGGTGGGGGTCCAGTGGCTTAGGCCCTGGATCTTACAAGCTGATAGCGTTGATCCTAGGAAGCCATTCCCCTAGGCAACACCTGCCCTCTCGATTTAAAGGGACAGGGCCTTGTGTCTAACCCGTACAAAGTGGGGTACGTGGTAAATAACTTGTATTGAAGTCTTTGGAGAAATATTATAGTCTGTATCATCAATGACTAATTGGGTTCATAGAAATTGCATGGAATAAATGTATAATTGCATGAAACACCTAACAAAATAATAGATATAACCGGATTATAATCTAGTTATAACAGAACAAAATAATTAGTAAAAACAATGATTTTTAATTCTTCTATTTTCACCCATATTGACAATTTAGATGCTCACATGTTCACCCCTTTGTCCACCCTTGTCACCTTTCTCCTCTCTCTTGCATGTGACTCTTTCCTTACCCTCTCTTTATTCTCTCTGCACTTTTTCCCATACCAACATATCTCTTCTTTCTACCTACTTAATCTTTGTAGAGGTGTAAGAACCTCCCCTCACACTAAACTGCATTTTGTTATGAGGCTCCAATTCTGGAGCTCTTGGGAGTGTGGAGTATTCCTTAATTGCCATTACTCTGAGGTCCAATCTGATCTGTTGTGGTAGCACTTGTGAGAGTCTCATCTATGAGTTAGGTCTGTTTGAAAATTATTTCTATTTGATAGGACCACGTGCAACAGAAACAACAAAAATCTATTCATATTTACATTTTTGTGTTGTTGTTTCTTAAGAGTTGTTTTGTACAATAAATGTAATTCCTTAAGATATAGGCATAAAATAACCCTAATTGTGTTGACATGACATTAAAATCAATCACTTAAAAAATAAAGTTGTCTACTGTTTCAGTTTATAGTTTTCAAAAAACCTGAATGCTTGGAACTTTTGCACATACCTAATATATATATAAAGATATATTCTGCATTTTGTAAAACTTTATCTTATCTTTAGAATAAACGTCAGTACTGTTTTTGATTATAAGGTTTTGAAATAATCTAATTACATAAAAATGATTTTTGTATCAATCAAATTGATCACCCAGTGTTCATAGAATCATTTACTAAATTGAGCTTAGTTTACCAGAAGACCAGAATTATAGGACACCTAGTGAGAAGTAAACTCACTAACAATGGTCTGCTAGTCTAACTTTTTAACCATAACACCACATGAGATATCCACCAGGTTTTATCACTCAGCTGCAATGTGCTCTATTCTTCATAACCAATTTATTGTCATTTTACCATTGAAACTTAACAGATGCTGGGGTACAATTTGACCTTTAAGAATTATGGAAAATCGAAATCATTAATTTTACTTGATTCAGTTAATCAACGGGAATTTATATATAGATAATCTTATACTAGCATGGGATCATTTATATAGTAACCTAACAGGTTTGCAACAAATAGGATGTGGCACAAAATCACAAGTATGGGGCATTCAGTGAGGATTTAACTCGCTATTCATTAATAATAGATCATCGAGACTAGCTTGCTAATCTTTACACCATGATGGGATGCCCTTGGATCATTTATGTATCGATTGGTGCTTCTGTTTACTGTATGGATTTAAGATGATGAGACATTAGTTATATTGGTGAGATAAGAATGCAGGAGCCTTAGTCAATTAGAATATTTTAAAATCCATTAAGTAAAAAGAAGAAAGAAAAGTGAAAGTAAGAAGGAAAAATAAATTGAAAAAGAGGAAGAATACAAAGTAATACAGAGAAAGAGAAGAAACTGAAGTAGAGAAAATTAGAAGGAGAGAGGGAGGAAAAGCAAGAGAGAGAAAGTGATTAGTTATATAGTCTACTTAGTTATTACCTATAAAAAAAACCTCATTGATATATTTGAATTTCTAAAATGCCTCATGTTACACTGTAAAGAGACCAGTTTGTGATTATATATATATATATATATATATATATATATATATATATATATATAGTCACATTGAGTTTTACATATAGATAGCTTGCATTCAAGATCTGTATTTAGATTATATATGAGGCATTTAAGTTGCTTTCAAATTAAAAATCAACTTTTTGTTTTCACAGTACGAGGTGCTATAACAATAGCTGTAGGAGAAAATATCCACAGATATTGAAAGATTGAAGTTTGGGAAAAGAGCAAATGTTCCTATAAACTCAGATGAATAGAAATTGTCATTCACTGTTTTCACAGATTAAAACATGCGATCCTTTTCATATGTTTTAGTTCCAACAAAAATGGCAAATCTATATTAAAATTTCTAAAAATACTTTCCTTTTGTTCTCATTTAGATAAATGTTTATTACTCCACATTAGTATTCACAGATGAAAATGCTGTAAAACAAAACTCAACATTTAAAGCTGGTCCCTATCTAAATGATATATTTTCAAAAGAAAAAAAAAACCCTTGAATAGGTTATTGATCAAAATTTCAATAGAAGAAGAAGAAGAAGTAGAAGAAGAAAAGACTCAATGCTACTTTTATGATAAATCTTTAAAAGCAGTTCATGAAATGAAAGAAGATAAAATGTCTACTGTAATTCCAATGAGAAGAAAAAAATGGAAAAGGTGATGTTGAATTAATTAGTTCTTATCTGAAAGCTTAATTCACCTGGATTTATATTCACAAGAAATGAAAGTAAAATTCTTTATGTATGTTTAGTTGGAAGGATTACTTAAAATAAATCCAACAAAATCTTCTTTCAGTCAAGTCAAAGGATATTGTAAAGAAATAGAAAAAAATGCCACATATACAAATATAAGTTAAAATATATTTTAATAAAAAAGCTTACATGAATTAGTAAATCTCACACTAACCTTGACACTACAATAAAAAAACTAACATTAATATTTTAGAATATAGGAGAGAGAGAGAGAGAGAGAGAGAGAGAGAGAGAGAGAGAGAGAGAGAGAGAGAGAGAGAGAGAGAGAGAGAAGTCAAATAATGAGATTACCTGTGAAAATATCATGAATGTATTTGAATTTCTAAAATGCCTCATGTTGTTGTCTAAATTATGTAACTATAACAATGGAATTTCTCATTACTCTATAGTAAGAAGAAGTCTTGTGATTGATATAGTCATGTTGTCTTTTAAATCTAAGTTGTTTTTTTGTTTATTTTTTTTTATTACTTTTGCTATTATACAAACTTAAATATGCAGAGTGGCACTTAAAATGATATTGCTAAAAAGCAATGCTATATCTCTGTATTTCCCTCTGACTTTTAGGGTTTCCAACAAAAATGAAAGTTCATAAGTGTCTTCATTTGTATAATAAAATCATTAAGGTATCAAATAAAAATGAATGCAAACTGTCTCAGTCAGAAATTGAACTCAGTTCCTTGATTCTATTTTCCATATTGATAATTATAATGCAACTTACATCACCATAAGGCAATTATCATTATTATTAGCTCATCCAACCACATTCTTAACAATGACTTATCTTATTTATTTATCAATGGCAAATGGCTAACAAATTTCATACGTTTACACATTAACCATTTAATTTTTTTTCCTTGCTTCAACTTTATTGATGTAAAAATATTAGAAAAACTTGAAACAGATTTGTAAATTTAATCAATAGAAATAAAATGTATATAAATTCAAATGAGAAAGTACTTAAATAAATCATATGCAAAGTTGGATTAATATGCCTGACATAGTTATTAGTTGAATTTTGATCTTAAATTTCCACTGTATAATATTTGAACCATTTCAATGAAGATATATAGTGTTAAGCGCATTAATAAAGAGGTAAATTATGTTGCAAAATGTAAGTTAAAAACTAGAAACTTATTAATGTATCCCTATACTCTCACATTTCTTTTTATAAAAACAAAAATAATTTATTGCTAATTCTTCCAAAAGATACAGTTTTTATAATTACCAATTGTATTGATAGAATAACTTCAAATATTTTTGTAGAAACATTGGAATTATTTGTATTGTTTAATAGTAATATAACTTGATATTTGTCTCTTTTTGCAAGAATTGAAAAAGATGTTAGGCAAGAGCTATTTGATTATCTGCCTGTGAGCAGATCTTTTCCCCACCAGTCTATGAAATATAGTATTATTGTTGTTATAGAAACAAAAATCAGCAGTAGCATCTGTATAAAAATAGTGATTGTGAAAATTTAATGCTCTTTCCTTGGACGTCAACCAAAATATGGCAAGACATATAATTTTGGTGTATGCTAAAACTATAGAGCCATGGGTTATTCTAATCATGTTAAAGAAAAAAACATCTTTCAACTTATCAAGCCAGCCATACAGAAATCAAACTTACACACTTAGAAAGAATATCAAGCAAATTATGAGAACTGAAAATCAAAATAAAAACTACTTAGTAAGTAAATTAATTATTTTTGTATGCACACAATTTATTTTTGTGTCTAAAACACTCTGGCCAATCTTTAAAACATCTCTAATTTCTTGTCTTGAAAACCCATATCTGTATATTTTACCTGAGAACACTTCAAAACTTTAATTTCTTAGAGGAGAGGATTTGAAAAGAGATGAATCCAATTATAATTACAAAAGTACAGCAGATTAGAATGTTCACTCTGATCATTTTGATAAAAGAAGAACTGGATTTGTTGGTCAGATCCAGGCCACGATTGATAACAATCTCAGTTAGTCAATCAGGTCCATAGCCAGCGACATGTGAATGTCTGAGTTGCTTATCAGGCAGTTAGTGCATGAAGACATTCACTATTTCTCTTACAAGATGAGAAAGAGACAATTTTTATCACATGAAAGACAAAATGAAAGACTGCACTACAAAACTTTTCAACAAACTCAAGCTTTGTCTCCAACTGAACATGTTTTGTTTTTTCTTAGATGAGAAAGATTTCTGCCAGGATGGTGAACTCACAAAACAATTGTTGGCTTGCTCAGTTCCAACAAAATGTACAACTAGTGATGAAAAGCAAACACCCAGCCCACATTCAAGGTGTTTGGAGTGGTCACTAGCAATGGTGGCATTATGCCTCCATTCATTTTTCCACATGACCTCCTCAGGCTAACCACAGAAGCCTACATCAAATGCCTGGAGGAGGTAGTGCTACCCTGGGCTGAGAGGGTGGATGCTGGAAGATTCTATATCTGGCAACAAGACTCTTTGCCATGTTATACACGCAGGAGAAGCCAGTGTTGGCTGTGAGAAAATTTCTGCCACCACATCACCCCTGACATCTGGCCACCTAATTTCCCAGATAACAATCCCGTCTATTATGCATGAAGAATGGTTGAGTGAGGAACCAACAAAACTCTGTGCAACACCAAAGATGAACTGAAGATAACAGCAGAATTTACTAATTAAAATAAGGGAACTGTCAGAAAGGCTTGCAGGAGACTCCAAGGTCATCTAGAGGCCATGGTTGAAGTCAATTGTGATTTCTTCAAATGAATTTAATCTATAATATTTCAAGATATTTTCATGCTATTTTGGTAAATATAATTGATAAAGTGAGATTTTCATTTTTACATAATTTGGACAACAATTTACCCATCACACGCTCTGTGTGTGTGTGTGTGTGTGTGTGTGTGTGTGTGTGTGTGTGTGTGTGTGTGTTTGTGTATATGTAATATATATATATATATATATATATATATATATATATATATATTGGTTAGGAGGTTGATTTAGAAGGCTATCACAATGCAGTTTGGAATAAATAAAAAATAATAATACGGTAACAATGGTGTTGTGTGTTGACCTGTATTTTTTATTATTTCTTGAATTTTCGAGGTAATACCTCTTTATCAAAAGAATTGAACTGAAGCAGTACAGCTATGGCATTTCTTCCCAAATGGAATTCTTTGGGAAGAAATGCCATAGCTGTACTGCTTCAGTTCAATTCTTTTGATAAAGAGGTATTACCTCGAAAATTCAAGAAATAATAAAAAATACAGGTCAACACACAACACCATTGTTACCGTATTATTATTTTTATTTATTCCAAACTGCATTGTGATAGCCTTCTAAATCAACCTCCTAACCAATACATACACAATGCTTCAAGCAAATTATGAAACTCTCTTATATATATATATATATATATATATATATATATATATATATATATATATATGCACAAGAATGAGTCAATTTTCTGTATGTTGATTATATGTTTTAGGTTGACTCTACTGATATTATACCAAAATTAATCATTGATTGCACCTTTATAAGTAAAAAGTAAAGTCGTTGGGGTGGCCTAAAGTCAGTATCAGCCAGACAGCAAGAGAGGCTATCCCCTTTTTACTAGCGCTAGACCAAGGAGATTGTTTTGGCATCAGAGGTGGAGTGCCACACCTACTATCAGCTCCTCACTTTACCACACAGAAGCTGATGAGAACATTAAAGAGAAAATAATAAAATATTTGTTTTCATAAAGAAATTTGATAAAATGTTTTCAAAATCATGAAATAAAATGTATGTATAGGTTAATAGTGAATAGTTTTGTATTTCAATGTAAATGATTTTTGTTGGTTGTTGAACAATGAAAACATGAGAAGAAATATTTATGGAAGGTCATTCTGATTTGGTTAGACAAAAATATAAATCCGTTCACAAGTAATTGCAACTAGAGTAATTAAATGTTCTAATTAATTAATCTGTACAATCAGTAAGAATCAATAAATTCCAAATCGTAGCTGATCAAATTTCTCTCAAAATATTTTTTAATACTAAGTAACAATCTTTTTTTTGTAATATAATATCCAGAAATGCCAAAGAAGTCAGTATTGCTTTTAAGATAAAATGGCATGTCTTATCTCATCAATTTGAGTGCTTGATATTAAATCATCATCTTAGATTCCCTTAAGAGAAAAGGAATATCAGTCTTTGAATTTGTATTTGTAACTATAACTATTTCTTGTGGATAAGATGAAATCAAGACTTGAAGGTTATTGAGTAAATTGAGTATATTTAAGAAAAAACAAAACAAAACAAAAAAAACACACAAAAAAATAACCACACAGAAACAAAGACTAACATAGCAAAGAGTATTCTAACAAAACGCAAAAAAAAAAAGAAGAGTTTTATATTGTTAATGCATCTGGATAAACAACATTAACAGTTTTCCCTTTTTTTTAAGAACCTACTCTTAAAGAACCCATTCTATAGTAAAGTCATTACCATTTCCCATTGGCCAGAAATAGCAGTTTTGACCCTGAACTGACATGCCACAATCACTAGTGAAATTGGAGATCAGCACCACATATCCAATGTTCATCCTCAAGCTAAATTACACTTTTAGACTTATTTGCAAGAACTGTCAGAACTACCTCTTATAGTCAAACCAGAAATGTTCATCTAAACAGCAATTGCTTATATGGCAACAACAAGCTGAAATTATGTCCAGCTTCATGCATCCATGCAACAAACATGGATGCAATGACATGCAACAGCAGCACTTCAAAGAAATCAATTGCAATAATTAAAATAATAATAAAATCTTTTTTTATTAATCTTATCAAATCTTGTCTCTCTTTCACTCTTTTTTCTGTTAGTTATGATATTCAAAGATGACAAACATACATGGCCAACCTTTAGTCATCAATAAGATAGCTCCTGCTATTGACTAATTTTCAGCTCCTAAGGTTCAACAGTTTAACTACTCATAAGACATATACAACCAAGCAATTACTGGATTTATTCAATATAGATGGAATACATTTCATTATTAGAATAAAGTTTCACTTGTAAAAATTTTGTGATATAATTTTTTTTCTTTTATATATATTATTATTTTTCATAACTCCATTCCTTTTTAAATGGCAATATGGAGTAATTCTTTCATCATTCAGAAGAAATTTGGCAGTGAGTTAAAAAAGGAACACATTTAAATTTCCTATTTTCCATAAAAATGTTTTTTGTTTTGCCTTTAATTTTGGAATGTTTCCTTTTTAGTAAAAATTAAGATTCTGCAGAAAATGAAATTTCATCTTTTTTGATTGCTTAAAGCTAATCAGATGCACTAAATGTTTGATGAACACAAATCATTTAAATGGAAAACTTGCACCATTTTTAACAGATTACTTTAAGAAGGAAATTTTTAATGTTCTTTCACAAAAGGCTACAGAATTTCTTCATCTTCATCCACTCTGGTTGTATTATTCAGTTGTGACTTTATATCCTTCATCTTTCCAAGAAGATATAGTTACTTTCATTTTAAAGTCTAAAGTATATGCTGTATTAGAGAGAGAGAGAGAGAGAAAGAGAGAGAGAGAGTTATATATTTGCAACATTATAAAAGCAGATGCAATTGAAATAATAACATTGAAACATTCATTATTACTTTAAAAAGTTGTAATTTTATCATTTAAATTTTTACTCCTACATTTTTCTCCAAGTCTTTTACATTTCTGATAATTAATAGTTTTATAATTTTACAACATTATAATCACAAATAAATTTTATGGAAGATATCTTAGCAGAATACTATATATTTCCTAACACAAAATGAAATTTTAAATGTAATCATATTTATATTATGATTTAATTAACTTAAACATCTTTAACCTTTTAATAACAAAAGTACATCTTAAGTGGGTTTTTTTTTTATCATTGTACAAGTTTTGTTTTATAGTATTTTCTGTCTTATCCTTATGAATATATAGTTAACTTTCCACATTCATGAGGGTTAGGAGTGCAGGACCCAAGTAAAAGTGGAAAATTTTAAAATAACTCTCAATTTCCCATTACAGTCTTAACTATTAATTTTATTGTCATTTATTAAACTTGGTTTAATTTAGCATAAGATCAGAAATATGGAGTACCAGTGTAAATCAAACTCATTAACAATAGTCTGCTAGCTACCAAGCTCTATAACCATTACACATTATTAGGTGCTCTTATTGCTTAATATTTTTGACATATTTAACTCACACAAAAGTAAAACAATACTCTGTAATGCAACAGCATATTTTTGTAAAGTTAACAATACAGTATAACCCATGTCAGATACTTGGAGAGAGGCAATACATTGTATGTAGTGTGCATAGTTTTGGTAGTGATAGATCAAACATTATATATATATATATATATATATATATATATATATAAAGATAAATCTAATGAGTCAGATAAACCTACTAAAAGTTTCACTTAATGCTCTTCGGTGGTAGGTACTATATATGAATGCGTTTGCTCCAAGTCTCTTTAGTCAGATCTTAGCCCTGAAGAGCATTAAGCAAAACTTTTAGTAGGTTTATCTGACTCATTAGATTTATCTTTATTATTTGCTCTACTTAGGTATTGAGCACTTTTACTTATTAGCTTTAGTTTCCTGGCGGTTTTGTATGAATATATATATCTTATAAATATATATATATATATACATATAAATTGTTTTTTCTTTTGGCCAAATATTGTATCAATAGATTATTTTTGGTTGGTACGATTATCTTGGGCTTTTTTTTTTTTCTCCTCGGGTAATGTTTGGTAGTATATTTTTACAATCAAACTATTTGCTGGGTTTTTTCTCACCGCGAGGATTTACCAACAAGTTTGGTATATTATATATATATATATATATATATATAATATATATATATATAGATAAATATGAGTGAATAAAGAAAATTTTCTGTCCATTTTCTAATCTATGTACATCTTTGCAATTTTCTCTAGTATGCCACAAAACTAAAAAAAAAGAAAAAAAGTCTCATGTAATTATTGATGCCAAACTCATGAATGATCAAATCTATGAAAAATGAGATTTGACTCTCCTCCAAATATTTTGTATCAGCATAATTCCTTATGGTGTTGGGAGAAACCAAGCATGACCTTTACTTTTCATCTTGTGTTGGTTGTTTTTTGCTGAATAATAATTTTTGTTTCTTGGATAATAAATTTGAGTGGAATATTTCCTTTCTTTCTGGAAATCAAATATTTAATCTACAAAGTTACAGTCACAAAATTTCTAGACAATATCTCTTTATATATTTATTATTCCATAATATCAATATTGCCCAAATTTCCAATAAGAAATTAACAAATAAAAAAAAAGAAAGGATTTAACTTTAAAGAGAGTCATCAACATTCTAAAATTTTTTGCAGACAATTGAATTTCTGTTTTTAAAATACTCAATATGATTTTAAGTAACTGTTACACTTAATTAATTGGTTTCTATATAAGAGCAAGGATGTAATAAAAATGTATTACAAAGAGACAACAAAGCAGAAATCTAAACTTAGACTAAGGAAAGCCATTTATTAATCCTGGACTTAAAAAGTCCAATGTTGTAGCTGGAAGGAAAATATTAATAGGAGAGTTTGATTCATAGCGCAGATGTTCTAGGACCAAAGCTGTTGGAATGGAATGTATATTTGATGTGGGGAATATTTAGAAAGAATGGATGCTGCTCAATAGAGACAACAAAATAAATTCTTACTGGAAACTCAAAAATAGGTGAAACCAATAAATGCATTCTGAACATCTTCCATAAAAGTAATTATTTACTGACATCCCACCAAGTCAGTTTAAAACAACGATCATTATAGTGGGGAACCATGCACAAACCAAAGCTCATGTGTCGCTAGTGTTTAAAAATTGCATGAATCCTTTCAGCATTCCTCTTTTGAGGTGTCTCAGGCACTGGGCAATAAATCCAACCCTCTTCCTTTTAAATGAGGTGGCAGGTGCTGCCTGGGGGGAATTATTAAATATCTTACCAGTCCAATGGCCGAAACCACTGGACACAGGGCCTGAGAGACAAATTGGCTACTTTCCAGTGATTGGAAAAGCAACTAAAGTGTTCCTTGCCTCTAAAGCCACAAAACAAGTTCTCCACTCTATTCAAAGTAGACAAAATAAATGAAGAGAAACCTGCCCAGATTTGTGAATAGTATTCAATCTTCCTTAGGTAAATCTGGCTTTTGTTTGTGACGTTCATATTGTCAACACAACATTTTGGCTAATCCATTAGATGGCCTTTCTCAAATGTACTGTTTATTTGCAAAGAGAAAATTTCAATTGTTATTGTAAAAAAAATATATAAAAAGATACCTTAGATGGTAAATTATACAACCAGTTGATTCTGATAATTTATGCAATAACAAAAATGATTTGATGTGGTTTCTTTGTTTAATGGCATGGTTAAATGCCTTTGTAGATTATTTAATGTCAAAGTCATTTTTGTAGAAAACTGTAGTGGTACTATTCAACCCATAACTGGAGGGATGAGGGGTTTTGTACCTTTCCCAAGAGTATTTGAATGTAATAGCAAAACTGGAGTTCAAACTTGTTTACTACAATGTTGCAGTCTAACATGTTAACCACTACACCCAGAGATTCCCCTCCCACCAATAACAAAAACCAAATATCTATTGTTGATATATTTTGTTTCTTTAAAAATATTTATTTTAATATAAAAATCTTTTCATTTTGATAAGCTAAATTTTTTATTTTTTTATTGAACTTACTTTTAAAGTTTATTTCATGCATGCATATAAGAACTATTTATGTATACACAATAATAATAATAATAATAATAATAATACTAATAATAATAATAGAATATGCAACAGAATAGCACGTGTAGGTTATGTGGAAATAGAGATGAAATGCATCAAACTGGCAAAAAAGGAGTACAATTGGACGGGAAAGATAAACTATTGGGAATTATGCAAAAGATTAAAATTTGACCATACTAAAAAACAAAGGTATAGACACAAACCAGAATCTGTTTTAGAAAATGAGACCCATAAAATTTTCTGGGATTTTGAGATACAAACAGATCACCCAGATTTAGTGTTAATTTATGAGAAAAAAAAAAGAACTTGTCATCTTGTAGATTTTGGCATTAAAGTGAAAATGAAAGAAAGTGAAAAGATTGACAAATACTTGAATCTTACCAGAGAGCTGAGAATGCTGTAGAACATGAGGTTGAGAGTGATACCAATTGTTTGCAAGGAGGGAAATAATAATAATAATAATAATAATAATAATAATAATAATAATAATAATAATAATACCAACAACAACACAGGGATTATGAGAAACAAACAAATCACCTAATCCCAGCCAAAAGACCAGACTTAGCAAAAAAAAAAAAAAATCCCATCTATTGGATTGTGCCATTCAGGTGAACCACAGTGAAAATGAAAGAAAGAAAAAGATGGACAAATACTTAAACCTTGTCAGAGAACTAAAAAAACTGTTGAATGTGAAGGTGATACCAATTGTAATTAGTGGCCTCAGAATGGTCCGCAAGAAAAAAGACTGAAGAAATCAGAGGAATAATCTAAAGCATTCAGACAACAGTATTGTTAAGATCAGCTAGAATACTCAGGAGAGTCCTGGAGACCTGAGGAGATTTGCTGTCACTCAGAATCCAATGAAAAACCACCAGCTAACACTGGTGTGAAAAATTCACAGGGAGTGAAATAATATATATATATATCTTTATCAATATCATTTCACTTTATCTTTTATTTAAGCTGAACCTGAAATCTGCTTGAAGTGTTGAGAAGTGGAAATAAATGAAACAATATTTGATTATACTGCCTAAAACTGATTTAAACATTTTAAAGATGGTTACTTGTGTCTTGAAACAAAAGATTACAAATGGATGACCATCAATTATTGATTATATTGTTTTAAAATTAAAGGTAGAAGAGAACCTGACTATCAGCATTTGATGAAAACATTCAGAAGAGCTAGTATCATTGTAAGGAGAGGCTCTTAAAAAATGAAAATAATTTTGATACAACCTAATGATATAGAGAAACTTATTGGCACCCAATTTATTTTAATCATTCAGTTCTATAAATACTAACAAATATGAAAAAAGCAAAAAATACTTTACTATCACTTTATAAGAATACATAGGATTGTGTGACATATTTTTTAATGAATGACAAAAATATACTTCCTTCTGGAAATAGCAGCTAATTATTACCAATCATTGATTAGCCTGTGTTGTTGATTTGCAACATGGATCCATATGTGGGGTGGAGCTTTTTGAACTTTTTAAATATAAAACCAGACTAAAAATAATCCAAACATGGTACTTGAACTAAGAAAACTTACTCACAGGCCAAAACGGATACCCAGATATAACTATGAACTTGTCCAAAAATTGACACCTTTGACTAAAAAAACTATTCAATCACACCACAGTTTATTCAATTTTCATAAAATTTATATCATAAAAAAGTAAAATTGTTGAACAAATCTGATATAAAAATTATTTTCTTTTTAATGAAAGAAATTATATGAGAATCGATTAATCTGTTCTTTGTGAATAGTTTTTATCAATAGGTGTTGATTTTTAAAATTCTGTGGTCACACTTCTACCATTTGCAATTTTATGGTAAACTTCATGAAATTGCAGATGCTAGATCAAACTACTATCTCACCCTCTCTCTCACCCCCTCTCTCTCTCTCTCTCTCTCTCTCGTATACACAGATGCACATTGTTTATTGTAATTAATGCATATCTACTATTTATATTTATAAATTTGTTTTCAATATTTTTAACATCTAATATTTAAAAGATATATTGTGTCTTATTTGAAGTCAATCCTGATTTATTTGAACAATAATAAAAATCATGTTTCTTTTGACTAATTTCCTAATGGTTGGCATATTTTTAATATTTCAGGTCATCTCCAGATATTAAAGTAAAAGTTTTCATTTATTTATTTTTTATTGTTAACTTTTTAATGCCTGCTAGATTAACACAATATTGTTATTATTTATTAAAAACATTAACATTTAATTGTAGGACAATACCTAAAAAAAAAAAATGGAGATAAACTTTTAATTACTATTACTAAAAAGGAAAACTTTTCTAGATGCAAATTCCCCATAACCTATTAGGGTTGTGTACATGTCATGTTGACTATTTTCCTTTGGGGTTTACTTGGCAGTGCCCATCTCCTCTCCCATAACCTATTAGGTTGTCTTCCATTTTCATCTTTTTCCTGACAACATTGTATTATTGTTTCAAATTTCCCTATTAGCATGCTGTATGTATACTATATGAAAAGTATCATATTTGTTTGATTCCTTATTTATCTATTATTATTAAATATTGTCTGTTATTTAAACATTTATTGTTATTAGATGTCACTATACCATATACCTTACTATGGTATTATACTACTATTACAAACTGACTATCCACATTTGAGCAACCAATACTTAAAATATATGACAACCAACATCATTGGTAACCCAGACAGAAACATAACCTTACTATTTTAATGTTAGTA
Source organism: Doryteuthis pealeii (assembly GCA_023376005.1). Lineage (NCBI taxonomy): Eukaryota > Metazoa > Mollusca > Cephalopoda > Myopsida > Loliginidae > Doryteuthis > Doryteuthis pealeii. The sequence goes on from CM042150.1 coordinate 73,078,729, forward strand.
TACCTGCAGCTGTTTATGTGACATTAGCTTCATTTTGCTGTGGCCTAATATTTTGACATGATGATTAATAATAGAGGATAAGTATGTATATACTATTTTGAGTAGAATTTTCTGACAGGTTTTTAACCTTAAAAATAAAATGATTTCTCCAATGAATGATGTCAGTACAAACAATAAAGGATGATAACAAATAATCTAAAATGACTTTCAATAAATCACTTTTATCTCTTCTATCAATTTTTCCCCTAAATACAACTCTCCTCATTCTAATAAGATTAATTTCCAATAAGTGTACAAGTTGGATACCATAATAATAACTGATTCAAAATGGATGAATTCAAGCAGAAATTACTGGATATTAGTCTAAATTAATCAATGTCAAATAAAAGATTGGATATAAAAATAATTAATGTAGTTTATGAGAAAATAAACTTGGATAAAAAGATCAAGGCACCTAAAACTTGATTTTATTTATTAGATAAAGCATAGCCAACCATTATTAATTTTTACAAGTATCTTTTAAAATTTCAATTTTAGTTGTTTTTTTTAAAGCTTTTCATTGCAACTGTTAAGACCATAGAAATACTAATGAAAACCTACAACTTAGTGTTTTCTTCAAAGAATCACAAAAATTCTTAAAAACTTTGCCTCCAGAAATTTCCATCGATATAAATGCAATCTACATTTATAAAATATAATAAACATTTCACACTAGTTCAAATTTATTTTTTTTTACTGAAGAATTATCAGAGCTCCATGACCTGTCTAAGTATCCTAGCTGATTTTAAGTGCTGTTTGGATGGCCTCAATTCTTCCTGAGGTTTATAGTGTCTTTTCCAGGTACTTGGAAACTTTTTTAAGGGCTCCAATTACATCTCCAACTTTTTTAGTTCTCTGGCAAAGTTCAGGTTTTTATTGAGATTTTTTCAGGGTTTTTTTAATTTTATTTTCACGGTATTCTACTGAAATGGTAAAATCCTGACTGTGATTGGTTCTTTAAGTCCCAGAGAAATGCATCTCATTTTCTTGGACAGATTCATCCATTTTTCAGTATTAGTCTCTTGAACAATTTCCAGAGGATCACCTTTCTCACCCAGTCATGTCTGCTCTTGTATTCATTTTGTGTCAGTTTAATGCATTCATTATTATGTGATAATCTATATAAACATTTAGCCTTCACTTGTATATTATCAATTTTTGATTTGACATAATTACTCCATATACATTGTTTTGTGCTGCTATTAAGAGAGATTCAGTTTTTCTCTTCAGGTTTCCTCTTTATAGCCAAATCCAAGTCATCTCATGTGCAATTTCCTTAGTTTGTCTCATGAAGTATCCAAGTTGTTTTTTTTTTAAATTTTTTTATTGTTGATTTTCTGCTTGTCTTTTTTAATTCTAAAAGAAATCTTTTAAAAACAAAATTTAGATGGCCTATTTAAAAAATAATTCCCCGATTCATTTTTGTTATAAAACTTTGCTTTTCAAGATAAACTAATTGATTTAACTTGTTTTGAATTACTGATATTGCCATTACTGGCTGCTGTAGTCAATCTTTTTTTGCTCTTTTGTATATATTCTTTAAATCCTTGAATTGTTGTAAGCATGTAATCCTCATTGCTGGCAAATCCTCTTCTTCCTTACTTGTCACATAAAGTTTGCCAGTGTGTAAGTCTTTGTGCATCATCATTAATTATATATAAACTATATAAAATGAACTCCTTAAAACTGACATGATTTAAAACTACAGTGATAGGGCAATAGTCCAGACCCATAATCAACAGAGCATGAGAACACTTATTAATCAATATGTTAAGATAAATTCTAATTTCTACATTAAGATATGTTCAATATTCAATAAGTAGCAATCAAAATAGAAATTTTTAGTCTAATTGATTAATTCATTTTTTCTTTCAAATAATTTCCTTAAAATTAAATAAATTTTTAAAGAATTAAAAAAAAAATGATACACTTTGAAGATTAAAAAATATCAAAGCAGGAATTCTAAGTTCTTCATACTTATTTTAAATTTCATTTTTATAACAAATAGACAAGAAATCTTTTAAAAATAAAATTTCCCATAGAATAGATGATAGATTTTTAAAAAAATAATTCCCTGATTAAAATTCTTTATAGAACTTTGCTTTTGAAAATAAATCAATTGATTTAAGTTGTTTTGAATTTTAAATAATTCAATATTTATAAAATAAGTTTCTTAGAAAATAAACACTGTGTGTATAATCTTTTTATGTCACCAGAAAAGTCCATACATAGCATAGTGAACTCTTCTGGTGATGTTGTTATGGCAACACAAGACATGCTTGCTATCACTCAAAGTGAGCAAGTGTCATTACCATAGCAATGTAGTTAAAAATTTAATTATGAAAATATAAAATGAATAGAAGAACAGAAATAATTGTAGAAGTTCAAATAGATATTAAATGATATTAATATGAAAATACATGTGAATATATTATTTAGTTTATTTTCTAAAATAAAAAATCTCATAAGCATTCAAATGTATTAGCGTATTTTCTCATAGTGTCTTATATTTCATATAAGAAATGGTTGTTATTTTCCATCCTAAGTCAATATTACTTTGCTAAATTAGTGAAGTTGCTTAAATTTGAGTTTGCTAGGGACATGATTATTGAATCCAATCCCTTAACTGGTAATAATCTCTTATGTTAATTTTGGAAAATAGGATCATAATCAATAAGATTAAAATCAAGGAGGTTGACACAAAGATTTTTCCACTAGGGTGAGAAATGATTTTTTATTTGAATTGCAGAATAAAAATATTGTAACATTAAATTATACCAAAACTATTTATATACTTTGTTTCTATATTGTTCTTTACTATTATTAACATATTTTGAGCTTTATAAAAGCTCCATAGGAAGAAATTTAAAGATGATACAATGTTATCTTTATTAAAATAACTTACAAAAATGCTTTATGTAACTAAGAAATATTGTTTCAATCATAGTTATAAATACCATCACTCATCTTTTTAAGCATATTCAACCATCATTTATCTTTTCATTTTGTCTTTTTATATTATCATTGAAATTTATACAAATCCATCTGTTCTTTTTAGAAATACATTGAATTTTTTTAAACTTAAAAAAATCTTTTTATTTTCTCAATGATTTTCATGCTCTAAGTGTTTCATTCAAAAAGGGAAAAAAACTTAATTTCAGTTTATTTAAGCTTTGAAATATTTTAACTTCATATTGAATTAAATTAAATATACTTTATTAAAATCAATTTCCTATTTGTAAATCAAAAATGTTTTTTAACATTTAGAATATTCATTATCTTGACTTGGTATTTTTCTCAGTACTATAAATATTAGAGTAAATAATTTGTTGTTATTTCCTAAGCTTTGCTAGGTCTAGCAAAAGGCCTCTGGTTGCCAGATAGTATCTGATGTTACTAAGTGATAATCAATTTAAATACTGAACTGGTTCATCACTGTTAAACTTTGGTGAAGAGTAAATGATTTATTGAAATTGTTTTAAATCATGTGAGAAAAAGTTTATAAATAAACTTTAAAAGAAAAAAAAGTGAATTTGAAGTTTTTAAAAATTCTTCTTTTCAGTTTGATAATTGCTTAGTTTAAAAATTTTGCAAAGAATCAAAACATTTTTCTTCGTAACAACTTTCAGACAGCAGTAATAACTTGGTAATGCCCATCTCCTCTCCTAATAAGATGTAAAAGGTTTTACTGAGTAACAGAAGCAAGGAATGGTCAATGACCTGACCTATTATCAAAACTATTTGATCCATATATTAAAAAATATATATGTACTCTTATCATTTTTATTCAGTCATTTTTAAATAAAAATTAAATTTCTTTCAATAAATTAGATATTTAATAGAATCAATCATAAAAAATCTCCTATGAAATTTTTCATCTTAACTTAACCTGTCTTATAATTGACAAACTTTTATGTTCATTTTTGGATCAACATAAAAAAATAAAACTTTATTTATTATAAACATTATAAGTAATAAACTGATTCTTTTGCTATTAAGAAAATATTAAACATGGTATATAATTCATCAATTTAGATTTTTCTGTTCATTTTTAAAAAGAAGTCCAACCAATTTTTCTTTATGTTCACATTCTCTATTTTTATAATTACTAAATAAAATAAAAGAAAATGTTTCCTAAAATAAAAATTAATGGTCAAGTCATGATTAAAGCAACTGGTCTTACTAGATCAACTTAGTTAAGTATCAATAAGTTTATTCAATATTTAGCTAAGTGATTATTTATGAACAACAGGTATGATAAACAATTTGAGACTAGTGTAACAGATTAAGCAAAGCTTAGTAAATTCCATAACAATTGAGGAATCATTTTTTTTTTATATACAAAACACTCAAATCCAAATTAAATTCTTCAAGTTTGTAATTTTTAGGTTAGATATTTATAAAGCAAATATTTTTACTGTTAAGCCCTTTTTTTTGGCGGGGGGGGGGAGAGTTTGAATGTTGAGCAAAATGAGTGAAATCACTCAAGTAGAAATAATTATAAAAACACATAATCAATGTTTACTATTATTTTCCAAGAAATTGTCCAAACTTCTATAGAAAGAAGTTTGGACAATTTCTTTAAGATCAAGAATATATATATTCTTGATCTTAAGTTTTTGGCTGATTCATTCTTCAGATGAAGAGCTAAAGTCAATATTCCAAGAAAAAATGAGAAACTTTTTTTGTTCTTGAAAAATAGACACAGAAGAAAGGGTTAACTGAAACATTGGGTCAACAACAAAAGACAACAAAAACATTCAGCTGTTTGAATATTTTCTGCTGTGATGAACACATTTAATTGATAATGATAATTGCACATTTTGAAGTTCTATAAAATACTTGAAAATTTATTCAATTACTTTTATAATAATTCAAAAAGATTTTAACATATGAATTACTATTTATCATATCTGTTCAGTTAGATATAAAACAGATATTAGGTATTTGTTACAAAATAAACAGTTTTATGTAAGATCAATGAAGAAAAAATATTTCCTACTCACCAATTTCTATATTTTTTAACAGTCAAAAATTAAAAGAAGAAAATAGTTAATAGACAATTTGTGTTCTGTCTATTTTTTTTCTTTTTGTTTTTTGAGTGGAACCGCCTGCTAGTAGATCTTTCACAAATTGTGTCCACAAATTAAGTGATATATTTGGTTTATCTGTCTGTGTATGGAGAAATGATAAATCATGAAGAACTAGCAATTAATTCATCCTTCTATGATGGACTGCTAAAACATACTAAAAGAATGAAGAAGTCAGTTTTTGGTCTTTTTAATTATTGCACACTAAAGCAAGTTTTGCTGTCAGGAGAAAAAGAAAAAGAAAACATCTTTAAGAAGCAGCAAACTGTTGTCTGCAGGTGTCGCAAAATGGTAGATTTGGCCCCTTCATTATTTAGTAATTGAATGAATGTAGTGATAAGTTACTGTCCATTTTTATAGTACATTAACTACTGGCTAGTGACAATATTGGTGACAGTGCTGAATGATAGCATATTAAGTAAGTCCATTTGCCTTAATGTTCAGAGAAGATAATATAAATGATGCATTGAAGCATTTATATTTGTTCTCAGTGATGGAATAGAAAGCAGCTGTCAGTACAAGTATGGATTGTTAAAGGAAAGCAAAGATTTCACAAGAGAATGAACATACATATTGGTGAGCATATCCATCAGTTCAAAACCTCATTATTGCATTTGATGCTATTTTCATATGTTTCTTTTTGGTACATGTGTGTGTGTGTGTGTGTGTGTGTGTGTGTGTGTGTACATATACACTAATACATTAATATGATGCATTTGATAGATATTCATTTGTGTGTATATATATATATATATATATATATATACACACAACATTTTTTCTTGTACATATAAACTGAATTGCTAAAAAAATATGAGAGCACAGCAGTACACTGAATAATTCCAACCAATTCACTTGTAAATATGGACACAGCTGGATGAAGATTGCATAGCATAAAATATAAAGACATAGTGTAGCTGTGGAAGTTATGATATATGGGCAGAAATTAATATGTAGAATTATTGTTGAGGACTGAAGTATAGGGTACCATCTCCGTGATGCCATCTTTTTTCTTGGACAACTGTAGCAAGGGCATACAAGGAATGTATAAATTCTGAACAGGCACAAGCACCACATAAAAACTACAGGTGCCCACAAGAAATGCAAGAATGGGACCCCCAGCAAGTGACAAAAAATGTTAATTATTCTTGAAACATTGCATCAAACACATCTGAATCTAGACTAACAAGGATACTCATGTTGTTGATGTCATAGCCTTTGTTTCTGCACCTAACCTCAACCAGAGAATATTGCCTTTATTTCTGTGGAAGACTGGTGCACTATTGCCTGAACAGATGAGTCATGTCTCTAGCTCTTTTCAGCAGTTAATCAAGTTCAAGTTTTATAGGAGACTGCATGAGGATATGAATCCAACCTCCCATAAGGTTATTATTTAGCTCTGTAATGATGTAGGGTGGGTTCTATTGGAGTTCATAGAGATTTCTAGTGAAACCTGAGTCTGTCTTGACATGTGTGACATACACAGATCTTGTTGCAAACTATTTGCACCCTTTTGTGCTTGCCATGTTTTCTAGTGGTGATTATTTTATTTTAACAAGTTAATACAACACTCTCCTTTTGCTAATCATGCAATGGTGACACAGAACTTGGCTGTTTTTTAGGTACCACAATTGGTTGATATGTTCATTATATTTAAATCCAACAGATCACATATGGATCATATTGCAGATCTAAGAGCTGAGGCTGAAGCTGAACATGTGGACAGCCCAGGATAGATGAACCAATGCAGCACCTCTTAGCAACATGAAAGCTCCATTATTTAAGTGACAGCAAGTGCAACATGTTATTATGTAGCTAGCTCTAATTGTTTGCCACTTCTGTTTATGTAATTATACAGAAATAACAAAATACTAGTATATTAATGCCCATACGTATACATACATACAGTATGATCACTCTGGTGGTGTAAATGGTTTGAAAGTAAGGCTAGCAGACCATTATTAGTAAGTTTGATTCTCACAGGGTACCCTATACTTCTAGCTTTGATCCAAACTAAACTAAGCTTAGTAGCTGACTACATAAACAGAGTAGCTTTATGTGTGTGTGTGCGTAAGCATGTTTACCAACAAAAGGGTTGGAAAGAATTTGCAAATACATTTTTATTTGTCTCTATTTCATAAGAGTGTGTAATCCTCTGTTTTTTTTTCTTTGCTTGACTACTCACACATATATGCATTAATATTCATCAACTTCACTAAGTAAATGTGCAAATTCTTATTTTAAAAAAAAGAAGACTTTCTAAAGATTTTGATTATTCTTTTTATCTCTTTCCTGAATGAAAAAGAGTTTTTGCTCTCAAATGACAAAAATATGGAACTTAATTGTAAAGTCTTTATTCCATCCAAAACAGAATCAGGTATAAAATCTTTTTCAGACAGATATGTAATATTTTTTATAGATCAAAGTGTATGGTAATTTTTGTTGAGGGTTATGTATAAAATTTATGTAATAAAAAAAGTGATAAATTCTTGATAAAACTTAAAGTCTGAAAATATTCCTCCAAAATATGAAAGAATTTCTAAGAATAAAAACTGAATTTAACTTTATGACATTTATCATTTTGGTTGTGTAGAAAAGAATAAAGAAGATATCTGGCTTAGAAACAGAGATAAAAAGAAATCATATTATTTTGTATAAGCAATTTTTATTAAAATTGATTTTTGAAAGATCTTCTGGTAATGCAGTATTTAAATTTTGCTATAGATCTTTTTATTTAATGATTTTTTTCTGAAGGAAAATATTGATAGGCCGCTAGAACAACTCAAGGTACCAGCCACATGGATAGTCACTCAAGGTGGCAAGTGTTGCAGCTGAGGGGTTGATTTACAATTTTAAGGGGGTGGTTATTTGATTTGAAGAAATCTAATTTATCACTAATTTTATTGGTTATTTTTAAACAAAATGATGGATGGTAAACATATTTTAAAATTTTATATCAGGGAAGGGGGAAGTAGCATGTTTGAAACTTTAAAGATGTCAAAGTAGGAACAAAGAAAGTTGAAGACGCCCGTATTAGAGGATGGGGTGGGAATCTTGTGTTTCACATAGAATTTTCAAATATAAATTGAAAAAGAGAAAAATTAATAAAACCATAAAAACAATTAGAATAATTTTCCTGATATGAAGTCAATGGGCTGATGATAGAGATTGGGAGGAGAAAGCAATTGAGATAAAGTGCAACACCACAAGGGAATTTGTGAACTATGCTTACACTTAATTTGCTTATGAATATTAATCATATAAATAAAACATTATAGAGGGAACATTTTAGATAAAAATTAATCTAATAACTATGTGTTAGGATATGGACTTATTCATCCAGCCTTGCATATATTTAAATAGTAACAAGAAAAATCATTTTTGAATAAATTACAAAACCCTTTCACTCTTCTTTATATATTCTATTTCAATGAAGATAAATTTGGATGTTTTAAAAAATGAATGACTGATATCCATTGAGCTTTGCATATGAAATGCAAACATTTGAATGCGACAAAGGATTAAGATTATTTACATTCCATAAATGAAGTATAGTTAGTTATTAATTTTGACTAGTATTTCTCACATCTTATTTTGGTTGCTTTTTATCACAATTCCCAGATTATTATTCTCTGATTGTCAGTAAAGTAACATAGATTAGAAATAATGAATAAACTTCTGGTAAAAACACAAATATCAATCTCTTTGTCTGCTGGATGATTCTTTGAAGACAATAATTTTCTTACTGAGTTGAACATGGGGACCTTCAAACTGCATTCAATCAGATCTAACCATATAGTTATCCTTATTTTTCATCAATTGCATGATAAGTTGTATAAGTAGTAATATTATTTTTCAATTTCTTAAATGAGGTATTGTTCTCACTTATTCATTTTTTCAAATTATATTTCTGTTGCTTTTTATTACAATTCTTAGACTGTTATGAAGAATTAGTTTTGTAAAGAAATTTATTTTTAAATCATGAGAGGAAATGTGTTACATATGATGAAATCAATTTCAGAACTATTCAAAGAATTATTTATACTATTGAACTTTTTGTTTTTGTTATTCATACATTTTGACCAGTACATTCTCTGACCTTGTTCATGTGTAAACGCAACATTTACAAAAGAAGAAACTATTTTTCTGGTTTCTTTTTTTTGTTACCAAAATGAAAATGGCATCAAACAGAATATTTTTTTAATACAATAACAGCTAAAAATAATTTTACATATATTGCTGTTATCATTTCCTTTTTATTTTTGTTTGTTTGATAATGCTTTGTTTTGTAAATCAAAAAGTTTTTTCTATTTCTCTGAATTGGACACATAGCGTAGTGGATAAAGGTGTTGGGTTAAGACAGTTCTAAGTGACAGTTATCTCTAGGCTGTAGGTTCAATCCTGGTCAAGGGCGACAGTAACATAGAATAATAATTAACAAAGCTTAACACCTGTACCCCAGCTATGGTTAGTGGAATGAGAACAGGATACCCCGTGGATTGAATAAAAGATTGGGTTCAAAGTTCTGTGATTTGATTACGACAAGAAGGTTCCGAAATTTGAAAAGAAGGCTACTGAGTTTGAAAAGAAGGCTACTGAGTCCAACAGGAAATACCTGAAGAAAGCCAGAAGGCACATTGACTGAAATGTTGTACAATAAGGATGAGAACAATAGTCCTAATAATCCAAATAATACTAAGAAGTTTTTCTATTAATTCTTTGAATGTTAATAACCTTTCTTAGAATTATTATCAACTGAAAATATAATTTAAGATTCTTGTACGTAACTTGGTCACTGATTTCTACCTCAGTGTACAAAGACAATAAGGTTTGGTTTGATTTCTTTGTGTAATTTGTGGGTTATTTAATGTCAAAGCCATCCTTGTAGAAGAACAGTAGTGGTACTATTTAAGCCATAGCTATGGGGGAGATGAGGGTATTAGTCATGAATGTAATAGTGCAAGTGGAGTTCAAACTTGCTTTCTACAATATCTTTCACAATCCAATAAATTAGCCATTACAGTGCCCCCACCCCCACCCCGGACCAAGTCAATAAGTGAAGCATAAAATTACATGTCTTAATTGTGGTGAAAATAATACAAAATGTTTTTTTCTAAGAAATTTTTATCATGTGTGCAGACTGATTTGTTTTTCAAACATAAGTAAAGACTTTAATTTAAAAAAAAAAAAAAAAACGAAGATTTTGTAAAAACAGCAATAGCATAAAAAATTCTAAAATTTCAAAATTAATTCAGATGATTTCAGAAAAAGAATGATAAGAATGAAAACTTTACGGACTCTTAGATAAATTACTTAACAAAATTTGATCTGTAGATAGTTATTAACAGTGTATATGTTCTGTGCAAAGATTCTTTTATTTTTATTGTTAAAGGTTGATATGAGAAGATAGAAAAAAAAAGGGGAGATGTCCAAGGAGGCATAACAAATACATTTCTATTTGCGTATAGAAATACTTTTAAATAATGAATCTATATCAATGCAAGCATCCACCATTAAATTTTTCAAATGAATTTAATAAATCAGAATTATTTTCTACTTCACTTTCCTGTATAACATTTTTCTGAACAAGAATCAAAGATAAGTTTAAGATTTGGTGCAATAATATAAATAACAAAAATATTATTCTAAGCTCAAAAGTTTGGAATTTTCACCAGTGGGTCCAAGTCAGATTATGTGAACATCCTTATTGATTTTGTTAGTTAATTCTAATGTGAAAGTCAAAATGTAATAAGAAAAAAAACTTATGTAAACCAAAAACATTCACAAATTGCTTAAAAACACCTTTTAAAATAAATCACTATCTACGTAAAGACTAATTAGTTAATCATTACGTTGGCAAGGGTTAATAAAGTGATAGGTAATTAACTTCAATAAATTCAGTATATGCTTAAATTTATGGCAGCAAAGAAAATGCAGAAATGGATAATGAAGACAAAATGTTCATGTGTTTGTCAATAAAGAAGCCTCACTTTGGATATTAACCCTTCCAACCCATAAGCTCTTTATTTTGGGCTGAGGAATATTTTATAAGGCACTATAAGCCGGATGTTTTAGGCTAAGGAAGATGACATCATATAATAATAATAATAATAATAATAATAATAATAATAATGATAATAATAAATGGTTTAATGTAGCAACCATTCACAGCATGTGTTTTAATGGAATGATGGGATCGTTTTTAACAAAGATGCCTGTATCTTGGAGTGAAGTTTGAATGTCTTTTGTGCATTTCATTGTACAAAATATTGGAGGGTCAAGAGGATAAGTGTTCAAAGGGTTACATGAGAATGTTAAAGTATGAGTATTTACCATTTGTCTTAGATTAAAAAATAAATATTTCCAAGCACTTGAAAAAATATCTTTATAAGTACTTTCAACAAATAAATGTCTGTTGTGTTATCTGTGTACCATGTAATCATTGAATGAAGAAATGAATGAAGATATTGATGCAACATGCAAAGAGTTTATAGGACATTAATTCAAATAATTTGGAGAATTGAGTAAAAATAATCAATAAACCAGAAAATAATTTTTTTTAAATTATCAAAAGAATCAACAATGATTCTTTACAGGATATTAAGTATAAAGTTTATATTAAAAATTCATAGTATGGATGGAATAATAATAAAACATATGAGATCATAGGAATAAATGGTAAGAAAAATATGAAAACAATATCAATAATAGTGATATTAGTAAATGATGGTGATCATGATAGCCATAATAATAATTTTAAATATCAGTCGAATAGCAAAAATGACAACAACAATGATAAACAATAACACGAATAAATAGAATGTCATATTTGATGTATTTTACATGTTGATTTTTATGCAATTTATAAATAAAAAATAAAGTTATATGATTATAATAACAATTACAATATCATTCAACAAAGTCAACATAAAATGTCTTGGGAGTCTTTGAATAATTTATATTTATTATATACAAAATGCATTTCTTCAGTTTATTCTAAAAATGGTGATTTTAATTTTTCTTCTTAGATCATATAACAACATTGTAAATGGATATTTGGATTGTATTGACTGTACTGCAAGAGTAACACAAATGAAAACTTTACAACTAAAATAATTTGTGCATTGATTTCTTTATCACAATGAGAAATTTCATCAAAGTCAATAAAATGGGAAAAACAATATACATTGTGATTATAACATTAGAAATATTCTTTGTGGAGCAATTTATAAAAATAAGAAAGTTGATAAATATATTGATAAATAAAGATGAGGAAGAATCAAAGTTTAAAATAAGAAGATTATTGCAATATATTTTACACTCTGAGAAAAACAATCTTCATTTAGCTTATCTTTATCATAATGATCATATATTTATAAGCCTGCATTTTATCATAACACAACATATATAGCATATTGTAGTGCAATTTTTATGCGATAAATTGTTAGTCCAATCTAGTTAAAATTTTCTAACATGAAAAACAAATTTTTAGTGCAATCAACTCACCAGTTTCTTAGTTGACGAAAAAACAAAGGGAGATAACTCCAGGTGTATTAACTGCTAATTACAGAGTTGTTCCCATTCATTTTTTTCTTAATAAGCTAATGGGAAAAAGCAGGAAAAATTCTTAACTTGTCTGCACACTTCTTTGTCAGCTATAGTCAAAAACTAGTGACAATAATTAATAAATATGATAATTAGGTTTAGTGATAATAATTTACAAATATATATAATATAGATAGGAAATGACTTAATATTCAGCAGAGGCAAGTAAATGGGGCATTTAAGTGAGGTAAATTAATTCAAAATAATTAATTATAGATATGATGATTTTTCAAAATTATATTCAAAGCAATATTAAATTACCAAGTTGTTTTTTTTTCTTGGTTGTTTTATGGCATATCAACCATTTTTGGATAATTTAATGCTTAATCAAGTTATTTTTGATAAACAAAGGACTAAGGTTGCTTACAGTACCTGCTATTGCTTAAGTGGTCACCCAATTAAGTATTAAACAGGCTCATCACTGCTTAACTTCAATGATCTAGCAGGAACTGGTGCTTTTAGCATGACTTGACTATAATGAATAACCAAGACACACACACATATATATATATATATATATATATATATATATAGTTATGTAACACTACTTTATAATTTGGTCTCAGAAATTCAGACCCTAGAAAGTTTGGTCATGCATGTAATAGATATTATTAATACCTTAAATCCCTTTGTTTTTGCATTTGAATAGATTTATGTTTTTAAAAGAGAGGCAGAATTGTTAATAAAATTTTCTAGACATCATTTTTGATCACTGACATAATAACGTACATCAAACTAAATTTGAAACTTACTTTTATCATTCAAAAAACAGTTATTATAAATTATGATACTTGAAGATTACTTCTTATCAAGCACGACTGCATATATAAATGATGAGGTGTTAAAAATACATAGTAACTTCATCCATTACCCTTAAAAACTCTACAAAATGGCTATGAACATTTTGCCTCTTTATACTTTTAAATTAAGTAGTGCACTACAACTATCTTTATTTAAGAATTATCTAGACTGTTAGTAACTTATAATACATGCAGATATTTTGTAATTACTTTATCTAATAAAGATTATATCTAAAGATCAATTACAAGAAAGGGCTACTTTGAAATATATGCTCCCTAACAAATTTCATGTTCACTTTGTTTAAAATAGTGTATTCTATACTTTGAAATGGTGGCATGTAATGCAGAAATTGTTTATCAATGAATTTAGAAATAAACTAAATTAACAAAAATTGAAATGACCACATAAAAACAATTCATGGATAAGAAAAAGAGGGAAAAAGAAATGATCCAATAAAATTGATTGTTGGTAGTGATGTCAATAAAGAAATTGAAGCAAACAGATCTTTTCAATTTAAACAGATGTTTATGGATAATTATCATAGGATTTTTAAAAGGTTTTATAAAAATAAAATAAAAATAAATTGAAGAATATTTTTCTTCTTTAGAAGAAAATATTTTAATTGCTCAATTGATTACTTATAAATCTTTCTGATATATCTGATTGATTTTCTAAAAAGAAATACTTATAAGCTAAAAAATCTAGAAGTAAAAAATTGTTTTCTACAAATTAGTATGAAAAGTTCTTAGTCCAACTAAGAAGGAAACCATTTTTTTGTTGTTTTATCATCTTTTATTGAGATTTTCTTTTTTAAAAGATTAAGAAACTTGATAAATATGTGCAAATTGTGCTGAACTATTGAATAGACATATAGAATAGCATGTACAGTTTATAGCTCTAGATTTTTCACTTTTTGGTTGGGCTAAGAACTTTTCACCACTTCCTTGGAGACATATGTTTTAGAACTGAATAATGTGTATATGATTTAATATCTGATAAAATGAATAGCAATACAATAATCCGTGAGGACTAAAATATGCATGTAATATTTACTGAATCTATGTCAGTGACACTAATATCAAAGTTTATTGTTATTTGAATTGATAATATTCATATTTATAGTACTGTTTTTAGTGCTTATAGTATGTTAAGAAATCTCTGTAACCAACTATTACTTGGATATAAAATATGACATATATATATATATATATATATATATATATATATATATATATATATATATATATAATTGGATGCACATATGGTGTAACAGCTATCATTGTAAAGAAATCATAAGCTTGAGTTCAAATCTTGGATAAGCCTGTTTGAATTTCACTTTACACTAATACCTTTGGGAAAGGTATGCCTTCATCTCTTCTCTTTCCAGCTATGGGTAAAATAATAGGACAGATTGGGCTTTCCAGTCTTGATAGAGTAACTGGTCTAGGAGAAGGAAAACTTTGAAGGAAGAATAGAAGGATGCATACCTTTCCTAAGGGTATTAGTGCTGTCATGAAACCTGGTCTCATCACTCAGTGAGAAATTATATTTGTATGGTAACATAATTACTTGTTTGCAAGTAATTATTTAAACATACACAACACATGCTCTCTCTCTCTCTCTCTCTCTCTCTCACACACACACACACTCACACACACACACATACACACACAATGTTCTTTTTTTAAATAATTTCATAAATCTATTATTTCTAGATTTTATATTTTTCTTGCTTCATAATTTTTTAATGATATATTTTATAAGTTTTTAGAATAATAGTGGGATTTCTACAGGACAGATACTATACTCTGATTCTAGGCAGAAGTGTTGATCTATATGCAAATAATTCCATCAGAAATTATGGGAACAATGTTAATATTTATATACTAAACAAATAAAAAATAAAGAAGTTAATTTGGGATAAAATGTTGACCATCTCCCAATAAGAATCTCACATCAAATTTATATATTTCATATTAATTTATTGTAATTTACTAAATTTACCTTAATTTGGCACAAGGTCAAAAACAAGGGACACCTAATGAGAATCAAACTCACTAAAAACTGTTTGCTAGTATTGCACACTAACCATTACACCATGTGAGATGCCCATATTAAACCATTTATATACTGAATAAATTGAATTCAATATAATTTCACTTTATTAATAATAAAAAGATTTTGAATATTATAAATATCAAATCTGTAATTAGCACTACCAAACATATATTTCTGGCTATTTAGGAAAATGTTAAAAAAATTATAAAGTAGAAACTTTTAATATGACTTTACCAGCAATCATACCATTAATATAATGATCGTGATAATGGTAAAAGGTAAAATAATGTAGTAGTAAATATTCTATGAGTTACTTCCCTTATATTAGACCGTTTATCATTCATAGCTATTAACTTTGAAATCTTGTGTGTTTAAATATAATTCATATAGTACATTCTCTGATTATAATATATTAACCTTTTTATTTTTCTAAATAGTGAACATCTTGGAAATATAGTAAAGATACAAACATAAGTGTCTGGAGAAATTGGTTTGTATTTGTTAATTTTTAATATTTAAAAGATACCTAAATGCTTTATTAAAGGGAAACTTATGAGTTGGTGACACACATGTCTTCTTGTTGTATAGATTTAGTTCTGCCAATATGTAACTTATAACGATGTGTGTATGAATGACATTTCAACAATATTTCATATTGACTAATTACAGTTGATAGTTTTAAAAGGGTGAATCAATAAGTCTGTAGCCTGACATGTAGCTTTATCTTTATTGTTAAATCTTTACTGTATAATGTTCAGTCAATGCTGTTTGCATTTCATACAGCACTAATACCCTTAGGAAAGGTATGCATTCTTCTATTCTTCCTTCAAATATGTGTAAATAGTAGGGCAGACTGAGCTCTCTAACCTTGGTATGGCAACCAGTCTAAGAGAAAGAAAACTCTGAATTCTGTTAAACTCAGCTTAAAAGTTGACCTTGTGTCACATCCTGCTCATGTAAAGGGATTGGGTAAATCCACTTAATTAATATTCAACTCTGAATTAAGTGCATTGACAGGAAAAGAAATTATATCAAAAAATAAATAAGTGTTGTGTAAAATAAATGTTTCTGTGGATTCATTGATATACTTATACATTTATTAGCTGAATTATGATCTGATCCTTTTATTGTATAATGTTTCATCTATATGATTATATTCATTGTATAATGTTTCATCTATGGGATTAATATTCATTGTATAATGTTTCATCTATGGGATTCATTGTATAATGTTTCATCTATATGATTAATATTCATTGTATACTCTTTCATCTATGGATTAATATTCATTGTATAATGTTTCATCTATATCTATATGATTAATATCATTGTATAATGTTTCATCATATAATTAATATTCATTGTATAATGTTTCATCTATCATTGTATAATGTTTCATGATTTAATATTCATTGTATAATGTTTCATCTATATGATTAATATTCATTGTATACTCTTTCATCTATGGGATTAATATTCATTGTATAATGTTTCATCTATATGATTAATATTCATTGTATAATGTTTCATCTATATGATTAATATTCATTGTATAATGTTTCATCTATATATTAATATTCATTGTATACATCTTTCATCTATGGGATTAATATTCATTCTATAATGTTCATCTATAATACTCTTTCATCTATGGGATTAATATTCATTATAATGTTTCATCTATATGATTAATATTCATCTGATTAATATTCATTGTATAATGTTTCATCTATATGATTAATATTCATTGTATAATGTTTCATCTATATGATTAATATTCATTGTATACTCTTTCATCTATGGGATTAATATTCATTCTATAATGTTTCATCTATATGATTAATATTCATTGTATAATGTTTCATCTATGGGATTAATATTCATGTATAATGTTTCATCTATGATTAATATTCATTGGATTAATATTCATTGTATAATTTTCATCTATGGGATTAATATTCATTGTATAATGTTTCATCTATGATTAATATTCATTGTATAATGTTTCATCTATATGATTAAATTCATTCATTCATCTATGGATAATATTCATGTATAATGTTTCATCTATATGATTAATATTCATTGTATAATGTTTCATCTATATGTTAATCATTGTATAATGTTTCATCTATATGATTAATATTCATTGTATAATGTTTCATCTGGGATTAATATTCATTGTATAATGTTTCATCTATGGGATTAATATTCATGTATAATGTTTCATCTATATGATTAATATTCCATCTATGGATAATATTCATTGTATAATGTTTCATCTATGGGATTAATATTCATTGTATAATGTTTCATCTATGGGATTAATATTCATTGTATAATGTTTCATCTATATGATTATATTCATTGCATAATGTTTCATCTATGGGATTAATATTCATTGTATAATGTTTCATCTATGGATTAATATTCCCACTGAATTAAATGCAGTGAAATATTTAAAAATAAAATGTTTAGTGTAAAATAAATCCTTTTTTCATCATTAAGTTCAAGGACAGCCAGTAGACATGTTGATGAGACCCTAAAAGAATTTGATTGCCTTTCCCTTATTACACAAACTATATTAACTGTTGTTAATGCTTGACTATTCAAATACTTACTGTGAATAAAATCTAAATTTTATCATATACATTGTTATTTTTGACAACCTAGGTATACTTGCTGATATAGAAAATCACAAACATGCGCATACATACATACATACAATCCTCCCCAAACACTCAATCACAAAGCAAGCACCTGGGGGACCATGGTGGCCATATGGCCCTAAGCAACCAATTATTTCACCTCAGGTTGGCTTTAATAAGGCTGCGACTTATCAATGTTCCTCTGTGTGTGTACATCTAATATATATGTGCATTTTATATATATATATATATATATATATATATATATATATATATATATATATATATATATATATATATCTAAGTTTTACAAATACATAACATGCTTAGGAATTAGGAAATATTGTACTACTTTCAGAAGAAATTGACTGAAAAATGAATTTGTTCAAGCAACTTTTGAAACAATAAAAAAACTTAAAATGACAGAAGTCTAGAAAATATGTGAATCAATATTATAATTACAAGCAACTGGCAGTGTAAAAATCAATTTTTGAAAGATATTACCGAAGAGGCATGGGAGTTAAAAATTCAATGTCAGAGGGTTTCTATCATAGGTAAGCAAAATCGTCAGATTTATTAAAGGAATAAAAAAATAAAACAATTTGAAATGGAAACTTAGTCCTGTCTCCCTCAAATAAAAATGTTGCCCGCATCTATTAATTAAATAATTATTTTGAAATATTTGTACATAAATTTTACACAAAATTATAGGTATTTATTTATTTGTAAACTTTTTATAGTTAACTTCTTGTTAGAGAAAAAAAGGGCAAGAGTGAAAACACAATTTTTAAAATTGCTTGCTCAAATTTTTGAGTGTATATAACACAGGGTTGTTTTTATTCTATGTATTAATGATTTTGACTATAAATTAAATACTCATTAATAAAGTAAGTAAAGTCGTTGGGGTGGCCTAATGTTGGTATCAGCCAGACAGCAAGGGAGTCTATCCCTTTTCACTAGCGCTAGACCAAGGAGATTATTTTAGTGTCTGAGGTGAGCACCACATCTACCATCAGCTCCTCACTTTACCACATAGTTCCCTGTGCTACTCATATGCTGTTATTGGCGAGGGCCGGTATTGAACCAGGAACCTTGTGATTCCTAGCCAAACGCTCTACCAACTGAGCTAAACCAGCCTTTTATAATAGACTTACACAATCATTAAGAATATTGACGTAAGCTGTGATGTAGTTTTGGTTAATAGATAAATACACCCAATCTCCATTATTAATAGATTTTATCTGAGCTTTGTTTTCTAACAATTCAAATCATCTATTCTATTTATTTCTTACTTTTACAATTGGCTGATAGACAAAGTTTTCTACAAATATCAAAAGAAGATTGGCAATATATAGATGATTGAGATGGTTAAAAATTTGCAGAATTTATTATAAATACAAATTCCCTTTTATGAAGTAGAATTATCAAAGTTTTATTTAGAAACAAATGATAACTTAAAAAAAAATTCAGTGTTATATCTTACCAATAATAAAAATGTGTACATTCACAATGTGTTAATACTATTGTAAAAACTTAAAAATACAGACTAAGAATATTTTAGCATAAAAGAGATGAGAGAAATATTACTGATGTAGCAAAATAATTTTCTTTAAGGGCATGTCCTAAATGTAACTAAAATTTGTAAAATAAGATTGTTTAATTTTGCTACTGCATTGATATATTTTTTTAACCTATTTTATGTTAAAATATTCTTGTTCAGTTTTTAAAAAGGTTTTTATAATAATATGAACACATTTTACATTTATGCATTTTTCTAATCAGTCCTTGTTTTTTTTTAACATAAAAAATATATCTAAAAATTTATAAATTACATTTTGAAATACAATCTTTTACTGTTAATGGATGTAAAAAAAAAAAAGATTAAAAGAAACTTTTGTTGATTATTAATTTAATTAAAATTCATCTAAAAAAAATAATTTGAAAAATTTTCATTAAATTCATTCACAAAATGGCACTTGGATGAAAGCATGAAGAAAAAATAAGTAAAAAGAATCTGAAATTTGGCAAAAAGGTATTTTAAACTCTTATTTTTTTTTTTTCAAGCAATTTTCATGACTTGGTGTTATACAGAAAGTTACTCAGAATATGAAAATAAAGTTGTCAATTTGAGCAAAAAGTAACTCAATAATATTAAAGATATTGCACTACATTGAGTGTCAACTATAAAAGATATAATCAACTTATATAAATTTCTGTTTGCTTCACAACTAAATTTAGTTTGATTTAACTAATTTCTCCATGGATGTTTTTCACACAACAAACAATTTTATTGATGTTTATATAATAAAATATTTTTTTATAATTCTACCTTGCTTACAAATATAAAATAAATCAAAGTATTTTCATTTTTGACAAAATTTTACTCCAAACATATTTCCTGGGCATATATATAATATATATATATATATATATATATCATAAAATTATATCATATCATTGATATTAATTAGTTGTAGCATTTATTTCAAATGTTATAATGGTGAATATTGAGATCCTGGAATTATTAAGGCATTATTCTAAACTGGAGCTGCTGAAGAAGCTGCTCACAGTATAGGATGTAAAAGGAAATGAAACAATATCTGACTTTACAAACAAAAATGGTTTAAAAGGTTTTAATGGTGATGACTTGTGCTTTGAAATAAGCTGGAATTGGATGGCACCTAATTATCAATGATGATGTTTGAATGTGCAAGAATCATTAATATTTGGAGCATTATATAAGCTAAAAAACATACAGTTGATTAAAACGAAAATACTTTTCATACATAAATATGTTTTATGCAAATTATGAAGTGTAACACATTTAAAAATATGTTTTTAATGATATAGAGTAAGAATAGATCAAATGTGAATTTTTTCTCCACGCACTTTTTTTCAGTAAGCTTGGTGTGTCTAGTATACTAGAAAAAAAAAAATTAAAAAAACAAAACATTCTCTTTTGAATGTCAATATAAAAAAAACAAAAAAAACATTTTGAATTGTTTATCAGCCATTACCAATTCTCTCCTGGTGATCCTTCTTTTCATCTGAATAAAAAAAAGAAAAAGAAATGATCAAAATTTGTCCATTATACAAAATTAATTCAACTTTAATAATTTCAAACATTTTTGAAAAAAATAAATAAAAGCAATTAAAATTTTAAAAAGTCATAAAATATCAATAAACTCTTTACTTCCTGTACAACATGACACAGTATTCATCCTCTGCACAATTATCTTGTATATAAAACCACAGGATTAATACTATTCAAATATGATTACTTTAAAGTAATAATAGTTGTAGTAGTAGTTGTAATGACAATAATGGCATTATACCAATTTTTAAGCAAACCATCTATTTTTTGTCTTCATCCTTAAAATACTTCTTATTTTAGTAATTTTTTACAGGAAGTTAAGAGTTTTAAAGCATATATTATACAATGAAATCAAGAGGAAATATCCTCTAGTTAGATAATTCAGATGAAATGAAGAAAAATTAAAATATAAAAAGAAAAGAGAAATAAGGAAAGAAATAGAAAAAAAAGTGGAAAATTAGAGTTTTCCCTAAGGAAATAGACAATGTGAAGTGATGTTAAGTAGGATGAAGGAAATTAGATTGAATTTTTCTTCTTTCTTCTTATGACCCTTAATATATATCAAAAATAAGACACAAAAAACATAGAATCTAAAACCAAATACAAAATTCACTAAACAAATTTACATTGAATATTATTTATGTTGATTAATATTCATGATTGAATGACAAGTAGAAGAAGAAAAATTCAATGCTAATTTCCTTTTCATCCTACTTAAACATCACTTCACATGTCTATTTCCTTTGGGAAACTCAATTTTCCAACCAATTTTTTTTCTATTTCTTTCCTATTTCTCTTTCTTTTTATATTTAATTTTTCTTCATTTCAATCTTTGAATTATCTAACTAGAGGATATTTCCTCTTGATTTCATTTGTATAATATATGCTTTAAAACTCTTAACTTCCTGTAAAAATTACTAAAAAGATAAGAATTATTTTAAGGATGAAGACAAAAATAGATGGTTTGCTTAAAAAATTGGTATAATGCTCATTATTGTCATTACAAACTACTACTACAACTATTACTTTAACTTTAAAGTAATCAAATTTGAAATAGTATTAAATCCTGTGGTTTTATATACAAGATAATTGTGGGCAGAGATGAAAGTACTGTGTCATGTTGTACAAGGAATAAAGAGTTTAATTTGATATTTTATGACTTTAAAATTTTATTGCTTTTATTATATTTTTTTCAAAATGTTTGAATATATTAAGTTGAATTAATTTTGTATAATGGACCAATTTTGATCATTTCTTTTTCTTTTTTTTATTCAGATGAAAAAGAAGGATCACCAGGAGGAATTGGGTAATGGCTGAAACAATTCAAAATGTTTTTTGTTTTTTTAATATTGACATTCCTAAAAGAGAATGTTTTTGTTTTTTTTTAATTTTTTTTATCTAGTAAACTAACACACCAAGCTTATGAAAAAAAAGTGGTGGAGAAAAAATTCACATTTGATCTATTCTTACTCTATAGTCATTAAAAACTATTTTTTAAAGATGTTACACTTCATAATTTGCATAAAACATATTTATGTATGTAAAAGTATTTTCGTTTTTATCACTGTATGTTTTTAAGCTTATATAATGCTCCAAATATTAAAAATGATTCTTGCAGCATTCAATACATCATCATTGAAATTAGTGCCTCCAATTCCAGGCTTATTTCAAAGCAGAAGTGATCCACCATTAACCTTTAAACCATTTTTGTTTGTAAAGCCAATATATTGTTTCATTTCCTTTTACATCCCATACGTGAGTCAGCTTCTTCAGCAAGCTCCATTTTAGAAATAATGCTTAATAATTCCAGGATCTCAATATTCACCATTATAACATTTGAAATAAATGCTACAACTAATTAATATCAATGAATATGATATAATTTTATGATATATATATATATATTTATATATATATATGCCCAGGAAATTGTTTGGAAGTAAAATTTTGTCAAAAATGAAAATACTTTTGATTATTTTATATTTGTAAGCAAGGTAGAATTATAAAAAATATTTTATTAATATAAACATCAAAAATAAAATTGTTTGTTGTGTGAAAACAATCCATGGAGAAATTAGTTAAATCAAACTAATTAAGTTGTGAAGCAAACAGAAATTTATATAGTTGAATTATATCTTTTATAGTTGACATCAATGTAGTGCAATATCTTTAATATTATTGATTAACTTTTTGCTCAAATTGACAACTTTATTTTCATATTCTGAGTAACTTTCTGTATACACCAAGTCATGAAATTGCTTTGAAAAAAAAAATTAAGAAGTTAAATACCTTTTTTGCCAAATTTCAGATTCTTTACTATTTTTTCTTATGCTCTTCATCCATTAGTGGCCCATTTTGTGAACTGATGAAATTTAATGAAAAAATTTTCAAATTATTTTATTTTTAGATGAAATTTTTATTAAATTTAAAATAACAAAAAGTTTTCTTTAAATCTTTTTTTTTTTTTTACATCCCATTAACAGAAAGATTGTAATTTCAAAATGTAATTTATAAATTTTAAGATATATTTTTTAATGTAAAAAAAACAGGACTGATTAGAAAAATGCTAAATGTAAATTGTGTTCATGATTATTAAAAAACCTTTTAAAAACGAACAGAATATTTTACATAAAATAGGTTAAAATAATATCAATGCAGTACAAAATTAAACCAATCTTATTTTACAAATTTTTAGTTCATTTAAGGTACATGCCTTGAAAGAAAAAATTATTGTTGCTACATCAGTTAATATTTTCTTCATCTCTTTTTATGCTAAAATATCTTAGTCTGTATTTTTAAAGTTTTTAGCAATAGTATTAACACATTGTGATGTACACATTTTAATTTTGGTAAGATAATAACACTGAATTTTTTTTTTAAGTTATCATTTGTTTCTAAATAAAACTTGATAATTCTACTTCATAAAGGGAATTTGGTATTTAAATAATAAATCCTGCAAATGTTAACCATCTCAATATCTATATATTGCCAATCTTCTTTGATATTTTGTAGAAAAACTTTGTCTATCAGCCAATTGTAAAAAGTAAGAAATAAATAGAATAGATGATTTGAATTGTTAGAAAACAAAGCTCCAGATAAAATCTATTAATATGAGATTGGGTGTATTTCTATCTATAACCAAACTACATCACAGCTTAGTCATAATATTCTTAATGATTGTGTAAGTCTATATAAAAGGCTGTTTTAGCTTCAGTTGGTAGAGCGTTTGGCTAGGAATCACAAAGGTTCCTGGTTCAATACCGCCCTCGCAATACAGCATATGAGTAGCACAGGGAACTATGTGGTAAAGTGAGGAGCTGATGGTAGATGTGGTTGCTCACCTCAGACACTAAAATAATCTCCTTGTCTAGCGCTAGTGAAAAAGGGGATAGACTCCCCTTGCTGTCTGGCCTGATACCACATTAGCCACCCCAACGACTTTACTTACTTTATTAATAGTATTTAATTATAGTCAAAAATCATTAATACATAGAATAAAAACAACCCTGTGTTATATAACACTCAAAATTTGAGCAAGGCAATTTTAAAAATTGTGTTGTTCACTCTTGCCCTTTTTTCTCTAACAAGAAGTTAACTATAAAAAGTTTACAAATAAATAAACCTATAATTTTGTGTAAAATTTATGTACAAATATTCAAATAATTATTTAAATTAATAGATGCGGGCAACATTTATTTGAGGGAGACAGGACTAAGTTTCCATTTCAAATTGTTTTATTTTTTTATCTTTAATAAATCTGACGATTTTGCTTACCTATTGATAGAAACCCCTGACATTGAATTTTAACTCCCATGCCTCTTCGGTAATATCTTTCAAAATTGATTTTTACACTGCCAGTTTGCTTGTAATAAATATGATTCACATTATTTCTAGACTTCTGTCATTTTAAGTTTTTTTATTGTTTCAAAAGTTGCTTGAAACAAATTCATTTTTCAGTCAATTTCTTCTGAAAGTAGTACAATATTTCCTAATTCCTAAGCATGTTATGTATTTGTAAAACTTAGAATATATATATATATATATATATATATATATATATATATATATATATATATATATATATATATAAAATGCACATATATAATAGATGTACACACACAAGAGGAACATTGATAAGTCGGCAGCCTTAAAGCCAACCTGAGGTGAAATAATTGGTTGCTTAGGGCCATATGGCCACCATGGGTCCCCCAGGTCTGCTTGATTGATTGAGTTTTTGGGGAGGATTGTATGTATGTATGTATGCGCATGTTTGTGATTTTCTATATCAGCAAGTAATACCTAGGTTGTCAAAAATAACAATGTATATGATAAAAATTTAGATTTTATTCACAGTAAGTATTTGAATAGTCAAGCATTAACAACAGTTAATATAGTTGTGTAATAAGGAAAGGCAATCAAATTCTTTTTAGGGTCTCATCAACATGTCTACTGGCTGTCCTTGAACTTAATGATGAAAAAGGATTTATTTTACACTAACATTTTATTTTTTAAATATTTTCACTGCATTTAATTCGTGGGGATATTTAATCCCATAGATGAAACATTATACAATGAATATTAATCCATAGATGAAACATTATGCAATGAATATTAATCATATAGATGAAACATTATACAATGAATATTAATCCCATAGATGAAACATTATACAATGAATATTAATCATAAGATGAAACATTATACAAGATATAATCATAGATGAAACATTATACAATGAATATTAATCCCATAGATGAAACATTATACAATGAATATTAATCATATAGATGAAAACATTATACAATGAATATTAATCCCATAGATGAAACATTATATAATGAATATTAATCCCATGAAACATTATACAATGAATATTAATCATATAGATGAAACATTATACAATGAATATTAATCCCATAGATGAAACATTATACAATGAATATTAATCATATAGATGAAACATTATACATGAATATTAATCATATAGATGAAACATTATACAATGAATATTAATCATATAGAGATGAATCATACATTATACAATGAATATTAATCCCATAGATGAAACATTATACAATGAATATTAATCCCATAGATGAAACATTATACAATGAATATTAATCCCATAGATGAAACATTATACAATGAATATTAATCATATAGATGAAACATTATAGAATGAATATTAACCCATAGATGAAAGAGTATACAATGAATATTAATCATATAGATGAAACATTATACAATGAATATTAATCATATAGATGAAACATTATACAATGAATATTAATCATATAGATGAAACATTATACAATGAATATTAATCATATAGATGAAACATTATACAATGAATATTAATCCCATAGATGAAAGAGTATACAATGAATATTAATCATATAGATGAAACATTATAAGAATGAATATTAACCCATAGATAAAGAGTATACAATGAATATTAATCCCATAGATGAAACATTATACAATGAATATAATCATATAGATGAAACATTATACAATGAATATAATCATATAGATGAAAACATTATACAATGAATATTAATCATATAGATGAAACATTATACAATGAATATTAATCCATAGATGAAGAGTAATACAATGAATATTAATCATATAGATGAAACTTATACAATGATATAATCCCAAGATGAAACATTATACAATGAATATAATCCCATAGATGAAACATTATACAATGAATTATTATCCATAGATGAACATTATACAATGAAATATTAATCATATAGATGAAACATTATACAATGAATATTAATCATATAGATGAACATATACATTATAATCATATAGATGAATATTAATCCATCATACAATGAATATTAATCCCATAGATGAAAGATATACAATGAATATTATCATATAGATGAAACATTATACAATGAATATTAATCCATAGATGAACATTATACAATGAATATTAATCCCATAGATGAACATTATACAATGAATATTAATCATATAGAAACATTATACAATAAAAGGATCAGATCATAATTCAGCTAATAAATGTATAAGTATATCAATGAATCCACAGAAACATTTATTTTACACAACACTTATTTATTTTTGATATAATTTCTTTCCTGTCAATGCACTTAATTCAGAGTTGAATATTAATTAAGTGGATTTACCCAATCCCTTTACATGAGCAGGATGTGACACAAGGTCAACTTTTAAGCTGAGTTTAACAGAATTCAGAGTTTTCTTTCTCTTAGACTGGTTGCCATACCAAGGTTAGAGAGCTCAGTCTGCCCTACTATTTACACATATTTGAAGGAAGAATAGAAGAATGCATACCTTTCCTAAGGGTATTAGTGCTGTATGAAATGCAAACAGCATTGACTGAACATTATACAGTAAAGATTTAACAATAAAGATAAAGCTACATGTCAGGCTACAGACTTATTGATTCACCCTTTTTAAAACTATCAACTGTAATTAGTCAATATGAAATATTGTTGAAATGTCATTCATACACACATCGTTATAAAGTTACATATTGGCAGAACAAATCTATACAACAAGAAGACATGTGTGTCACCAACTCATAAGTTTCCCTTTAATAAAGCATTTAGGTATCTTTTAAATATTAAAAATTAACAAAATACAAACCAATTTCTCCAGACACTTATGTTTGTATCTTTACTATATTCCAAGATGTTCACTATTTAGAAAAAATAAAAAAGGTTAATATATTATAATCAGAGAATGTACTATATGAATTATATTTAAACACACAAGATTTCAAAGTTAATAGCTATGAATGATAAACGGTCTAATATAAGGGAAGTAACTCATAGAATATTTACTACTACATTATTTTACCTTTACCATTATCACGATCATTATATTAATGGTATGATTGCTGGTAAAGTTCATATTAAAAGTTTCTACTTTATAATTTTTTTAACATTTTCCTAAATAGCCAGAAATATATGTTTGGTAGTGCTAATTACAGATTTGATATTTATAATATCAAAATCTTTTTATTATTAATAAAGTGAAATTATATTGAATTCAATTTATTCAGTATATAAATGGTTAATATGGGCATCTCACATGGTGTAATGGTTAGTGTGCAATACTAGCAAACAGTTTTTTAGTGAGTTTTGATTCTCATTAGGTGTCCTTGTTTTTGACCTTGTGCCAAATTAAGGTAAATTTAGTAAATTACAATAAATTAATATGAAATATATAAATTTGATGTGAGATTCTTATTGGGAGATGGTCAACATTTTATCCCAAATTAACTTCTTTATTTTTATTTGTTTAGTATATAAATATTAACATTGTTCCCTAATTTCTGATGGAATTATTTGCATATAGATCAACACTTCTGCCTAGAATCAGAGTATAGTATCTGTCCTGAGAAATCCCACTATTATTCTAAAAACTTATAAAATATATCATTAAAATTATGAAGCAAGAAAAATATAAAATCTAGAAATAATAGATTTATGAAATTATTTAAAAAAAGAACATTGTGTGTGTATGTGTGTGTGTGTGAGTGTGTGTGTGTGTGAGAGAGAGAGAAGAGAGAGAGAGAGCATGTGTTGTGTATGTTTAAATAATTACTTGCAAACAAGTAATTATTT
The DNA here is from genome assembly GCA_023376005.1 of Doryteuthis pealeii. Taxonomy (NCBI): domain Eukaryota; kingdom Metazoa; phylum Mollusca; class Cephalopoda; order Myopsida; family Loliginidae; genus Doryteuthis; species Doryteuthis pealeii. The sequence continues at coordinate 73,107,695 of CM042150.1, forward strand.
ACCATAAAATATAATTTCTCACTGAGTGATGAGACCAGGTTTCATGACAGCACTAATACCCTTAGGAAAGGTATGCATCCTTCTATTCTTCCTTCAAAGTTTTCCTTCTCCTAGACCAGTTACTCTATCAAGACTGGAAAGCCAATCTGTCCTATTATTTTACCCATAGCTGGAAAGAGAAGAGATGAAGGCATACCTTTCCCAAGGTATTAGTGTAAAGTGAAATTCAAAACAGGCTTATCCAAGATTTGAACTCAAGCTTATGATTTCTTTACAATGATAGCTGTTACACCATATGTGCATCCAATTATATATATAAATATATATATATATATATATATATATATATATATTATATATATGTCATATTGTTTTATATCCAAGTAATAGTTGGTTACAGAGATTTCTTAACATACTATAAGCACTAAAAACAGTACTATAAATATGAATATTATCAATTCAAATAACAATAAACTTTGATATTAGTGTCACTGACATAGATTCAGTAAATATTACATGCATATTTTAGTCCTCACGGATTATTGTATTGCTATCATTTTATCAGATATTAAATCATATACACATTATTCAGTTCTAAAACATATGTCTCCAAGGAAGTGGTGAAAAGTTCTTAGCCCAACCAAAAAGTGAAAAATCTAGAGCTATAAACTGTACATGCTATTCTATATGTCTATTCAATAGTTCAGCACAATTGCACATATTTATCAAGTTTCTTAATCTTTTAAAAAAGAAAATCTCAATAAAAGATGATAAAACAACAAAAAAATGGTTCCTTCTTAGTTGGACTAAGAACTTTTCATACTAATTGTAGAAAACAATTTTTACTTCTAGATTTTTTAGCTTATAAGTATTTTTTAGAAAATCAATCAGATATATCAGAAAGATTTATAAGTAATCAATTGAGCAATTAAATATTTCTTCTAAAGAAGAAAAATATTCTTCAATTTATTTTTATTTTTTTTTTATAAACCTTTTAAAAATCCTATGATAATTATCCATAAACATCTGTTTAAATTGAAAAGATCTGTTTGCTTCAATTTCTTTATTGACATCACTACCAACAATCAATTTTATTGGATCATTTCTTTTTTCTTTTTCTTATCCATGAATTGTTTTTATGTGGTCATTTCAATTTTTGTTAATTTAGTTTATTTCTAATTCATTGATAAACAATTCTGCATTACATGCCACCATTTCAAAGTATAGAATACACTATTTTAAACAAAGTGAAACTGAAATTTTGTAGGAGCATATATTTCAAAGTAGCCTTTCTTGTAATTGATCTTTAGATATAATCTTTATTAGATAAAGTAATTACAAAATATCTGCATGTATTAATAAGTTACTAACAGTCTAGATAATTCTTAAATAAGAATAGTTGTAGTGCACTACTTAATTAAAAGTATAAAGAGGCAAAATGTTCATAGCCATTTTGTAGAGTTTTTAAGGGTAATGGATGAATTACTATGTATTTTACAACCTCATCATTTATATATGCAGTCGTGCTTGATAAGAAGTAATCTTCAAGTATCATAATTTATAATAACTGTTTTTTGAATGATAAAAGTAATTTTCAAATTTAGTTTGATGTACGTTATTATGTCAGTGATCAAAAATGATGTCTAGAAAATTTTATTAACAATTCTGCTCTCTTTAAAAAACATAAATCTATTCAAATGCAAAAACAAAGGGATTTAAGGTATTAATAATATCTATTACATGCATGACCAAACTTTCTAGGGTCTGAATTTCTGAGACCAAATTATAAAGTAGTGTTACATAACCTATATATATATATAATATATATATATATATATGTGTGTGTGTCTTGGTTATTCATTATAGTCAAGTCATGCTAAAAGCACCAGTTCCTGCTAGATCATTGAAGTTAAGCAGTGATGAGCCTGTTTAATACTTAATTGGGTGACCACTTAAGCAAATAGCAGGTACTGTAAGCAACCTTAGTCCCTTGTTTATCAAAAATAACTTGAATTAAGCATTAAATTATCCCAAAAATGGTTGATATGCCATAAAACAACCAAGAAAAAAAAACAACTTGGTAATTAATATTGCTTTGAATATAATTTGAAAAATCATCATATCTAAAATTAATTATTTTGAATTATTACCTCCCTTAAATGCCCCATTTACTTGCCTCTGCTGAATATTAAGTCATTTCTATCTATATATATATATTGTAAATTATTATCACTAAACCTAATTATCATATTATTAATTATTGCTCACTAGTTTTGACTATAGCTGACAAAGAAGTGTGCAGACAAGTTAAGAATTTTTCCTGCTTTTCCCATTAGCTATTAAGAAAAAAATGAATGGGAACAACTCTGTAATTAGCAGTTAATACACCTGGAGTTATCTCCCTTTGTTTTTTCGTCAAACTAAAAACTGGTGAGTTGATTGCACTAAAAATTTGTTTTTCATGTTAGAAAATTTTAACTAGATTGGACTAAACAATTTATCGCATAAAAAATTGCACTACAATATGCTATATAGGTTGTGTTATGATAAATGCAGGCTTATAAATATATGATCATTATGATAAAGATAAGCTAAATGAAAGATTGTTTTTCTCAGAGTGTAAAATATATTGCAATAATCTCTCTTATTTTTAACTTTGATCTTCCTCATCTTATTTTCAATATATTATCAACCTTTCTTATTTTTATAAATTGCTCCACAAAGAATATTCTAATGTTATAATCAAATGTATATTGTTTTCCCATTTTATTGACTTTGATGAAATTTCTCCATTGTGATAAAGAAATCAATGCACAAATTTATTTTAGTTGTAAAGTTTCATTTGTGTTACTCTTGCAGTACAGTCAATACAATCCAAATATCCATTTACAATGTTGTATATGATCTAAGAAAGAAAAATTAAAATCACCATTTTTAGAAAAACTGAAGAAATGCATTTTGTATATATAAATATAAATTATTCAAAGACTCCCAAGACATTTTATGTTGACTTTGTTGAATGATATTGTAATTGTTATTATAATCATATAACTTTATTTTTTATTTATAAATTGCATAAAATCAACATGTAAAATACATCAAATATGACATTCTATTTATTCGTGTTATTGTTTATCATTGTTGTTGTCATTTTTGCTATTCGACTGATATTTTAAAATTATATTATGGCTATCATGATCACCAATCATTACTAATATCACTATTATTGATATTGTTTTCATATTTTTCTTACCATTTATCCTATGATCTCATATGTTTTATTATTATTCCATCCATACTATGATTTTTAATAATAAAACTTATAACTTAATATCCTGTAAAGAATCATTGTTGATTCTTTGAATAATTTAAAAAAATTATTTCTTGGTTTATTGATTATTTTTACTCAATTCTCCAAATTATTTGAATTAAATGTCCTATAAACCTTTGCATGTTGCATCCAATATCTTCATTCATTTCTTCATTCAATGATTACATGTACACAGATAACACAACAGACATTATTTGTTGAAAGTACTTATAAAGATATTTTTCAAGTGCTGGAAATATTTATTTTTTAATCTAGAACAAATGGTAAATACTCATACTTAACATCTCATGTAACCCTTTGAACACTTATCCTCTTGACCCTCCAATATTTTTACAAGAAATGCACAAAAGACATTCAAACTTCACTCCAAGATACAGGCATCTTTGTAAAAACGATCCCATCATTCCATAAACACCATGCTGTAATGGTTGCTACATTAAACCATTTATTTATTATCATTATTATATTATTATTATTATTATTATTATTATTATATGATGTCATCTTCCTTAGCCTAAAACATCCGGCTTATAGTGCCTTATAAAATATTCCTCAGCCCAAAATAAAAGCTTATGGGTTGGAAGGGTTAATATCCAAAGTGAGGCTTCTTTATTGACAAACACATGAACATTTTGTCTTCATTATCCATTTCTGCATTTTCTTTGCTGCCATAAATTTAAGCATATACTGAATTTATATGAATTAATTACCTATCACTTTATTAACCCTTGCCAACGTAATGATTAAACTAATTAGTCTTTACGTAGATAGTGATTTATTTTTAAAGGTGTTTTTAAGCAATTTGTGAATGTTTTTGGTTTACAATAAGTTTTTTTTTCTTATACATTTGATTTCACATCTAGAATTAACTACAAAATCAAATAAGGATGTCACTAATCTGACTTGGACCCACTGGTGAAAATTCCAAACTTTGAGCTTAGAATAATATTTTTGTTATTTATATTATTGCACCAAATCTTAAACTTATCTTCTGATTCTTGTTCAGAAAAATGTTATACAGGAAAGTGAAGTAGAAAAAATTCTGATTTATTAAATTCATTTGAAAAATTTAATGGTGGATGCTTGCATTGATATAGATTCATTATTTAAAAGTATTTCTATACGCAAATAGAAAATGATTGTTATGCCTCCTTGACATCTCCCTTTTTTTTCTATCTTCTCATATCAACCTTAACAATAAAAATAAAAAAATCTTGCACAGAACATATACACGTAATAACTATCTACAGATCAAATTTTGTAAGTAATTTATCTAAGAGTTCCGTAAAGTTTTCATTTCTTATCATTCTTTTTCTGAAAATCATCTGAATAATTTTGTGACAATTTTTAGAATTTTTTATTGCTATTGCTTTTTTTACAATCTCGTTTTTGTTTTTTTTTAAATTAAAGTCTTTACTTATGTTTGAAAAACAAAATCAGTCTGCACACATGATAAAAATTTCTTAGAAAAAAACATTTGTATTATTTTCACCACAATTAAGACATGTAATTTTATGCTTCACTTATTGACTTGGTCCGGGGTTGGGGGTGGGGGCACTGTAATGCTAATTTATTGGATTGTCTGAAAGATATTGTAGAAAGCAGTTTGAACTCCACTTGCCTATTTACATTCATGACTAATACCCTCATCTCCCCCATAGCATGGCTTCAAATAGTACACCTACGTTCTTCCTACAAGGATGGCTTTGAACATTAAATAACCCCACAAATTACACAAAGAAACAAAACCAAAGCCTTATTGTTTTGTACATGAGTAGAAATCAAGTGACCAAGTTACGTACAGAATCTTAAATTATATTTTCAGTTGATAATATTCTAAGAAAGGGTTATTAAGCTTCAAAATTAATAGAAAAACTCTTAGTATTATTGATTATTGGACTATTGTTCTCAATCCTTATTGTACAACATTTCAGTCAAGTGCCTTCTGGCTTTCTTCAGATATTTCCATGTTGGGTACTCAGTAGCTTCTTTTCAAACTTTCAGAGCCTTTTTTCAATTTCGGAACCTCTTGTCGTAAATCAAATCACAGAACTTTGACCCAATCTTTTATTCAATCTACGGGGTAATCTGTTCTCATCCACTAACCATAGCTGGGGTACAGGTGGTTAAGCTTTGTTAATTATTATTCTATGTTACTGTCGGCCCTTGACCAGGATTGAACCTAAGCCTAGAGATAACTGTCACTTAGAACGTCTTAACCAACACCTTTATCCACTGCTATGTTCCATTAAGAAAATAAAAAAACTTTTTGTTTACAAAACAAAGCATTATCCAAAACAAACAAAAAAAAGGAAATGAATAACGAGCATATATGTAAATTATTTATTAGCTTTATTGTATTAAAAAAATATTCTGTTGATGCCATTTTCATTTGGTAACAAAAAAAAGAAAACCAGAAAATAGTTTCTTTTTTGGTAATGTGCGTTAACACATAACAGGTCAGGAATGTACTGGTCAAAATGTAGAATAACAAAAAAACAAAAATTCATAGAGTAAATATCTTTGAATAAGTTCGTGAAATTGATTTCATCATATGTAACACATTTCCTCTCATGATTAAAATAAATTTCTTTACAAACTATTCTTCATAACAGGTCTAACGAATTCGTAATGAAAAAGCAACAGAAAATATAATTTGAAAAAAGAATAAGTGAGAATCAATACCTCATCTTAAGAAATTGAAAAATAATATACTACTTATACAATTATCATGCAATTTGATGAAAAATAAGGATAACTATAATGGTTAGATCTGATGAATGCAGTTTTGAAGTCCCCTGTTCAACTCAGTAAGAAAAATTATTGTCTTCCAAAGAATCATCCAGCAGACAAAGAATTGTATTTGTGTTTTTACCAGAAAGTTTATTTCATTATTTCTAATCTATGTTATTTACTGACATCAGAGAATAATTATCGGAATTGTGATAAAAGCAACCAAAAGTAAGATGTGAGAAATACTTAGATCAAAATTATAAACTAACATTACTTCAATTTGGAATGTAAATAATCTTAATCCTTTGTCGCATTCAAAATGTTTGCCATTCATGATGGCAAAGGGCTCAATGGATACCCCCCCCCCCAGTCATCTATTTTTAAAACATCCAAGTTTATCTCATTTAAATAGAATATTATAAAGAAAGTGAAAGGGTTTTGTAATTTATTTCAAAATGATTTTTCTTGTTACTATTTAAATATATGCAAGCTGATGAAATAAGTCCATATCCTAAACATAGTTTATTAGATTAATTTTTATCTAAATGTTCCCTCTTAAATGTTTTATTTATATGATTAATATTCATAAAGCAATTATAAGTGTTAAGCATAGGTTCAACAAATTCCCTTTGGTGTTGCACTTTATCTCAATTGCTTTCTTCCTCCATCTCTATCATCAGCCCATGACTTCATATCAGGAAAATTATTCTAATTGTTTTATGGTGTTTATTAATTTTTCTCTTTGTCAATTTATAATTTGAAAAATTCATGTGAACACAGATCCCACCCCCATCCTTTAATCGGGCGTCTTCAACTTCTTTGTCCACTTTTGACTCTTAAGCAAACATGCTACTTCCCCCTTACCCTGGATATAAAATTTTAAATATGTTTACCATCCATCATTTTGTTTAAAAATAACCATAAAATTAGTGAAATTAGATTTCTTCAAAATCAAATAACCACCCTTAAAATGTAATCAACCCTCAGCTGCAAACACTTGCCATCTTGAGTGACTATCCATGTGGCTGGTACTTGAGTTGTTCTAGCGCACCTATCAATATTTTCCTTCAGAAAAAAAATCCATTAAATTAAAAAGATCTATAGCAAAGATTTAAATTACTGCATTACCAGAAGGATCTTTCAAAAATCAATTTTAATAAAAATTGCTATACAAAATAATATGATTTCTTTTTATCTTCTTTCTAAGCCAGATATCTTCTTTATTCTTTTTCTACAAACCAAAATGATAATGTATAAAGTAAATTCAGTTTTTATTCTTAGAAATTCTTTCATATTTTGGAGGAATATTTTCAGACTTTAAGTTTATCAAAGAATTATCACTTTTTTATTACATAAATTTTTACATAACCTCAAAAAATTACATACACTTTGATCTATTAAAATATTACATATCTGTCTGAAAAGATTTTAATACCGTGATTCTGTTTTGGATGGAATAAAGACTTACAATTAAGTTCCATATTTTCGTCATTTGAGAGCAAAAACTCTTTTTCATTCAGGAAAGAGAGAATAAAAAAAGAATAATCAAATCTTTAGAAAGTCTTCTTTTTTTAAATAAGAATTTGCACATTTTACTTAGTGAGTTGATGAATTTAATGCATATATGTGTGAGATAGTCAGCAAAGAAAAAAAAACAGAGGATTACACACTTCTTATGAAACTAGAGACAAATAAAAATGTATTTGCAATATTCTTCCAACCCTTTTGTTGGTAAACATGCTTACGCACACACACACATAAAGCTACTCTGTTTATGTAGTCAGCTACTAAGTTAAGTTTAAGTTTGGATCAAAAGCTAGAGTATAGGGTTACCTGTGAGAATCAAACTTCTAATAATGGTCCTGCTAGCCTTACTTTCAAACATTTACACCACCAGAGTGATCATACTGTATGTATTAACGTATGGGCATTTAATTATACTAGTATTTGTTATTCTGTATAATACATAACAGAAGTGGCAAACAATTGAGGCTAGCTCATAATAACATGTTGCACTTGCTGTCACTTAAATAATGAGACTTTCATGTTGCTAAGAGGTGCTGCATTGGTTCATCTATCCTGGGCGTGTCCACATGTTAGCTTCAGCCTCAGCTCTTAGTCTGCAATATGATCCTATTGTGGAATCTGTTGGATTAATATAATGACATATCAACCAATTGTGTACTCTAAAAAACAGCCCAGTCTGTGTCACCATTGCATGATTAGCAAAGGAGAGTGTTGTATTAACTTGTTAAAATAAAATATCACCACTAGAAAACATGCNCAACTTACTATGGATTCTCTTGTGAGAAAAATATCTAAAATAACCTTCTTGCATTATTATCAATCTGGTCTTCTTCTTTGAGATGAACAACATATAATTTATACCATTTACTGGTCATATTATCTATCCAAAATATGAATTATAAATTTGGTCTACATTTTTCAACCTCAAAAAAAACAATGTGACATTTTTTAGATAGATTTTAAAATATAGAAAATTTATTCCATTTTGTTCTCACGGTGTGTGTTCATATGTGTGAGCAGACAGACAGATAGAGAAAGAAAGAGAGGGAGATTTTACTACATATATGGTGGTGTAATGGTTATTGTTGTAGGTAATGGACTCAGTCAACATGAATTCAAATCTGGACGAGGCTGTTTGCATTTCACATAGAACTAATACTCTTGGGAAAGGTATGCATCCGTCTATTCTCCCTGCAGCTATGGATAAATAGTAGGGTAGAAAGGGCTCTTTAACCTTGGTTAAGCAACCAGTCTAGGAGAAGGAAAACTCTGAATTCAAACCTGTTAAACTCCTCTTAAGAAATTGACCTTGTGTCACATTCTACTCATGTGGAGGGACTGATATATATATATATATATATATATACCAGTCTTGAGGTGGAGCGCCAACTACCCATCAGCTCTTTACTTTACCGCACAGATCTCTGTGCTACTCATACGCTGAGTTGGTGAGGGCTGGTATCAAACTAGGAACCTTGTGGTTTCAAGCCGAACACTTCTACCAACTGAGCTAACCCAGCCCTATATATGATTTATAGCAGTCTACATGCAGATATTATATAACCTCAATTTTACTAATTTGACAAATATCTTTTTGTCCATCTCCCTTTTATCCCCAATTTAAAAACAACTACAAGTTGTTTAAACAAAATCTTTATCTTTAAACGACAATATAAATAAACATTTAGCTGAATAATTCTAAGCCAAAGTCAAAGTTATTCCATGTTTTTTTCCTATGACTTTTTCCCCCATCATTGTAATTATGTGTTTACATTTATAGTACAAATAAGGACTAACAGAGAATTAAACTCTCTGTGATGTTTATTAACTTATAGTCCTCACAAAAATCTTGATTAGTGTCTTGCATGTTTTTACTGCTGTAATAAAAAGTGGAATAGATAATTTTATGATCATTGAATTTAAAATCCCTCCTTTAGGGTAGATATAGAATCCACCTTGGAACCACAAGGTTCCAGGTTCAATATTGGCCCTTACCAACTCAGTGCAGGAGTAGTACAGTTTGGATCTGTGCTGTAAAGTGGAGAGCTGATGGTTGATGTCAGATGAAAAAATAATCTCCCTGGTCTCGCACTAGTGAAAAGGAGATATACGTCATTGCTGTCCGGCTAATACCAACAATAGGTCACTCTGCCTTTTATAGCTATAATATTTAAAAATTAAATATTAATATTGTCTATTGGTTAATCATTGTAATATCATCAAAAAGATAAACATTATTTTTAGTTGCATTTATTCTATGAAACTTTAAAGATTAGAAAGCTCTTTTAAGCAAACATTTCCAATTAAAATATCATTTTATGTTTATATCAGGACAAATGATATAAACAACTTCTGAAATGTTTCTATAGGTTAAACAAACACTACAAACATTAATTTACTATCATACTTAGACAAATATTTAATCAATATACATTAAACATTTAGACTATTTGATTCAGGTGTATCACCTGTGAAATTACAAAGATACCTACTAACTTATTGAAAAGTTTCAAAATATATAAATTTAAATTTGTATCATGCATTTTTAATGTGTCTAAACATTAACCAGTTTAGCAAAATCCATTTATAAATAGATGTTAATAATGAAAATATTCCAACTCTCCTTAAAAAACATAAAAAGACTTCATTTGAAACATTATATAACAAATTATTTGTCTTACTAAATAATTTTTACATTTAGTTAAATGTTAATAATTAGATTTATAGGTAATTCCTCAAGACAAAGATGTAAAATGATTATGTAGGAAAAACCCCCCCAAAAAACAGATATGGTTAAATCAAGAAATACCACTCCTTTAAATCTTAACAAAACTTCATTATTAACTAAGGAATTGTGTCACTGTTTATTCTTAACCATCCCTTACTTGATGCAAATGGATACTTCAATAAATTATGTATATATATATAATATATATATATATATATATATTATATGTGTGTGTGTGTGTGTGTGGTAAAGAAAAGGCTTAAAAATCAGTCATTTTGTGGTTATAGAACTATTTTCTACCAACAGGTATCAGTGTATACATATGAGTATCATCCGACTGCTGACTTTATTGGAAATGGTAAACAGAAAATTCATGAGGCATTATATACAATTTTTCTGGGAAATCCTGAAAGGTTTCGATTACAGTTCTTATCATCATCTGCTGTTTATGACAAGGTAGCCAGGTGGTCTCAATCTGGGTGGGTTTTTTTTTTTGTCCCTTCAATAAATTTTTATTATTCCTAGGGATTGGACACCTTGCCTCACTGACCCATTGAATTTTTTTTAGTTTTTTTAATTACTTTTTTTTTTTTAACTGGTCATTTTCAGTAAACAGTTTCCATGTTTCCCCAGGTGCTTCCCTTACCAAAACCTCATAAATTTTAATCTTTTTGACATAGCATTCCCCAAGTCACACCCTACTACCATGCAATATACATACACACTACATATATATATATATACCCAATCACACACACCCGAAGTACATAACAGAATCCACACAAAATTCATTTAATAGTATTACTCTCAGATTGCCAAGATTTCAATTCATATCAAAAAGGAAATGCATATCTATCCCAATTCAAAATCAGACATTCATTATAAGATTTGGTAACGAAATAATTCTTATTTTTGGACCATGCAATTGCATGAAGAGATATCTGCATATACCAAGCAATATTACTCCTAAGAATTAATGGACAGAATCAACATGACATAAATCCAACTTTACTTACATGTTTTAATCATTGGATTTAAATATGTACAATTACAGATACATGCATGCATTCCACATATAGTTTGAATGAAGAATCATATATATACACACACAAATGCACATATACCCATACATATACATAAAAATTAAAAAAGCATAACCACACACATACACATTTTTATATATGTACCTACAGACATCTACATAAAGACCATTATTTAATAGTTTTTATTCTAGTTTCCTAAGGTTTCTGACATATTAACAAGGACAATAGTACATATCTATACTAATTCAAATTCAGACATTTCTAATAATAATTTGGTAACCATACTATTCTCTTATTAGGACAATGTAGTGATGTTACAAAAATATTGGTATAAACTAAACAACATCAATCGTAAGATCTTCCCACTCGAGTTAACATGACATAAATTCAACTTTACTTACATTCTGGTTTGATTATTAAGTGTAGACATGCACAATTACATATTCCTGTATGTCTACTAAATATCCTTATATGGGGAGGGGGAGTTATTTTTCATAAGGGGCTTTAATATATTTTGAAACTGCTTTGTGGCGGCATATTGCAACAATTTCGTTTCTCTGATTCAGCAGTTTGTCTCATTCTCTATACTTTATGATTTGAATTTTCTCCCCCAGGCACAAATTGCATCTGCTATCCAATTGTTGCTGTTTTGTGGATCTTTTTAGAATCCTCCATTCAATCTGCAGGTTAATCAAAAAAGTCTCGAGAGAGCTTTGGTTTCTCAGAGATTATTTGGAAAATGAGTGTCTGTGGTTGTAGAACTTCTGTTTCCAATTCCCCACTAAATTATATATATATATATATATATTATATATATATATATATAGACAAAACATGACCTGTTGGGTCACCCATTAGGCTCTCACTAGATGATTAGGATTAGGGAAAAGAGTAGGGTCTGTCAAAATATTATCTGCTTTTCATTTTAAAAATTTTTTAACCGATTATTTAAGGTCAAATTTTTGTCTAAGTCGAAAAGTAGTAACATAATGGTCATCAGTAAAAAAAGCAAAATAATATTACACATGTAATTTATTTTTGATACATTTAAAACGATTTTTTTCGGTCAATTTCGATCAAGATGCCTGCCAAGACGCTACTTAAAATCCGTTTTTACAAAATAAATTGTAACTTTTGCGATTGAAAAAATTCACACTGGATTGTCCAATTGGACACATAGTCTAGTTGATAAAGAAGTTAGGTTAAGAACAGTTCTAAGTGACAGTTATCTCTAGATTGCAGGTTCAATCCTGGTCAGGGGCTGCAGTAACATAGAATAATAATTAAGACAGCTTAACACAGTTTAACACCTGTACCCCAGATATGGTTAGTGGAATGAGAACAGGATATGAACTGAATAAAGGGTTAGGTTCAAAGTTCCATGATGGCTCCCGATTACAAAAAAGTTCCAATTCCGACAAGAAATACTTGATGAAGGCCGGAGGGCACATCGGCTGAAACATTGTACAAATAATAATGAAAATGAGGACAATAGTCTGAATAATACAAATAATACTCCAAAAATTATTTTGTTAGTTTTTGTTTTCATTTTATTTTTCGATTTTTGGTACTTATTTACTACCCGAGCAGATTCTTTAAAAAAAATGTTTCATTTTTCTATTCACACCTTTGGTCTTTTGTCTTTTATTTATGCAGAAAATAGTATCAATCACATATATACCACACCGATATTTTGCACCCCAAAACAGCGGGGGGGGGGGGTCAAAGTTAAGTGACCTGGAAAAAAATCAGAAAGTTTTGAAATAAAATAACTAATGCATTATAAAATTCATTCATTGCTAAATCAACACTGAAAATTTCATTAAAATCGGATAATTCCCTGATTTTTGGTAAATTTTTTTCAAACGTTGAGGTCAGAATTGTATAAAAAAAAAAAACACGGATTTTTCAACGAATTGGGTATATCTAGTTTGACCTAATTAAATTGAAATGGATCATGGAATTTCATTATATGCTGGTGAGTTGTTAAAAGTGTCTCAGTTAATCACTCTCCTATCCCCCTTCAACTGGCATATAAAGAGGAAAAGAGTGATATGCAGAATGTAAAGACAGGGACAGTTCAGTTTTTGACTTAATTGCAAATTACGACTAATTAGAACCAATTAAAAGGAATTTTTTTCAAACATTATGTAATCCTAAAACTAAGGAATAATTTATAACTTTCATGTCATTATACTAACCAAGAAAAAAGCCTTTAGACATTAAAAGGTGATAATCTCAGCTTTAGTTATAATAATAGATATATATATATTCAATTGTTCTCAACTAGTTTTAGCCTTAGGACATTGTTAGGAGGAAGATTTTTTTTTAAATTTTATATATCATGCTATAAGAGAAGTGATGAATTGCTTTTCTTATTATTCAAATTCTTTTATTCCATTAATCTAACATCTTTTAATGTTTTTTATTTATTCTAAAACAAAATTTGCTCTTTTGGTTGTTAACTTTTATACTATTTTAATTAATTTGTATTTTTCTAGCAATGATTTACTAAAATTTTACAAAGAACAGCCAGAATTAGATTAAAGTAGTCAGTATAATTTCTAATTTCATTTATTCCATATAATTTTCTTGGGACTTGACTTTTTGTTTAATGACATTGCTCATCATTTTCACTTGATATCATCTAACAAATAAGTTGAATTAAAGAATACGAAAAAAATTAACAAATGAAGAAAAAATATTTTAAAAAATTTGTTTAAACTTTAATTAGTAAATTTCAAATCTTTGAAATTCAATCTTTATAACTGCTTTTATTTTTATCATCATTAAATGAAGTATTGATAAGTATTGTTCATTTTTTACTTGTATTTCATCTTAATTTCAGTTGTTTTCTATCACACTAATCAGATAATCATTCTATGGCCAAAAAGATGCAAATTAGAAATCTGTTGGCTAGAGTAGGTAAAATGGTAGAGACACTTAGATGTAGACAGGTTTCAAGGTGAAAGGAAATAACAGTGTCTACAGCTTATTCTTTATTTCTTATTATCTGCACTGTTTACTAATACCTGTAGAATGATGGTCTAGTAGCTTCAAATAAAAAGCAAGTGAAATTAAGATAAAATAAATACTTGCCAAAAATTAATGTAAATGTTTAATTCAATGATAGGATTTTAGCTGGAAAAAAAAGGTAAGCATATAAAATAATGAATTATGCTGACTAGTTTAAATAGAGTTTGGTGGTTCTTTACAAGGATAATTTTTTTGATACATATAAAGAAGTATTTGTTTCTACTTGCTCATTCAATCATGAATTATTAATCAACAATAAATAATATTCAATGTAAATTTGTTTAGTGAATGATTTGGTTTTAGATTCTATGTTTTTTGTGTCTTATTTTGATATATACTTAAGGGGTCATAAGAAGAAGAAGAAAAATTCAATCTAATTTCCTTTCATCCTACTTAACATCACTTCACATTGTCTATTTCCTTTAGGGAAAACTCTAATTTTCCACATTTTTTTTCTATTTCTTTCCTTATTCTCTTTTTTTTTATATTTTAATTTTTCTTCATTTCATCTTGAATTATCTAACTAGAGGATATTTCCTCTTGATTTCATTTGTATAATATATGCTTTAAAACTCTTAACTTCCTGTAAAAAATTACTAAAATAAGAAGTATTTTAAGGATGAAGACAAAAAATAGTGGTTTGCTTAAAAATTGGTATAATGCATTATTGTCATTACAACTACTACTACAACTATTACTTTACTTTAAAGTAATCAATATTTGAATAGTATTAATCCTGTGGTTTTATATACAGATAATTGTGCAGAGGATGAAGTACTGTGTCATGTTGTACAGGAAGTAAAGAGTTTAATTTGATATTTTATGACTTTTTAAAATTTAATTGCTTTTATTATATTTTTTTCAAAATGTTTGAATATATTAAAGTTGAATTAATTTTGTATAATGGACAAATTTTGATCATTTCTTTTTCTTTTTTTTATTCAGATGAAAAGAAGGATCACCAGGAGAGAATTGGTAATGGCTGATAAACAATTCAAAATGTTTTTTGTTTTTTTTATATTGACATTCTTAAAAGAGAATGTTTTGTTTTTTTTAATTTTTTTTATCTAGTATACATAGACACACCAAGCTTACTGAAAAAAAGTGCGTGGAGAAAAAATTCACATTTGATCTATTCTTACTCTATATCATAAAAACATATTTTTTAAGATGTTACACTTCATAATTTGCATAAAACATATTTATGTATGAAAAGTATTTTCGTTTTTAATCAACTGTATGTTTTTTAAGCTTATATAATGCTCCAAATATTAATGATTCTTGCACATTCAAACATCATCATTGATAATTAGGTGCCATCCAATTCCAGGCTTTATTTCAAAGCACAAGTCATCACCATTAAAACCTTTAAACCATTTTTTGTTTGTAAAGTCAGATATATTGTTTCATTTCCTTTTACATCCCTATACTGTGAGCAGCTTCTTCAGCAGCTCCAGTTTAGAATAATGCCTTAATAATTCCAGGATCTCAATATTCACCATTATAACATTTGAAATAAATGCTACAACTAATTAATATCAATGATATGATATAATTTTATGATATATATATATATATATATATATATATATATATGCCCAGGAAATATGTTGGAGTAAAATTTTGTCAAAAATGAAAATACTTTTGATTTATTTTATATTTGTAAGCAAGGTAGAATTATAAAAAAATATTTTATTATATAAACATCAATAAAAATGTTTGTTGTGTGAAAAACAATCCATGGAGAAATTAGTTAAATCAAACTAAATTTAGTTGTGAAGCAAACAGAAATTTATATAAGTTGATTATATCTTTTATAGTTGACACTCAATGTAGTGCAATATCTTTAATATTATTGAGTTAACTTTTTGCTCAAATTGACAACTTTATTTTCATATCTGAGTAACTTTCTGTATAACACCAAGTCATGAAAATTGCTTTGAAAAAAAAAAATAAGAGTTAAAAAACCTTTTTGCCAAAATTTCAGATTCTTTTACTTATTTTTTCTTCATGCTTTCATGCCATTAGTGCCATTTTGTGAACTGATGAATTTAATGAAAATTTTTCAAATTATTATTTTTAGATGAATTTTTAATTAAATTATTTAATAATCAACAAAGTTTTCTTTTAAATCTTTTTTTTTTTTTACATCCCATTAACAGTAAAAGATTGTATTTCAAATGTAATTTATAAATTTTAGATATATTTTTTATGTTAAAAAAAAAAACAGGACTGATTAGAAAAATGCATAAATGTAAAATGTGTTCATATTATTATAAAAACCTTTTTAAAAACTGAACAAGAATATTTTAACATAAAATAGGTTAAAAAAATATATCAATGCAGTAGCAAAATTAAACAATCTTATTTTACAAATTTTAGTTACATTTAGGTACATGCCCTTAAAGAAAATTATTTTTGCTACATCAGTAATATTCTCTCATCTCTTTTATGCTAAAATATTCTTAGTCTGTATTTTTAAAGTTTTTACAATAGTATTAACACATTGTGAATGTACACATTTTTATTATTGGTAAGATATAACACTGAATTTTTTTTTAAGTTATCATTTGTTTCTAAATAAAACTTTGATAATTCTACTTCATAAAAGGGAATTTGTATTTATAATAAATTCTGCAAATTTTAACCATCTCAATCATCTATATATTGCCAATCTTCTTTGATATTTGTAGAAAACTTTGTCTATCAGCCAATTGTAAAAAGTAAGAAATAAATAGAATAGATGATTTGAATTGTTAGAAAACAAAGCTCAGATAAAATCTATTAATAATGGAGATTGGGTATTTCTATCTATAACCAAAACTACATCACAGCTTACGTCATAATATTCTTAATGATTGTGTAAGTCTATTATAAAAGGCTGGTTTAGCTCAGTTGGTAAGCGTTTGGCTAGGAATCACAAGGTTCCTGGTTCAATACCGGCCCTCGCCAATAACAGCATATGAGTAGCACAGGGAACTATGTGGTAAAGTGAGGAGCTGATGGTAGATGTGGTGCTCACCTCAGACACTAAAATAATCTCCTTGGTCTAGCGCTAGTGAAAAGGGATAGACTCCCTTGCTGTCTGGCTGATACCAACATTAGCCACCCCAACGACTTTACTTACTTTATTAATGAGTATTTAATTTATAGTCAAAATCATTAATACATAGAATAAAAACAACCCTGTGTTATATACACTCAAAATTTGAGCAAGCAATTTTAAAAATTGTGTTTTCACTCTTGCCCTTTTTTTCTCTAACAAGAAGTTAACTATAAAAAGTTTACAAATAAATAAATACCTATAATTTTGTGTAAAATTTATGTACAAAATATTCAAAATAATTATTTTATTAATAGATGCGGGCAACATTTTATTTGAGGGAGACAGGACTAAGTTTCCATTTCAAATTGTTTTATTTTTTTATTCCTTTAAAAATCTGACGATTTTGCTTACCTATGATAGAAACCCTCTGACATTGAATTTTTAACTCCCATGCCTCTTCGGTAATATCTTTCAAAAATTGATTTTTACACTGCCCAGTTGCTTGTAATTATAATATTGATTCACATATTTTCTAGACTTCTGTCATTTTAAGTTTTTTTATTGTTTCAAAAGTTGCTTGAAACAAATTCATTTTTCAGTCAATTTCTTCTGAAAGTAGTACAATATTTCCTAATCTTAAGCATGTTATGTATTTGTAAAACTTAGAAAATATATATATATATATATATATATATATATATATATATATATATATATATATATATATATATATATATAAAATGCACATATATATAGATGTACACACACAGAGGAACATTGATAAGTCGGCAGCCTTATTAAAGCCAACCTGAGGTGAAATAATTGGTTGCTTAGGGCCATATGGCCACCATGGGTCCCCCAGGTGCTTGCTTGATTGATTGAGTGTTTGGGGGAGGATTGTATGTATGTATGTATGCGCATGTTTGTGATTTTCTATATCAGCAAGTATACCTAGGTTGTCAAAAATAACAATGTATATGATAAAATTTAGATTTTATTCACAGTAAGTATTTGAATAGTCAAGCATTAACAACAGTTAATATAGTTTGTGTAATAAGGGAAGGCAATCAAATTCTTTTAGGGTCTCATCAACATGTCTACTGGCTGTCCTTGAACTTAATGATTGAAAAAAGGATTTATTTTACACTAAACATTTTATTTTTTAAATATTTCACTGCATTTAATTCAGTGGGAATATTAATCCCATAGATGAAACATTATACAATGAATATTAATCCCATAGATGAAACATTATGCAATGAATATTAATCATATAGATGAAACATTATACAATGAATATTAATCCCATAGATGAAACATTATACAATGAATATTAATCCCATAGATGAAACATTATACAATGAATATTAATCCCATAGATGAAACATTATACAATGAATATTAATCATATAGATGAAACATTATACAATGAATATTAATCCCATAGATGAAACATTATACAATGAATATAATCCATAGATGAAACATTATACAATGAATATTAATCATATAGATGAAACATTATACAATGAATATTAATCCCATAGATGAAACATTATATAATGAATATTAATCCCATAGATGAAACATTATACAATGAATATTAATCATATAGATGAAACATTATACAATGAATATTAATCCCATAGATGAAACATTATACAATGAATATTAATCATATAGATGAAAACATTATACAATGAATATTAATCATATAGATGAAACATTATACAATGAATATTAATCATATAGATGAAACATTATACAATGAATATTAATCCCATAGATGAAAGAGTATACAATGAATATTAATCATATAGATGAAACATTATACAATGAATATAAATCCCATAGATGAAACATTATACAATGAATATTAATCCCATAGATGAAACATTATACAATGAATATTAATCCCATAGATGAAACATTATACAATGAATATTAATCATATAGATGAAACATTATAGAATTAATATTAATCCCATAGATGAAAGAGTATTACAATGAATATTAATCATATAGATGAAACATTATACAATGAATATTAAATCCCATAGATGAAACATTATACAATGAATATTAATCCATAGATGAAACATTATACAATGAATATTAATCATATAGATGAAACATTATACAATGAATATTAATCCCATAGATGAAACATTATACAATTAATCATTAATCCCATAGATTGAAACAATTATACAATGAATATTAATCATATAGATGAAACATTATACAATGAATATTAATCATATAGCAATATATAACCATTATACAATGAATATTAATCCCATAGATGAAAGAGTATACAATGAATATTAATTCATATAGATGAAACATTATACAATGAATTATTAATCCCATAGATGAAACATTATACAATGAATATTAATCCCATAGATGAAACATTATACAATGAATATTAAATCATATAGATGAAACATTATACAATAAAAGGATCAGATCATAATTCAGCTAATAAATGTATAAGTATATCAATGAATCCACAGAAACATTTATTTTACACAACACTTATTTATTTTTTGATATAATTTCTTTTCCTGTCAATGCACTTAATTCAGAGTTGAAATATTAATTAAGTGGATTTACCCAATCCCTTTACATGAGCAGGATGTGACACAAGGTCAACTTTTAAGCTGAGTTTATACAGAATTCAGAGTTTTCTTTCTCTTAGACTGGTTGCCATACCAAGGTTAGAGAGCTCAGTCTGCCCTACTATTTACACATATTTGAAGGAAGAATAGAAGAATGCATACCTTTCCTAAGGGTATTAGTGCTGTATGAAATGCAAACAGCATTGACTGAACATTATACAGTAAAGATTTAACAATAAAGATAAAGCTACATGTCAGGCTACAGACTTATTGATTCACCCTTTTAAAACTATCAACTGTAATTAGTCAATATGAAATATTGTTGAAATGTCATTCATACACACATCGTTATAAGTTACATATTGGCAGAACTAAATCTATACAACAAGAAGACATGTGTGTCACCAACTCATAAGTTTCCCTTTAATAAAGCATTTAGGTATCTTTTAAATATTAAAAATTAACAATACAAAACCAATTTCTCCAGACACTTATGTTTGTATCTTTACTATATTTCCAAGATGTTCACTATTTAGAAAAATAAAAAGGTTAATATATTATAATCAGAGAATGTACTATATGAATTATATTTAAACACACAAGATTTCAAAGAGTAATAGCTATGAATGATAAACGGTCTAATATAAGGGAAGTAACTCATAGAATATTTACTACTACATTATTTTACCTTTTACCATTATCACGATCATTATATTAATGGTATGATTGCTGGTAAAGTCATATTAAAAGTTTCTACTTTATAATTTTTTTAACATTTTCCTAAATAGCCAGAAATATATGTTTGGTAGTGCTAATTACAGATTTGATATTTATAATATTCAAAATCTTTTTATTATTAATAAAGTGAAATTATATTGAATTCAATTTATTCAGTTATAAATGGGTTAATATGGGCATCTCACATGGTGTAATGGTTAGTGTGCAATACTAGCAAACAGTTTTTAGTGAGTTTGATTCTCATTAGGTGTCCCTTGTTTTTGACCTTGTGCCAAATTAAGGTAAATTTAGTAAATTACAATAATTAATATGAAATATATAAATTTGATGTGAGATTCTTATTGGGAGATGGTCAACATTTTATCCCAAATTAACTTCTTTATTTTTTATTTGTTTAGTATATAAATATTAACATTGTTCCCATAATTTCTGATGGAATTATTTGCATATAGATCAACACTTCTGCCTAGAATCAGAGTATAGTATCTGTCCTGTAGAAATCCCACTATTATTCTAAAAACTTATAAAATATATCATTAAAAATTATGAAGCAAGAAAAATATAAAATCTAGAAATAATAGATTTATGAAATTATTTAAAAAAAGAACATTGTGTGTGTATGTGTGTGTGTGTGAGTGTGTGTGTGTGTAGAGAGAGAGAGAGAGAGAGCATGTGTTGTGTATGTTTAAATAATTACTTGCAAACAAGTAATTATGTTACCATACAAATATAATTTCTCACTGAGTGATGAGACCAGGTTTCATGACAGCACTAATACCCTTAGGAAAGGTATGCATCCTTCTATTCTTTCCTTCAAAGTTTTCCTTCTCCTAGACCAGTTACTCTATCAAGACTGGAAAGCCAATCTGTCCTATTATTTTACCCATAGCTGGAAAGAGAAGAGTGAAGGCATACCTTTCCCAAAGGTATTAGTGTAAAGTGAAATTCAAACAGGCTTATCCAAGATTTGAACTCAAGCTTATGATTTCTTTACAATGATAGCTGTTACACCATATGTGCATCCATATATATATATATATATATATATATATATATATATATATATATATATGTCATATTGTTTTATATCCAAGTAATAGTTGGTTACAGAGATTTCTTAACATACTATAAGCACTAAAAACAGTACTATAAATATGAATATTATCAATTCAAATAACAATAAACTTTGATATTAGTGTCACTGACATAGATTCAGTAAATATTACATGCATATTTTAGTCCTCACGGATTATTGTATTGCTATTCATTTTATCAGATATTAAATCATATACAATTATTCAGTTCTAAAACATATGTCTCCAAGGAAGTGGTGAAAAGTTCTTAGCGCCAACCAAAAAGTGAAAAATCTAGAGCTATAAACTGTACATGCTATTCTATATGTCTATTCAATAGTTCAGCACAATTTGCACATATTTATCAAGTTTCTTAATCTTTTAAAAAGAAAATCTCAATAAAAGATGAATAAAACAACAAAAAAATGGTTTCCTTCTTAGTTGGACTAAGAACTTTTCATACTAATTTGTAGAAAACAATTTTTTTTGTTTTTATATCTTTTATTGAGAATTTTTTTTTTAAAGATTAAAACTTTGCATAATATGTGGCAAATTGTGCTGAACTATTGAATAGACATACTAGAATAGCATGTACAGTTATAGCTCTTAGATTTTCCACTTTTGGTTGGCTAAGAAAACTTCTTCACCACTTCCTTGGAGACATATTTTCTAGAACTGAATAATGTGTATATGATTTAATATCTGATAAAATGAAATATCAATACAATAATCGTGAGGACTAAAATATGCATGTAATATTTACTGAATCTATGTCAGTGACACTAATATCAAAGTTTATTGTTATTTTAATTGATAATTATTCATATTTATAGTACTGTTTTTAGTGCTTTATAGTATGTAAGAAATCTCTGTAACCAACTATTACTTGGATATAAAACAATATGACATATATATATATATATATATATATATATATATATATATATATATATATATTGGATGCACATATGGTGTAACAGCTATCATTGTAAAGAAATCATAAGCTTGAGTTCAAATCTTGGGATAAGCCTGTTTGAATTTCACTTTACACTAATACCTTTGGGAAAGTATGCCTCATTCTCTTTCTCTTTCCAGCTATGGGTAAAATAATAGGACAGATTGGCTTTCCAGTCTTGATAGAGTAACTGGTCTAGGAGAAGGAAAACTTTGAAGGAAGAATAGAAAGGATGCATACCTTTCCTAAGGGTATTAGTGCTGTCATGAAACCTGGTCTCATCACTCAGTGAGAAATTATATTTGTATGGTAACATAATTACTTGTTTGCAAGTAATTATTTAAACATACACAACACATGCTCTCTCTCTCTCTCTCACACACACACACACTCACACACACACACATACACACACAATGTTCTTTTTTTAAATAATTTCATAAATCTATTATTTCTAGATTTTATATTTTTCTTGCTTCATAATTTTTTAATGATATATTTTATAAGTTTTTAGAATAATAGTGGGATTTCTACAGGACAGATACTATACTCTGATTCTAGGCAGAAGTGTTGATCTATATGCAAATAATTCCATCAGAAATTATGGGAAACAATGTTAATATTTATATACTAAACAAATAAAAAATAAAGAAGTTAATTTGGGATAAAATGTTGACCATCTCCCAATAAGAATCTCACATCAAATTTATATATTTCATATTAATTTATTGTAATTTACTAAATTTACCTTAATTTGGCACAAGGTCAAAAACAAGGGACACCTAATGAGAATCAAACTCACTAAAAACTGTTTGCTAGTATTGCACACTAACCATTACACCATGTGGAGATGCCCATATTAAACCATTTATATACTGAATAAATTGAATTCAATATAATTTCACTTTATTAATAATAAAAAGATTTTGAATATTATAAATATCAAATCTGTAATTAGCACTACCAAACATATATTTCTGGCTATTTAGGAAAATGTTAAAAAATTATAAAGTAGAAACTTTTAATATGACTTTACCAGCAATCATACCATTAATATAATGATCGTGATAATGGTAAAAGGTAAAAATGTAGTAGTAAATATTCTATGAGTTACTTCCCTTATATTAGACCGTTTATCATTCATAGCTATTAACTTTGAAATCTTGTGTGTTTAAATATAATTCATATAGTACATTCTCTGATTATAATATATTAACCTTTTTATTTTTCTAAATAGTGAACATCTTGGAAATATAGTAAAGATACAAACATAAGTGTCTGGAGAAATTGTTTGTATTGTTAATTTTTAATATTTAAAAGATACCTAAATGCTTTATTAAAGGGAAACTTATGAGTTGGTGACACACATGTCTTCTTGTTGTATAGATTTAGTTCTGCCAATATGTAACTTATAACGATGTGTGTATGAATGACATTTCAACAATATTTCATATTGACTAATTACAGTTGATAGTTTTAAAAGGGTGAATCAATAAGTCTGTAGCCTGACATGTAGCTTTATCTTATTGTTAAATCTTTACTGTATAATGTTCAGTCAATGCTGTTTGCATTTCATACAGCACTAATACCCTTAGGAAAGGTATGCATTCTTCTATTCTTCCTTCAAATATGTGTAAATAGTAGGGCAGACTGAGCTCTCTAACCTTGGTATGGCAACCAGTCTAAGAGAAAGAAAACTCTGAATTCTGTTAAACTCAGCTTAAAAGTTGACCTTGTGTCACATCCTGCTCATGTAAAGGGATTGGGTAAATCCACTTAATTAATATTCAACTCTGAATTAAGTGCATTGACAGGAAAAGAAATTATATCAAAAAATAAATAAGTGTTGTGTAAAATAAATGTTTCTGTGGATTCATTGATATACTTATACATTTATTAGCTGAATTATGATCTGATCCTTTTATTGTATAATGTTTCATCTATATGATTAATATTCATTGTATAATGTTTCATCTATGGGATTAATATTCATTGTATAATGTTTCATCTATGGGATTAATATTCATTGTATAATGTTTCATCTATATGATTAATATTCATTGTATACTCTTTCATCTATGGATTAATATTTCATTGATAATGTTAATCTATATGATTAATATTCATTGTATAATGTTTCATCTATGATTAATATCATTGTATAATGTTTCATCTATGGGATTAATATTCATTGTATAATGTTTCAATCATATATGATTAATATTCATTGTATAATGTTCATCTATGGGATTAATATTCATTGTATAATGTTTCATCTATGGGATTAATATTCATTGTATAATGTTTCATCTATATGATTAATATTCATTGTATACTCTTTCATCTATGGGATTAATATTCATTGTATAATGTTTCATCTATATGATTAATATTCATTGATATAATGTTTCATCTATGGGATTAATATTCATTGTTATAATGTTTCATCTTATGGATTATATTCATTGTATAATGTTTCATCTATGGGATTAATATTCATTGTATAATGTTTCATCTATATGATTAATATTCATTGTATACTCTTTCATCTATGGGATTAATATTCATTGTATAATGTTTCATCTATATGATTAATATTCATTGTATAATGTTTCATCTATATGATTAATATTCATTGTATAATGTTTCATCTATATGATTAATATTCATTGTATAATCATCTATGAATTAATATTCATTGTATAATGTTTCATCTATATGATTAATATTCATTGTATAATGTTTCATCTATGGATTAATATTCATTATATAATGTTTCATCTATGGGATTAATATTCATTGTTATAATGTTTCATCTATATGATTAATATTCATTGTATAATGTTTCATCTATATGGGATTAATATTCATTGTATAATGTTTCATCTATGGGATTAATATTCATTGTATAATGTTTCATCTATGGGATTAATATTCATTGTATAATGTTTCATCTATGGGATTAATATTCATTGTATAATGTTTCATCTATGGATTAATATTCATTGTATAATGTTTCATCTATATGATTAATATTCATTGCATAATGTTTCATCTATGGGATTAATATTCATTGTATAATGTTTCATCTATGGGATTAATATTCCCCACTGAATTAAATGCAGTGAAATATTTAAAAAATAAAATGTTTAGTGTAAAATAAATCCTTTTTTCATCATTAAGTTCAAGGACAGCCAGTAGACATGTTGATGAGACCCTAAAAGAATTTGATTGCCTTTCCCTTATTACACAAACTATATTAACTGTTGTTAATGCTTGACTATTCAAATACTTACTGTGAATAAAATCTAAATTTTTATCATATACATTGTTATTTTTGACAACCTAGGTATACTTGCTGATATAGAAAATCACAAACATGCGCATACATACATACATACAATCCTCCCCCCAAACACTCAATCAATCAAGCAAGCACCTGGGGGACCCATGGTGGCCATATGGCCCTAAGCAACCAATTATTTCACCTCAGGTTGGCTTTAATAAGGCTGCCGACTTATCAATGTTCCTCTGTGTGTGTACATCTATATATATGTGCATTTTATAATATATATATATATATATATATATATATATATATATATATATATATATATATATATATATATATATTCTAAGTTTTACAAATACATAACATGCTTAGGAATTAGGAAATATTGTACTACTTTCAGAAGAAATTGACTGAAAAATGAATTTGTTTCAAGCAACTTTTGAAACAATAAAAAAACTTAAAATGACAGAAGTCTAGAAAATATGTGAATCAATATTATAATTACAAGCAACTGGGCAGTGTAAAAATCAATTTTTGAAAGATATTACCGAAGAGGCATGGGAGTTAAAAATTCAATGTCAGAGGGTTTCTATCATAGGTAAGCAAAATCGTCAGATTTATTAAAGGAATAAAAAAATAAAACAATTTGAAATGGAAACTTAGTCCTGTCTCCCTCAAATAAAATGTTGCCCGCATCTATTAATTAAATAATTATTTTGAATATTTTGTACATAAATTTTACACAAAATTATAGGTATTTATTTATTTGTAAACTTTTTATAGTTAACTTCTTGTTAGAGAAAAAAAGGGCAAGAGTGAAAACACAATTTTTAAAATTGCTTGCTCAAATTTTGAGTGTATATAACACAGGGTTGTTTTTATTCTATGTATTAATGATTTTGACTATAAATTAAATACTCATTAATAAAGTAAGTAAAGTCGTTGGGGTGGCCTAATGTTGGTATCAGCCAGACAGCAAGGGAGTCTATCCCCTTTTCACTAGCGCTAGACCAAGGAGATTATTTTAGTGTCTGAGGTGAGCACCACATCTACCATCAGCTCCTCACTTTACCACATAGTTCCCTGTGCTACTCATATGCTGTTATTGGCGAGGGCCGGTATTGAACCAGGAACCTTGTGATTCCTAGCCAAACGCTCTACCAACTGAGCTAAACCAGCCTTTTATAATAGACTTACACAATCATTAAGAATATTATGACGTAAGCTGTGATGTAGTTTTGGTTATAGATAGAAATACACCCAATCTCCATTATTAATAGATTTTATCTGAGCTTTGTTTTCTAACAATTCAAATCATCTATTCTATTTATTTCTTACTTTTTACAATTGGCTGATAGACAAAGTTTTCTACAAATATCAAAGAAGATTGGCAATATATAGATGATTGAGATGGTTAAAATTTGCAGAATTTATTATAAATACAAATTCCCTTTTATGAAGTAGAATTATCAAAGTTTTATTTAGAAACAAATGATAACTTAAAAAAAAAATTCAGTGTTATATCTTACCAATAATAAAAATGTGTACATTCACAATGTGTTAATACTATTGTAAAAACTTTAAAAATACAGACTAAGAATATTTTAGCATAAAAGAGATGAGAGAAATATTACTGATGTAGCAAAAATAATTTTCTTTAAGGGCATGTACCTAAATGTAACTAAAATTTGTAAAATAAGATTGTTTAATTTTGCTACTGCATTGATATATTTTTTTAACCTATTTTATGTTAAAATATTCTTGTTCAGTTTTTAAAAAGGTTTTTATAATAATATGAACACATTTTACATTTATGCATTTTTCTAATCAGTCCTGTTTTTTTTTTTAACATAAAAAATATATCTAAAAATTTATAAATTACATTTTGAAATACAATCTTTTACTGTTAATGGATGTAAAAAAAAAAAAAAGATTTAAAAGAAAACTTTTGTTGATTATTAAATAATTTAATTAAAAATTTCATCTAAAAATAAATAATTTGAAAAATTTTCATTAAATTCATCAGTTCACAAAATGGCACTAATGGCATGAAAGCATGAAGAAAAAATAAGTAAAAGAATCTGAAATTTGGCAAAAAGGTATTTTAACTCTTATTTTTTTTTTTTCAAAGCAATTTTCATGACTTGGTGTTATACAGAAAGTTACTCAGAATATGAAAATAAAGTTGTCAATTTGAGCAAAAAGTTAACTCAATAATATTAAAGATATTGCACTACATTGAGTGTCAACTATAAAAGATATAATCAACTTATATAAATTTCTGTTTGCTTCACAACTAAATTTAGTTTGATTTAACTAATTTCTCCATGGATTGTTTTTCACACAACAAACAATTTTATTGATGTTTATATAATAAAATATTTTTTTATAATTCTACCTTGCTTACAAATATAAAATAAATCAAAAGTATTTTCATTTTTGACAAAATTTTACTCCAAACATATTTCCTGGGCATATATATATATATATATATATATATATATATATCATAAAATTATATCATATCATTGATATTAATTAGTTGTAGCATTTATTTCAAATGTTATAATGGTGAATATTGAGATCCTGGAATTATTAAGGCATTATTCTAAACTGGAGCTGCTGAAGAAGCTGCTCACAGTATAGGGATGTAAAAGGAAATGAAACAATATATCTGACTTTACAAACAAAAAATGGTTTAAAGGTTTTAATGGTGATGACTTGTGCTTTGAAATAAAGCCTGGAATTGGATGGCACCTAATTATCAATGATGATGTTTGAATGTGCAAGAATCATTAATATTTGGAGCATTATATAAGCTTAAAAAACATACAGTTGATTAAAAACGAAAATACTTTTCATACATAAATATGTTTTATGCAAATTATGAAGTGTAACATCTTAAAAAATATGTTTTTAATGATATAGAGTAAGAATAGATCAAATGTGAATTTTTTCTCCACGCACTTTTTTTCAGTAAGCTTGGTGTGTCTAGTATACTAGATAAAAAAAAATTAAAAAAACAAAAACATTCTCTTTTAAGAATGTCAATATAAAAAAAACAAAAAACATTTTGAATTGTTTATCAGCCATTACCAATTCTCTCCTGGTGATCCTTCTTTTCATCTGAATAAAAAAAAGAAAAAGAAATGATCAAAATTTGTCCATTATACAAAATTAATTCAACTTTAATAATTCAAACATTTTGAAAAAAATATAATAAAAGCAATTAAAATTTTAAAAAGTCATAAAATATCAAATTAAACTCTTTACTTCCTGTACAACATGACACAGTACTTCATCCTCTGCACAATTATCTTGTATATAAAACCACAGGATTAATACTATTCAAATATTGATTACTTTAAAGTAAAGTAATAGTTGTAGTAGTAGTTGTAATGACAATAATGGCATTATACCAATTTTTAAGCAAACCATCTATTTTTTGTCTTCATCCTTAAAATACTTCTTATTTTAGTAATTTTTTACAGGAAGTTAAGAGTTTTAAAGCATATATTATACAAATGAAATCAAGAGGAAATATCCTCTAGTTAGATAATTCAAGATGAAATGAAGAAAAATTAAAATATAAAAAGAAAAGAGAAATAAGGAAAGAAATAGAAAAAAAATGTGGAAAATTAGAGTTTTCCCTAAAGGAAATAGACAATGTGAAGTGATGTTAAGTAGGATGAAAGGAAATTAGATTGAATTTTTCTTCTTCTTCTTATGACCCCTTAAGTATATATCAAAATAAGACACAAAAAACATAGAATCTAAAACCAAATACAAAATTCACTAAACAAATTTACATTGAATATTATTTATGTTGATTAATAATTCATGATTGAATGAGCAAGTAGAAACAAATACTTCTTTATATGTATCAAAAAAATTATCCTTGTAAAGAACCACCAACATCTATTTAAACTAGTCAGCATAATTCATTATTTTATATGCTTACCTTTTTTTTCCAGCTAAAATCCTATCATTGAATTAAACATTTACATTAATTTTTGGCAAGTATTTATTTTATCTTAATTTCACTTGCTTTTTATTGAAGCTACTTAGACCATCATTCTACAGGTATTAGTAAACAGTGCAGATAATAAGAAATAAAGAATAAGCTGTAGACACTGTTATTTCCTTTCACCTTGAAACCTGTCTACATCTAAGTGTCTCTACCATTTTACCTACTCTAGCCAACAGATTTCTAATTTGCATCTTTTTGGCCATAGAATGATTATCTGATTAGTGTGATAGAAAACAACTGAAATTAAGATGAAATACAAGTAAAAAATGAACAATACTTATCAATACTTCATTTAATGATGATAAAAATAAAAGCAGTTATAAAGATTGAATTTCAAAGATTTGAAATTTACTAATTAAAGTTTAAACAAATTTTTTAAAATATTTTTTCTTCATTTGTTAATTTTTTTCGTATTCTTTAATTCAACTTATTTGTTAGATGATATCAAGTGAAAATGATGAGCAATGTCATTAAACAAAAAGTCAAGTCCCAAGAAAATTATATGGAATAAATGAAATTAGAAATTATACTGACTACTTTAATCTAATTCTGGCTGTTCTTTGTAAAATTTTAGTAAATCATTGCTAGAAAAATACAAATTAATTAAAATAGTATAAAAGTTAACAACCAAAAGAGCAAATTTGTTTTAGAATAAATAAAAAACATTAAAAGATGTTAGATTAATGGAATAAAAGAATTTGAATAATAAGAAAAGCAATTCATCACTTCTCTTATAGCATGATATATAAAATTTAAAAAAAAATCTTCCTCCTAACAATGTCCTAAGGCTAAAACTAGTTGAGAACAATTGAATATATATATATCTATTATCATACTAAAGCTGAGATTATCACCTTTTAATGTCTAAAGGCTTTTTTCTTGGTTAGTATAATGACATGAAAGTTATAAATTATTCCTTAGTTTTAGGATTACATAATGTTTGAAAAAAATTCCATTTTAATTGGTTCTAATTAGTCGTAATTTGCAATTAAGTCAAAAACTGAACTGTCCCTGTCTTTACATTCTGCATATCACTCTTTTCCTCTTTATATGCCAGTGAAGGGGGATAGGAGAGTGATTAACTGAGACACTTTTAACAACTCACCAGCATATAATGAAATTCCATGATCCATTTCAATTTAAATTAGGTCAAACTAGATATACCCAATTCGTTGAAAAATCCGTGTTTTTTTTTTTAATACAATTCTGACCTCAACGTTTGAAAAAAATTTACCAAAATTCAGGGAATTATCCGATTTTAATGAAATTTTCAGTGTTGATTTAGCAATGAATGAATTTTATAATGCATTAGTTATTTTATTTCAAAACTTTCTGATTTTTTTCCAGGTCACTTAACTTTGACCCCCCCCCCCCGCTGTTTTTGGGGTGCAAAATATCGGTGTGGTATATATGTGATTGATACTATTTTCTGCATAAATAAAAAGACAAAAGACCAAAGGTGTGAATAGAAAAATGAAACATTTTTTTTAAAGAATCTGCTCGGGTAGTAAATAAGTACCAAAAATCGAAAAATAAAATGAAAACAAAAACTAACAAAATAATTTTTGGAGTATTATTTGTATTATTCAGACTATTGTCCTCATTTTCATTATTATTTGTACAATGTTTCAGCCGATGTGCCCTCCGGCCTTCATCAAGTATTTCTTGTCGGAATTGGGAACTTTTTTTGTAATCGGGAGCCATCATGGAACTTTGAACCTAACCCTTTATTCAGTTCATATCCTGTTCTCATTCCACTAACCATATCTGGGGTACAGGTGTTAAACTGTGTTAAGCTGTCTTAATTATTATTCTATGTTACTGCAGCCCCTGACCAGGATTGAACCTGCAATCTAGAGATAACTGTCACTTAGAACTGTCTTAACCTAACTTCTTTATCAACTAGACTATGTGTCCAATTGGACAATCCAGTGTGAATTTTTTCAATCGCAAAAGTTACAATTTATTTTGTAAAAACGGATTTTAAGTAGCGTCTTGGCAGGCATCTTGATCGAAATTGACCGAAAAAATCGTTTTAAATGTATCAAAAATAAATTACATGTGTAATATTATTTTGCTTTTTTTACTGATGACCATTATGTTACTACTTTTCGACTTAGACAAAAATTTGACCTTAAATAATCGGTTTAAAAAATTTTTTAAAATGAAAAGCAGATAATATTTTGACAGACCCTACTCTTTTCCCTAATCCTAATCATCTAGTGAGAGCCTAATGGGTGACCCAACAGGTCATGTTTTGTCTAGTATATATATATATATATATATATATATATATATAATTTAGTGGGGAATTGGAAACAGAAGTTCTACAACCACAGACACTCATTTTCCAAATAATCTCTGAGAAACCAAATAGCTCTCTCGAGACTTTTTTGATTAAACCTGCAGATTGAATGGAGGATTCTAAAAAGATCCACAAAACCAAGCAACTTGGATAGCAGATGCAATTTGTGCCTGGGGGAGAAAATTCAAATCATAAAGTATAGAGAATGAGACAAACTGCTGAATCAGAGAAACGAAATTGTTGCAATATGCCGACACAAAAGCAGTTTCAAAATATATTAAAGCCCCTTATGAAAAATAACTCCCCCCTCCCCATATAAGGGATATTTAGTAGACATACAGGAATATGTAATTGTGCATGTCTACACTTAATAATCAAACCAGAATGTAAGTAAAGTTGAATTTATGTCATGTTAACTCG
This sequence comes from Doryteuthis pealeii, assembly GCA_023376005.1. Classification (NCBI taxonomy): domain Eukaryota; kingdom Metazoa; phylum Mollusca; class Cephalopoda; order Myopsida; family Loliginidae; genus Doryteuthis; species Doryteuthis pealeii. Next base: position 73,140,576 of record CM042150.1, read on the forward strand.
AGTGGGAAGATCTTACGATTGATGTTGTTTAGTTTATACCAATATTTTTGTAACATCACTACATTGTCCTAATAAGAGAATAGTATGGTTACCAAAATTATTATTAGAAATGTCTGAATTTGAATTAGTATAGATATGTACTATTGTCCTTGTTAATATGATCAGAAACCTTAGGAAACTAGAATAAAAACTATTAAATAATGGTCTTTATGTAGATGTCTGTAGGTACATATATAAAAATGTGTATGTGTGTGGTTATGCTTTTTTAATTTTTATGTATATGTATGGGTATATGTGCATTTGTGTGTGTATATATATGATTCTTCATTCAAACTATATGTGGAATGCATGCATGTATCTGTAATTGTACATATTTAAATCCAATGATTAAAACATGTAAGTAAAGTTGGATTTATGTCATGTTGATTCTGTCCATTAATTCTTAGGAGTAATATTGCTTGGTATATGCAGATATCTCTTCATGCAATTGCATGGTCCAAAAATAAGAATTATTTCGTTACCAAAATCTTTATAATGAATGTCTGATTTTGAATTGGGATAGATATGCATTTTCCTTTTTGATATGAATTGAAATCTTGGCAATCTGAGAGTAATACTATTAAATGATATTTTGTGTGGATGTCTGTGTATGTATCTGGGTGTGTGTGATTGGGTATATATATATATATGTGTGTATGTATATTGCATGGTAGTAGGGTGTGACTTGGGGAATGCTATGTCAAAAAGATTAAAATTTATGAGGTTTTGGTAAGGGAAGCACCTGGGGAAACATGGAAACTGTTTACTGAAAATGACCAGTTAAAAAATAAAAAAGTAATTAAAAAAACTAAAAAAAATTCAATGGGTCAGTGAGGCAAGGTGTCCAATCCCTAGGAATAATAAAAATTTATTGAAGGGACAAAAAAAAAAACCCACCCAGATTGAGACCACCTGGCTAACCTTGTCATAAACAGCAGATGATGATAAGAACTGTAATCGAAACCTTTCAGGATTTCCCAGAAAAATTGTATATAATGCCTCATGAATTTTCTGTTTACCATTTCCAATAAAGTCAGCAGTCGGATGATACTCATATGTATACACTGATACCTGTTGGTAGAAATAGTTCTATAACCACAAAATGACTGATTTTTAAGCCTTTTCTTTACCACACACACACACACACATATATATATATATATATATATATATATATATATATACTAATTGAAGTATCCATTTGCATCAAGTAAGGGATGGTTAGAATAACAGTGAAACAATTCCTTAGTTAATAATGAAGTTTTGTTAAGATTTAAAGGAGTGGTATTTCTTGATTTAACCATATCTGTTTTTTGGGGGGGTTTTTCCTACATAATCATTTTACATCTTTGTCTTGAGGAATTACCTATAAATCTAATTATTAACATTTAACTAAATGTAAAAATTATTTTAGTAAGACAAATAATTTGTTATATAATGTTTCAAATGAAGTCTTTTTATGTTTTTTAAGGAGAGTTGGAATATTTTCATTATTAACATCTATTTATAAATGGATTTTGCTAAACTGGTTAATGTTTAGACACATTAAAAATGCATGATACAAATTTAAATTTATAATTATTTTGAAACTTTTCAATAAGTTAGTAGGTATCTTTGTAATTTCACAGGTGATACACCTGAATCAAATAGTCTAAATGTTTAATGTATATTGATTAAATATTTGTCTAAGTATGATAGTAAATTAATGTTTGTAGTGTTTGTTTAACCTATAGAAACATTTCAGAAGTTGTTTATATCATTTGTCCTGATATAAACATAAAATGATATTTTAATTGGAAATGTTTGCTTAAAAGAGCTTTCTAATCTTTAAAGTTTCATAGAATAAATGCAACTAAAAATAATGTTTATCTTTTTGATGATATTACAATGATTAACCAATAGACAATATTAATATTTAATTTTTAAATATTATAGCTATAAAAGGCAGAGTGACCTATTGTTGGTATTAGTCGGACAGCAATGACGTATATCTCCTTTTCACTAGTGCGAGACCAGGGAGATTATTTTTTCATCTGACATCAACCATCAGCTCTCCACTTTACAGCACAGATCCAAACTGTACTACTCCTGCACTGAGTTGGTAAGGGCCAATATTGAACCTGGAACCTTGTGGTTCCAAGGTGGATTCTATATCTACCCTAAAGGAGGGATTTTAAATTCAATGATCATAAAATTATCTATTCCACTTTTTATTACAGCAGTAAAAACATGCAAGACACTAATCAAGATTTTGTGAGGACTATAAGTTAATAAACATCACAGAGAGTTTAATTCTCTGTTAGTCCTTATTTGTACTATAAATGTAAACACATAATTACAATGATGGGGGAAAAAGTCATAGGAAAAAAACATGGAATAACTTTGACTTTGGCTTAGAATTATTCAGCTAAATGTTTATTTTATATTGTTTAAAGATAAAGATTTTGTTTAAACAACTTGTAGTTGTTTTTAAATTGGGGGATAAAAGGGAGATGGACAAAAAGATATTTGTCAAATTAGTAAAATTGAGGTTATATAATATCTGCATGTAGACTGCTATAAATCATATATAGGGCTGGGTTAGCTCAGTTGGTAGAGTGTTCGGCTTGAAACCACAAGGTTCCTAGTTTGATACCAGCCCTCACCAACTCAGCGTATGAGTAGCACAGAGATCTGTGCGGTAAAGTAAAGAGCTGATGGTAGGTGTGGCGCTCCACCTCAAGACTGGTATATATATATATATATATATATATATCAGTCCCTCCACATGAGTAGAATGTGACACAAGGTCAATTTCTTAAGAGGAGTTTAACAGGTTTGAATTCAGAGTTTTCCTTCTCCTAGACTGGTTGCTTAACCAAGGTTAAAGAGCCCTTTCTACCCTACTATTTATCCATAGCTGCAGGGAGAATAGACGGATGCATACCTTTTCCAAGAGTATTAGTTCTATGTGAAATGCAAACAGCCTCGTCCAGGATTTGAATTCATGTTGACTGAGTCCATTACCTACAACAATAACCATTACACCACCATATATGTAGTAAAATCTCCCTCTCTTTCTTTCTCTATCTGTCTGTCTCTCACACATATGAACACACACCTGAGAACAAAATGGGAATAAATTTTCTATATTTTAAAATCTATCTAAAAATGTCACATTGTTTTTTGAGGTTGAAAAATGTAGACCAAATTTATAATTCATATTTTGGATAGATAATATGACCAGTAAATGGTATAAATTATATGTTGTTCATCTCAAAGAAGAACAGATTGATAATAATGCAAGAAGGTTATTTTTAGATATTTTTCTCACAAAGAGAAATCATAGTAAGTGAAATGAATATCAAATTGATTATTTATAAGGGTCACTATGAAGGTAATACCTACTATTTTATGTCAGCCTAAAATATCAGAGGTGTATGTCGGTGGTATGACAGTAGAGGTTGAATCTTCCAGCCAATGAAACCCATCATTTTTTGCCTTATTACATATACCAGTTGATTGGAAATCTGGTAAAATGATGTCAACACTTGCTAAGCACTTAGACCAAACAATGGATAAGAGCACAGTTAGGCAGTGGGTAATGCACTTCAACAGTGGTGATAGCAATGTGAATGACAAGCGGCATTCCAGGCAACCCTACACAGCTGTCATCCCAGATCAGACCATCCATGTAAATTGGTGAATTATGAGCAGGGAATTTGTGTATGAAGCTGAATGTCAGCTTCAATGCATTGGAAATCATATTGGCAATGTTGGAATATCACAAAGTTTGTGGTAGGTGGGTCATTCCCCCCCGGATGAAGAACACACAAGAACAGAGAAACCACTGAATGCAATTCTGTCAGGACTTGCTGAACCACTATCAGGTTGAAGGTGACAGTTTCCTGGACAACATTATCAGCCTGTACAACTGTCAACCTACAAAATAAAGATGAAAAATGTGGAAAGAAAAAAATTCCCAGCAGCAATACTGTCATTGGCACTGTGAAAATTTTTATGGATGTGGCAATGCAGACTCTTGTTCATTGTTGGTGAAAATGGACAACCAATTGTGTTGAAGCTGAAATGCTGTCATCATGCTCCCTCGATCTGTTGTTGTTTCCATAAAAATAAGTAAGAGGCATTACTTTCAGAACATTTCTTGTATAGTAATTATTGAAAATGATTAGAAAATATTGTAAAACAAAAGTTGTAATGACAAAAACTAAAGTGTGTGTGTGTGGGGGGGATCAACATTTTTAATTTTTGATGTTGTAGTACATTGAACAGATTAGTAAAAAGAAGAAAAAAAAAGAATTATTTTGAGTTCAAACAGTTTGGCTGAAAACTTGAAACAATGGAAATACAATTCAATTCTATCAAGTGGGTCTGCTGTGGCACATTTGGACAGCGGACATGTTAGAAGGATTTTCTTTCCAAGTATTATTTCTGATGATTGTGGAATCCACAATCAAAGATAAAACCACACAAGCAAAAGATTCGACAAAACATTCAACATTTATTATGAATATTTGAAAGGTATAATATATTAACCAAATGAAGGACTTGCTAGACAGGATGTGACACCTACAAGAACCAATAAAAGGAAAGGGGCTTTCTTGTCATTTCTTTTAAAGGGGTTAAGGAAGAAAGGCTAGATATATGTGTGGGTGGGTGAGAGAATGTTGTCTCTAACCCTTTCCATTAAAGTTTGGTACTTCAATCAAATCTCCAGACAGTGATTATTAGAGACATCAACAGCATAGGACTTGTTACCTTTTAGTTTGAAGCCATCTTTACTAGCAAACATCAAAGGGCTGTCAATGCTGTTGTCCTTCATATATCAAATAATATGGGATGGTAGTAAGGATTTGTTTATTCTAACTTCTTCTTCATCATAGGTAAAAGATGACATATAGATTGGGTAATAGATAAATAGGTAGATTGATTTTCATTTTACTTTTGTTCATAGGTAGCTTTTATCTTAACCATATACATATATATATATATATATATATATATATATATATATATATACATTATGTTTTTCTTCCTTTTTTATAATGTACAATTGCTGTAATGATTAATTATAAGTATTTTCTGGTCTTCAAAAAGAAGAATAAGAATTAATAAGTAATAAATTAGCACCATTAATTTTTTTCTTTGAGACAATGACTTAGAGAATATAAGTGTTGGTTGAAGTGTATCTTGTTTGGTAGTGATGAGTTCAAACCCTGCATTAGACAATATGTGAAAAATCATATTATCTTGTTTAGTATAAGAAGCAAGCAATATCTTGTGTTAAATTAATTACGAAGAATTAATTGGTATGAGTTTTGGATGACAGTATGAGAACAATCTATTCCTGTTGATTGATTATAGTGTTTGGTTAAAAACTCTAAGAAAGTTACCATCTATAACAGACATCTTAAGAAGGCCAGTGGGTGCAGTAGCCATGAATATAAAAACTAAGATGAAGATATTAATCTGAGTACATCAGTGAATAATATTGACAATTCTTCACCACAGATATTCAGACAAAAATTAATAAGAAATTTCTTTTGAATAAAAGTGACAGAAGCTTTTTCAAAATAAAGAAGCTTTTTTTTTTTTAATACAAAATATAGTGAGAATTAACTGCTGATAAAAAGGGAAATATTAATGTCGGATTTGAATATATCCTTTAACTGAGCCTGGAAAAGTGATAGTAAATACCCATGTCCATGTTTGTTTTTTCTGTAAATATATAGTATGCACACACACACACACACACACACACACACACACACACACACACACAGAATAAAACTTATTGAAAATAAAGAGTGATATATATATCATAATCTTTCTGCTATAAACATGTAATGAAGTAAAAAATCCTAATGAATTTCCCCTTGATACACCAGAATATAAAAGTCTTCACCTTGCAAAATATTAAGAAATACACACTGGAATATTATCATTCTAAAATTTAAGATTTATTTGCTTCCTAATTATTAGAGTCATCATGCTTGAATGATCAAGAATTATTGGAAAACATGTTGAGATCAAGGTTAGAAATGTTGGAGGAAGTGGAGAAGTAGGAGGAGGAGAAACAAGAAGTGGAGAAGTAGGAGGAGGAGAAACAAGAAGTGGAGAAGTAGGAGGAGGAGAAACAGGAAGACTAAAAATGCATTGATGACTTTGAAGATATTCATATTAATCCTATCTACTCATACATAAGCAATTATCTGACCATGATGTGAATAAAAACTTATGATCTCATTAAAATTTGATCTTCATGATGCAACTGAATCATTACTACAAGGTTCCTCTCTCTTTATGAAAATGACATTTTTAACAAATACAAAGAACAGAAACTTTAAATTGGATAAGTATAACTTATAAGGTGAAAACTGTATAGGCATACATTGTAGAGGGATTGGGGGAAGAAGCTAGGTAGTATAATGGTTATCAGTACAGAAATAATCAAACTAATTGTGGTTGCTTACTTTCACTTTGCACTAATGCCATTTGGAAAAGCATGAATCTGCTTTTACCTCCATTTTGTACATTAATAGATAATATTGACAAAAGTTAACATCTCATGATAGATGATAAAGAAAAGAGTGAGCATTTGGGCAAACAATTATTCTATGATAACCTTACCTGCCTAAGTAGTACAAGCAAAAAGCTTTTATGTCTATGATTATTTTGATAGAGGCCAATCACACTAAAGATAATAAGGATAATATATTGGTGACATTAAAAGCTTAGCATTTGATATATATATATATACATATACAACAACACCTTCATGCAATAAAACCCCAATTCAAGAAAAAGAACCTTAAGAAAAATAATATAGAGTTTTTAAATCCTGATCATGATTTTTATTATTTGTAGTTTATTAATTGATTACCTAAAATGTAAAATTCTTTGTTCATTAATAAGAAAGAGAAAGTATTTTAGATAATAAAGGCAATATTTTGTTGTATTTGTTTTACTCAAATTTAAATGTTTCTATTGGCACACATTTACTCCTTTTAAAAAATTAACAGCATTAATGCTTAATAATAGTTCAAATGAACTTTTTACATCACTTTTATAACTTTTAACTACATCTTATGAATCTGTTTTTTTGCATTATTTTACCTACTTACATTTTATAATCATATAAATTAAATATGAAAGCAAAAAAGTAATTAGTATCATTTTCAAAAGTGAGATTTTATTTCTACTTTAATATTGCTACATTTAGTTAAATGGTTTATCTTGTTACTAAATTATTTCTGTCCTGTCTGATTATTGTAACAATATTTCTTTTGCTAATTGAAACTTTTAGTAATAGTGATAGTATTGTAATTAATCACTGTTTAGTTCATATATATATATATCTGAACGAACGCACGTAATCAGAGCACGTGTGTGCATTTTCGCACGTAAGCAAACCCCTTTCCATGTCTGACCAGATATATCCAGTTTTTGCCCAGCTTTAACCCTTTAAGCTCCACCCCTTTCGCGTGTATTGGGTCACGTAGCCAAAACTATGTCATCATCATCTCTAACAAACTTTTCCCTGCCGTCATTCGATATTTCCGGTAAATTTGGTGTATTTAAGAAAGTCGTTTGCGATGACGAGGACAGTTCCAGCCAGCCACCAACAGTTAACGATCCTGATTCCTATTCTGAACAAATGGCCTTTCCTGATTCCTGACCGCCCTGCCTCTCTACGCTGCTGGAACGACCTGCCTTTCTTTGACGCTAGACGACCAGCCTCATTCTTCGTTGTGATGACACAAACATTTCCAGTCCAGCAATATCAGCCTTTTTCAAGGCTAAACAAACCCAGCTCTTTTCAGAGCTAACCAGTCGGCCCTTTTCACCTCAGTCTTTCCTTAACCACGAATGCGATCCTAGGGCGAAATCCCTAGAAGATCTGGATCTTACGACCAGATAGGCGTCCCTCGCCGACAGTACGCTAAGTCCTAGCTTGGTAGATCCGACTCGATCTTCCGCCGAGCAAAACACCTAGCTACTCGAGGCATTTGCGCACACGTACCAGCCGGTCTGAAATCCCGCATAACCGCGGCCAATCAGACCCAAGCAACGCACGTGCTAAGCGAACGGTCCGTCGCTGTTACATTTCACACTCGTACCCGAACAGTCCTCGACGGGACTACGACCGGAGCTCGCAGCCGATACAACCGCAAGCCGAGACCGTTACCGACCGACCACGACGTCAACCGAAACCCGTAGACGCACTGTATCCCGATTCCGGATTCCAGCTGCCTATCCGACAAACGACGACCTATCCACCCAGATTAACGAAGGACTGACCGAACGTTGAGCGACCAACCTCGAACGACGAAAACTCTCAACTTGCCGATTTACCTTTGTCAATTCTCGTGAATAAATTGACCACCTGGTTACTTCCTGCCATCTAAATCCTCTGCCTTTGTCTCGTTCATTGCCTCCAGTCGTTTCACTTATTCAAAAGTCTGTGGGGTCGACATCCTTATCGACCCCGCAACATATATATATATATATATATTTCAATAAAATATTTTTTTCTATCAACAAGACATTGCAATAAGATAGATTTTACAAAACAACATGTCATGTTAAAAAGTGATAATAATAAAATTCAAACATCCATTTATTTTTTGAGTGGTAAACATAAAATAAAATGATCTAAAAAGGCAGGGAATAAATAGAATAATTCAGCTGAGAAAATAATTAAGAAATTACAAATTTCAAAATAAAATACTCATATTATTATTAGTCATAAATAATTTTAAGAACAAAAACCCTGATCTGAAAATTTGCAGTGGTATAATTCTTTAATTTTTTGATGCCTAAAAAAATGTTAAGCTTTAAAATGTGTGATCAGAATAAACAGAATAAAAATTTCCTTAAGTGGACACCTTTAGTTTCAAATTCAAATTTTTACCTGAACATTAATAATGCATTATTTGTCAAAATTTTTGTTTAAAGTTGAAATGATAAAAAATGCTTAAAAAGCCATAAGTTCTTGAAATATTTTTTGTGAATAATTGTCTAAATAGATTCAATTTGAAACATTTATCAAAGAAGGTTTGTAGTAAATCAAATGTAACTTGCATAATTTTCACTGTTTAGAAATGACATAATAGTATTTTATATATTTTTCTTTATGTGTAGAATAATTAAATTTTCAGTTTATTTCCCAGTTAACTTATTTCCCTAGAATACACCAACTGTATTCCCTCCTAAGTGATAAGATTCTTTTTTCCAAAAATAAAGTGTCCTAATTATGACACTAAAGTAATCTAGAGTCACCAATTGTTGCCATTACTCCCAGGTCCACTTAGACCCGGAGTAGTAATACATGTTAGGGTCCTATTTATAGGTCAAATTAACAATGTTTGAAAATTATTAGTATTAGATAGATGTAGTATCCTAGCATTCAAGGTAGACACTTATTTCATATAGACTGGTGGAAGTAAACACTGCTTATTGTTGGGTTGTAAATAAAATATATTCAGATTCGCCATATGTTGTCAAAGTATTTTTATTCATTGACCCTTAAGAATCATCTGTAGCCATCCTTAATATAAATATAAAATATTTCACTGATGATGATGGGAAAAACTAAGAACATGAAAACAACATTGAATGTGATAGGACAGAAGAAAATTTGACCAGTGGAATTAAGAAGTTTATCTGGCACAATGAAGCAGTGACAACTGGCCAAAGATAGATTCAGTGGCTGAAAACTTTTGGATTTTATGTTGACAGGAAAGGATTACTCATGAAAGAGTTCACTGAAGATGACAACCAGCACAACATAGAATGAGACAAAGAAGATGAGTGCTACTGCTGCATTTAGTATGTCCTGCAGTACAAGACATTCTTAACTTTACCTAACATGAGAAAACTGATAGAATAGGAAATAACTGTGAATTCACTGAACAATTACTTCTTACTTCAGGTAAATATTTCTAACTCATGACAAATATTCTACAAGGTAAAGCCCCAACCAACAGAAAATTGCCAAGTTCATCACACATCTCCCAAAAATTGCCTTTGACTACAATTATCACAATGATACTGACAATTCCATCAGAGTATACTATGGAATTGTAAGTCTGCATACATCAGACAACTGGAAGAGGACTGACTAACACTTAAATGAGCCATAGAACTATCCACAAAGAGGAGACAGAATTTCAAATAAGTGCTCTATGTTTAAATAGTGAAAAAGCTGAAAGTGTGAACTGCATACATGCAAAACAACACAGAAACAAAAAAGAAAAAAAAATACCTCTAGACACAAACAAATAAACCTACAAAAGGTTCTATGGTAGGGATGCTCAATGCCTGACCTGGGGGAAAATGCAACAAATGTGGGTGGGCAGACCACTTCATTAGTGTATGCAAAACCAGACAGATAAACACATTTGCTGGAAAGTCTGATGTTTATAAACTGTGACTGAATGACACTTATGCCTTTACAATTGGCAAGGTGAGACTTAATGTCAAAGTCATACCTATAACCATGCTAGTAAATTCACGCACTAGCATAAACAGTGTTAACAGAAACACAAACTAGAGGGGAAAAATGCACAAGCAGCAAAGCTGACCCAACAAAGCCACTGCTCAGTTATGGCTGTTCCAACCCATTAAAAAATATTGGGAACTCTTGTAGTAAATGCTGAAACTGGTGATAAATGAATTGCTAAATTCTTTGTAAATAGTGTCAGCATACCATTGCTAGAAGTGAAGAAAGTGACATAGAATCAGTTCTTAAAAATACAGAACATTGCAAAGGTGAACATTGGGAGAACCTCCCAGTTGAAGAACTCAAAAGAAAATCTTTTAAAAATTTAATGATGTATCAAATCAAAAGCAGATAGATCAACAGACATGTCAGTAGCCTAACCTGTCCACCAAACCCTATTTAGACTAATAGAAAGGGTGGAAAATAAATAGAAAAGATTTGTAGATGAAGACATACTCAAATCTACTGAAGAAATTACAGAATGGGTCACCCTTATGATTATAGTACAGAAGGACAGGCAAAACAACACCAGGAAAGTGGTTTAAGGCATTCCTGGTATCATGAATAAATAAGGTAACATTGAATAGGCAACACAGATTAAAACATCCAGACCTTTTTGGTGGCACCAAATTGTTAGCAAGCCTGTTACATGAATCTAAGAAATTGGAGACTGACTGTCCTGTGAGCAGAACTGTCAATGCAGTCAAAGATTTCTGAAGAGGAAGGTAGTGATAATGTAATTGCAAGTAAAAAGGATCTCTTTATTATAGAGACTGAACAATCAGGATAGATGAGGATACATACTACTAGTAGTGGATTAAACTGTGGCATTACTAATATCTTGAAAACCAGTGGCTATGAGAGAAACTGATTTCCAAATCAATGAGAATGTTTAAGCTACTTCTCATACCATACAAGATGCCATTAATTGAATGAGTAACCTGCAGTTGTTTTCAGGAACCACAAAACCCACAGTAAGAGAAGATAAAGGCTCCAAGCAGTGGGAAGCCAGTCAAGCTGGAGAAAAAGAAGAATTAGATGTTTGTCATAAAGATGAAGAATACATTTACACATCACTTTAACTGTCAGATAACGAAGACCAACACATCTTTAAATCAAGAAGGAGACAAAAGAATCCTAAAGCCCAAGTATTAGTGCCTGGAGAGAAATGGAACCAGATTGTAAGAGACCCAGCTAAGCAAGAATCGTTGGAGATTATGTTGGCTTTCACAACTTCCAATTATAATTCATCATCAAACTCAAAGAAGACAAATCAAAACCATTAAAACCTGATGATATCTTTAAAGAAACTGAAACAAGTATTTATCAGAAGAACATGTAGCACTTTATCATCTTTTATAAGTATTATCTTTCAGCATGCCCTCTTATTCTGTTAATTGTAATTAAATATATTTTTGTTATCTGCCTTTCATTTATTCCCCTCTTCATTGGTTTCAGAAAAAATGAAGGCACACACCCATTAATGTCAGTCATCTTAGTATGTAACAGACTTATTTTCTAAGTTTATTAATGATTGAGTGTTTTTTTTTTAGATATTTAGTGAGGTTAGCATTGAGAATCTTGGAAGGGGGATTACATTTGTATTTTGCTATAGGAATAAGATGAAAAGTAGTAAGAAGCAAATGTCTGTTGCATACACTTAATATTCTTTCTAAGTTAGACATGAAGATATTTTTGGTTGAATTAACAGCTACACTGTGAATAAAGCAGTTTTTAAAGTTTCTGTTCTTTGTATTTGTTAAAAATGTCCTTTTCATAAAGAGAGAGGAACCTTGTAGTAATGATTCAGTTGCATAATGAAGATCAAATTTTAATGAGATCATAAGTTTTTATTCACATCATGGTCAGATAATTGCTTATGTATGAGTAGATAGGATTAATATGAATATCTTCAAAGTCATCAATGCATTTTTAGTCTTCCTGTTTCTCCTCTTTTTATGTCTCTACCTCCTTGTACTTCTCCTCTTCCTTTTTTATCCTCCTTCTTCTTCTTAACCAGTTCTAACCTTGATCTCAACATGTTTTCCAATAATTCTTGTTCACTCGAGCATGATGACTTTTTCAGTATTGCAGAGAGAAGATATTATGTCAGAAACCCTTTCACCAATCAAATACATCTATGCTTATTCTGTATTCTCTCTATTATTGTAGCCTTATGCATTACTAGCTCAAGTACCTGTCTACATAGGGTGATAAGTCAAGACTTTCATCAAAACTTGTAAAATGATTCTTAAGATAATTCCTAAGTACTGATGGTGAGTTGCTGAGTGTTGTTTCTGTCAGATTTATGCTAAACTGCTGGATACATACATGTCTTGAAAAGTCACGGAATTTGGGGGGAAATCATTATTTTAAGAGATTTTCAAATAATTTATTTTCAATTATTATTTTTGTAAGAAACCCCTCACAATAAATAAGGAACTTTTTAGAAAATGTTAATTAAAACCTTTACCTGGGTCCAATAAATATGATTACCAAATTTAGTAGCTCTACATCAAATGGGTTATTTATAGAAGACAGAGAAACTCTTCTTGATTATTAATATGCATGCATTATGTAATATTAATCATATCTATATTATCAATATAATGATTGTTTGGAAAATAAGAGGGGTACTCATGCAAACGTCATTCTCAATTTTTATGAGTCTTCTGTATATACTTATATAGATATAAGCAACTAGAAATGAAACATTATTTGTGTAATTAACATAATTAAAATACTCTTACCATAATTTTGGTAAGTAGAGAATCAGAATCTTTCAGTAATTAATTGCTTGTAGTTTTAATTCCTCAGATCATACTGCATTATTGAAAGTTTTGATTGTTATAAAATTGTAAAGTAAAATAATAAAACCAATAATAAATTGTCATAATGAAGACCATTTTAATCAATTTTCATTTCCTTTTAAATATTTGTATTGTTATTCCTAATTTCCATAAAATCCTTATCATTATGATACTTTTTATTCTTAATACCAGAAAATATCAGAAATTTTGTATTTTGATATTGAAATAAAATAAAAATTTGCGAAAGAACATTTTGTTACTTCAAATTTTGTTTTATTATTATTATTATTTTTTTAATCAAGCCATTTCTATAAAACTGATAAAAAATAAAGTAAATAAGAAATAGAATAAATAATTCAATTTATAGATTAAAGGTAATTCAATTTAAACAGCTTTAAATAAAAAATCTGCTGGCACCCAGATACATAAAAATCTCTTCACAGACTTTTCACATATTTTATATTGAATTCTTAGCTATGATTATGGTTTAGATTAGGAACGTCTTTTTCTGATGATTTTTTTTCTATTCCAGAAACAATAAAATATCTAAAACTTGTAATCATTTCTAAAATAAAATTGCAATCTGAATTCATTGCTTGTATTACAAAGTGATAAACTTTTGAATTGAAGCAAAAGTAATAAAATTCTGACTTTAGATAAAGTCAGAATTATATACAAGATAGAATAAGTTTTGCTATCAATAATTATGAGTTGCAGTGGTGAAAAAAATGCTGGGGGTGGTGTGTCAAGTGGGGGTTACTAATGTTCTATATCTACTTTTCAATTTCTTGATTGTGTATTCACCATTCACCATTGTAGATAGATGCACATAACTGTAAATTAAGGTTATGTTTACTGCTCTATCAAATATAGATACATTTTCAGTCCATTCAATTTATTGAAGGTGGTTTCATTTTTTAATATTCAATTTCTTAACTATGAAAATGACACCATTTATTATTTTGTTTTAAAATGGATTAGATGAGATTTAAAAAAAGACGCAATTAAGAATCTCTTAATCAATTGTGAAGAAAAAAAATCTGTTTAACTGTTAAAGTTAATCCCTATAATTGTATTTTTGCTGACTTTAAATTATTCCATTCAAATTCACAGCTTCTGTATTCATTTACACACACACACAAATGCACACCTATTTTAAATAATTGTTGAAAATTTGCATAAGGGAAATGAACAAAGGAAATTTGTATCCACAATGGAAATCCTAAGACATTTAATCCTACTTATAAAATGTAATTATTTATTCTGTTATTACTGTTTGTACATTTGATTTTTTCTTTCTGGTCATGATTACAATGATATTCAGCTCTTATTTATAATTATAATTTGTTATTTTACTAAATGCTTTTTGATTTTAATAATTTCTAATTAATAAATAAAAAGAGTTTGTGGTGTTAAATGATCTTATTTCTTGTAGTTAACAAGTTTTGGATGAAATTCTGTTAAAAAAGTTGCTTTAATTAGAGAAAATTATTTTATTTTGAAATCTATTAATCAAAAATGCTTCAATTATCTTTCTTTGGTGAAATAGTTTAACAACAGTTGTCTGTGAAGAATGGAAATTAGTGTTGTTATTGAAACTGAATCAGAAGAAGTAAGATATTTATTACCTTCTATCAAATCATGTTGAAGTCTTATTAAAAACATGTTTAAATGGGAGAGTAAAATATTGACAACAAAAAACAAACAAACAACAAAACATAAGAAATTTTTAACAGTTACACCCAACCATGAAAACCTATAAGTAAATTAATTCTTACTTATATCTACATAGCCACACAGTTTTGTTTTTTTTAAAGTAGCCGGTCAGATGAGGTATTCTGTGATTGACATATCAAAAATACACATCTAGGTAAGTGATCCAGAACACTTGTTGTGAACTCTAAAAACCTTTGTTAACCTTTTTTGTTAGTCTAATTGTTGATTAATACAATCAACTCCATAATAGAAACTAAATTGTTTTAAGTGTAAATTAAAAAAATCATAGGGAGAAGGTAACAGACAATCATTGCTTAGTTTTAAAGAGATGGTCCTAATAAGATATAATATGCTGACATCAATAAAATGTAGTCATTATAATGATTGAACACTTTGAAATTAACCTGAAACTATTAAAGTAAAAAAATTAATGTCCCAAAACCAATTAAAAAAATGATTTTAGTTTAAAAATGAAAATAACTTATAAGAGATTTAGAATAAGATAATTTATTTTACCAAAAACTAAAGCATGAATATCACATAGAAATATTGTTGCCATTCATGTAAGTAACAATATGGAAAATGCACAAATAATCTTTTATTTATTTAATTTTCCATTTTAAATAAAAATAGTTTAAAAAAATAGTTTCAGGTTAATGCAAAACTGCACATTTATTATAAAAATAGATTCTGTTGACATCATACATGTCCCCTCATTCCCCAGGGGATCATATCTTTTTAAAAGAACTCCCTATTCCATTCATAGAATATGTTAGATGAGATTGGTTGCTCACACATCATAGATGGCTAATTTATTACATATTTGTTTATAGGCTATGCATGCATGAATGTATATAAAAAAATCAATGTTTATTTGACTGTGTGGACATTATTGTTTCTTTGAATTTAATTCAAATGTCAAGTATCTCTCATTAGAAAAATGTCATTCAAAATGTATTGCACTCAAATACAAATTGATTATGTCAGATTGTGGATTGTATAGCTTCACTTTGATTTTCACTCTAAAATACTTATAAATGAAGAACCTTTTAAAAATGCATTCAAAATACACATAATAAAAAAGGCATTTGTGGTCTAGTTTCATTGGTTAAGTATTGAATATACACTAAGTAATTTAGGATGAATATATTACTATTATTTTAATGTATTGCTTAATTATACAAAAATATAGCAGATATGAAATGAATGTTTTCATACCAAACTGTGCAATGACCTATATAGAATGACCAAAACATGTTACCTCCTCTTAGGAGATGAAAACTTGCTGCCAAGATTTTGAACTAGTATAAAAGCAAGTTATACGTGACTTTCTTTGACAACTGGCATAACATGTAGATATGTGTTTGGTTTTGGGCCGTGGGCCAAACCAGGAACAACCATCATTCCTCAAACCACATAAAAAAGCATCTTCCTTTTATCCCAGCTTTTCATCACCTCTAAAGACAAGGCCATGTTTTCCCTGACAACATAAAAAAGCACACCTTACATGTTGTTTCTTCAGCCTCTAAACTGAAACACAATTATGTTTTGGTTGAGACATTCATCTTGAATCAATCATACAAACTCTTTTCCTCACAAGAAATGTCAGTTGTTATGTAAGGACTTCTTTTTATGTTTCTATGAAGAAAAATGAATGAATTTTATGGTCACTGACCATTTTTTTTCCCTCCATGTTTATCATTATCTATACTAACTTTTCTTCATGCTTTAAAAAAGATACTTTTTTAATTTACAATTTATTCTCTGTATGAATGAAAACTTTTCCTTCAATTTTCTTTTTTCATTTCAAAGAAATTTATTCTAGAACATTATGGAAGAACTGAACTGTGTTCAAGCTTTACTTCAGACTTATAAATCATCTTGTTAAAAGATTAATCAGACAAAATTACTAAATTTTTGTCTTCATTAAAACTTCATATCTTTATCTTTGCAAGCTCAACCTTTTGTATTTGTTATTAATTCTAAAGTTTTATTGTTGTTCAGAATCAGTTGGTAGAGCATCTGCCTCTCAACCACAAGGTTACAGGTTCAATATTGGCCCTCGCAAACTCAGCGCATGAGTAGCACAGCTAGGGCTCTTTATTATTGTTCAAAATATTGTCATTTTATTTTCTGCTTTGTCATGCTAAGGTGGCTATTAGCTGATATACCTATATACAGATAGCAGTGAAGTACAAAACAGTTGGGAACACAATATATCTCACCAATGCATTAATACTCTCTCTCTCTCTCTCTCTCCTTCCTCCCTCCCATCTATTCATAATGAATAATGAAAAATGCCTTTTCTTTTTTGTATCAATATTTGTTACATTCTAAATTTTACAAGTCTATTCTATTCTACTTATATTTTTTATTCAACTGCTATTAAACTAATTACAAGAATATTCGCTAACATATTTTCAATGTACATTAAATGAATAATGCATAGGCATAAGTAAATATTTTAAAAATTCTTGGGCATATTTTACAGTTGTATCAATGAAAATAATCCTGGCTTATTTAAAATTGAACAAAGTTTATTATAAATGTTTCAATTTTTACTCCGTTGTTTGCAAATAAAAATGTTTAAAAAACATTTTGGTGATTTTATATCTTTCAAGAAAATTCAAAGATTCATAAATCTCTCATCTTACAAACTTGGTCTTCTAAAAAAAGTCTAAAAATTGATTGTCAAGATTTTCATCATTATTAAAAGGGAACACAGTATTTAAGTACATTTCTGAAGATTTTGTGAAAAATAATATAGAAAAATATTAATGAAGATGTAAATAAAATGAAACTAGAGAAATATAAGAAGAGATAAAAAATTTAATTCAAAATTCATAATCATCAGAAGCCCAAGTTCATAATTTGGTCATCATATTACAAAAAAACACTACTTTTAAAGAGCTACCTTGTAAACTTTAAGATTATATACAGTATTTTATCTTATATAGCAAAAATAAAAATGAAACATCTCTGGAACCAAACATAGAATTGCAAATATATATACATATATTTCTACATGTCTCACCTTGAAGACAAAGTTTTCAATATCATTAAAAAAAAACACCATCTACGTTCATTATGTAGATGATATTCTCCTCCTCATCAATAGCATGAATGAACTCCATGAACTTCAAAGAACCTTAAAACAAAACTCTGTCCTTATCTTCAAATATGAACTCAACAATAATAATCAACTCCCATTCCTCAATGTATTGATAGACAATAACAGCAATGCATTCACTACTTATCCATATAAAAAACTGACAAGTAACAATTCCTGTATGCCCGATTACAACAGCAAATGTCTCGTACAGTACAAAAATGCCATTGTAAAAAACTTAATAAATCGAGTAAAACTCATTTCCTCCTAAAAAAAATATTCTTTTCTGAATTCAAAAATATTAAACAAATTCTTGTCAACAATGAATTTCCCAATTACATTGTTGATGAACAAATCTGACAAACCATTCATAACATTAACCACAATGAAAAAAATACTACACCCAACAGCTTCAATCACAACATATATTATTGCAATCAGATGCACCAAAACTATGAACATGACAAAACTGCATTAAAAAAATTAATTGGTCATAATGTTTCTTCCACTGGTCCCAACAACAAAGTTAATCTAATCATCTATTACCCAAAGTTTAAAACCACCAACCTTGTCACCAACAATAACTCATCCCCCAAAACTAGTCATCTTAAAGAGACCAATCTTGTGTATAAATTTAAATGTCCAGTAGGAGACTGCCTCTCCAAATTTGAAAGCACGTACATTGGTCACACAACGACTACTTTGTCACGCCAGTTAACACTACATTTAACTGATAAAAGCTTCATCATGCAGCACTTAAAATCACATTCATGCCCCCCTCTAATTACCAGAAAGTTCTAACTGAAAACACAAATATACTGAGTGAACAGCAGCAGGTGAAAGCCAACCAAAGATGCAAACATCAACAGGCAAGATTTTGGCCTCCGTATTTTGGGATGCGCAAAGTATTTTGTTCATAGATTACCTTGAAAAAGGAAGAACCATCAATAGCAAATATTATATAGCATTATTGGTGCGTTTGAAGGAAGAAATCACCAAAAAAACGGCTACAAATGAAGAAGCACCCACCCTATTCTCCAGATCTGGCCCCCAGCGACTACTACCTGTTTACAGACCTCAAAAGAATGCTCCAGGGAAAGAGATTTGGCTCGAATGAAGAAGTGATATTGGATACTGAGGCGTATTTTGAGGCCAAAGACAAATCGTTCTACAAAAAAGGCATCGAATTGTCAGAGAAGCATTGGAATCAGTGTATCACCCTAGAAGGAGACTATGTTGATAAATAAAGTTGAATTTTGCCTAAAAGTTGTTTTTTTATTAGTTAGGCCCGAGACTTATTGAGTGATGTGTTATATATATATATATATATATATATATATATATACACAAACACATAAGGAGTGAACTAATTTTTGGAATGCTACATATTCATACTTTTGATTAGTGAGTTTCAATGCTGTAGAGTTTGGTAATAAATAATACCTAATGATATCTGTTTTGATTGTATCATGTTACACTAAGAATAACAAAATCATGGTATCATTAGAAGAAAAATATTGGTAGGAGTTTACTTATGTGCAGATTGACTTTTAAAATATCTATGAGTACTTCTGTGTATACACACCCATATATATATATATATATATATATATATATTATATATATATATATATAAGTGTTCATAAGTGTTTGAAGAAAGATATATTTGCGTCTAATCACTTTTCTTTAGAGTTAAAAACAGGAACATTACACAATAAGAACCAAATTTTATTGTCATCAACATAATAAGATATTTATTCAGGTTTTGTGATTATGAATGCTTTTCTTTTAGTGATTCTGAAGTCACCTTTTTGGGGGAAGATGAGAATACAGCCTTTTTTCCATTTCTCTATTGTGTTTTGTTTATACAGTGCATTGCATAATTGAAGAAGTATGTCATCAAATTCCCTTATCTTCCACACTTCAAGAAGTATTTCATCTTTTCTGCTTTTGATTGTTTTTAAACCTTGTAAAGTTCATCCTCTGTAAAGTGTCCTAGTTTAATGTCTTGTAGGCTATCAATGATTATTTGGATATGTTCATCTATAGTTTTAGGAGGGTTTCCAAGCAAATTCTTTAAGTCTTCTTTCCAATTTGGAAGTCTATCTTCTTGCCTGGCAGCTTTTAGCTTTGATCTTGAGGTGCTTTTCCTACTGCTAGTTTCATTTACTGTCAGCAATGCTAATAGAGATTGTCGATCTTTTACAGAATTTCTGATTTTATTTATTTGGCCTTTGATTTATACTAGTTGTTTTTTTTTAAATGTTTAAGTTAGTTCAATCTGTGCTTTCTTAAGTTTCTGCACATTGGTATATGTTTTTTTAACTATTACATAGGGATGCTTTTTATGTTATCTCATTTTTTTCTAATTGCTTTTGACTTCTAGGGAATCATATATTTGACTCTTAGTTTGATTGGTATGCATTCAGCTGCTGCTTTTAAGTGGTCAATAACAAAGTTTTCATATTCATCATTTGAAGTATACCTTTCTAAAATCTTCTGAAGATTATTAAATTTGTTTCTTACTGTTACCAAATAGTAATTGCATATATCACTATTGGAAAGTGAGGACCAGTCATATCATACAGATTTACTGGTTTGCTTCTTATTTCTGCATAAAATCAATTCTGTGATCAGTAGTATCTACTGATCACAGAATTGTCTCAGAAAAAGAAAAGTATGTCTTGCATTTCATAGCACTGTTTATCAACTTCTTATTTATTAATATTTAATCTACCTGTGTTATTTGGGTAGGTATGAGTCCATAGTTTACCCTTCCTTTTCTGATATTTAGTGTTTAGGAATACAAGCCTATCTCAAGAGAAAACTTGGCTAGATGTTCATTTCTGTTTGGGGAGTTGTGAAAACAGAATTTATCATTTGAAACAGCAATTAACTGGAACTTAATCTTACCTGGATGATGGATGTAAATATTAGAGTCCCATATCATATTTTATACAATAAAACACATTTTTATGGGTGAGCTATTCTGTACAAGCACCTGAATCTCTCTCTCAGCAGTTCTAGTGCAAATATTTTAGTTTTTACATATCCTTTAACTGACAGGAAAAATCAAACTAAAAAGATATTTAAATTATCTTTTATGGCTTTATTTTTGTTTATTTGCAGATGTTTGGAATAAATAGTTTTAAGCTTTAAACATCTGTGGTGTGGCATTTACAACTAAATCCTATTGCATAAAAAGTGATAGAGAAATCAAAGCATAAATAAATTTTCTTAGAAAAATAAAGAAGGATACTTCATTTAGAAATCAACAAGAAAATATTGCAGCTAAGAAATTATTAATGGAGTCAATCTCTTTTATCGAAGGAAATTTGAAAATAAAAAGTTGATAAATATCATCATCTTTTATGATTTTTACAAACAAAAAACCAAAGTAGATTGGTTTTGGTTTGTTTTGTTTTATGGCATATCAACCTAAGTGGGTAATTTAATGCCAACAAAGTTTTGAAATGAATTCATTCTTAATGGATACTCAATTTTTTTTTATAAACACATTTTTCTATTTAACCCATAGATGGGACCCTAAGTATGACCACTCCAGGTCAGAGTAGACCAGAGAGCAATGGTAATGAAAGGGTGCTCCACATTCCCCAGAACTGGAACCTCACCATGAGATAGATTTTAGCATCATCCCCAGGACATGAAGCCCCTCAGCCACAACCTTCTAGCACCCATATGATAAAAAGGGTTGGGACTTGCCATAAGGGCAATAGGGTCGGGGCAATCATATAGGTGCTAGGAGATGTTTTTAATCCTACATTTCCAGTTACAATTACTGACAAATATTTAAATACAACTGACTTTTCATGTATTTTTGTTTATTAACCAAATTAAGATTGTGTGCATAATTATAAACTCACAGCAGAATTGATAAATGCTGTGGTTTTTGCATCTTGGTATCATGAGTTATGATTGATAATCATTAAGGTTGGAAAATGAATCAGACAGTAAGGAATAAATTGAACTTTATAAAAATTCACCAAAAGTTTTTTTTTTTTGTCTATTCTTGTATTACTCAAAAATTGCTATGGTTGTGGCTATCAAATTTTCTATGGTTACTAATCGGGCCTCAAAGGATGTTCTTAGTCTATTTGATTTTTAACAAGGGGTCTGATTTACAAGATGAATATAATGATAAACTGTACCATTACTCTGTGTCCATCATAATGTTTATTTTGTTTAAAATCATAAATCTAAAAGTTTTCAACCTTTTTTCAATTATTTTTTCCTATGATTTTTCCCCATTAAGCCTCTTAAAAAATTATGTTGTATTTACATTTGTAGTATGTGCAATGACTACCAAGATTCATAAATATTAACCTCTTGACAAGATTTATTAACTTTTAAGTCCTCACAAAAACATAGTTTAGTGCTACTAATTTAACATCCCAACTAGTATTAATAATTCCACTATATTGTATTGAACAATCAAAAAGAATGCCGCCCTGTTGGGTGGGGCGTTAGAATGCACCGACTGCACCTCTGCAGAGGGGTAAGACTCCCCCAATGGGGCCACCTGTTGGCCGTGGGTGGCAACCTGTGATGCTTAAGGATAGAGCCCAGGTGGATGAGCAGTTCATGACATGCAATACTCCACTTTGGCCCTATCTTGGGCTAGATGGGCGGTCGGAGAGGCCCCCTCCGATCAATCGGCTGGTCACATCAAGCCCTAGCACCTATATGATTGCCCCGACCCTATTGCCCTTATGGCAAGCCCCAACCCCTTTTTATCATATGGGTGCTAGAAGGTGGTGGCTGCGGGTCTACATCTCCTGGGAATGACGTTAAACTCTACCTGATGGTGAGGTTCCAGTTTTGGAGGTTTGGGGAATGTGGAGCACCCCTTCATCACCATTGCTCCCTGGTCCACTCTGACCCGGAGTGGTAGTACCTGTTAGGGTCCCATCTATGGGTTAAATAGAAAAATGTATTTATAAAAAAATTGTATTATCCATTAAGAATTGATTTATTTCAAAACTTTATCGGCATTAAATGACCCACTGAGGTTGATATGCCATAAAACAAAACAAACCAAATCAAAAAGAATGATAAAACAAATGACAAAGAAAATTAATAGCAATTCTTCTTAGATTATTGGCCTCTTGTCAATTGATTGAATGTAAATATATGGTAATCTAGAGTCTTTCTTGTTACTAGCAACAAAGTTTGGAAGAGTTCTTGAATGATGAAGATGTATTTCCAAGAAAGGAATTAGAGATAATGTTTTAAGCAATAATAATAATAATAATAATAATAATGATAATAATAATAATAATAATAATAACTGCATCAACCTTTTTCCTTAAAAATTCTTCTATTGGAATAAGCTAAGTTAAAAATATTTGAATCCAAAAAACCAGAAACATTTGCCTTTATCTGATGAGCAAACATTTAAGTGTAATATCAGTTGCAATTTTTTTTTATCCACAAAGTTAACAGGTACATGGAATAAGATTTCTTTTTTTAAATGAATAGTCCCAGTTTTAATTGGAAATAAATGCATACTTCTTGGAAGCTTAGAAAGAAATTGGAGCACCAGTATCTGTTGCAATTACTTTCTTTCTCAAAATATTAATAAATAATTACAACAACAAAGAGAACACCACCCAACAACATTTAGAGATATAGAAGTATATAAAATATATTTGTACACACATCCACACACATACATCTTACAATGATGTCTTTGCTACTTTTTAAAACCAGGGTACAAACAAATCCTTGGTTACCACTGGTTGGAGGAATACACTGAAGATCCTACCAGATTTTAATACAGTACTATCAGAATGAGGTCAGTAGCAGTCAGTGTCTGTGTGCCCAACAGTTATATTCCTACCCATTTTCCTCATTACAGCAGCACAGATGTCTTCAGTCAGAGTATATGACTTGTCAAGGCCACTCCTACACAAAACCACTACCAGTTTGTTGATCCAGCCAGGTTGGTTAATAACATTATCAAAGGGGTGAAATGAAACCTGTTAAAAATTACAGAAAATGTTAAATTAAATTCTAGGCAGACAAATAAAGGAATAAATTGTTAAATTAAGGAATTAAATCAATAAATCTTTTATTGTAATTAATAGATGGATAGAACTGTACAGTATTATCCATAAATAAGTACATCCCTATCAATATTTTGATAAAAAATTAAGTTTCTTCTAAATAAAATATACACAAATTTTATTATTTCAGGGAAAGTGAATTCATCATCATCATTGTGCTGTGATGACAGACTTTTTCCCCCAAGCATCCCTATCAGTCATTGTCCCTAATTGGTCTTCCACACATCATCTAGAATCTGCACAGAGCTGATTGATGTAAGTTTTTGTTGGTTGGCCTATGTGAGTGCGTCCATGTGTAGGTTTCTATAGGAGAATGTCACTTATAAATTCATCCTTGCTTCTTCAACAATGTTTATCTCATCTGGATGGTTTGTGTAATAGGAGGCAAGTGACTGTACAGATATTTTCTTGTGGGATGCTTCTTCCAGGATTTGTTCAAGACACTACACAACATTCTTATGTAGCTCCCATTTAGCCTTTTCTCTAAGAGCTTTGTTTGAGTCCAGTTGGTACAGTCATATAGTAGCAGTGATATGGCTATGGCTTGGAAGAATTTTTACTTTATCTTAGTGAGATTAGATTTCCATATGATCTAATAATCTGTTTATAACAGTCCATGCTTTTTCTTATGTGTACATTGACATTGCCTTCTGTAGATGAGATATTGCTACCTAGGTAAGTGAACTGGTGTACTAATTTTAGAGGCTTACCACCCAGTGTGCAGATACATCCATCTTGTTTAAAACAAATAAACTAAGTTTTATCTGAGTTCACATAGAGGCCAATGCTTCTTGCTGCCCTCTCCAAGCTATGCAATAGTGATTCTACTTGTGCAGGTGTATCTGCTAAAGTGCCAGATCATCTGTGTAGTCTGCATCTGTAATAGTCTGAATAGAATATTGTTGGCTTCTTACCTTTTTTAGGGCAAAGCTTTTTCTTTTATGGGATCTGATGATGTTTTGAGTATTATAAATAATGAATCTATTTATAAGACTACCATCTATGTCAAAGAAATCTGGGTCACCATCTGGTGAATGGCAGTAAGGGTTATACCTCTGTAGTTCTTAGTGATACTGAGGTCGCTTTTGTTAAGGGATGGAAGGATGCAGTCTTTAGTCCATTTCTGAATATTATTAGATATATAATTATGTCCAAAATCTACAGCAGTTAAACCAAAAATGCTAATATGTAACAGTCCAAAAATAAGTAATAAAAATTTATGCAATTTTTTTAGCTAACAGAGGTATGGCAATTTTATTTTTGGTTACAGAGTTTAAATGCTGTAGACTTTGGTAATAAATAATACCTAATAATATCCATTTTGATAATATAATGTTTCACTAGAAATAATAAAATTCTGCTATCTTTGGTTTAGAAGAAAATTAGTCTAAACTTATTCAGTTAAAGAAATATAAATACTTTTGTTTTGAATGTATTAAGAGGATTACAGTCTTCATCTTTATTATTTCATAGTCAAATGTTTAAACATTTCATTTAAAATGTTTGATTCTGAAAAGAAAAGAGTTAATGCTTACAATCATAATAATCTTTATCAAGATTACCTTAAACAGTCCTAGTTATGCTTAATTGTATTTGGGGAGAAATTATGCTTTCGTGATTACTCACAAACATATCCATTGAAACATTGGCAAAAAATAAATAAAAAGAAATAGATATTGGTCAAAATAAATATAGAGTATACCAAAGGCATTTTCACTTTTTACAGACTTTTACTCCAAAGATTATTTCATGTACACATCTAAAGATTATATATGATCCCACAATATTATCATCATCATCATCATTATTGTTGTTGTTGTTGTAGTGGTGGTGGTAATGGTAGTATTCAGCAGCGCTTTTGGTTTCAGATGTTATAATGGCAAATACAAGTATTGAGATTCTTGGGGCATTATTTTAATCTGAAGTTGCTTTCAGAATTCAGGTAGTAAGAGGAAATAATACAATATCTGGTTGCACAACCCAAAATGGGGGTTTAATTGTTTTAAGAATGGTGACATGTTCCTTGAAATAAAGCTCAGAATTAGATTACCACCAATTATCAATGATGATGCTTTAAAATGTAAGATAGAGGAGAAGCCAGCACTCAAACAATCTCAGAAGAGTTAAGATCATCAAAAGATATCATATGACAGGATATTCCCTATGAACTCAAAGTTGATTCAAAAATATGATAATACATGAATACCCATGAATATTGAATATTCATATCAACAAGTATCATATTATCTATAATTAAATTTAAAAAAAATCTGATTATCAAATATCAAGTTTTTATATGGCAGCCATTGATACATGATAAATTAAAGAAATTCTAAATTGTTATAATTTTAATATGACATATTTTACATAAATTTGTAAATTCAGTTTCATGATATTCTTCTACTTGAAAATAGCATAAAAAATGAATATCCATCAAGATTATAATAATGATAATCAAATTTATATCATACATATTGATGTCCAGAAAGTGTCATTTTCTCTGTCATTTATTACAATAGTTTTGTCCTTTCAAGCTTATAATGTTGTTGAATATGAGATACTTGATTATTTATCTTGGGGAAAATATCTGTGCCATTAGATTTTCTATATTAAATAAACCTTGTTATTATGGAAACCAAAATCAGTAGCAGTCAATATTAAAAAAAAAAGATTGTGCAAAGTCTCATGCAATTAGAAATGTATTTTATTAATATAAGTAATATTAACATTTTTAATAATGTTGATACAAAACAAAATCTATGCCTAAACCTCACATAATATATTGTTGCTCAGGTTTGAAAATTAAAGACTATGTTTTTACTAGTTTATTTTGTCTTTTGTTATGAAAGTAAGGTAAGTAAAGTCGGTGGAGTGACCTATTGTTGGTATCAGCCAGACAGTGGCTACACCAGGGAGACTGTCGTGTCTAAGGTAGCATACAATTAATACAATAGTGAATATTAATCAACATTTTCCTAATAATTACATGTTAGACTATGAATTATTGATCTACCTTGATATGTAGCTGCATCAATAAATATGTAGCCTAATGTATAAAAAAAAAACATGTATTTTAAAGAAGAAATATTATTTTTAAGAATTATCTCCTTCATTGTCAATACACTTATTTTTTTGTAAAATAGATCAAACATTAAAGAGTTAAAATTTCAGATCAAATTTTAGCTGATAACAACAGGACAGTCTAGGGATTTTACAAGTACACAGTGAGATTTGCATTTAGAAAAGAGTGAACAAAAATATACAAGTTGGCCAGTTACAAATGTTTTGTTAATTTACAATGAGCTAAATAAATTTTAAAAATACAGAAAGGTTGATTTCAGAGCCAGTTGGCAAAAATCTTACAACTACATCAGAACATTTGGTATTTACTATTTCTCTAAATGTTTGAGATGAGGCTTGATGATTAGTATTATCTGCGTTATTCGGACTATTGTCCTCATCTTCATTGTTATTTGTACAATGTCCAATTGGACACATGGGCTAGTGGATAAGGTAGTTAGGTTAAGACAGTTCTAAGTGACAGTTATCTCAAGGGCAGCAGTAACATAGAATAATAATTAACACAGCTTAATGCCCCTACCCCAGTTATGGTTAGCAGAATGAGAACAGGATACCCCGTGGACTGAATAAAGGGTTAGGCTCAAAGATCCGTGATGGCTCCCAATTATGACAAGAAGGTTCCTGATTACAACAAAAAAGTTCCCGAGTCCGAAAAGTCCGAAAGAAGGTTCCCGAGTCCGAAAAGAAGGTTCCCGAGTCCGAAAAGAAGGTCCCGAGTCCGACAAGAAATACTGAAGAAGGCTGGAGGGCATATCGGCCGAAACATTGTACAGATAATAATGAAGATGAGGACAATAGTCCGAATAACGCAGATAATACTTTGGTATTTAATATAGAAAGGACAATGACCATTGCCTAGTTAATCTATATGACAAGAGAAAATGCAACAGTTCAATTTTGTTTATTTCAATTTGTAGTACTGCACCTGCATAGTAATGATTTTACAATCCTTTATTCATATCCTTTTATTTACTGATATGCAGTGCTAAGTAGAAGTTTTGTATTAGTATCTTACTTTCTAGGCAGTCTATTCCCTTAAAGATTACTTTTTAGGATCACATTGGGACTTGCTTCCAAAGGATATTATTCTATGTAGTTTAGTCACTACTCTACTTGGTATTTTTGAAATATTTCCTTCTTTTTTTTTTTTACACTCAACCTTTTGACAACATTGTTTTAATCTTTCCTTTTGTTTAATCTTTTGTTATGACATTGTTATATATATATATATATTATATATATATATATATAAATCATGTGAAACATATCCTATTTGTTTGCCTTGTAATAATTATTCCTTGTTATTTGTCATTACTTATTGTTTGTGATTTTAACATTGTGTTGGTAAGTAAAT
This sequence comes from Doryteuthis pealeii, assembly GCA_023376005.1. Lineage (NCBI taxonomy): Eukaryota > Metazoa > Mollusca > Cephalopoda > Myopsida > Loliginidae > Doryteuthis > Doryteuthis pealeii. The sequence goes on from CM042150.1 coordinate 73,169,275, forward strand.
ATGTTGTTGCTTTTCCAATTATCATTTTAATCAAAATATTATTGTTGATTCAAAAACTCTGGTGTCAAAAATTGTGGGGTCACAGATCTTGACACAAACACATTTTGAGTTCACTCTGACTTCACAAAACAAACCAAGTCTTTTATGTTAAACTGAATTTTGTGATTGGCCAGGACAGACAAGGGACGGCTGAGAATTTGCATATTCCACAGTTTATAAAATCACTCATTCCACTATCACTTTTTTTCTGCTGACAGCACACAAGTCTTTCAAGTTAAGACCTTATTTTTCTGGCACTCAACAGTGTGTGCACGCTAGTCATGGCTTTTTTGTCTTTGCCATAGAATTCCATTTAAAGCATAACATTACAACAACATTCAGATACTGCTACTACCTTCTTCATTCCTTGTGCAAATATAAATTACTTCATTGGTAGGATTCCACTTAGCATATTACAATGGTAAACCACAAATCCAGAAAATTGGATAGATCAAGGAAAAATAAAATACAGAAATTTAACTTAACTTTCAAAGAATTTATAATAAAAATAGTAATTCTATATTTGATCTGTTATAAAAGAGAGAGAGAGAGAGAGAGAGAGAGAGAGAGAGAGAGAGAGAGAGAGAGAGAGAGAGAGAGAGAGAGAGAGAGAGAGATGAATTCTGGGATTATAATCCATATGATAATCATAAAGATTAGGTGCAAAGATTATATAAAATTCCATCTGACTAAAAGAATAGACTATTACAGAACCTTCTTTATTGTATTTACTTGTGTATAATTTGAGAAACTTAATACAAAAAGTTAAGCTCAAAATAGGTGGAGGTATACTTAAGTCTAAAAAAAGTAATATTTTTACTATATTATTATAAAAAACTAAATGACATAAAATCATTATTTCTTTATTATACAGAAGATAAGGTAAATTCAAACTAAATCTAATTTTAACTTTAAATTAACTTGAATTCATTTAAACTAAAATTTAACAAAACTATTTGAAATGGGTCAAATTGTTGGGATTAATGAAATTTAAAAAAACTTCAATAGAAACTGTTTGAATATTTTTTGCCGTGACAGTCAGAGTGAGTAAAGTTTACGGTTAGAAATGAGTGTGCAAAGATTCGGTAAAGTTGGAAGGATTTGTTCTCCTTTTTCCTTTTATCTTAGAAAAAAATGTATTATGTATATATAAATATCATTTTCCCCTTTTACTGTGACTGATAGACAAACAACAAACCAGCAAATCAACAAAGTGACTTGGATGTTTATATAATATGAAAAAATATGTTTTAAAATTAACAGCGATATTACACTGGTTTCATAAAAAATATAAAGAATTATGACTGTACTCAGGGACTGATTATATAAGAATATAAAACATCACTGATTTTGAACCCTTAGAAATATGAAGCCTCATACCTGTGTCCCCAGTTACTTGTTTAAAAAATTGCTGAAAATGTAAAGCATTGTAATTGTTATTTAACTGCTTGATTGGCTGTATTGTTGCTAGGAAATAGCAAGTTAGAAATGGGAATTCGCTTTCAATAATTCATGCTGCCCAACTATATATACTTCTAGAGAGTGGGACAAATACTGGGCATTTAGATTCTAAGGATGTGGGTAACATTATAATCAAAATGGCATTGCAAATATACTAATCAATTTTTTTAACAAATTCATTTTCATCTGCATTGTCTAATTTAAGATCACTGTAGGTTAAATTAAGGTGATTTTCTTTAATCAAATTGAAATATTTCCGCTTTTTAATATCAGAATTGTAATGTTCTATGATTCCCCAAAGATACAGAGAAGGAAAAATACTTTCATGAAATAAGACTGAAGGGTATAAATTTCAACTTGAATATTGTAATTATTAAATTAGATGCATTTAAAAAATTCATCTCCCTATCTTCATTAGAAATTATTACAAAAACAGAGAGTTCAATAGACAATAAAGGATTATCATAAAACTGATATAAAAGGACACATATTAAATGGGGTTAGAGAGGAAAGCATGAAATCCAGATGGGATATTTTTATCTATTAATTGAAAAATAAAAATAACCTTGGAAAATGCATATCAAAGGTTAAATGATTGCATAACCCCAATTATATACTTAAAATATGTTGACCTATTCTTTAAATAAATTTGTCTACTTCAAAATGCCAGCAACCAAATCGGTTCTAAAATTCTAAAAGCATTTTTGAACATGATATGTTTATTGAAAGCATAGAAATAATGACGCTGCCACAAGCTAATATAGATGCAGGATTAAAAAAAGGAAAAAAAAAAGATGTTAGCCAAGAATCTTGAAAATGTTATCATAATGCATAAAATGACATATTCTATATTTTCAAGATCATGTAAATTGATTATAAAACAATGATTGTAATTCCTTTTGTAAAGAGTTTTCTTTTAGAAGCTATAAAAGATCATATGCTCTATATATGTAAGATGTAATGTCTATTTGTACTAAAAATACTGAAACAAATTATAGATTCATAAAATCTTTAAGAAATGCTTTGTGGCAATATTTTGAATTGGGATGTTTTTAATCTTTCAAATTCATTTCCTTAATAGATACCTTTCCAGAAAAAAAAATTTTTTTCACATTACTATTAGAGTTCTCCAAATAAAATTAATGTATTTAAACTTAATCCTTTTATTTTATTTTTTGTTAATTGAGTTTTTGTTAATGCAATTGTTAATTCAAGGGAATTATTATAATTGATACTAAAAATATTTATTTGCTTTTTCATTTTTTTTTAGATAAAAATTTGATAAGATTTTTGCAGCTTTACATTACTAATAAAATACAGTCAGTATTAAACTATCTCCCCATAGAGACAAATGTTTAGTTTAATATGGAACCCATACATGTATGCATAGGAAAGTGGGCATAAATTGTCCAGTTCCTGTTATTAGTGTCACAAATGTTTCACACATACTGACCTACTCCTTTGATGCAATGGAACATACTGCCCAGAGTCAAAGTCTCAAATCAGGATCATATAATTCATATTGTTTTTCCTACATGACTGATCGAAATGAACAGATACTACATTCTAATCTCAGCCCAAAGTCTACATGTAAGCAAATTAATTTGAATTGGTGAATATTTGATAAAGTAATGTAAAATATGCAGTGTCTAAAAAGGAACTTTAAAACCAATGGTATGTTGTTGTGAACTTGATGTTTGTAAGAACAAAAACTATCACACCCATTTATTGGGCTATAAATATGCTACAGTGAAATACATGTACTTGGGTTTGTTTTGTTTTTTAAAAATTAAACAATGAATGTCTTTATGTAAATTCTGTTTCAAATTAGGAAAAAAAAAATGAATGGAGACTTCTCTAATGCTGCAATATTCTTGGTGAGGGGGTGCTGTTTGAGCTGGATTGCAATGTCAAAATGGTACCAATTTTCAAATTAACAAGAAACCTATTAAAGATAATCTCAACTCTGGACAATCTTCCACACCAATAGATGATGATCATATTGATGTGTCAACTCTTGTTTCCCTACTCTCAGATTTGGGCCTTAAGGATTTGCTCTGTTACCAAAAAGCTGAAATCCACCCTAAAAAGGTGCTTTCAGATGATAGAAAAGATAAATTGAATGTGCTATGAAACCTTCATACTATTCCTCAAAATGACTTCTTGAAGGCATTGTAAAACATCCACCTCTGCCACTGAGAATGGTGAGGTGAGAGCAATTTTAAAAGCGATAAGTTTAATTAAGATATAGGTAAAAAAAATTTGTTTTTGAAAAATTAGGTATCTTTATCAGCACATCCTATAAATTCTTACATTTTATGTCATTTACTATATAGTTTTATATCTAGAAATGTCCAGTCTCTAACAATAGACCACTTGGTTTAATAAGAGGCATTTAGATGTAGCCAACAGGTTATCTTTTAATTTCATTGTGAAACAGTTTATATAAGAGAAAAGAGCAATTTATGCATTACTAAATTCTCATGTGGTATATATATATATATATATATATATAATATATAATATAAAACTGTAACCTAGCAAAAATTGCATATCATAGCACACTTTTATTAAATAATAAGCTTAACATCTTAACTTAGAGAACAAAGAAATTTCCAATCCAATTTGCAACTGAATGATAATTTTTTGTCCCTTATTCCTGCTGAAAGTCATTTTTAATCTTGGGATAGTGGAGATATTATGAAATGCTAATTAGTATTCTTCACTCTTTCCCAAATCAAAGCGTAGGCCACGGGAACTCAATGAAAGATTTGCAGGTTTTTGTAACTACTAAATGCCTTAGTGGGAATTTTGCATCTCAATGAGTACAAAAGAGATTTTACTATGATATTGTTGAAGTTCAGTTACTTTGATCTGATTGTAGTATCTAAGAAATCTTGAAAATTCACATCTCCATGAAGTACCAGCTTTTCCAAAGCAATTTCTATATCTACTATTATTCTTGAGTTTTATCTTTTATTCATCTACCATACATAATCTGATTGTAAATTTATTTTATATTTTTCCTAATGTTAGATTTTTTCAAATCCAGATTTAGAAACTTTAAGTAACTTTTAGATCATCCAAATTTTTGTTGAAATAAATCCTGATATCTTCAAGAGATGTAGTTGAACATAAACATATACACACATTTTACAAAATAAGTAATGCTACTAAATTGTATATGTTAGATTTATTTATATAAGAAGGCAATTACAATGCATATAAAAAATAAAATGTCCAGTGTCTAATCAATTTGAAGAAACTTCATCTTCAGAGACTGTTTTGAAATGGACGCGGAAGAGCCGTGATATCCGTTGTTTGGATTCACGGCTATTCCGTGTGGCATTATAACAACCCACAAGATGCGTGTTTAATAGTCCTAAACAAAAACACACAAGACTGCGTCCATTTCAAAACGTCTCTGAAGATGAAGTTTTCGAAATTGATTGGACACTGGACATTATTTATTTTTTATACGCATTGTAATTGCCTTCTTAATATAAATAAATAATTACTTTACATGCTTCAAGCAAATTATCAAGTATATGCTAGAGTTGTAAGAATTAAGATGTTGATAAAATATACATCTTATTGGTAAAAAAGTTTAGTATAGAAAAAATATCAAAAACTTGAAATATAATTGAAAATTCTTGTTGGTAAGAAGTCAAAATTAAAGGAAGTCTATTTAACTAACAAAATACAGGTGACATTTTATTTTGCAGAGGAAATGACCAAGACAAAAATTGAAAACATTTTAACAGTGAAAAATGATAAATAGTAAAAAAAAATTAAAAAAATGTTAAGTTTAAGAAAATTAACATTGAGGAAAATGTATTTCAGAATTGTCATTATTTTAAACATACAGAAATGAATAAAACATTATACAAAGTATGAGCAAATATCAATTTGGTTTGAATAAGAATTTATCATTAATATATTAATTTACTAATATTCTACTTTAGTGTGTATTTGACACGAAAAATTCAGTTTTCTTTCATAATTGAAAATTATTTCAGTTGATTCTGAATATAGACAAAGAATAAGTTTTTTGGATATGACATGAACAATATCTGCTTTATTGTTTTTTACCTGTTTAATGGCTAACATATATAAAGGCTAAGATTAATACACAAAACTAAAACCTTTTGCAAAAAATATTTAAATGGTGATTAAACTTTTAATCCACATTCTACAAAATCAACTAATTCTCATTGTTTTATGGATATAATAAAGTGAACAAAGAAAAATATTCCTTCATCTGTTTATATATATATATATATATATAATATATATAATATATAGATATATATATTATATAATATCTGTTATGCCCTTGAATATATTTTTTACTATCAGAAGATTTGAATATAGGAAACCCATTTCTTTGATAACACAGAAATATTTTTATAGATACCAATCAGTTGTGGCTACAGAACAGTGTGTATAACGACAACATGACATTTCAAATTGTTTTATTTTCTCATAAAGTTTTTGTATTGAAAAGTTTTTCAATCCTCTGCAAAGTAGAAACATATTTTTTCTCTTTATTTATTCATTTTAATTTTAAGATGAAGCATTCATCAACCTCCTCATCATCATCATCTTCAATAATTCTGCAAAATACATCTCTAAGATGCAGTTGGATGCATTATCAGTGAAGTTCCTTTAGTTCGTAAGGGTTTGAGGTCTTTCCAAACAACATACCTCACTTGGTCGAGATTGATCACATCTCAATCTGCATCCAACATAGTTTATTTGTCAGCACTTCCTGCATTGCTCTCAACAAACAAATGGCTTTGGATTTTCATCCTTTATACATGTGGTCAGATTGTGAATGACCAATAAGCAATTATTCTGCTCTTTATGTTGGTAACTTTCCCTATGAAAATGTTCATTATTTTAATCAGTTTTGGCATATTTCAATCACATACTACTACTTACATTTACTATTACTATATTTCTTTGGATTTTAATTTTTAGAAAATCTATAACTCATCGCTGAGTAGTCCAATTTCTGCATTGTAAAAAATGGCAGCCAGTATCAAAAAAAATATATCATCTAAAAATTAAAAGATGAAGAAAATAATAAAAATTAAGATAATAAGATATTTTTGCACTATTAGGGAATCAGGACTTATTTGCTTTGACTTAAATATTTTAAACTATTTGACAGTCCCAAATCAAATCCATCTATTTGAATCTTATTAGCAAAATTTAAAAAGTTAGAAATATTTTTGATTTTGACCCAAAGTTAATCTTGAATATTCCTAAATCTACCATTAATACAACTTTCATTTTTCATATCTCAGTAAAGCATTATATATAGCTAAAAGACATCTACTGTGAGAAGGCTGTGAACAGACTCTGAATACATATTCACTTGCAATGGTAAATTCCTTATTGTACACTATTTAAGCAAAGGGAATAATAACTTTCTATCAATGTGGATAAAACTTTCTAAAGATTTGGCAGGAAATTAGTTCATTGAATGACAATTCAAAAGCCTACATCATGGGAAACAATGCCTGTTTTATCGAAACCTCCACCAACACATTGTTGGTCCCTTAAGCAGCTAATCTCTTCCATTAAAAAGGATTTATTCGTGGTGCTTCTTTCTTAAACTGTCAAGATATTCTTATGGTACAAAAGAATTCCGCATGTCATACTATTTTGCATCATATTTACAGTCTGGAGATAAAATAATTGATTTCTTACTTTCATTTTTAAAGAATAGTTTGTGTGTTAGCAACAAGGAAATACAACTGAATATCTAGATTGAAGGATCAAGATTTAAAGTATTGATTTTAAAAAAATGCGTTATAGTCAGCTTTTCACAAGGTTCTCAATATTATACATTTATTAAACAATGAAGTATGTAATTTTTCTATAAGCAATCACATTTCGTTTCTGCAACGATGTAGAATTACCTGTTATGGTTGATTACCACAAGAAGAAAAAAATTATTGATTGTCTTAAAAAGGACAAGACTTTGGGATTTCATTTTTGGCTAAAAGTAAAAATCATAATAAAAGAAATCAGGATTTAATAAATAAACATCAGCATATATTTCAAATGTTTCCTTAAACGTTTTTGGTAACTGTCTGAAGAGATGGTGTATAAAAATATCTTACCCATAATTCTTTTTTCCACACTTTGTTTGTTTGGCAAAATTTATTCTTAATTTGTAATGGAGCACACTTCTTTTCTTTTTCATCGCATTGGCGATATTTGCGATGTCATGTGGAAAGAGAGAGAGAAAAGATTCTGTAGTCTGATTGGGTGAGGACGACCAATGGATTTACCTGCTAACTAATTCCAAAAATAAACAGGTGGAATATAATATAAAATGGGTTTTAGATGTTATAATCAGTCATTAACTTTTTTTTGGACATCTGTCTCTATATTTTTGGCATTCACCATTCTTTGGCTCTGTTTTAGAGGAATAGATTCTCAATAAGAAAGAATAATTCATAATTTTGGGAAAGGTAAGAACTAAGAAAAGGTTTCTTAGTTTAAGCATATCACATGGTAATAAAAGCTTTGCTGGCCTGTCCACTCTGGTGTGTCATGGTAAGGTGTCTACGAAGAACATCAACTTCAAGTTTGTCCTTGCTCTCCAGTATAATCGCTGTATGCTTGTTTGTCTTATGGGATGGCTTGTGTGATGAGGAGCAAGTGGCTGTACAAGCTGCTGTTTGTGGGGTGCTGGATTCCAGGATTTGTTAAGACGATGCAAGCATCATTGTATGTTCTAACCATTTCATTAAAGCAAAGTGTGCGTCTGGCATAGCAGTAGACGACAACTACAGTTGAAGAATTTGCTTTATCTTTCAGAAGATCAGATTTCCAATATGATCAACAATGTTCTATAGCAGTCCATGCTTTCTGTTAATTGAAACGCTTTCTATAGATGAGATAACTACCTAGATGGAATTGGTTACTATTCGAGGTTGTGCCTCCATCATAGGAGTGTCTCCACTTGTTTAACAACACCCCATTTTATCTATTTTTACCTCTGCTGTAAAATGATTCTTTAATTTGCAAGACGTTTATTCTTTGCATTGCTCTGATAAGTTGATACTGAAGTTTTGAATAGTGCTGTTTATTGGTATTAATAGAATTAGCTAATTTTGACAATGGTTCAAGTAATATATATGGTTTGTATATCTGATTGTCACACAGGATGTTTTTAACCACTCACAGTGTTGCATTATAACAACTTGAATTTGAATAATAATCGAAACAGTCCTAATTCCAGTCTCCGTATAAATTCAGTTAAAAATAAATTAAGTTTAAAATTGTTAAACAAAATAATGTGAACTGCGGAATATCAGTATTTTTGTTTTACATTTTGATATTTCTTCATATAATTTTTTCGTTGTTTAATTTACTGAAGAGCAATACATTATCCTTTTAATAGAATTTTCTGTATTCTGACATAATTTTCTTTAACGAAATTTTCCAACTTTATGAATGGAGATTGATGAGTTTACCTATATATATCAGGTACTACTTTTTGTAAATATTAAAAACTACTTCTTCAGGATTTGTTCCTGTGCAATATCAGCACATTCTACTTAGGACACTCTTCAGATAGTACCAAAAGGATGCTTAAGTTTGATAAATGGTATATTCATTATTATTTATACTTTAGCTAAACCTTTGTCCTCTCGGGGACTAACATTAATTGGCCACTTTAGACAAGTATTGAATTTTGGCAACAAAAAAATAATTATTTTTTATTATTTATATCATCATCAATGTATATTCTAATAGTTGATTACTTGGGGTTAGACTATATTTATACATATATGTAGTGTTAATCTGACAAACAAAAAAAATTTAATAAGAGGGATTGTAAGTTAACTGAATCTGTGCATTTCAGAAATTATAATTTTGTTCTGGTTAAAAAAAGAAAGAAATATTCTATAAGATGGGATGGATAATGGATAATAGATACTTTTAAAATGTCCTTTCTTTAATGTGCTTTGTATTCTCTTCTTCAAGAAAAGAAGTCTCTAACAATCAGCAGCAGCAGCAGCTGAAACATATCTCAATATTTATTGTGAATTGGCTGCTTTTATAAAGAGGATATTAAAAGCAAAGAATGATTCTTTGGCTTGCAACTTAATATATAGAAGAAGATACGATTAATTTTCCAGTCCTTCAATTTAACCAATCACTTTCACAAATAATATTACAAAAAATAAAGCAACGATAACAAATAAAAATGAATAGATATATATCCGAACTGTTCACTAATTCTATTGAAAATATAGAAAAGCATTTGTATATAATTTGCTTTGAATCTTCTAAAGGAGAAAAGATTCTAAATTTGAGATCTATATTTATAAAACGTTCTTTAAAATTGCAAAATATATATTTTTTAAAAGTTTGATATATGAATAAATGATGAACTTATCGCATTTTGGTAATGATTCTTGTTATTACAAGGAGATATGCAGCATACAGCTTAATTCATATTTCATATTTGTAATTAATTTCAAGACAGTTTATTCATACTGTCAAAAGAACATGGCATATGTAAATACTTTGCAATTGCATTGTAACTACATAATTATATATAAATAACATTATGGTTGTCCTTCTGCACTTTCTATATTCATACTTCCTGCATATAACTAACTAATAATTATATTATATATATAATATTAATATAATAATAATATATATATATAAGTATAGAGAGAGAGAGAGAGAGAGAAGAGAGAGGAAGAAAGAAAGAAAATCTGTAGTGAAGCTATAAAATTGTTCCTTTGATAAGTTTGGTTTCTTTTGATACACCTTTTACAGTAAGAAGATTGAACAATATATTTAAATATACATACAATACATTATATATACATAAGATAATAGAATATATATATATATATACAACATATAAATATACTACATATATTATATACATAATATATATGATATATACACTATACATACATAATATATTCAGGTACATACATATTATATACATCAATAATATATATATACATACCAATATATATAGCATCATATATATATATACATACACACAATTATAATATATATATTATATATATATATAATATATACATCATTCAATTAATAAAGAAATTCAATATGCATAGTAAGAAAGTTTGTTTATTTTAACATAGCTAGATAATTTTTTTTTAAATATGAGAGAGGGATTCATATCATAATTGTGCTTTTGAATTGTAAGTTTATTGTCCTTAAGAGATGTATAACTGTTTATTTCACAGAAAATAAAATAGTGAGCTGTAAGCAATAATATTGATTAAAATTATATCTTTAAAAAAGAATTTTTTCAATTCTTGAGGCTTATTTTCATCAAATGGTGCAAATCCAGCGTGTGTATTATATGCCACATATTAATGTTAAAAAAATACAGCATATTTTGAATGAACTTTTTTAACATTAATTTCCCTAAACTAATGAAACTTTATTTTTATTATATCATTCTACAACATCGAGAGGGGAATGTTTGGTGATTATAGAGCAGAGTTTTCACTTTTCTGTAGATTATTTCCCATCATTCTTTTGCTTTGTTACAGATTAATTGCCTGAGTGGTAGTATGGTAAAATGACTATCTGACAGTGAAACAGAGAAGGTATCATTGAATTTTCGCAGGTTGTTAGAGAAACTCATACTCATTAACATTCTTGATGCTTGCTGGTTTGTTTATGGAGACCCAAACAGTCATTGGTAATGCCTTTGTACTCAATGCTGAGTGACAAGCAACGATTTATAACATGCAAGTCACTCTCCCCAAAAGGAAAAGTACTCTAATCATTCATCTCTAAAATAAGGCTGATAAAAGGTGGATTAATGTGGCATTTCTATGAATAATTTATCTCAATGATTTGTCAAGAATATATCAGGAAATAAAGCCCGAAGATAAAATTAAGAGGTAAGACAAGATATATAAAGTAAAGGTCGTGAATGAAAGATACGAGTTTAAAACTATTTTGTGTAGTTTATATATAAAATAATTTTATTTTTCAGGAGAAAATTCCAAGTGGTATAAATTCCTAAATACCATTAGGAACAGTTGAAGTATTTCTGTAATGTATTTCTCAAAATGGAATAAATTACAGCAATTGCTTACAATTTAAAAAATCAGTAGAATGTGAGTAAATAGGATAATAGAAGAAGCCAACCAGAAAAATGATTATGTATTATCAGAACATGAAAAATATACAAACGGAATTGTTGACTGACCTGTTTAAAAACAACAAACAAACCCTAAAGATCAGAAGTGTAGAAGTTATATGGCTTGCTAATTTTGTTACAGTATAGCCACCATGACAACAATGTATTTAGAAAAACAGTATTTTAGCCAGTTGAAATGATTGGTGTTATGTGCTAGCCTCATTCAGACATGTCAGCTGATTCATTTTCCAACGGACAATTATATTGCTCATAAACCATTACAAACATATGAGAGGATGAATTCCTTTTGAAATTTCCCTTTATCCTTTCCAACAAGTTTGATAATTTCACATAAGATTAGAAGAATTGAAAAAGCTCCAGTGCAGCCATCTTTGTTAACTGACAAGCTCCAATGATGTGGTCTGAGCATGTTACTTAAATGTCTGAGTTATTTTCACAGAAGTAAAAATAGTTTAAACACGAAGTTGTCAAAAAAAAAAAAAGCGTGCAGTCCTTTAGAAACAACAGTTATCTTTCTGTTCTCAAGAACAGGAAGATTTTTTTTTGTCACAGAGAAAATATTGGCTAACAGAAAAGAAGCAGAAAAGAAGATCTTTGGTAAATTTATTTGATGTGGGTAATTTCTAAATGTGTTAAAGTATTAATTCTTTAGTAGATATCAGAGTTTGGGTTCCATAATGAGATTTCCCAGTTGTCCAGATTGTCTCAAACTACATGTCATAATTTAATCATTTTACACAGTTAGGGAACATCTATTAAAAGATCCTTCCTTTTCTGGCTTTTTTACTAAGTTACGAAATTATATGAGCTTGTGTTTAAATTTAGACTTCATTCAGAAGAAAATGTTCGGAATAAACATTTTCTTTTTACACTCCAGTAATTTCTTTAGTAAGTATTTTTAATCTTTTCCTGGTTTCCATCACAACATTTTAACTTGTGCATCATCAAAAATTAAGAATAATTTGACCGAATCATAACAACTATTAATCTACAAATTTTAGAATATATATTTTTCTTTTAATTAAATTATTAAATCACTTCTTGCAGTTTTCTACATGGGGTTAGTTGGTGTCTGTTCACTGGAGTGACGAAAGTCACCTGCAGGTTGCCAGGACTTTCTGAGTGCGCAAGCCAACTTGAATCAATGTTTGTGGTCTGGTGGTCTTCATTTTCCCTTCTTATTTCCCAATTCTCTCAAACTTGAAAAAAAAAACAAGACTTTTGGAGACCGTTTCCAAGAGCACCAACACACGAACTGGTATCACAGTCACCTTCACATTCCACAGCTTTTTTTTTCATTCTTCTGACAAAGTCCAAGGTATTTGTCCTATCTTTTCACTTTTCTGTTCATTTTCACTTGGGCAAAATCCACAAGATGACAGTTCTTTTATTCTTATTATCAACACTATGCCTGGTCTCTAGCCAGGATTAGGGCCAAGTTCATTTGTACTCATAATCCCAGAGAATTTCTAGTGCATCTCATTTCTTGGATGGATTCCTGGTAATACATTATCCTATTTGGTAGTATGGTCAAATTTAATCTCTTGTACTATTCCTGTGGGATCACTCTTTTATCGCCAAGTTTTCTCTTTTGTGCTAGTTGCTGCATATGCTTATTATTGGATTGACCATTCTCACTCTGTCTTCACACAAGATACACTTGCTATTCTGGTTGCATTCATCTATTTTTCTTTGATATAATTGGATCATTATGGCATTATTTTGTGCTCGCATTATAAGAGATTCCATTGCGTCTTGAGCCTTTTCCTTCTTAACCATGTCAGGTCTTCTATGTGCAATCTCTCCAGTTTGTCACATCCATTACAGTTATTGTTCTTCCAATTTCTGTTTCTAGTTTTTGTTGTTTTTCTGTTTTGTCATATGTTGCATTGCGATTACGTTGGAGTGCTGCTCTTTATGTATTGCTTGAATCCTCAAAGTTTTTACATTATCATTAATAATTTTTTTTTCTTTTGTTTAAGTAAACTGAGTTTTTGATCTTGTCTATTTCAGAATATAATTTATTTTATATTATTCCCTGTTAGAAACAATATCTTGCAGTTATTAACATTTCCATGGTGAATTGCCCAGTGAAGTAGATAAAAACCTGACTGTTTCTAAAGATCAATATGCAATGTCGGTTCTTATCAAATAGGGCATAGATTGGGAAACCGAGGTGTGTGGAGAAAATCCTGTCAAACAGGTGAGTGCAGATGGGTCAGTGCCATCTGAGTGTTTAAGTCATTGGGCCTCTCTAAACAATTTCCAAAATACTATAATGTGCTAACTGAGAACCTACTGTTTTCTACATTAGTTTGTAAGGTCTGTAGATATATTCAAGTATAACTGTATAAAAAAATTAAAAAATCTTCTGTTTCTACCGTAAGTTTAAATTTCAACTGCTAACTGTTATTTTCTATAGAACACTTTTGTTTTTTTTGTTATTAGAATAGTTGACTTGTTGCTGTAAAAAGGGTGCTCAGTTTTGACTAGGATCAATATATTGTATCATGATTCTAATTGCCATTATTATCAATTGCTTTTACTTTCTCTAGTTCACTCACAAAGCTAATTAATTGTATAAGTATAACTTTATATATACACAATTGTTCATTGTTTGTAAATGAAGCATCTACCCTAATTGTGATAGCTAGTGCATCTCACAGAAATCGATTTACATTAATGGGAAGAGTTTAGCTATGTTTGCCCCTTGGGTGTGTACCTAGCAATCTCCTCTGGAACATCAAATAGGATTCATAACTCTTGTATTAATCTCTTGACAGATTTTTTTAAACATGTTGATCATAAACGCATTAAGAAAAATAAGCATCCATCACAATTATTGGAAATAAATATCTACTTTATACTCATAGAATTAACATTTAGTATTTTATTAGTGTATAAAAACAACAAGGTAATTGTGCTTTATTCAATAGAAACTTAACTGTGATCCAATTAAGGTGAAGTGATTCTTTAAGTATTTATAGTGAAACTGGTCCATGTGAGAGACCAACTATGATTCACAATTTATTTATTGTGATCTTTTTTCTTTGTTTATACTTTTTAAAGTACATTATAACTTGACTGAAAATTTGAAAGTATGAAATAATAGTTTACTTTAAAATTATTGCACATCTTTTGTATTCACCAATGCAAATCGTTTCCCACTTGAATATCTTATCAAGTTGATTGAAGTAATTCATGAAAAAAAAATGCAGGCCAGGAAGGTAAATTAAAACTGAAAGATGTGTTCTAATCAAGTATCTATTCAGTAGTATAAAAGTTCTTGTGCAAATTAATATTGTTGAAAAGTCAAAAGTTAAAAACAGGATAATAGAAATAAAATAGCTTACCAGGATGAAAGAATCCCCCCACAGGTCAGTGGAAGAGTGTAGCGGCATTGATTAAGGCCAGCCAACCCAAGTCAGCAACATACCATGAGCTTCAGAAGACACAGATTAAAATTCAATTTTTCTAATAATGTATAAGATAATATATATTATTATATATATTATATATTAATAATATAATATATATATATTATAATATATATATATTTGATACACAGATTTAATTTTTAAACAAACTTTGGTATGGTAATATTAGTATTGAATAAGTTTTGGTTTCGAAGCATATTTTGGCAAACAGAGTCATTTTCATATTTATAATGATTTTTTCCAATGTTTTGAGGCAGTTTTCTGATGTCTGTGTAATCAATGATGTAAATGATGAACTCCTTACACAGTCATAAGAAATATTATTTTCATATTTAATTACCATTATGACAATTTGAGAAAAAGTGTTTAATCAATAAAAGGCTAGACTAATGTCCTATAATCACATTGGCCCAGTTAATGTAGTATATTTAATTTACACCAAAGAAATGGTATATTGTTAGATTTAAAAATACTGTTTATAGATAAAGCAGTTTCCAATCCAATTTGACAACTAGATAATAATGGGAGATCAGCAATTTGACTCCAATCATTAATGAAATTTTCAAGGGCAAGCGACTATTAAATGCCTAATTTTTCAATTGTACCTTTCTTTATTTATGTGCTACAATATAATATAATTTATACAATAGAATTATCCAAAAGGATATAATTTAGAAATATCCTATTTTTACTGGCAGTGTGCCACCGAACAAGCTTAATGGACACTGAACGGGTGGCTTTTAACAAGTCATTTATAAACAAAAAAATCACATTGGTTTCTAGATAATGAGCACCATAAATGTATAGATAAAGAAGTAACCATTGTATCCATCTATAAAGTAATAAGCAAAGATTGAGGAGATGTAATAGTGCATGAAAATGAAAGAGAATTACTCATTTCTATTAGCTGGTTCTTCTTTGTAGAGAGATAAATGTGCAACCATGTGTGTCATATATGATACTATATATATATCGATAGATGAATATTTGGTGGGTAAAGAAACCTGGGTGGGAAGGAATGATAAATCATGGATATTGGGAATAGGACTTTCTTCTTCCTTGACTGCCCCCTAGTTATTTCCTTTGTCTTTTACAGTAAGATTAACAAGTTTGCTTCATATGAGGTGGGAGGGTTTCGTTTGGTATGGCTCAATGAGGAACTATTGGTATGGAAGTACTGTATTTCTGCAATGTTTTGCATTTAGAGATATGATGTATTTTGTAGGTTCTTGATGTTGACCCAGGATTTGGGGAAGATATAAAGAAATGGCCTTGCACTTCAGGTTTGGACCTGGAGTGGCAACTGCAAAGAGAATAGTGATGGTGAAGAGAACTTTACGTGGAATGAAGCAGATAAAATGTACTGGCATACAAGGTAATCAAAGAAAGTGAGTTTGAATTAAAGCCATAAATCTGAAACCGTAAAGAAGAAGGCAAATAAAGTCATGTGATGAGAGTGAATGCATTGAAAGGTTTTGGCAGTTTTTATCATTTAATTTATTTTTATCATATATATTTAGCAGACCTCATTTCCTCAAGAGTGATGTCAAACGCTGCCAAATTATAATAATATTGCAATTGCAGTGTTACTGTATATAACAGTATTTGTTCTCTCTCTCTCTCTCTTCTCCTCTCTCCCTTCTATCTCTCCATTATAATATATATATATTATATATATATATATATATATTATTATTATAAGTATATATCAACATTTTCTGTAAATGTCTTTTCTATCCATTTCCCTGAGAAACTGGAAATAATCTAAAGTTAAACAGACCACACCATTATATTTATATATATATATATATATATATATATATATATTATAAAAGAATGGGCGCTAAATTTTAAGTAACAGTATTCAATATCATGTATTAGAGCATATTATATCTAAGTTAAGGTAGCGTGGACATGGGATTTTAATAATGTCGATAGTTTTTAAGCTTGACTGTTTTCACCGATGCAATCTTCAGACCAAGATCCTTGGTCGGGAAAGACAAACTGATATTATTTAGAATGTAATCATATTTGCCACTCATGAAAATCGCTTGTGTTGTGCTGTTCTATAGTTGACGCTTTGATCAGGAATTACATAGGTTCCAACTTCAAACTACTCGATCTGGTAATGAAACCTGATCCAGGGGGTTGCTAAGGATATGTTCATCTAGAAAATACAAATAATTGTTCTCATTTCTCTCCTTGAGGTACCCATGCCAAAAAGATAAGATAAGAGGAGTGCATTTTTTAAAGCAAGATCTTAACATTAAAGTAATGAATGAGATATGGTAGATAAGCAGAGAAGAAAACTCAGGAATGGAATACACAGCAGTGCGCATTAATTGGTCTAGATTATTATCTTGTATTAATCTTATGAGTAAAGTAATTATTTTTCCTTGAGGAGTCCATTATTATTAGGACTTGAGGTTTTAACAGTATTTATCTAACTAAGTATTATCCGTCATTATAAACCATTATAACAAGAGACAAGTTTATTTTTCTTCTCATGCATATAAACATTTTCCAAGATATGCTTACATCTGTGTTTGTTATAAAAATGATTAGTATAAAATAAATGGTTCAATGCTAAAAAAAAAAACAATTTATTTTACATGTTTTTTTAAATATTAAAGCCACCTGAGCAAAGGCCATTTTTGTCCACAACAGATAAAGAGTTACATCAAAGCAGAATCCAAGATAAGATGTAATGTAGAGTGCCTATTGTTGTATCAAACGTGGACGCGAGGGATCGTTAAGGTCTTTTCATTAGCTTCAGACCAGAGATATTGTTTTTTGTTGCATACTGAGTAAGTTGTCACACCTAGATCCAGCTGCTTACTCTTTACCATACAGATCCACTCTATTCTATAACTCATGTGCTGTGTTGGCAAGGGCAGTATTTGAAACCTGAAACATGTAGTTCTAAAGTGGAATGCTCTACGACTGATTAAACCGGGCCTTAGCAAAGAGTATTAATCATAACTTGAAAAAAATGGAAGATTGACAATAAGAATAATAATAAAAAACATGAATATAGTGAATAATGAATGTAATTACAGAATCAAATATACAAACTCTTCAGATTAGAAGCGAAATTGATATTCAATAAATCATTAGTGATATTATCAATATCATTATTCTTTTGTGTGTTTTAATCGTCATCTACTTGTGATACCCAAATTATATATTATATCTGTAGATTAATTGAACATTAATTGAATTTAAATTTATTTCATTTATGATATAGAAACTAAATAAATAAGAGTCTGATATTTGGCTTAGACCAAGAACTTGTTTGAGTATAAGATTGCCTGTTTGTGGTAAGGGAAGAAACAGTTTATATACAGTCATTAAAGCCTTAGTGTGTATAGGTTAAGATTGAGTTATGGATAATATAATATCATTTCTGCACTTGAAACTGTGTCTTAATATTCATGTGATAGTTATTTGGTCAAAAACAGAAATGTTTGATAGATCAATGGAGTTCTATCTTATAGAGTAAAAATGTCTGAAATTTTCGTTGACATGGAATGCTATTGAGATATGTTCTGGACATTAGGATAATAAATCCAGAAAATACAAGAAACTGTTGCAAAAAAAAAAAAAGAAAAAAAAAAGTTTTGTTTTCAAATTAGAGGTAGATTCAATGCCAAAAAAGTGAAAAACTTAATAAATTTTTTTAGTCTGTATAATTAAAATATTTCTCGAAGTCATTTAAATAATTAAATAAAACTCTTTTTGTAAAAATAGAAGTAATCTAATTTGTCTATTGACCTTATATATAAAACTAATATAGAATTATTGTCATTAGTTTTGAGAAATTGAATAAGTTCTTAGTTTATCTCCAAAATAATATAATCCCTTAGTGTTGAGGATTTTTTTTAATTTTTATATTTCTATATGGCTAATATCAACATTTCACTAAATGGGATGTACTTATATACAATCTATTAATTTATCTATGGTCTTGATTTCCTGATTTAACTATGTAGGGTGCAAAGTATTTTAGAATACACATAGAGTGACCATAAATGGAGACTACTTAATGTATGTTATGTTGCTGTACCTAAATTTTAACTTTCGTCATTTCTCTTTCAGACCGTATAAAGAGCTTTAACGCATGGCTGCCTGTTTTTCCAACATCTTCACACAGGAAATGAAAAGGTAGGCATGACTGAAGGCAGTAAGCTCCAACACAACAAATTTGTCATTGCAAGGTAAAATGAGTTAGGATTTCTGGGGGGAATGTGTCAGCTGTGACCCAAGAGAAAGAAATATGTCCTTATTGCAGTCGAAATATCATAAGGACGCTTAGTTTGAGCTATAAAGTTCAGGATATTCATCATCATGACGACCTCAGAAAGTTGAAGTGATGTTAAAATATCTTAAGCTGAAGTCCACTGTCAGATGTGTGGATATTCAGTATGATCAGGTAAAGTATTGGCCTGATGAAGGACAGTTCATGTCATTGATTCCTGTGACCCCCCCATAAAAAAAATGATAATCTCTTGTTTCCATCCTTGAATCCCTTGGATTACACTCTGGGTGATCGAAGCGAAAAGGGAGATAAAATGTCAGTTCTACAACTACCAATGACCTATGAGCATGAACAACGAATTCCGCTGCGCAAAAAATTCAGTCATTTCGTCAAGTCTGTATATCAAGGCCATCTTTGAGGCTTAAGATGTATTTTATTGGGATAAACTTTTTTCTGCGTTTTTTTTTAAGTTTGAACCCAAATATGAATTTTTGGGGAAAATACTACTGATGTTTTGTATTGAATTTTTGTTTTACTTTAATATTTGTGTTTTAATTAACTGGCCGACCTGAATAACTTGAAGAAAAGATGAACACATTTTGTTTTCCAAAAGAAAAATCTTTATAAAAAAACGTTCACAAATGAACAATCCATTAAAGGATGATATGTAAAAAGGTTTGTAGATAGGATGTTTATCATGAATTGGTCAAACTCGACTATTTTAGTCTACAGTGACTGAGATTTATATTGGTTTTTGTATAGTTTTTCTATATAAAGGATGAATTTCTTTATATTTAAGCTTTAGATGAAGTGATGTGTCAAACATTATTATTAAAGGGATCCTCAAATAACTGAAAATTTGTTATTTTGTAAAGTTTGTATTCACATTGCTTTGTTTCAATAATTATATCTTGAAAACTTTTGTTAACTAAGTTCAGTCACCTCAACATTTAGGAGTCAGTCAAACTGTTTATATGATCGGAGTTTAAAGTTCCTCATCTTTTATTATAAAAAAAAACAATATTCTTCTGTTGATTCTGTAAAGTTAGAAATATCAATATGCAATCAGACTGTCAATAAGAGTTTGGTATATGTCAAGAAAAGAGTAGATATAAGATTTTGTAGGTATGTTTCTACCTACAAATTATTGATATCTATTCATATCTATTCTCAAGTAAAGATAATTCTCATTAGTCCATGATATTATTAACGAAATAATGCTTTCCAAAATATTATTCCTATCTCTTCCTGTCTATTTGCTGTAATGTCACTTATATTATCATAAGTCTCAATATAGTCACAATGCATTGACTGATGAGATATTTTTAGCTAATAGAGTTTTTTCATAATTGCTGTTTCCTACTACCCTATAACAATGGGAGGGTACTACTTTCCACCTAACTTCTCCCTGTTCAATTGGGATATTAATGAAGACAAGATTCCATCACGGTGATTTCAGTGCTTGTTAATATTATGGGACCAACAAACATTAATGGATTAATGTAGTGTAGCAAAATCTCTGTGTGTGTGTTTGTTGTGTGTGTGTGTGGTGTGGTGTGTGTGTGTGTGTGTGTGTGTGTGTGCGCTGTGCAAGGTTAATAAAAACTCAATAGGTATGTTCATTAAAAAAATTATGAATGTTTAATATTCTCATAAGAATCTTGAAAATCGTAGTCAGAAATAATTTCTCAACTTTCTCATGATATTCACAATGATGTTGTGTAGCCATTTTGAAGATGGAATAAATATTCAAAAAGTCAAGTAATCAGCATAATCTTTAATTAAATGACAAAAAAAGACACACAGAAAAACCAGACGTATTTTCCAATAGTAAAAGAGATAAACACCAACGTGGTTGATAGAATGATGGAAAATATTGATTTGACTGTAAATTTCTTAACACGTTTATTTGCTAATTGAATATTGGCCGTAGATAAAGCATTGTGCCAGTGAAATATGAATAATAATCCGGAAAATGAAAAAGAAGATATGTATATTTAACAAAAAATATTTGTAAATTCAATAACAAAAGAGAAAATACCTAATGACCTATATAACTGTGTTGTATTTGATATTAGGAATACTTGATACCATGTAAATGTGTGTAAATAATTATTATTAATTATAGACAGAAGTAAAGAAGAAGAGTGCAATTAAAAATGACATTGAAGAATATAGAACAATTATAATAAAGTATAAAGATTATGGGACCTTCAGGAGAATAAGACTCGCTTTTCAGTAAACAGAGTTTGTGAAACTAGTTTCCTACTATTGCCCTACAACTTGTGCAAATAGGAATAATCAGAAGAATAAATCCTGGCAGTTTCTTTGGATAATATATCTCGTGACCTTCTTAAGACTGGACAAGGAGGAAACTCAGAAATATGGACCCACGAATGAACATATAGTGCCACTGCACCTAAGAGATGAGTGGAGAGTTAAAAGAAGTAGGAAGAGGACTTCGCCGAGTGTTGAAGATTGCGTGCTACACAATCCAAAAGAAAAAAGAATATGACAAAAGAGAACAAAGAGGGATTAATTACGCTGCCAACAACAAGCACAAAATAACAACAAAGACAAGCAAGAGAAAAGAAATTATCAATCAAGAAAAGAAAAATGAAAGAACAACTATGTGGCAGCAAAAGTATCTCAAAGACAAACTAAGGAATTTTCCATAAAAATGACTTGTACATGCCAAACAGAGGAAGAAAAACTAAAATAGGAAGTGAATTACTATTAAATGCAACTCAAAATAATGCATAAGGAACTATTATGTTATAAAGCTAAATAGATAACAAGACCAAGAGAACAGCAACATGGGCTAGTCTCATTATTATTGTTAATCTGAGTCCTTCTGCCAATAAGAATGAACTAACCTCAGTTTTTGTACTTTGCTGGGTGTGGAATGCAGGTGTTTGGAGAGCTTGCCTGTGAGCGATTTAAAGTGAGGCATAAGAGTTAAACTTCTGTCATCATTGTATCGTACCAATGCCACTGCGCGTGTACCCATTCCAGTATTTCATATTTTCCTTGGGGTGTTTGGGTATATGGTAATAATTTAATGCCTGTAATGCAATGTATTGTTGGGTTACACAGGAACCCAGGGCTATAAGAAAATACTAGGAAGTTTACTTTGGGATGGGAAGGAGGTGATGACAATCCTCTCACTAGCCCATAGCCTTAGTATGTCAATATGTTGACTGCATTGTTTTACAGCTGAGGTAAAAAATATTTGCATCTACATAACCATTAGTGGTTTGCAAATTCATCTTACTAGATCTAATTTGATAGTGTAATGAGGTTTATCCTCACTAAGTGTCAACTTATTCGGAATTTGGTGTCCACTAAGCTAGCTGTGTAAGAGATAGCTCACAAAGATATCAAATTATTAAAAAAGACAAAGTAAAAAACAAGGACTCCCCCTCCAATGAAAAAACAACCAAAAAAACAAAAAAATCAAACTGAATTTTCCTTAATATTATTTGGGTCATTATTCACTATAATTGTAGAGAAATCTTTCTAATCTAAGTGAGTGACACTAGACACTTAAGACGTTTTTTTTTGTTCATGAGTACAATAATACATTTTGTTATGCGAAACTTCTGATGTATCCAGTAATAATGCATATGAATATTGTAGTTTCTTCATGAACAATGCTGACCATCGTACAAAGGATTGATTTTTTGTTTTGTTTTACAAAGGATAGAATAAACTTTTTTGGAAACTATATTGCATTGTTTAAAGATATTCCATGCCTCATCATCATCATCATCATGTCGACGATGGCAGCACGGATTTACAAATATGTGGTGGAAATACATTTTTGTAGTGTATATATTGTGAGACCAAATTGTTAATATCATCATTCGATCACTCATTCATGTCGGCAATTAGCACAGATATCCATGACAATCTCCAATCGTCAACACTTGCCCTATCATCTCATTGCAACCTATGGGAGGTCTCTGTGGAGCAACAGCCATCTTCGCATAGCTGGTAATGTTGGTCTTGTTCTGGGTGCCCTCGACACTTGCTGTCCATTGGTGTTTGTGTCCCAGGAGAACTGTCGTTATGAGCTTAGTCTTGCTTCCTCATGAGCAGTGTCCTGCAGCTTGTCCGTCTCAACTCAGATAAGTTTTGTGAGAGGGGGGCAAGTGACCGTACAGCTGCTTCCTTGTGGAGTGCTGTTTTCACGACTTGTTGCTAAGAGCTGCACGCAGCATTCTTGTGCAGGTCTCCCATGCTACTTATTTCTCAAGGCGCTTTGTTAGGGTCGCAAGTGGTGCTCCATTAGCAGCACGATAGCAACACAGCCTGGACAAACTGACACTGTGCTCGTGTATCTGCAAGAAGTGCAAGGTCATCAGCATAGTCTGCATCTGTGACTTTGTGCGGGGAATATTGCCTGCTTCTTGCCTTTTTTAGTCTGAAATCTTTTTCTTTTATGGGTATTAATGTTGTTCGGAGTACAATAGACTAGCATATATAGAATATATATGGTCATGTGTCTCTTGTAGGAACCCGCGGCAATGTAGAATCTGTTGTCACCATCAGGTTTGAGCGTACCATCGCTTTCAGGTGTCTTTTGTAAGCATCATTATAGCGGCGAAACCGTTCTTTGGGGAGACCAGTATGCTAGTATATTTGTTCCTTTTTTCCCTCTATGAGTCAAATGCTGGAGAAATTACGAATAGTAGCGTTGCTCATTGATTCTTTGCTCTACCCCTCTATGATCTGTTGATATCGTCAGGGATCTTGAGAGGTTGTGGATTCATTTCTGCGAAATGCCGTTTGGTTTCTCCTAAGATTTCTCTATTAAGGGTCGGATGGATTAAGAAGAAGGGCATTTATATTCTTGGCTGCAAAAGCAGTAAGAGTTTGCTTCTGTAGTTGTCTCACCTTTTTGCGGAAAGCGAGGAATGCAGCTTTCTGTCCATTATCTAGTTCTTTGTCAATATCTGTCATTGCATAGCCTAAAGCAGTATAATGTCACTGTGAACTTTCGTATCTTGCCATTACCTCCGGTGGGTATTGTTGTCAATGTCGCTGCTTTCTATCCTTTAGCTCTTTTAAAATTGTTGATTTATCTGTTGTGAAATCCCTGAGTTTTGATAATCTTAGTTGTTTTAGCTACAACTCTTTTGGGTATTTTTTCTTGATTTAGGGGGGTTTCCCCCAGATAGTTTTCTGGGAGTGTCTTTCATTTCTGAAGTCTATCTTTTTTGGCGTGGTTGCCTTGTAGCTTTGATTTAGAGGTACTTTTCTACCAAGACGACTAATTTCGTTTACTGTTTGCCATGCTAATCGCGATGTCTGTCTTCTACCAATTGTCTGATATTTACTATTAAACCTACATTGCTCATTTGAATAAGATCAGCATTACAAAAACAAATACCGTTTGGTTGTCTAGAGAAGACAAAACAAACAATTTCTGTTCCTTTTATTGATTATAGATTGTTATATATGTGGAAATATCTTAATAGCATAATTTTGATTTTGAATTGATAGTTGAAGAGGCTGCAGCATGATAACAACAAACAAATTTAGTCATATTTCCTTGAACCAAGTTTGTTGTAATATCTATTGATTTGAAAATGAAAGGCACAAATTGGACAAGCTGTTTACTGATCCAATTATTTATAGTAATAGGCTTGATATGAAATGCCAGTGCTATTGTCTTATTGAACTTCAATAGATAGTTTTTTTTTTCCTTTATAATTTTCATTTATGAATAAGTGCACATAAATCAGGATTTGTTAATTGTCCTTATATATTAAAGTTTTAAATACTAAAAATGTTATTGTTCAGGTGACAAATTTTAATATAAAATATATAAAGTGACGATTGAAAGTGAGTTTGATTTGTTGGTTTTAATGCAGAACGGTTAATTATTGTTTTTCCAATAAACTGCAAAAACAGTTGATTCAGAGATTTTTGAAGGACAGAGAAAGATGGGTGCAATTATATCAGAAAAATAAAAAGATTTTTCAAAATGTTAACCAACATGGCAAATCGTTTTTATTTTATTGTAATTATGAAGAAGAAAGATTTTTAATTTTCTTTTTCTTTTTTCTTTTTTATTACTTCCTTTTCTTATTTGAGGTAGTAAAGCTAATTAGATAAAATTGCAATAGTTTTGTTAGTGCGCTTAATGTACAAATGAATTTGGATTTAATTTGTAACAAATTGACATAATAACTCATTTATTAAGGACTTTGACCATAAATATTCTGAAGCAGTATGACTATTATTTTTAAATTTAGCTGCACTAGATAATCAAGTAAGATTGTGAACAATCAATTTATAATACAGTTTTTGAAGAGCCTTATTTTATTAAGAAATAGAATATATTTGATAACCAAATTATTTGAAACAGATTTTCTAAAGACAGAGATTTTTCTAAGACCAAATGTTCTGACCACAGCTTGAACTATTATGAATATCCCGCTTAAACGATTATCACTTGCATTTTTATTAGTTAGATAAGATATATTTAGATAAGAAGAATTCAGGATACGTGAACATGGTTTTGTATGTATGTGTACCTAATAATATTTTTTATATATTTTTTTAATTATTAATGTTTAAATTACATATTAACCCATATAAGACCTTGAATAGCGCAATTCTGAATCTAATGGACAAGAATTTGGAGACATAAATCAACTTTAACTATTCAAAGTATTTATAAGTATTGGGTTAAGTCCAACATTTTGCAATATTAGTTAACAATTGCTGAGTTTGTGGTGTGTATCTCATGTGACTAAAAAGTCATTCATTCTGTGGTTGGTAGTATTAATGTTTAGTGTGTATCTGCATGTTATGCATTGCTTTACTTCATCTGTGATTGTAAAGCACACATATGACATGCAACATAGTCTTATAATTTGGGAACTTTATGAGTTTGACTTGGCTATAATGCGCGGAGCAACCAAAAACTTTTGTTGCATGAAAGATGCTTCAATGTTTCAAGAAATTTTGCGTTGAGTTGCTAGACCTTAATATTCAATGCTAGGTCAAGTGGGCTAAAACTAGATTCTGAGGCAGTGCTCCAAGCTCAAAGCCGTTAGAGGCAATCTGATTTAGTAGCATTTGATTGAGATCAGTATCTTCTACAAGTCCAGTGTGATTGCATTCACCTTCAGAGTGACCTCAGCAAAAAGCATCGGAACTGACGCATCATGCAACAGTTACAATAAATTGCAAAACCGTTTGACTTTCCTAATAAATTTGATGTATATATGGGATATATGATTAAATTGAAAATTTGTGTTTCAGGGCCCATGATTTACAGAGTTAACCAAATTCATATTGTCTGCTACATGAAGCAGCGAGTGTTTTTTAAGAAAGTCCACAAAGGATAATAGTTGAATAGGTGATTTACAATGACATATTGATTGACGATAAAGAAGTGAACCTGATTTCCACAACACATGGTTAAATGTGACAGTTTCAGTGAATTATGGGAAATTTGTCTTTTTCTCGACAAGATATCTAATTCTCATTTTCAAGTTGCGAAACTGAAATAAAGTAAAACAGTTTATGATAGAGAGGTGGAACTGTATGTAATCTAGTTGAATTATATAGATCATTTAAGCCACGAAACTTTCAAGCACTCTTCCATTGTATTGTATTGATGGTAATCAATTCAATAAAGTTGGCTAGAATAAGAGAGTAAGTAACAGTAAAATCTTTAACATATACAAGATTACATTCTTTATTCATCATTTGGAAAGTCATACGGTTAGTTTGTAGCAGTATGTTTAAGATATGAAGGTATCTTAATGAGATGTGGCCTTAGCGCTGGTTAGAATGAAGGGTAATTCTCTCTGTGATGAATAATTTTTTGTTTAGTACATATCAATTACTACACTCCTCGCCTTGCAACATTCAATACAGGGCAAGGTTGTGTTCAAATTTCATGCTCTAGACAACAAATTCAATTTTCCCTTCCAACTAGTCAGATAAATCCAATATGTATTGGTCAAGGAATAATGTGAACTCCTTTGATATCTTTTTAGTTAACCATTAACGATTCGGTCCTTACTAAACTTATGTTGAAAAAAAAAGGCAATTTCTATTTTGAGCTCGATATGATCCACACATCAAACATTTTGATGAATTAAGTTTGGATAAAACGAAAAACTTTATCATGGATTACTTAACTTGTTTAGACCTTTGACCCCGTTCATAGAATTCTTAATAAATAAAAAATCAATAAATAACCAACAAGCTATGTTCCATATATATTTAGTTAAGGAAACTGCAATGCTAAATCTCAGGACTATTGTTGCTGTAACCCTGCCCTGAATTGAATTGGAATACATAGAGCACAAAAGGAAAAATTTATATTATTGGAGAAATTTGTGTAGAAATATCACAAAGCTGAACAGTAATTAAGAATTCAATATAGAGAATTTTCAATACGATCAACATGTAGATGAATGGAATATCACATTAATTATAGGGAATGCTCCAAGTGAAGAATCTGTTGTCATTTTGGTATATGCAGTGTAATCAGTGCAGTTTTTATTTATTCAATTAGATTTTGACCACTCACCGACACTTCAACGCGCTGCAGACGCCACCCCTCCTGCATTTAATCCAACCTTTTGGGATTATCAGTCTACCCAAAGGGTTGATATTGATCACTTTGTGAATTTTTCTGTGCTATGATAAAGGAGATTTGTTGCACCAATCACAAGTATGCACTGTTAGTGGTCGCAACAGAATTCCTTTATATAGCACAGAAATTCCAAAGTGACTCAATATCAACCCTTTGGGTAGATGGATATCCAAAAGGTTTGATAATGCAGGAGGGTGGGTTCTTGCAGACGGTTTGATTAATGTGGTGAGTGTCAAAATCTAATGTTGATAATAAAAACTGACTGATACAGCTGCCTATACCGAAAAATGACAACAGATTTCTCACTTTGAAGCTTTCCCTATAGATTAATGTGATATTCATTTCTACATGTATTCGGACGTATGAAAAGATTTTATATGAATTGTATTATGTTTCAGCTTTGTGATATATGTCTCACAATTTCACATAGAATACTAGAATATTTGTTCCTTTTTCGTGCCTCATGTTTAAAATGTAATATTTCAGGGCATGGGGTTACAGAACAATAGTCCTGTAGATGTAGCATGCAGTTTCCTTACAATATATATGGAAATTGATTGTTTTGTTGTATTTATTTATTTTTTTATGTATTAAGGGTTCTATGAGGGGTCAAAGGTCTAAACAGTGTTATGTGATTCTGATAAAGTTTTGTTTTTTATCAAAAATTAAATTCATCAAACATGTTTGAATGTGTTGGATCATATGAGTCAAATAATAGAAAGTTGCCCTTTTTTTCCAAAATAAGTTTTTAGTAAAGGGATCCTGAATCTTTAATGAGTGTAACTTAAAAAGATTCAAGCAGTTTCACAATTTTTTGACCAATTATATATTGGGTTTGATCTGACTAGTTGAAAGGAAATTTGAATTGTTTGTTTAGAGATGAAATTCTGAACAAAACATTGCTGTTATTGAATGTTGAAGGTGAAAGTAGTAATTGATAAAATGACTAAAGCAAAAAGATTTATCGAATCAAGAGAATTAATTCATTCTAACCATGCAAGGGCCACATCTCATAAGCGTCACCATATTTTAACATTATGCTAGCAAACTAACCAGTGATGTACTTTCAAATGGATGAAATAAAGAATAATATTGTTAGTTTAAAGATTTGTTTTGTTTACTTCTCATCTTATCTCCAATTTTATTGATTGATTACATCATACAATGACAATGAAGGGTTGGCTTGAAATAGTTGTGGCTTAAATGATTGATATAGTTCAACTAGATTTACATACAGTTCAACTCTTTATAACTGGTTTATTTTATTTCTGTTTTCCGAAACTGAAACATGAGAATTAGTATTTGTTGAGAACTCCTAACAAAATTTCCCATAATTCACTTGAACTGCAACATTTTAAACCAATGTTTGTGGGAAGAGTTTCTTTTAGTGTCTATCACTGTCATTGTAAAGTTCACTTAACTATTTCTTGGGACTTTCTTAAAAAATAGTGCTTTCATGATAGCAGAACATGATATTGAATTTGGTTGTAATCTCTGTAAATCTGGCCTGGATACAAAATTTATATATATTCCAGTATATACTCTCAATATATAGGATGAGTTCAAACGTTTTGCAATATTTTGGTAATGTTTGGGCATGATTGGGCAGTCGTCCGATGCTTTTTGCTGGACAATGAAGGTGATGATCAATGGACTGTGAAATACCTGAAGGCTTCAAATTCAAATGCTACTACAAATTTGCCTCTATGGCTTGTGAGCTTGGAGCACTGCCTCAGAATCTAGTTTTAGGCCTACTTGACCTAGCCTGATTATTAAGGTTCTAGCAACTAAAAGCAAAATTTCCTTGAAACATTGAGCATCTTTCATGCAACAAATGTTTTGGTTGCTTCCGCAGCATTATAGCCTAAGTTCAACCTCATAAGTTCCCAAATTAGACTCTGTTGCATGTTCAGATGATGGTGTGCTTTCAAATCACAGATGAAGTGAAGAATGCATAACATTCAGTAACCAACTAACATAATACTACCAACCACAGAATGAACTGCTTTTGTCACATGATATACACACCACAAACCTAGCATGTTACTAAAATATTGCAAAATGTTTGACTTACCCAAGTACTTATAGAAATACTTTGAATAGTAAGTTGATTTTGTTCCAAATTTTTGTCCAATAGTTCAGAATTGCGCGTTATTCAAGGTCTTGTTATATTGGGGTTACATTGTAATAAAATAATAATTAAAAAAATAATAAAAAATATTGATTGGTACACTACATAAAACCCATGTCAGTATCCTGATTCTTTTCTTATCTAAAATCATATCTTTTAACTCAATAAAAATGCAAATTGATAATGTTTAAAGAGGGATTTATGAATAGTTCAAGTTTGGTGCTAGAAAATTTGTCTTAGAAAATTCTGTCTAGAAAATCTGGTTTCCAATATGTTGGGTTATCAATTATATCTATTTAAGATAAGAAAGGCTACTTCTCAAAAACTGGTATTTAAGATTTTATTGGTATCACAATCTTCTGATTGATTTAGTGCAGCTAATATTTAAAATAATAGTCAATACTGTTGAGAATTTTACTGGTCAAAGTCATGTAAATAATGAGTTTTTAATGTAATTTGTTACAAATTAAATCAAAATTCATTGTAATTAATCTGCACTAAACAAAATATTGCAATATTATTAATTCTTTAATACCTCAAATAAAAAAGAAGTAATAAAAGAAAAAAGAAAAAGAAATTTAAAAAATCTTTTTTTTCATAATTGATACAAATAAATAAAAACGATTTGCCATGTGTAACATTTTGAAAATTTTTTAATTTTTCTGTAAATTGCACCCATCTTTTCTCTGTCTTCAAGAATATCTCTGCCATCAACTGTTTTTGCAGTTTTTTGTAAAAATATAATTAACGTTCTGCATTGAAAAACCAAACAAATCAAAACTCACATTATTCAATGTATTTGTATATATTTTATATTTAATATTGTGTCACTGACATAACATTTTGTATTTACTTATTATCTATAAGTGACATTAAAAATCCTGATTATGTGCTTATCTAAATGAAAATTATAAAGGTAAAAAACTATTATTGAAGGTCAATAAGAAATAGCACTGATTCATTCAAGCATATTACTATAAATAATTGGATCAGTAAACATTGTGTAATATTGTTGCCTTTCCTTTCAATCAATGATATTACAAACACCTTGGTTCAAGTGAAATATGGACTTAAATTTGTTTGTTTGTTAATCATGCATGCAGCCTCTTCAACTATCATTCAAAATCAAAATATATGCTATTAAGATATTCCCAATATATATCAATCTATATCAATAACAGGAAAGAAATTGTTGTTGTTGTCTTCTCTAGACAACCAAACGGTGTAATGTGATCTTATCAAATGAGCAATGTAGGTATAGTAAAATATCAGACAATTGGTAGAAGACAGCAGTCGCGATTAGCATGTGCAAACAGTAAACGAAATTAGTGGTAGGAAAAGTACCTCAAATCAAAGCTAAGGCAACCAGCCAAAAAGATAGACTTCAGAAATGGGAAAGACCATCCAGAAACTTCTGGGGAACCCCCCTAAAATATCATAGAATATATACCCAAAAAGATTGTAGATAAACAACTAGATATCAAACTAGGGGATTTCACAAAGATGAAATCAACAAGTTTTAAAGAACTAAAAGGTAGAAAAGCAGCAGGACTTGACAAAATACCCACCGGAGGTATGGAAGATAGGAAAGTTCAATGCATACTGCTTAGGCTATGCAATGCAGTATATAGACAAAAAGAATAGATAAATGGACGAAAGCTGCTATCCTCCTATTCCGCAAAAAGGGAGATCAACTACAGAGGCATAACTCTTACTGCTATGCAGCCAAGATATATAATGCCCTTCTTCTTAATCGCATTCCGACCCGAAATAGAGAAAATCCTTAGGAGAAACCAAAACGGATTCTGCAGAAATGAAGTCCACAACATCCTCAGATCCTGCACTATTCAACAGATCAGAGAAGGGGTAAGAGCAAAGAATCATGAGGCAACGCTACTATTCGTAGATTTTCTCCAAGGCATTTGACTCATAGAGGAAAAATGGAACAAATTACTACTAGCATATGGTTCTCCCAAAGAAACGGTTTGCCGCTATAATGATGCATACAAAGACACTAAAGCGATGGTACGCTCACCTGATGGTGACACAGATTTCTTTGACATTGCCGCTTGAGTCCTACAAGGAGACACATTGGCACATTATATATTATAATATTGCCTAGTCTATGTACTCCGAACAACATAGATACCATAAAAGAAAAAGATTTCAGACTAAAAAAGGCAAGAAGCAGGCAATATCCCGCACAAACAGTCACAGAGTGCAGACTATGCTGGATGACCTTGCACTTTCTTGCAGATACACCGGCACAGTGTCCAGGTTTGTCCAGGCTGTGGTTGTATCAGTGCTGCGATATGGATGCACCACTTGGCCCTAACAAAGCGCCTTGAGAATAAGCTAGCATGGGAGCTGCACAAGAATGCTGCGTGCAGTCGAAACAAGTCGTGGAAACAGCACTCCACAAGGAAGCAGCTGTACGGTCCACTTGCCCCCCATCTCACAAACTATCTGAGTGAGACGGACAAGGCAGGCAGGACACTGCTTGAGAAGCAAGGATAAGCTCATAAACGACGTTCTCCTGTGGAAGCCAAACACATGGACATGCAGTGTGGGGCACCCAGCAAGGACCTACATTGACCAGCTATGCGAAGATGCTGGTTGCTCCACAGAGGACCTCCCAGGTGCATGAATTGATAGGGAAGGTTGGCGAGAGGATTGTCATGGATATCTGTGCTGAATTGCGCGACATGATGATGATGATGAATGATATAACAATTATTGGTCTTCAAATATATCACTACACATAATGTATTTCCACAATAATTTAAATCCGTCTGCATGTGCGACATGCTGGATGATGATGAGATGATGAATATCTTTAGCAATGCATATAAATGTTTCAAAAGTTTATCTATCCTTGTAAACAAAAAAAAAATCTATCCTTTGTAGATGGTCAGATGGTTTCATGAAGAACTACCAATATCATATGCATTATTACTGGATACAATCAGAAGGTTTCAGCATTAAACAAAATGTTTATTTCTCATGAACAAAAAATGTTAAGTGTAGTGTCACTTCACTTAGATTTAAGAAGATTTCTCTACAAAATTATTATGAATTAATGACCCAAAATATATTAAGAAATCAGTTGTTTTTTTGTTTTTTTTGTTGTTTTTTTTTTGGGGGGCTGTGTTTTTTTTTACTTGTTTTTTTAATAATTTTGATATTTCTTTGTGGCTATTTATCAAGCTTAGCTTAGTCTGACACAAATTCCTAATAGTGGACACTTAGTGAGATAAAACTCATTACACTATCAAATTAGATTGTAAGATGAATTTGCAAACCATATGATTATAGATCATAATATTTTTTTACTAGTGTAAACATGCAGTCAAAATTGACTATAAGGCTAATGGGCTGTGAGAGAATTGTATCACCTCTCCCATCCCCAAAGTTAAACTTCCTTAGTATTTTCTTATAGCCCTGGGTCCTGTGGTACCCAAATAACATTTTACCTGCATTAAAATTTATTACCACTTATACCAAACACCCCAAAGGAAAAAATGGAAATCTGGGAATGGGGGTGGTGGAGAGAAAATGAATGGGAAGTTTAACTCTTTGCTACTTTAAATCGCTCACAGCAGCTCTCCAACCACTGCTACCACCAAGCAAGTACAAAAAATGATGGTTACTGTCATTATTATTGAGCAGAAGGACTCAGATTACAATTAATAATGAGACTAGCCCCATGTTTGCTGTTCTCTTGGGTTTTATCTATTTAGCTTTTACATAATTAGTTCCTATGGCATTATTTTGAGTTGCTATTACATAGTAATGGTCCACTTCCTTTTAGTTTTTCTTCTGTATGGTCATGTAAAGTCATTTTATGGAAAATTTCCTTAGTTTGTCTTTGAGATATCTTTGTGTCCCACAATAGTTGTTTTTCTTTCCATTTCTTTTCTTGATTTTGATAATTTCTTTTCTCTTGCTTGTCTTGGTTTATTTGTTGTGTTGTTGCAGCTGTAATTAATCCCTCTTTGTTCTTTTTTGTATATTCTTTTTCTTTGGATTGCTGTATCGACGCAATCTTCAACACGGCGAGTCCTCTTCCTACTTCTTTTAACTCTCCACATCATCTCTTAGGTGCAGTGGCATTAATGTTCTCATTCTTGTGGTCATATGTCTGAGTTTCTCTCTTGTCCAGTTTAAGAAGGTTCAGAGTATATTATCAAAGAAACTGCCAGGTATTTATTCATTGATTAGGTTTCTATTGCAAAGTTGTAGGAAGTAGTTAGGAGCTGTTTTCACAAATCTGTTACTAACTGAAAGCGTTTTAGTTCCGCTGAATTCCATAATTTTATACTTTAATTATTAATTTGTTTATATCTCAAATGTCATTTTAATTGCGATCTTTTTTAATTTGTCTATACATAGATAATAATTTATTAACACACATTTCACATTGGTATCTAAGTTATTCCTAATATAATACACACAGTGTATATGGGTATTAGGTATTTTTTTTCTTTGATTGATTACAAATTATTGTTGTTGTTAATTATTGACAGTAATTCTTCTTTTCATCAGGATATTAATCATATTTGTCACTGGCATATCTTTTATATTAGCCAATTTCAATAGCAATAAAATGCATATAGGTGGTTAAGTAATTTAACAGCAAATATCAATATTGTCATCATTCTATCACCTTACAGTTGTGTTTATCTACCTATTTATCTAGTGAATACGGTTGGTTTTTGTCTGTTGGTTTTTTTTTTGTCAGTTTAATTAAAAGATATGCTTGATTACTTTTGACTTTGAGATTATTTATGCCATCTTCATAATGGTACAAAATCATTATGATATTCATGAGAAAGGTGAAATTATTTACTGAATTTCAAGATTCTTATGTAAATATATAACATTCATAATTTTCTAATGAAATACCTATTGAGTTTTTATATAACCTTGACGCGCACACCCACACCACACACTACACACACACACACACAGACAACACACACACACACACACACACAGAGATTTGCTCCTCTTAATCCATTAATGGTTGGTTGTTGGATCCATAATAATAAATGTAATACTGAAATAGCGGATTGGGAACTTGTCTTCATTATATCCCATTGAACCAGGGAGAGTGTGTGGGAAAGTATACCCTCCATTGTTATAGGAATATGTAGGAAAGCATTAGGGAAAAAATCTATTTAGCTAATAATTCTCTATCAGCAATCATGTGATCATATTGAGACTTTTATGATAAAGATATTAAGTGAACATCAGACTAGAGAAGAGATAGATAATTATTTTGGAAAAAAGCATTATTCTGTATATTATTTTATGGATAATGAGGAAATTATCTTACTTGTAGAATAGAGATATGATAGAGTACAATTAGATTGGTAGGTTAGACAAAACTACTACAAATCTATGATATCTATTCTTTTCTGAAATATACAAACTCGTTATTTTGCACAGTCTGATTCATATTGAGTATTCTAACTAATAACATAGAACATAACAAAATATTGTTATTTGTTATAATATGAAAGATGAGTGACTTTAATCCGATTATAATAGTTGATCTGACTCAAATGTTGAGGTGACTGAAACTTTATAACAAAATTTCAATATAATTATTTGAAAAGCAAACATTGAATACAAACTTTAATCAAAATAACAAATTTTACTCATTAATTTTTGAGGATCTTTAATAAATACGTTTGACAATACGTTCATCTAAAAAGTAATCATAGAATTCATCTTTATATAGAAAACTCATAGACAGATCACAATATAATTTTCAGTTCAGTGATAAAATAGTGAGTTAATGCCA
Source organism: Doryteuthis pealeii (assembly GCA_023376005.1). Classification (NCBI taxonomy): domain Eukaryota; kingdom Metazoa; phylum Mollusca; class Cephalopoda; order Myopsida; family Loliginidae; genus Doryteuthis; species Doryteuthis pealeii. Next base: position 73,205,228 of record CM042150.1, read on the forward strand.
ATTTCTGATAAACTCTTCATACAAACCTTTTTTACATTATCATTCCTGTAAAATGATCTGGGTTCATTTGTGAATTTTTTTAATTAAAGAATTTTCTTTTTGAAAACAAAGATGTGTCCATTTCTTTCTTTCAAGATTGATTCAGGGCGGCCGGTTAATTAAGAACAAAATATAAAGTAAAAAAATATTCAATACAAAAATCAGGTGTAATTTCCCCAATACTGTGATATGTGGGTTCTAACTTAGAAAAACAGAAAAAAGTTTATCCAATAAACATCATCTTAAGCCTTCCGAAGATGGCTTGAAATCAGCTTGCCTGATATGACTGAATTTTTTCTATAGGGGAATTCTTGTTATGCCATAGGTTCATGTGGTATTGTAGAACTGACATTGTTATCTCTTTTGCTGATACCTCCAGATGTGTAATCGCAAGGATCAGATATGGAGAAAAGGAGCATATCATTTTTTTATGGGGGGGGGGCGGTCAACAGGATATGACATAACTGTCCCTCTCAGGCAATACTGTTACCTATAACTTTGTAATACCCACACATCTGACAGTTGGACTTCAGCTTAGAAGGATATTTCCATCACTTCTGGGTCGTGCCATGATTGAGAAGTTCCTGAATTTTAGTCAAATACTTTAGCGTGTCCTTATTGATTTCTGACTGCAAACGAAATATTCTTTCTCTTGGTCACAGCTACACATTCGCCACCAGAAAGTCCTACTCATTCTGACTTTGAACATGACAAATTTGTTGTGTTGGCAGCTACTTGCCTTCAGTATGGCCTACCTTTTCATTTCCTGTGTGAGATTGAAAACGGCAAGCCAAATTAAGATGCTCTTTATAGGTCTGAAGAGAATATGAGAAAGTTAAAACTTTGGTACAGTGCAAATAACATTACATTAAGTAGTCTGTCCATTTAGATGGTTCAACTATCGTGTATTCCAAAAATACTGTTGCACTCCTATACATTATAGGAAATCAAAGCACACCGTCAGATAAATTAATAGATTGTATATAAGTACATTCCCATTTTAAGGGAAATGTGGATATTAGCCGATCTAGAAATTATAAAATTAAAAAATATACTCCTCAACACTACGATTATTTTTTTTGGAGTAAACTATAGAATTTATTCAATTGTTGCCTTAAAACTAATGACAATAATTCTAATAGTTGTTTTTATATAGTAGCAGGTAAATAGACAAGATAGAGTACTTCTATTTTTACAAAAGAGCTTTATTTAATTATCTAAATGATCTTGAGAATATTTTATTATACAGACTAAAAATTTATTAAGTTTTTTACTTTTGGACATTGAATCTATCTAATTTGAAAACAAAACTTTTTTTTTTTCTTTTTTTTTTTTTGCAAAGGTTTTGGTGATTTTGGATTTTATTATCCTGAAAGGTCCGACATATTCGATAGATATTCATGTCAAGAAATTTTGCAGACATTTTAGTCTCTATAGCATGAAATCCATTGTCTTACAAGAAATTTTGCTGTTTTGTTGACGAAGATAATCTATCAATCTATTAAGACAATTTTCAAGTGCAGAATGAATTATTCTATTTATCTATTAACTAATCTTACTATAACCTAGAAGTTTAATGAATAGTACATAAACTGTTTCTTCCTACCATACACAGGCAATCTTATACTGCAAACAAGTTCTTGGCTAAGCAAATATCAGAGTTTTATTTATTTAGTTTTATAATGAAATGAAATAATAATATAATTTCAATTGAATGTTCATTAATTACAGATATAATATATTTTGGGTAGTACAAGTAAGTAGACATATACAGCAACAAAATTAATGATAAGTGAATAAATGATCACTGATGATTTTTGAATACAAAATTCTTCTAATCCTGAAGTAGTTTTGTATAATTGGTTCTGTAATTACATTATTTTCCACTTATTTCATGTTTATTATGTATTCTTTTGTAATCTTCCATTTTTGTTCAAGCTTAATGGATTGGTAATTACTCCTTTTGCGTAGGCCGTTTAACTCAGGTCAGTAGGCATCCACTTAGAACTAGCATTGGTTTAGTTCGATAACTGGCCTTGCCAACACAGCAATGAGTAGAAATACGATTCGGATCGTGTATGGTAAAGAGGGAGCAGCTGACATAGGTGTGACACTTCACATCATATGCAACAAACAATATCTCTGGTCTAGAGCTGAATGATAGAGTATAGACTCCACTCGCGTGTCGAGCTGAAATACAACAATAGGCCATCTGAACAATTTTCTACATCGTTCTTTGTTTTTTATTTGTAACTCTTTACTGTTGTGGACCAAATGGCCTTGCTCGAGGGGGGCTTGAAGTATTTAAAAAAACATGTAAAATAAGTTTTTTTTTTTAGTTGAACATTATTCGATAATTTTTTATCAAACACAGATGTAAGCTGATCTTGAAAATGTTTATGCTGGAAGAAAATAAACTTGTCTCTGTTTAATAATGGTTATATTGACGGATAAATTTAGTTAGATAATACTGTTGAAACTTCAATTGCCATAATAATGGACTTCTTATGGAAATAATATTCTTACATAGATGAAATACAAGGATTCAATGTAATCTGACCAATTAATGGCAAGCATTGCTGATTATTACCCTGTTCCTGAGGTTTCTTCTTCTGCTTATCTTAGCCATATCATCATTATTTTAATGTTAAACGATCTTCTTAAAAAACATGCACTTTCCTCTTATGTTTCCTTTTTCTGGCATGGGTACCTTCGCAAGAGAGATATCGAACAAATTATTGTCATTTTCAGAATGAACAGATCCTTAGCAACCCCCTGGATCAGGTTTTACTTAGCCAGATCAGAGGTAGTTGGAGAGTGGAACCTTGATATTCTGAATCAAAGGGTCCTTATATATAACAGCATGAACACAAGCTTTTCATGAGTGCAATATGATATATTCTAAATTATCAGTTTGTTCTTCCCAGACAAGGACTTGGTGCCTGGAAGATTGCGATCGCGGTGAAAATCAGTCAGTAACTAGACAGTTATTAAAAACTCATGTCCACGCTAACCTTACTAGAGTATGAATGCTCTATACATGATTTGAATACTGTTACTTAAAAAGTATATGCGCCCATACTTTTAAAATATGATGTATAATATATATATATATATATATTATAAGTTGTGTGGTCTGTTTAACATTTAAGATTATTCCAGTTCTCAGGAATGTATAGAAAAGGATTTTCAGAAAAGTGTAATATATACATTATATATAAGTGAATATATATTATTTATATATTATATATATATATTAGAGAGAGAGAGAGAGAGATAAGAGAGAGAGAGAGAGGAAGACAAACATTAATGTTTTGATTAAGTACACTGCAATTGCAATATTATTTAAAGATTATTGTCAGCTTTTTGACAGCCATCTTTTGATGAATGAGTCTGCTAATAATATTATTGATTAATAATAAATATAATGATGAAAAACTGACCTGAAACCATTTAATGCATATAATTCGCATCACATGATCTTTTTTCTTCTGTTCTTTAGGTTTCAGATTTATGTTTATATCGCAAGACTCGACTTTCGTTTTGCATACTTTCGTATTTCCCAGTACATCTATCTGCTTCACTTCCACTAAGTTCCTTTCACATCACTATGTCTTCTAGAGTTGCCATCCTAGGTCCAAGACCTAAAAGTGAAGCCATTTTTTATCCGTGCTTCCCCAGAATTCCTGGTCAAACATCAAGAACTACAAAATAATCATATCTTTCTAAATCAACATGCGCAGAAATCACAGTAACTTCCCCATACAATGTCCTTTGAGCTGATAAACAACGAACCCTCCCCCTCATTAGAAGAACTGTTAATCTTACGTAAACGACAAAGGAAATAATAGGGGGGCATCAAGGAAGAAGAAAAGTCTATTCCAGATTCCATGTATTTATTTGCATTCCTTCCCACCAAGGTTTCTTTACCCACCAAATAGTCTCTATCGATATATATATTATAATATGAACACATGGTGCACATTTATCTTCCTACAACAGGAGAACACGTAAAATAGAATGAGTAAGTCCCTTTCAGTTTCATGCAACGTATTACATTCTCCTAGTCTTTGCTTTATTAACTTTTATATATTTGGATATAATTGTTTTCTGTTAGTCTATACATTTAGGTGCTATTATCTAAAACCAATGATTTTTTGTTTATAAATTGATTGTTAAATAGCCGACCTTCAGTGTCCATTAAGCTGTTGTGGCACACTGCCAAGTAAAAGTAAGATATTCTAAATATATGCCTTTTTCATATTTATTTATATAAATTTATATTTATTAATTGATTGCAATAAATAAGAGAAAGTACTTGAAATTTAGATTTAATAGTGGCATTTCATTGATAAAATTGATATGATTTGGAGTAAAATGGCTGATCTCCCATTATATCTAGTTGTTAAATTGGAGTTGGAACTGGCTTATTCCTACTAACAGTATTTTAAATCTAACAATATACCATTTTCTTTGTTATAAATAATAGATACTATACTGGGCAATGTGATATAGCACATAGTCTAGCTTTTGATTAAACTTTTTCTCAAATGTTATAATGTTAATATAATATGAAATAAATTTTTTAGATTGACTTGTGATAAGAGTTTTAGTCATTTCATCATTGATATACACAGGACATCACAGAAATTGCCTCAAGAACTATTTGTGGGAAAAAAATCATTAGACTAAATATGAAGAAATGACTTCTGTTTTCCAAATATGTTGAAACCAAAAAGCTTATGTCAATACTGAATTTACAGTACAAAGGTTGTTTAAAATTAAAGTCTGTTTTAAGAATATATAGTAATATAATATAAGTAGTAATATATAATAATATATAGTATGATAATATATTTATAGTAGTTATAGACATAATGAAAAATGTAATTTGATGCTTTGTGTCTTTTCGTAGGAGCTCATGGTATGTCTAACTTGGGTGCTGGCCTTAGATAGTGCCCAGTAACTCTTCCTGAAGCGTGGGGCATTCTTTCATCCTGGTAAGTATCTTGATTCCTATTTATTCCTGTGTTTTTAAAACTCTTTGCCTTTTCACAATTAAAGATTTGCACGAAACTTTATACTCAGAATAGATACTGATTAGAAACATTTTCCGAGTTATGATTTTTTTTCCTGGCTGCATTTTTTTTCATGGATTACTTCAATAAACTTTGGATAAGATATAATATTGGGAAATGATTTTTTGCATTGTGAATGACAAAAGGTGTGGCAATAATTTGAATAAACTATTATATGATCATACTTTTCGAAAATTCAGTCCAGTAATATAGTAGCTTAAAAAGTAATACAAAAAAATACTCAGCAATAAATAAATTTGTGAACAATCATAGTTGTCTCTCTACTGGACAGTTTCACTATAAATACTAAGAGACTATCACCTTAATGGATCGATCAGTTTAAGTTCTAATTGAATAAAGCAATTACCTTGTTTGTTTTTTGTATTACCTAAATAAATACTATAGTATTTTAATTATTGAGTAAAAGTAGATATTTATATTCCAAATCAATTGTGATGGATGCTTATTGTTCTAAAGCTGTTGTAATGATCAATGTTTAAAAAAATCTGTTAAGATAGATTGAATCAAGATTATGAATTCCTATTGATGTTCCAGTAGGGAGTATTGTGTACACAACCCAGGTCAAAAGTAATCTTCGCCAGATACATGTTAGATAATGATTTCTGTGAGTGCACTTAGCTATACAATTGGGTAATGTTCTTGTACAAAAATGGACAATGTGTGGACATATATAATAGTAATATTATACAATTATATAGCTATGTGGTAACTTGCGAAAGAAAGAACAAAGTTGATAATAATGGCATATTGAATAGTGACTACATATGATTGATGCCTGTAACAAAACTGAGCACCCTTTTACAGCTAACGAGTCAATGAATAATATACAAAAAAACAAAAGTGTGTCTTATATAGAAATAACAGTTTAGCACAGTTGAAATTGCTAAAATTACGGTTAGAAACAAGAAGATTTTTAATTTTTTTATACAGTATACGTTTGAAAATATATCTACAGACACTTACAGACTAATGTACGAAAACAGTAGGTTACTCAGTGCACATAATGAGTACTTGTAATTTATGAGGCTCGCAATGACTAAACACTCAGAAGATGCACTGAACCCATTTGCACTCACCTGTTTGACAGGATTTTCTCCAACACCTGTTTCCCAATCTTATCCCTGTATGTTGATAAGAACTGCATTGATGTTGGATCATTTAGACAGTCAGGTTCTATTACCCTGGGCAATTCGACCATGGAATTGTTTAATGAACTGCAGATTAATTTGTTGCAAAGGAGGTATATATAGCATGAAAATAAAATTATATCATGAAATAGGACAAGATACCAAAAAACATCATGTTTACTAAAAAGAAAAAACTATTAATGATTGAATGTCATAACTTGAGGGATTCAAGGAATACACTATAAAGAGCAGCCATCCAGTAAAATGCGAATAGCTAACATTAGTGGCAAAACAGAAATAACAACAAAATCTAGAAACAAGATTGGAAGAAAATATAACTGTATGGGATGTGACAAACTGGAGATGATTGCAACATGATGAACTGGACATGGTTAAGAAAGGAAAAGCTCGAAGGAGGGCATGGATCTCTTTATAATAGCAGCACAAAACATATGCGATATGATGCCAAGTTATAGTCAAGAAATAATATGATGAGCAACGAGAATCGCAAGTCGTATAGTTGTGTGAAACAGAGTTTGAAAATGGTCAATTAACATATTAAGCAGAATGCAGCAACTAGAAAGAGGAGAAAAGACTTGGCATAAAAGGTGCAGTCCAACAGGGAATGAGTACCAATAAGATTAAAATTGCTATACTACGCAATATAGGAATTATGTATAAGACAGAGATCCATCCCAGAGAATAATGGAGATGCATTAGAATTCTCTGGGATTATTTGAGATACAAATTGAATTGCCTAATTCTGGCTGAGAGACAGGCATAGGTTGATTAATAAGGAATAAAGGAGAACTTGTCATCTGCTGGAATTTGCCAAGTAAATGAAAGAAAGTGAAAGAGATAGACACAGATACTTGACTTTGTAGAGAAATGAAGAAATAAAAAGCTTGGTGGAAGTGAGGTGATGTGATAATCCATTTGGTTGGGTGCCTTGGAGACGGTTCTCTCAAAGAGTCTGTGTTTTTTTTTCAAAGTTGGAAATGTGGTGAAATAAGAGGAAAATGAAGACCAAACCCGAGCCACAACATTATTAAGAATGTCGGTTTGGCACTCAGAAGTCGCTGTGAGACTGCGGTGACTTTCTGTACTACCAGTGAAGATCACAACTAGACCCCAGTGTAGAAAACTATGCCAGGAAGTGAATGATTATATATTTATTAAAAAGCAAAATATTTCTAAATTGTAGATTAAGTATTTTATGATCGTCAGAATTATTCTAACTTTGTTTGTGCACAAGTTAAGAAAGTTTGTGATGGAAACATGGAAAGATAATTTACTACTAAAGTAATTACTGGAGTTAAAAAAGACAAATGTTTATTCCGCATTTGCTTCTGAATGAAGTCTAACTGTCTTAAACAAGTCAGTATAATTTCTAACTTAGTAAAAAAGGCCAGAAAAGAGAAGATCTATTTGTAATAGATGGTTTTCCTAACTGTGTAATAATGATTACCATTTATGTGAGCAGTTAGTTTGACACAATTGAAGTAACTGGAACTCATTTGACTTGTATCATATTAAGGATTAATACTTTAACCATTGAAATTAGGTCCACATTCAGATAGATTACCACCGATTTTTTTCAGCTTCTTTCTGTGTTGGCCAAATATTTTGCCTGTGAAAGAAAATCTCCTGTCCTTGAGA
>CM042150.1:73213251-73248251 GCA_023376005.1 Doryteuthis pealeii
GTTTAGATTTACTCTTTCCTGGTGCATTTTTTGCTAGAGTAGCTTATAAACTTGATAAGATATAAATGGTGAGATGATTTGCATGTGTATATAGCAAATAGTGGGTCAATATTTTGAAAGTAAACTATTATTTCAGTACTTTCAAGAATTTCAGTCTAGTATATATAGTGTACTGTAAAAAGTTCAGAATAACTAAAAGAAAAAAATCACAATATTATATTGTGAAATCATGTAGTTGTCTCTCACTGGACCAGTTCACTATAAATACAAGAGTATTCATCTCTTAAGTTGATTTACAGTTATTAGTTTTATGAATAAGCGAATTAACCTTTGGTTTGTTTTTTAATTACCTAATAAAAATTACTATTATTATTGTTAATTCTATTGAAGTAAATAAAGTTAGAGGTTTTTATTCCCTAATAATTGTGATGATGCTTTAGGTGGTTTCGATGCTGTTTATGATCAACATTTTAGATAAAATTTCTGTTCAAGAGATTAATCAAGAGTTATTGAATTTCCTGAGTTTGATGGTTCCAGGAGGGAGATTTTGTGGTACATTACAACCCGGCAAATATGCTAAACTCTTCCCATTTAATGGTAGATAATTGATGGCTGTGAGTTTGCACTTAGCTAACATGGGTAATGTTCATTTACAAAATGAAACATATGCTGTGATATTAAAGTATATTTTATTTACAATTAATATAGCTAGTGTGGTTGACTTCTAGAGAAGTAAAAAAAGTTGATTCATGCATTAGAATAGTGATATTCTATATATTTGATCCTGTGACAGTGTTAATACGTGGTCTACTTTGTTTTTCCTTTTACAGCTAATTAACAAGTCAATTATATAATTAACAAAGAAAGTGACAAAAAGTGTTTCTTATTAGAAAATAACAGGGTTTAGCAATGTTGAAATTCTAAACTTTACGGTTGAGAAACAAGAAGATTTTTAATTTTTTAAATACAGTTAGTACTTGAAATATATCGTACAGACAGCTTACAACTAATGTATGAAAACAGTAGTTACGTCAGTAGCACATAATAGTATGAAATTTATGAGAGGCCTCAATTGACTAAACTACTCAGATGCTACTGCTGACCCATTGGCACTCACTTCGGTTTACCAAGTGTATTGCTCTCAACACCTTGGTTATCTCCAGATCTAGCCCTATTTGTAAAGAACTTTGACATGTGAATATGTGATTCATTAGGGAACGTCAGGTGTTTATCTACTTCATTCTGGGCGAATTCCGCATTGGAGAGATGTGTAATGAAGCTGCGAGTATTATTGTGTTTGCTAGAGGATATAAAGAAAATAAAATATATTCATTGAAAAGGATCAGAGATACAAAAAACTAGTTTACTTATAAAAAGAAAAAATATTAATGATAATTTGTATTTTTGGTTTTTTATGAAACTTGTTGGATGGTCTAAGGATTACACTAAAAAGGATTGCAGCATCCCGTAATTTCGTGCAATTGCAACATATGGACAAACAGAAAACAACAAATTTAACTATTGTAGATATATGATTTGGTAAGATAAATATGAGATCTGTATTTGGATTGTTGACATTACTGGATGAGATTGCAATGTAGAGACCTGGGACATGGTTAAGAAAGGAATGCTCAAGAGGCAATGGATTCTCTTATATATTTAGCAAGCACAATAATTATATGCCATATTGTCCAATTATATCAAAGAAAATATAGATGATGTGCAACAGATATAGCAAGTGTATCTTGTGGTGAAGACAGGTTGAAAATTAGGGTCAGATCACATAATAAGTTCAAATGCAGAGACTTAGCATCATGGAGAAATATGACTTGGCTATGAATAGGTGATCCACAGGGATAGTACATGAGAAGATTAAATTTGACCTAATACTAACCAAATAGATTATTGTATAACGAGAATCCATCCAAGAAAGATGGATGCATAGTAATCCTGGATTTTATGAGATCATGAATGTGCTCATTATATTTCTGGCTATTGAAGACCTTGAGGCTTATAGGGTTTTGATTAAAGTAGATAAAAGAACTTGTCATCTGTGGATTTTCGGCATAGTTGATAATATTGAAAAGTAAAGTGAAAGATATGATTCATAGATACTTTGGTATCTTTGTCCAGAGATAATGAAAAAAAAAAGCTGTGGTAATGTGGAAGTGACTGTGAATACCGTTGTTGTTGGTGCTCTTTGGGAACGGTTCGTGTCTCAAAATCTGTTTTTTTCAGTTTGGAGAATTTGTAAGATAAGAGGAAAAATTATATGACCAACCCAGGACCACAAACATTAGGTTAAGAGTTGGCTTGAGCATTCTTCAGAGAGTCCTGGAGACCTGAGGTGACTTTCTGTTCAGCCCAGTTGAAGTCACCAAACTAATACCCATGTTGGTATGAATATCTAGCAAGAAGTGATATATAATTAATTAAAATAGAATATATTTTCCTAGATATATTTGTAGATTATGTTATTGTTATGATTCCGTCTTAAATTATCTTAATTTTGTTGTGCACAGTTAAATGTGTGTTGAATTGGATAACAGGAAAGATTAAAATACTATCTTATGGATATTGGAGTTAAAAAAAGAAAAATGGTGGTATTTCCGGCATTTGTCTTCTTTGTATATGGAGTCTAAATGTTTAAACACAGCTCATTTTTATTATATTTTCTTACTAGTTAAGAAATAGTCCAGAAAAGGTAAGAGTTGCTTTTAAGTGTGTTCCTAAACTGTGTAAAAGATTAAATTATTGACATGTAAGTTGAGACAATTGAATCAACTGGGAGTCTCTATGTATGTACAAATTGGTTGTATCTACTTAAATGGTAATGAATACTTAATATTCTATTCGATTAGAAATATCCACATTTCTTATATTAGTATTTCCAAACGATCTTTTTTCTGCTTCTTGTTTCTGTGTTGCCTTAAATATTTTGTGCTGTCTGTGACTAAAGAAAATCTTCCTGTTCTTGAGTAGAAGAAAGATATACTGGTTGTTTCTAAAAAGGATGCAAACGAATTTTTTTTTTTTTTTGACAACTTGGTTAAACTATTTTAACTTTGTGATAATTTCTGACATTTTAAGTTAATATTGCTGCATACGACTTATTTTTTTATCATTGTGAGCGTTTGTCCAGTTTAACAAAGATGGCTTGCACTGGAGTTTTTCAATTCTTTCATAAAATTAATCTTTATGAAATTTATCAACTTGTTGGAAATTGGATAAGTGGGGAAATTTCAAAATTGAATTCAATTTCTTCTGTCATATTGTTGTTGTATGGTTTATGAGGCAAATATAATTGTTCTTTGTGATGGAAATTGATATAGGCTGCTGATGCGGTTAATGAGGCTAGCACATTAACAAATCTATTTCCAACTGCTAAATATGTGTTTTCTAAATGTACATTGTCTATGTGTGCTAATACTGTAGTTGAACGAAAATTTACAAGTCATATTAATTCTACACGCTATTCGTTTGGGTTTGGTTTTGTTGTTTTATAACAGGTTTCATCTAAACAATATTTCGCCTGTTTGGTATATGTTGTTATATGTTCTTGATATATAATTAATCATTTCCGTGGTTGGCTTCTATTTATCTCGTTATTTATCTGCACTATTAGCGTGATTTGTCTATGTGAAGCAATGTTTGGTGTAATTAGTGCCATTGTAAATTACATGTACAGAAATACTCATATGTTTTCTAATGGTGATTTTAGAATATTTATAGTACAGTTGGAATATTTTTCTCTGAATAATAAAAATTATTTAATAATTATATATGCTATCAAATAATTGATGTTGTAAACTATCTTGTCATACGCCTTACTTTATTAGATTTGTCTTACTCTGTATTTTGATGTTCTGTGCTTTAATATTTTCCTGAATATATTTTCTTGCATCAATGTGAGTAAATTGTTTCATGAAATCCCACATAATCCACCTTTTATCAGCCCTTATATTTGTAAGGATGAACTGATTAGAGTACTTTTCCTTTTGAGAAGTTGACTGCTGTTATAAATGTTGCTTGTCACTTTCACTTGTGGTTTAATAGGCTGGATTACCTGTTTTCACTGACTGTTTGGTCTCCGAGTAAACATTACTCTAGTCAATGCTATTCAATGAATGTAATTGAGTATGTTAGTTTTCTCGTAATATGGATAATATTCAATTGTTTACTTTTCTCTTCGGTTTCATGTCAGATTGTCCCATTTTTACGCATACAGCGCTTACTTTTCGTCAATTATTTCTGTTACAAAGCATAAAGATGTAGTAAATATTACAGAAAAGGGTAATCATCTGTTGCTATATACAACATTCGACCTCTGATTGTTTGTAAGATATGATATTATATATTAGATTGTTTCAATAGGGAAAGATTAATGTTAATAAAGTTCTTTCAATTAAATGATGGTCTGGTTTTTAACGATTTAATATGATGCATATATTGACACTATTTTACGCATAGTTTGGATTGCATTCACAACATTTGGAATGAAAATAATATTGCCTCGAGATTTTGAATATAATTCTTCTTTTTTTAAAGATTTAATAATTTTACTTATATATTTGCTTACATTGCTTAGTTTATTTCTGGTATAGACTAATTGTTGGATATACTATTCTCTTAAGAGTGCAATATTAACAATACAATTGGCAGAAAGGCACGAGATGTATGAAATTGAATCCTTCTGTATTTAAAAAAAAAATTATCTTAGCTATTTTAAAAATAAACAAACTTTCTTATAGCTATTGAATTCATTTATTCATTGAATTGCTGATATATATATATATATATATAATATATTAATATGTATATATTATAATTTTGTTGTATGTATTAGTATTTTATATATTTATGTATGGTATGTATATTTATGTATGTTATATTATAGTATGATGTTATGTATTATATATGTATTGTTAGTATATATTATTGTTATTTGTATGTATTGTATGTATATATTAGTTATATATGTTGTATATAATATAATTGTATGTATGTAATATATATATGTATGTATAATATATATATGTATAATGTATGTATATATTATGTATAGTATGTATATATATATTATATATATTGTTCATCTTCTTATCTTGTCAGGTTATCCAAAAGAAACCAAACTTTATAAAAGACGAATTTTATGAGCTTTCACCGTACAACTTTTTCTTTCTTGTCTTCCTCTCTTCTCTTTCTCTATTTTCATTCTCTTCTGTCGTCTTATAATTATATATATTAGATATATATATATTATTGTATTATTTATATTATTTATGATATTTATAGTAATTTATTAGTTAGGTTTATATTTGCGAGGAAAGTATTGTAATATAGAAATGCAGAGTCAAAGCATAATGTTATTATTATATGTATAAGTACATTGTATCAATTGCAAAATGAAGTAGAGTATTGGCCATGATTCGTGTACAGTATGGAAATAAAAGCTTGTTGAATTATTGTACAATGTATGAAATATGATTTAGTCTTGATGCTGCTTAGTACTTCTTGGCTATAAATTTTACAAGAAATCATTTTACCAAAATGGTATATGTGTGTCATCATTTAAGTTTGCATATATCAATTATTCTTTAAAGAAAGTATATATTTTCAATTTTAAAGGAACTGTTCTCCGTTTTATGAATTAGAGATCTGCAAATTTGGAATGGAATTTTTCTCCGCTTTAATAGATCTAAGTAAGATTATATATTTAATTATGGCGTTCTTCAATTCAAGTAGAATTTAGTGAAGAACATTTCAGGATTTATAGTGATCTATTGCATTTTATTGTGTATCTGGTGCTTTTGATTTTTTGTGTGAATATGTATGTGGAAAGTGTTGGTTAAATTTGAAGGACTGGAAATTAAGGTTATACCTCTTTGGATATATATTAGTTGCATTAAGACCAAAGATCATCTTTGCATTGTTAATTATCCTCTTTATAGAGTAAATGCATGCTAATTTCATTCAAGTGAAATATGATGTATATTGTTTCAATGCTGCTGCTTTGGGCTGCTGTTTGTCTTTTAATGAGACTTTCTGTTATTTTCTTGAAGAAGAGATATTTACTAAGGAACGCATTATAAGATATGAGGACAGTTTATAAGATCTATTAATTTTCTATCCAGTTCTCATCTATTATAGAGATATATTTCTTTCTTTTTTTTAACCAGAACAAAATGTTGAGTTAATTTTCTGTAAAGTGAACATTGTATTCAGTTAACTGTTATCATCTTCCTATTAAATTTTTTTTAGTTGTGTAATTTTGTAGCACTACATATGATTGTATGAATATATGTGCTGAACCACCAAGAAGTCAAGTTTAGATATATTGAATGAAGTGGAATATTTTAAACATAATAAAAAATAATTATTTTTGTGTGCAATTAATTTCAATTATTGTCTGAAATAATGTGGTCAATTTTAATGTTTAGTGCTCCAGAGAGGACAATAGGTTTAGCTAAGAATGATATAATAGATAGAAATACATTATCAAAGCTGTTAATCAGTCCTTTTGGGTACCTTATCTGGAAGAGTATTGGTTCCTAAGTGAATGTGCTGTGATTTCACAGGAATCAAATCGCTGTAAGAAGTAGTTTATATTTACAATAAGCTAGTACCTGAATAGATAATTAGTAGGGATAAAACTCATAATATGTCGCATTCTAGTTGATAGAAATTTTGTTAAGGAAAATTGTCATAATGACAGAATTAGTATGAAATAAGAGGATATGTATTGTCTCTTTCAGTAAATTTAAAACGAAAAAATTTATTATGAAGAAATATCAAAATGTAAAACAAAGGTACATTAATTATTCGCAGTCGGTTGCACAGCATAATTTTGTTTGAAATCAATTTTGAAATCTTTAAGGTATTTGTTTGAATCTGAATTCATTATACGGGATGATTGGAATATGGATATTTAGGTTTGTTAGTTATTTCAAATGTCAAGTTTTGTTTAATTATGCTTAGTAAAATTGTGTAAGGTTAAACATTCCTGTGTGACATCATAGGTACGAGTGATGATTTGACTTGGATACGCGATTGTCAGAGTAAATGGAGCTATTTTCCTAGTTATTTACTCATTATATAAGGCAGCGTTATTTCAAATAACATTTCAGTATAGCATTATCAGAGCATGTTGCAATAAGATAAAACATCTTGCTAATTAATATGAAGGTTCATTTATACGCAAGAGGTAATGATAAATATGGTGTTTAACTAGGTGGTAGCACCTCTTAACTGGATGGCACCAACTCTGAAATTAGTTAATATTTCCATTCCATGAACTAGGGGTAGTCATTATCTCATCCTTATAGAAAGTCGATTAATATATGTCACAGATTAAAGCATTGGACTGTGCTTATTAGTGAGACATGTTGATTTTTGTTTTTTTTTTTATTATGGAAATCTGATCTCTTGAAAGGAAGAGTCAAGAAATCGTGGGCCTATTACGTTGTAGTGTCAGTGCTACTGTTATTTTGTGTTTCAGCACCGACTTGTTGACTTTTTATGGTTAAGATGGTTAGAACGCATATTCTATGGATTGCCTTTGCTATTGCTTGTCTTGAACAAATCCTGGATATTTCTGCACCCCACAAAACAGTAGCTGTTATCATGTCCATTTAGTCCTCCTATCACATCTCAGTAGCCTATGCCCATATGAGGTGTGATCATTAGAACAAGAATACAGGATTGTTCTACTGGAGTAGAGGCGAGATTGGCTACTTTGAAGTATTGTTCTTCTGTAGACATCTCTTCATCATGTGGACACTATTCCAGCGTGGGACAGGCCGCAAGTACTTTTAACTTATTATTGTGATAATGATGTTAGGAACTATAGATAACTCTTTCTTTGAGTTTTAGACCTTGTCCAAAATAATGTTAAATTATCTTTTCTGTATGAGAAGTATTATTCCTAATACAGGATGGCTATTAGAAGTGAATGCCATGGTTATTAAATAAGTAGATTGATCAAGACCTTGTCCTAAAAAGAATTGATTGATGCTTGATTATTCTAAAATCTATATTAACCCAGTATTTATATTCATCATTCCACCTGTTTTGGTTCTTATGTAATATGAGTTAGCAGGTTAATGCCCATTTTGGTCGTCAACTTCACGCTGCCATCAGGACTACTAGAAAATCTTTTCCTTTCTCTCTCTCTTTCTAGCATAATGAGCATGGTTTGTTCCGAAATATCATTCGCCATTGCAGATGAGAAGAGTAAAAGAATGGTGCGTTCTCATTTATGGCAGGTTTTAAGAAATTCCGGATACTAAACAAAGTTGTGGGAATATATTAAAAGAATTTTATGGTAATTAGAGAGTTTTTTACAGTCTTCATCTGCGTTCAGTACAAGTGAACTTTCGGAAACGTTTTTAAGAAAACAATTGGAAAGATATATTGTGCTGATGTTTATTTATAAGATTCCTTGATGTTGTCTTGGTTCGGTTTTATATGTTGTATTTGTTACCTTTTAGGCCAATAAGATAAAATCCAAGAGTCGGGTCCTTTATTTAATATGACATTAATCAATTTTAATTTTTTTCTTCTTGGGGTTGAATGGAGTCAATTCCATAACAGTTGTAAATTCTATTCTATTTCGGGGTGCAGGGAAAACGGAGGGATTGTGAAATGCTTATAGATAAAATTTACATACTCATTTGTTAAAATAAATGTTATGAGTTATTTATTTATGAGCCTTTTGTTTGAAAAGGCTGTATATGATATTGAGCAGTTTTAGAAATTCAAATTTACTTTGGTAGATAGATGGCTTTTGAATTCCTTCATCTAGATATCAGTTGTATCGCGTTTTGTTTGCTTGAGGAATCGGACATTTTGGGATACCTAGTTTTTGGTGGGTTGCTTTGGTGAAAGAATGGAGAGAGTTTAAGAAAATCAGATATGTTTATCTGGCCAGTACTGTATATATATGATGCAAGAATTATTTGTATGTTGACATTGGTGTAATGTTGTTCTGTGTGTTACCATATAGGAAGGTAGCTTTGACTAAGGTTTAGAAGATTGAGAGAGGCGTACCTGAGAATATAGATTCTCGTTTTTAATTGTGAAAGTATGATTGATAGGTTTTTTTAAAGGGTACCAGACAATGTGTGTGTTTGGGCTGGTTGGTTTCTGATAAACAGAGTCATTATGTTTTCCCATTGAATGGTAGGCTTTGAAATTGTTATGTCAATGTTGAATTCATGCTAAAGGTCCTTCCCAATATCTTTAGAAATGGTATCTCCAGCATCTGGAGTAGAATAGTGTTTATGTATTTCCCTTTTTTGCTGAAATAGTGTACATAAAGGAATGTTTGCTCTTCATTTGTCAAGTGAATATGTGATCTTGTAGAGTGTTCGTCAGGACTCTCGAAATTTATGATGTCTTTTTAGTCTTATTATATTAATTGCTTTTTACTTTGAGATTTTATTGTTGCAATAGATATTGATAAGTTGTAGTTTTAATGGTTAGGATTTAGAATATATTTTCAGTTAGATATCTTTTGGGTGTCATATAAATTTAAAATATATTCTTAACTTTTTTAAATTTTTTGCTAATAAGTATCAATATAAGAGTGTTTGTATTTTGATGTTCGAAATAATATGTTTAATAATATTAAAGTCAATAGCATAATAGTCTATTCTCCTATATTAGTGTGATATTAATTATCAGTATTGATCTTAATGTTTATTATTTTGTCTTCTTTATCTTTAGTATTGGGTTGATGATTTATAGTGTTTTTTTAGGTGTAAATCTTTTACTTGTGGTGTCCGATTTTTTAAGTCAGGTTATAGCAGAAATTGGATATGATCTTACTCTAGGATGATGAGTTGTTAGATTTCTAAATTAATTAATCAGAAAGGTTTAGTATTATATTATTAGTATAGTAGAGTTATGTAGATTTGAATATATGTCAAACGATTAAAAGTAATGAATCATTTCAGAGGGGATAGTTATCCTACATAGAAGATGCAGAAATATTATGCTTATTGGTTCTTCACAATCTACCCACATGTAGTTATGAAGGATGAAAGCCTAAATGTTCCATTGTGTTTGTTGAGGGCAATGCAGGAAGTGGCTAGTATCATACTTATGTTGGGATGCTAGTTTGAGATGTGGATCAATTGCTTCGACGAATGTGGTGTTATGGTGTTGAAAGACCTCAAACCCTTACGAACTAAGAACTTCACTGTAATGCATCCAACTGCATCTTAGAGAATGTATTTTGCAGAATTATTATTAGATGATGTATGAGAGTTGAATGAATGCTTCACTTAAAATTTAAAATGAATAAATAAAAGAGAAAAAATATGTTTCTACTTTGCAGAGGATTGAAAACTTCAATACAAAAACTTTTGAGAAAATAAAAACAATTGAATGTCATGTTTTGTCGTAATACACACTTGTTCTGTAGCCACAACTGATTTGTATTCTATAAAATTATAGTTCTGTTGATTTATCAAAGAAAATGTGGTTCCTATATTCAATCTTTTTCTGAATAGTAAAAAATATATTCAAGGGCATAACAGATATATATATATTAATATATAATTAATATATATAATATATAATAATATATATTATTATATTTATATTATTAACGATGAGATTGGGATATTTTTGTTTTTATCTTTTTTTAAGGTCCATAGAAACATATGAGATATAGTTGATTTTGTAGATTGGATTAAGTTTAAGTCGCCATTATAAGTATTTGCAAAAGGTTTAGTTTTTGTATAGGATTTCTTTGCCTTTTTATATGGGAGCCATTAAATTATCAGTTTGTAGATAATAATCATAAGCAGATTTGTTTCAGTGTGTCATTAATGCCAAAACAACGTTATTCTGTCTATGTTTTATTCAGTACAACTGAAATAATTGTCATAGTTTATGATTGAACTGAATTTTTCGTGTTCATATAAATCATCACTAAAGTAGAAGTATTTTATGGTAAATTTAATAATTTATATTGATAATCTCTTATTGCAATACAAATTGATATTGCTATGCTTTGTATAGATGTTGTTTATTCTTCTGTATGTTTATATGATGTCAATTTTCTGAAAGCATTTCTCTCAATGTAATTTTTTAAACTTAACATTTTTATTTTTTTTACGTATTGTAGTCTATTTTTCACTGTTATAAGTTGTTCAATTTTTTGTCTTGGTATTTCCTCTGCAAAATAAAATGTCACTGTATTGGTTGTTATGTATATTAATTAGACTCTTCTTTAATTTTGATTCTTTACCACAAGAATTGTCAATTATATTCAAGTTTTTTTTGATATTGTTTTTCTATTATCTAAAGCTTATTGTTACTCAATAAGTATGTATAAGTTGGTATCACAATCTTTAATTCTTACAACTCTAGCATATACTGATAATTTGCTTTTGAAAGGCATTTTGTAAAGTATTATTTATTTTATTTTTATATGAAGTAGCATTCAATGCTGTATAAATATAAATAATGTCCATGTGTCCAATCAATTTTCGAAAAAACTTTCATCTTCAGAGACTTGTTTTTTTGATAATGGATGCGCAGTTCTTGTGTGTTTTTGTTAGTGTGTTACGTTTTTTAGAACACGCTATCTTGGGTGGTTGTTATATATGCCTTACATTTTTATTACTGGAATGTATGCCGTGATATCCAACAATTCGGTATAATCACTTGCTCTTTCTGCGTCGCATTGGTCAAGAAACAGTCTCTGAAGATGAAGTTTCTTTCTTAAAATTGATTAGATCACGGATCATTTTATTTTTTTATATTGCATTGGTGTAATGCTCTTAATATATTTAATATATTCTAACATATACAATTTAGTAGCATTTACTTATTTTGTAAAATGGTGTGTATTGTTTTATTGTTCAACTATCATCTCTGAAAGATGATCAGTGGATTTTATTTCAACAATAAATTTGTGGATTGATCTAAAAGTTACTTAAATTTCTTAATCTGGATTTGAAAAAACTACATGTTAGTGAATGTATTGATGATAAATGATTACAACATTAGAATGTGTAGATGATAAAAGATAAATCTAAGAATAATTGAGTAGATTATTAGAAATTGCGCTTTGGAAAGCTGTACTTTTTTCATGGTATGATGTGGAATTTAGATTTCTTAGATATCTTACAATCGATCACAGTACTGAATACTTCACATATCTAGATAGTAAGAGAAACTCTGTTTTGTGACTTTCATGGTGAGTATGCAAAATTCCACTAAGCATTAGTATGTTAACAGAAAACCTCAAATTCTTTCATTGAGTTCCGTGGCCTTACGCGGTTGTGATTTGGGAATTGATGTGTAAGTAATCTAATGTTAGGCATTTGTCTATAATTTCCACTATC
Source organism: Doryteuthis pealeii (assembly GCA_023376005.1). Lineage (NCBI taxonomy): Eukaryota > Metazoa > Mollusca > Cephalopoda > Myopsida > Loliginidae > Doryteuthis > Doryteuthis pealeii. Next base: position 73,225,611 of record CM042150.1, read on the forward strand.
CAAAGATTAAAATAATGACTTTTCAGCAGTGAATAAGGGACAAATCAATATCGATTCATAAGGGTTGCTAAAGTGTGATTGGATAATTGTTCTTTGTTCTTCGTAAGTAGAATGTTAGTGTCTTATTATTGCAAATAAAAGTGTGCTATCTGATGCATGTTATTTGTTGCTAGGTTACAGTTTTATTATAAGTTATATTGTAGTATATATATATATGTATTATATAGTATGTGTGGTCCGGTATACATGTAGAATTTTTATAATGCATTAAATGGTGCTCTTGGTCCTTGATGAGTAAAGCTTGTTCACAGTGAATTGAAAGTATAACGCGTGTTGGCTATCATTCTATAAATGCCTTCTTAGTAAAGATGCTATTGTGTCATGTGTAGAACTTTGGACCATTTGGGTCTAGAATATAAATACTATATAGTAGATGACGATAAATTGTTAGAGATTTATAGATGGCTGAAAAGTATACCTAATTTTCAGAAAACATTGAGATTTTTTTACTTATATCTTGAATTAACTTATGGCTGTTTTAAAATTGCTCTCATTCCTCAGCCATTCTCAGTGTGCAGTGGATGTTTTTACATATTGCTTCAAGGCGATTTTGAGGAATATGTATAAGGTTTCATAGCACATTCATTTTATCTTTTCTATCATCTGGAAAGCACTCTTTTTAGGTGGATTTCAGCTTTGTGTAACAGATGCAAATCTCTAGTCCCAATATTGAAGAATGTTGGATAACAGGTTGACTATCAATATGATATCTATCTTAAGTGGTGTGTAGATTTGTCGCAGAGTTGAGATCCATCTTTAATGAGGTGTTTCGTTGTTAATATTTTGAAATTTGGGTATCTCATTTGTGACATTGCAAGGCCGCTCATATAGCACACCCCTACCAGATATTGGCGCATTAGAGAAGTCTCCATTCATTTTTTTTTCCTAATTTGAATTACAGATATTTGTACAGTAAAGGACCATGTCATTGTATTAAGATTTTAAAATAACAAAAACTAAACCCAAGTACACTGTATGTCACTGTAGCAAGTTTTTAGTGCCATAAATGTGTGATATGTTTGTTCTTAACAAACAGTCAAAGTTCACAGTACAACATACATTGGTTTTTAATATAGTTCCTTTTTAAGACACTGCATATTTTACATTACTTATCAAATATCACCAATTCAAATTTAATATTTGCTTTACTAGACTTTGGGCTGAGATTAGAATGGTAGTATCTGTTCATATTCGGAATCAGTCATGTAGAAAAACAGAATATGAATTATATGATCCTGATTCTAGGACTTTGACCTGGGCAGTATGTCTCCATTTGCGTATCAAAGGAGTAGGTCAGTATTGTGTGAAACATTTGTGACACTAATAACAGGACTGGACAATTTTATGCCCACTTTCCTATGCATACATGTATGGGTTCCATATTAAACTAAACATTTGTCTCTATGGGGAGATAGTTTAATACTGACTGTATTTTATTAGTAATGTAAAGCTGCAAAAAATCTTATCAAAATTTTATCTATAAATAAAATGAAAAAGCAAATAAATATTTTTAGTATCAATTATAAATAATCCCTTGAATAACAATTGCATAAAAAAACTCATTAACAAAAATAAAATAAAGGATTAAGTTAAATACATTAATTTTATTTTGGAGAACTCTAATAGTAATGTGAAAAAAATTTTTTTTCTGGAAAAGGTATCTATTAAGGAAATGAATTTGAAAGATTAAAAACATCACCAATCAAATATTGCCACAAAGCATTCTTAAAGATTTTATGAATCTATAATTGTTTCAGTATTTTTAGTACAAATAGACATTACATCTTACATATATAGAGCATATGATCTTTTATAGCTTCTAAAAGAAACTCTTTACAAAAGGAATTACAATCATTGTTTTATAATCAATTTACATGATCTTGAAAATATAGAATATGTCATTTTATGCATTATGATAACATTTTCAAAGATTCTTGGCTAACATCTTTTTTTTTTTCCTTTTTTTTAATCCTGCATCTATATTAGCTTGTGGCAGCGTCATTATTTCTAATGCTTTCAATAAACATATCTGTTCAAAAAATGCTTTAGAATTTTAGAACCGATTTGGTTGCTGGCATTTTGAAGTAAACATTTATTTAAGAATAGGTCAACAATATTTTAAGTTATATAATTGGGGTTATGCAATCATTTAACCTTTGATATGAATTTCCAAGGTTATTTTTATTGATTTCAATTAATAGATAAAATATCCCATCTGGATTTTCATGCTTTCCTCTCTAACCCCATTTAATATGTGGTCCTTTTATATCAGTTTTATGATAATCCTTTATTGTCTATTGAACTCTCTGTTTTGTAATAATTTTCTAATGAAGATAGGGAGATGAATTTTTTAAATGCATCTAATTTAATAATACAATATTCAGTTGAAATTTATACCCTTCAGTCTTATTTTCATGAAAGTATTTTTCCTTCTCTGTATCTTTGGGAATCATAGAACATTACAATTCTGATATTAAAAAGCGGAAATATTTTCAATTTGATTAAAGGAAAATCACCTTAATTTAACCTACAGTGATCTTAAATTAGCAATGCAGATGAAAATGAATTTTGTTAAAAAAATTGATTAGTATATTTGCAATGCCATTTTGATTATAATGTTACCCAACCTTAGAATCTAAATGCCCCAGTATTTGTCCACTCTCTAGAAGTATAATATAGTTGGCAGCATGAATTATGAAAGCGAATTCCCATTTCTAACTTGCTATTTCCTAGCAACAATACAGCCAATCAGCAGTTAAATAACAATTACAATGCTTTACATTTCAGCAATTTTTTAAACAAGTAACTGGGGACACAGGTATGAGGCTTCATATTCTAAGGGTTCAAAATCAGTGATTTTATATTCTTATATAATCAGTCCCTGAAGTACAGTCATAATTCTTTATATTTTTATGAAACCAGTGTAATATCGCTGTTAATTTTAAAAAATATTTTTTCATATTATATAAACATCAAGTCACTTTGTTGATTTGCTGGTTTGTTGTTTGTCTATCAGTCACAGTAAAAGGGGAAAATGATATTTATATAATCATAATACATTTTTTCTAAGATAAAAGGAAAAAGGGAGAACAAATTTCCAACTTTACAGAATCTTTGCAACACTCATTTTCTAACCGAAACTTAACTCACTCTGACTGTCCACGGCAAAAAATATTCAACAGTTTCTATTGAAGTTTTTTTAATTTCATTAATCCCAACAATTTGACCCATTTCAAATAGTTTTGTTAAATTTTTAGTTAAATGAATTCAAGTTAATTTAAAGTTAAAATTAGATTTAGTTTGAATTTACCTTATTCTGTAATAATAAGAAATTAATGATTTTTATTGTCATTTTAGTTTTTTATAATAATATAGTAAAAATATTACTTTTTTTAGACTTAAGTATACCTCCCACCTATTTGAGCTTAACTTTTTGTATTAAGTTTCTCAAAATTTAACCAGGTAATACAATAAGAAGGTTCTGTAATAGTCTATTCTTTTTAGTCAGATGGAATTTTTATATAAATCTTTTTGCACCTAATCTTTATGATTATCATATGGATTATAATCCCAGAATTCATCTCTCTCTCTCCTCCCTCTCTTCTCTCTTCTCTCTCTCTTCTCTCTCTCTCTCTCTCTCTCTCTCTCTCTCTCTTCTCTCTCTTTATAACAGATCAAAAATATAGAATTACTATTTTTTATTATAATTCTTTGAAAGTTAAGTTAAATTTCTGTAATTTTATTTTTTCCTTGATCTATCCAATTTCTGGATTTGTGGTTTACCATTGTAATATGCTAAGTGGATCCTACCAATGAAGAATTTATATTTGCACAAGGAATGAAGAAGGTAGTAGCAGTATCTGAATGTTGTTGTAATGTTTATTGCTTTAAATGGAATTCTATGGCAAGACAAAAGCCATGACTAGCGTGCACACACTGTTGAGTGCCAGAAAAATAAGGTCTTAACTTGAAAGACTTGTGTGCTGTCAGCAGAAAAAAAGTGAAGTGGAATGAGTGATTTTATAAACTGTGGAATATGCAAATTCTCAGCCGTCCCTTGTCTGTCCTGGCCAATCACAAATTCAGTTTAAACATAAAAGACTTGGTTTGTTTTTTGTGAGTCAGAGTGAACTCAAAATGTGTTTGGGTTCAGATCTGTGACCCCAATTTTTGACACCAGAGTTTTTGGAATCAACATAAATATTTTGATTAAAATGATAATTGGAAAAGCAACAACATATTTACTTACCAACACAAATGTTAAAATCACAAACAATAAGTATGAACAAATAACAAGGATAATTATTACAAAGGCAAACAAATAAGGATATGTTACATGATTGATTTATATATTATATATAATATATATAATATATATTATAACAATGTCATAACAAAAGATTAAACAAAAGGAAAGATTAAAACAATGTTGTCAAAAGGTTGAGTGTAAAAAAAAAAAGAAGGAAATATTTCAAAAATACCAAGTAGAGTAGTGACTAAACTACATAGAATAATATCTTTGGAAGCAAGTCCCAATGTGATCCTAAAAAATAACTTTAAGGGAAATAGACTGCCTAGAAAGTAAGATACTATACAAAACTTCTACTTAGCCTGCATATCAGTAAATTAAAAAGGATATGAAATAAAGGATTGTAAAATCATTACTATACAGGTGCAGTACTACAAATTGAAATAACAAAATTGAACGTTTGCATTTTCTCTTGTCATATAGATTAACTAGGCAATGGTCATTGTCCTTTCTATATTAAATACCAAAAGTATTATCTGCGTTATTCGGACTATTGTCCTCATCTTCATTATTATCTGTACAATGTTTCGGCCGATATGCCCTCCAGCCTTCTTCAGGTATTTCTTGTCGGACTCGGAACCTTCTTTCGGTACTCGGGAACCTTCTTTTCGGACTCGGGAACCTTCTTTTTGGGACTCGGGAACCTTCTTTCGGACTCGGGAACTTTTTTTTGTTGTAATCAGGAACCTTCTTGTCATAATTGGGAGCCATCACGGGATCTTTGAGCCTAACCCTTTATTCAGTCCACGGGGTATCCTGTTCTCATTCTGCTAACCATAACTGGAGGGGCATTAAGCTGTGTTATTATTATTCTATGTTACTGCTTGCCCTTGAGATAACTGTCACTTAGAAACTGTCTTAACCTAACTACCTTATCCACTAGCCCATGTGTCCAATTGGACATTGTACAAATAACAATGAAGATGAGGACAATAGTCCGAATAACGCAGATAATACTAATCATCAAGCCTCATCTCAAACATTTAGAGAAATAGTAAATACCAAATGTTCTGATGTAGTTGTAAGATTTTTTGCACTGGCTCTGAAATCAACCTTTTCTGTATTTTTAAAAATTTATTTAGCTCATTGTAATTAACAAACATTTGTAACTGGCCAACTTGTTATTTTTTGTTCAACTCTTTTCTAAATGCAAATCTCACTGTGTACTTGTAAAATCCTAGACTGTCCTGTTGTTATCAGCTAAAATTGATCTGAAATTTTAACTCTTTAATGTTTTGATCTATTTTACAAAAAAATAAGTGTATTGACAATGAAGGAGATAATTCTTTAAAAAATAATATTCTTCTTTAAAATACATGTTTTTTTTTTATACATTAGGCTACATATTTATTGATGCAGCTACATATCAAGGTAGATTCAATAATTCATAGTCTAACATGTATTATTAGGAAAATGTTGATTAATATTCACTATTGTATTAATTGTATGCTACCTTAGACACGACAGTCTCCTGGTGTAGCCACTGTCTGGCTGATACCAACAATAGGTCACTCCACCGACTTTACTTACCTTACTTTCATAACAAAAGACAAAATAAACTAGTAAAACATAGTCTTTAATTTTCAAACCTGAGCAACAATATATTATGTGAGGTTTAGGCATAGATTTTGTTTTGTATCAACATTATTAAAAAATGTTAATATTACTTATTTAATAAAATACATTCTAATTGCATGAGACTTTGCACAATCTTTTTTTTTTAAATATTGACTGCTACTGATTTTGGTTTCCATAATAACAAGGTTTATTTAATATAGAAAATCTTAATGGCACAGAATTTTCCCCAAGATAAATAATCAAGTATCTCATATTCAACAACATTAAAGCTTGAAAGGACAAACTATTGTAATAAATGACAGAGAAAAATGACACTTTCTGACATCAATATGTATGATATAAATTTGATTATCATTATTATAATCTTGATGGATATTCATTTTTTATGCTATTTTCAAGTAGAAGAATATCATGAACTGAATTTACAATTTAGTAAATATGTCATATTAAAATTATAACAATTTAGAATTTCTTTAATTTATCATGTAATGGCTGCCATATAAAAACTTGATATTTGATAATCAGATTTTTTTTTAAATTTAATTATAATAATATGATACTTGTTGATATGAATATTCAATATTCATGGGTATTCATGTATTATCATATTTTTGAATCAACTTTGAGTTCATAGGGAATATCCTGTCATATGATATCTTTTGATGATCTTAACTCTTCTGAGATTGTTTGAGTGCTGGCTTCTTCTATCTTACATTTTAAGCATCATCATTGATAATTGGTGGTAATCTAATTCTGAGCTTTATTTCAAGGAACATGTCACCATTCTTAAAACAATTAACCCCCATTTTGGGTTTGTGCAACCAGATATTGTATTATTTCCTCTTACTACTGAATTCTGAAAGCAACTTCAGATTAAAATAATGCCCCAAGAATCTCAATACTTGTATTTGCCATTAATAACATCTGAAACCAAAAGCGCTGCTGAATACTACCATTACACACCCACTACAACAACAACAACAGTAATGATGATGATGATGATAATATTGTGGATCATATATAATCTTTAGATGTGTACATGAAATAATCTTTGGAGTAAAAGTCTGTAAAAAGTGAAAATGCTTTGGTATACTCTAATATTTATTTTGACCAATATCTATTTCTTTTTATTTATTTTTTGCCAATGTTCAATGGATATGTTTTGTGAGTAATCACGAAAGCATAATTTCTCCCAAATACAATTAAGGCATATAGGACTGTTTAAGGTAATCTTGATAAAGAATTATTATGATTGTAAGCATTAACTCTTTCTTTCAGAATCAAACATTTTAAATGAAATGTTAAACATTTGACTATGAAATAATAAAGATGAAGACTGTAATCCTCTTAATACATTCAAAACAAAAGTATTTATATTTCTTTAACTGAATAAGTTTAGACTAATTTTCTTCTAACCAAAGATAGCAGAATTTTATTATTTCTAGTGAACATTATATTATCAAAATGGATATTATAGGTATTTTTATTACCAAAGTCTAACAGCATTTAAACTCTGTAAACCAAAAATAAAATTGCCATACCTCTGTTAGCTAAAAATTGCATAAATTTTTTATTACTTATTTTTGGACTGTTACATATTAAGCATTTTTTGGTTTAACTGCTGTAGATTTGGACATAATTATATATCTAATAATATTCAGAAATGGACTAAAGACTGCATCCTTCCATCCTTACCAAAAGCGACCTCAGATCATAGACTACAGAGGTATAACCCTTACTGCCATTCACCAGATGGTGACCCAGATTTCTTTGACATAGATGTGTCTTATAAATAGATTCATTATTTATAATACTCAAAACATCATCAGATCCCATAAAAGAAAAGGCTTTGCCCTAAAAAGGTAAGAAGCCAACAATATTCTATTCAGACTATTAAGATGGCAGACTATACAGTGATCTGGCAACTTTAGCAGATACACCTGCAACACAAGTAGATCAGCTATTGCATAGCTTGGAGAGGGCAGCAAGAAGCATTGGCCTCTATGTGAACTCAGATAAAACTTAGTTTTTTGTTTTTAAACAAGATGGATGTATGCTGCACACTGGGTGGAAGCCTCTAAAATTTAGTACAACCAGTTCATTACCCTAAGGTAGCATATCTCATCTACAGAGGCAATGTCAATGTACACATAAGAAAAAGCATGGACTGTTATAAAACAGATTATTAGATCATATGGAAATCTAATCTCACTAAGATAAAGTAAAAATTCTTCCAAGCCATAGCATATCACGCTACTATATGACTGTACCAACTGGACTCAAACAAAGCTCTTAGAGAAAAGGCTAAATGGAGCTACATAAGAATGTTGTGTAGTGTCTTGAACAATCCTGGAAGAAGCATCCCACAAGAAAATATCTGTACAGTCACTTGCCTCCTATTACACAAACCATCCAGATGAGATAACATTGTTGAAGAAGGCAAGGATGAATTTATAAGTGACATTCTCGCTATAGAAACCTACACATGGACGCACTCACATAGGCCAACCAACAAAAATTACATCAATCAGCTCTGTGCAGATTCTAGATGATGTGTGGAAGACCAATTAGGGACAATGACTGATAGGGATGCTTGGGGGAAAAAGTCTGTCATCACAGCACAATGATGATGATGAATTCACTTTCCCTGAAAATAATAAAATTTGTGTATATTTTTTAAGAAGAAACTTAATTTTTATCAAAATATTGATAGGGATGTACTTATTTATGGATAATACTGTACGTTCTATCCATCTATTAATTACAATAAAGAATTTATTGATTTAATTCCTTAATTTAACAATTTATATTCCTTTATTTGTCTGGCCTAGAATTTAATTTAACATTTCTGTAATTTTAACAGGTTTCAATTTCACCCCTTTGATAATGTTATTAACCAACCTGGCTGGATCAACAAACTGGTAGTGGTTTTGTGTAGGAGTGGCTTGACAAGTCATATACTCTGACTGAAGACATCTGTGCTGCTGTAATGAGGAAAATGGGTTAAGGAATAATAACTGTTGGGCACACAGACACTTGACTGCTACTGGACCTCAATTCTGATAGTACTGTATTAAAATCTGGTAGGATCTTCAGTGTATTTCCTCCAACCAGTGGTACCAAGGATTTGTTTGTACCCTGGTTTTAAAAAGTACAAAGACATCATTGTAAAGATGTATGTGTGTGGATGTGTGTACAATATATTTTATATACTTTCATAATCTCTAAATGTTGTTGGGTGGTGTTCTGCTTTGTTGTTGTGATTATTTATTAATATTTGAGAAAGAAGTAATGGGCAACAGATACTGGTGCTCCATTTTTTCTAAGCTTCCAAGAAGTGTAATATAAGTTGCATTTTTTTTTTATCCACAAGTTAACAGGTACATGGATAAGATTTTTTTTAATGATAGTCCAGTTTTAAATTGGAAATAAATGCATACTTCCTTGAAGCTTAGAAGAAATTGGAGCCACATATCTGTTGCAATTACTTTCTTTCTCAAAAAATGATAATAAATAATTTACAACAACAAAGAGAACACCACCCAAACAACATTTAGAGATATAGAAGTATATAAAAATATATGTTGTACACACACCACACCACATACATCTTACAATGATGTCTTTGCTACTTTTTACAACCAGGGTACAAACAAATCCTTGGTTAAACACTGGTTGGAGGATACACTGAAGATCCTACAGATTTTAATACAAGTACTATCAGAAGAGGTCAGTAGCAGTCAGTGTCCTGTGTGCCCAACAGTTATATCCTGCCATTTCCTCATTACAGAGCACAGATGTCTTCAGTCAGAGTATATGACTTGTCAAGGCCACTCCTACACAAACCACTACAGTTTGTTGATCCAGCCGGTTGGTTAATAACATTATCAAAGGGGTGAAATGAAACCTGTTAAAAATTAGAAAATGTTAAATTAAATTCTAGGGCAGCAAATAAAGGAATAAATTGTTAAATTAAGGAATTAAATCAATAACTTTTATTGTAATTAATAGATGGATAGAACTGTACAGTATTATCCATAAATAAGTACATCCTTTCAATATTTTGATAAAAAAATTAAGTTTCTTCTAAATAAAATATACACAAATTTTATTATTTCAGGGAAAGTGAATTTCATCATCATCATTGTGCTGTGATGACAGACTTTTCCCCCAAGCATCCCTATCAGTCATTGTCCCTAATTGGTCTTCCACACATCATCTAGAATCTGCACAGAGCTGATTGATGTAAGTTTTTGTTGGTTGGCCTATGTGAGTGCGTCCATGTGTAGGTTTCTATAGGAGAATGTCACTTATAAATTCATCCTTGCTTCTTCAACAATGTTTATCTCATCTGGATGGTTTGTGTAATAGGAGGCAAGTGACTGTACAGATATTTCTTGTGGGATGCTTCTTCCAGGATTTGTTCAAGACACTACACAACATTCTTATGTAGCTCCCATTTAGCCTTTTCTTAAGAGCTTTGTTTGAGTCCAGTTGGTACAGTCATATAGTAGCAGTGATATGGCTATGGCTTGGAAGAATTTTTACTTTATCTTATGGAGATTAGATTTCCATATGATCTAATAATCTGTTTATAACAGTCCATGCTTTTTCTATGTGTACATTGACATTGCCTTCTGTAGATGAGATATTGCTACCTAGGTAAGTGAACTGGTGTACTAATTTTAGAGGCTTACCACCCAGTGTGCAGATCATCCATCTTGTTTAAAACAAATAAAACAAGTTTTATCTGAGTTCACATAGAGGCAATGCTTCTTGCTGCCTCTCCAAGCTATGCAAGTGATCTACTTGTGCAGGTGTATCTGCTAAGTGCCAGATCATCTGTGTAGTCTGCATCTGTAATAGTCTGAATAGAATATTGTTGGCTTCTTACCTTTTTTAGGGCAAAGCCTTTTTCTTTTATGGGATCTGATGATGTTTGAGTATTATAAATAATGAATCTATTTATAAGACTACCATCTATGTCAAAGAAATCTGGGTCACCATCTGGTGAATGGCAGTAAGGGTTATACCTCTGTAGTTCTTAGTGATACTGAGGTCGCTTTTGTAAGGATGGAAGGATGCAGTCTTTAGTCCATTTCTGAATATTATTAGATATATAATTATGTCCAAAATCTACAGCAGTTAAACCAAAAATGCTAATATGTAACAGTCCAAAATAAGTAATAAAAATTTATGCAATTTTTTAGCTAACAGAGGTATGGCAATTTTTTTTGGTTACAGAGTTTAAATGCTGTAGACTTTGGTAATAAATAATACCTAATATATCCATTTTGATAATATAATGTTTCACTAGAAATAATAAAATTCTGCTATCTTTGGTTTAGAAGAAAATTAGTCTAAACTTATTCAGTTAAAGAAATATAAATACTTTGTTTTGAATGTATTAAGAGGATTACAGTCTTCATCTTTATTATTTCATAGTCAATGTTTAAACATTTCATTTAAAATGTTTGATTCTGAAAAGAAAAGAGTTAATGCTTACAATCATAATAATCTTTATCAAGATTACCTTAAACAGTCCTAGTTATGCTTAATTGTATTTGGGGAGAAATTATGCTTTCGTGATTACTCACAAACATATCCATTGAACATTGGCAAAAAATAAATAAAAAGAAATAGATATTGGTCAAAATAATATAGAGTATACCAAAGGCATTTTCACTTTTTACAGACTTTTACTCCAAAGATTATTTCATGTACACATCTAAAGATTATATATGATCCCACAATATTATCATCATCATCATCATTATTGTTGTTGTTGTTGTAGTGGTGGTGGTAATGGTAGTATTCAGCAGCGCTTTTGGTTTCAGATGTTATAATGGCAAATACAAGTATTGAGATTCTTGGGGCATTATTTTAATCTGAAGTTGCTTTCAGAATTCAGGTAGTAAGAGGAAATAATACAATATCTGGTTGCACAACCCAAAATGGGGGTTTAATTGTTTTAAGAATGGTGACATGTTCCTTGAAATAAAGCTCAGAATTAGATTACCACCAATTATCAATGATGATGCTTTAAAATGTAAGATAGAGGAGAAGCCAGCACTCAAACAATCTCAGAAGAGTTAAGATCATCAAAAGATATCATATGACAGGATATTCCCTATGAACTCAAAGTTGATTCAAAAATATGATAATACATGATACCCATGAATATTGAATATTCATATCAACAAGTATCATATTATCTATAATTAAATTTTAAAAAAAATCTGATTATCAAATATCAAGTTTTTATATGGCAGCCATTGATACATGATAAATTAAAGAAATTCTAAATTGTTATAATTTTAATATGACATATTTTACATAAATTTGTAAATTCAGTTTCATGATATTCTTCTACTTGAAAATAGCATAAAAATGAATATCCATCAAGATTATAATAATGATAATCAAATTTATATCATACATATTGATGTCCAGAAAGTGTCATTTTCTCTGTCATTTATTACAATAGTTTTGTCCTTTCAAGCTTATAATGTTGTTGAATATGAGATACTTGATTATTTATCTTGGGGAAAATATCTGTGCCATTAGATTTTCTATATTAAATAAACCTTGTTATTATGGAAACCAAAATCAGTAGCAGTCAATATTAAAAAAAAAAGATTGTGCAAAGTCTCATGCAATTAGAAATGTATTTTATTAATATAAGTAATATTAACATTTTTAATAATGTTGATACAAAACAAAATCTATGCCTAAACCTCACATAATATATTGTTGCTCAGGTTTGAAAATTAAAGACTATGTTTTTACTAGTTTATTTTGTCTTTTGTTATGAAAGTAAGGTAAGTAAAGTCGGTGGAGTGACCTATTGTTGGTATCAGCCAGACAGTGGCTACACCAGGGAGACTGTCGTGTCTAAGGTAGCATACAATTAATACAATAGTGAATATTAATCAACATTTTCCTAATAATTACATGTTAGACTATGAATTATTGATCTACCTTGATATGTAGCTGCATCAATAAATATGTAGCCTAATGTATAAAAAAAAACATGTATTTTAAAGAAGAAATATTATTTTTAAAGAATTATCTCCTTCATTGTCAATACACTTATTTTTTTGTAAAATAGATCAAACATTAAAGAGTTAAAATTTCAGATCAAATTTTAGCTGATAACAACAGGACAGTCTAGGGATTTTACAAGTACACAGTGAGATTTGCATTTAGAAAAGAGTGAACAAAAATATACAAGTTGGCCAGTTACAAATGTTTTGTTAATTTACAATGAGCTAAATAAATTTTTAAAAATACAGAAAGGTTGATTTCAGAGCCAGTTGGCAAAAATCTTACAACTACATCAGAACATTTGGTATTTACTATTTCTCTAAATGTTTGAGATGAGGCTTGATGATTAGTATTATCTGCGTTATTCGGACTATTGTCCTCATCTTCATTGTTATTTGTACAATGTCCAATTGGACACATGGGCTAGTGGATAAGGTAGTTAGGTTAAGACAGTTCTAAGTGACAGTTATCTCAAGGGCAGCAGTAACATAGAATAATAATTAACACAGCTTAATGCCCCTACCCCAGTTATGGTTAGCAGAATGAGAACAGGATACCCCCGTGGACTGAATAAAGGGTTAGGCTCAAAGATCCGTGATGGCTCCCAATTATGACAAGAAGGTTCCTGATTACAACAAAAAAGTTCCTGAGTCCGAAAAGAAGGTTCCCGAGTCCAAAAAGAAGGGTTCCCGAGTCCGAAAAGAAGGTTCCCGAGTCCGACAAGAAATACCTGAAGAAGGCTGGAGGGCATATCGGCCGAAACATTGTACAGATAATAATGAAGATGAGGACAATAGTCCGAATAACGCAGATAATACTTTGGTATTTAATATAGAAAGGACAATGACCATTGCCTAGTTAATCTATATGACAAGAGAAAATGCAACAGTTCAATTTTGTTTATTTCAATTTGTAGTACTGCACCTGTATAGTAATGATTTTACAATCCTTTATTCATATCCTTTTATTTACTGATATGCAGTGCTAAGTAGAAGTTTTGTATTAGTATCTTACTTTCTAGGCAGTCTATTTCCCTTAAAGATTACTTTTTAGGATCACATTGGGACTTGCTTCCAAAGGATATTATTCTATGTAGTTTAGTCACTACTCTACTTGGTATTTTTGAAATATTTCCTTCTTTTTTTTTTACACTCAACCTTTTGACAACATTGTTTTAATCTTTCCTTTTGTTTAATCTTTTGTTATGACATTGTTATATATATATATATATATATATATATATATATATAAATCAATCATGTGAAACATATCCTATTTGTTTGCCTTGTAATAATTATTCCTTGTTATTTGTCATTACTTATTGTTTGTGATTTTAACATTTGTGTTGGTAAGTAAATATGTTGTTGCTTTTCCAATTATCATTTTAATCAAAATATTATTGTTGATTCAAAAACTCTGGTGTCAAAAATTGTGGGGTCACAGATCTTGACACAAACACATTTTGAGTTCACTCTGACTTCACAAAACAAACCAAGTCTTTTATGTTAAACTGAATTTTGTGATTGGCCAGGACAGACAAGGGACGGCTGAGAATTTGCATATTCCACAGTTTATAAAATCACTCATTCCACTATCACTTTTTTTCTGCTGACAGCACACAAGTCTTTCAAGTTAAGACCTTATTTTTCTGGCACTCAACAGTGTGTGCACGCTAGTCATGGCTTTTTTGTCTTTGCCATAGAATTCCATTTAAAGCATAACATTACAACACATTCAGATACTGCTACTACCTTCTTCATTCCTTGTGCAAATATAAATTCTTCATTGGTAGGATTCCACTTAGCATATTACAATGGTAAACCACAAATCCAGAAAATTGGATAGATCAAGGAAAAATAAAATACAGAAATTTAACTTAACTTTCAAAGAATTTATAATAAAAAATAGTAATTCTATATTTGATCTGTTATAAAAGAGAGAGAGAGAGAGAGAGAGAGAGAGAGAGAGAGAGAGAGAGAGAGAGAGAGAGAGAGAGAGAGGAGATTCTGGATTATAATCCATATGATAATCATAAAGATTAGGTGCAAAGATTATATAAAAATTCCATCTGACTAAAAAGAATAGACTATTACAGAACCTTCTTTATTGTATTTACTTGTGTATAATTTGAGAAACTTAATACAAAAAGTTAAGCTCAAAATAGGTGGGAGGTATACTTAAGTCTAAAAAAAGTAATATTTTTACTATATTATTATAAAAAACTAAATGACATAAAATCATTATTTCTTTATTATACAGAAGATAAGGTAAATTCAAACTAAATCTAATTTTAACTTTAAATTAACTTGAATTCATTTAAACTAAAATTTAACAAAACTATTTGAAATGGGTCAAATTGTTGGGATTAATGAAATTTAAAAAAACTTCAATAGAAACTGTTTGAATATTTTTTGCCGTGACAGTCAGAGTGAGTAAAGTTTACGGTTAGAAATGAGTGTGCAAAGATTCGGTAAAGTTGGAAGATTTGTTCTCCTTTTTCCTTTTATCTTAGAAAAAATGTATTATGTATATATAATATCATTTTCCCCTTTTACTGTGACTGATAGACAAACAACAAACCAGCAAATCAACAAAGTGACTTGGATGTTTATATAATATGAAAAAATATGTTTTAAAATTAACAGCGATATTACACTGGTTTCATAAAAAATATAAAGAATTATGACTGTACTCAGGGACTGATTATATAAGAATATAAAACATCACTGATTTTGAACCCTTAGAAATATGAAGCCTCATACCTGTGTCCCCAGTTACTTGTTTAAAAAATTGCTGAAAATGTAAAGCATTGTAATTGTTATTTAACTGCTTGATTGGCTGTATTGTTGCTAGGAAATAGCAAGTTAGAAATGGGAATTCGCTTTCAATAATTCATGCTGCCCAACTATATATACTTCTAGAGAGTGGGACAAATACTGGGCATTTAGATTCTAAGGATGTGGGTAACATTATAATCAAAATGGCATTGCAAATATACTAATCAATTTTTTTAACAAATTCATTTTCATCTGCATTGTCTAATTTAAGATCACTGTAGGTTAAATTAAGGTGATTTTCTTTAATCAAATTGAAATATTTCCGCTTTTTAATATCAGAATTGTAATGTTCTATGATTCCCCAAAGATACAGAGAAGGAAAAATACTTTCATGAAAATAAGACTGAAGGGTATAAATTTCAACTTGAATATTGTAATTATTAAATTAGATGCATTTAAAAAATTCATCTCCCTATCTTCATTAGAAAATTATTACAAAAACAGAGAGTTCAATAGACAATAAAGGATTATCATAAAACTGATATAAAAGGACACATATTAAATGGGGTTAGAGAGGAAAGCATGAAATCCAGATGGGATATTTTATCTATTAATTGAAATCAATAAAAATAACCTTGGAAAATGCATATCAAAGGTTAAATGATTGCATAACCCCAATTATATAACTTAAAATATGTTGACCTATTCTTTAAATAAATTTGTCTACTTCAAAATGCCAGCAACCAAATCGGTTCTAAAATTCTAAAAGCATTTTTGAACATGATATGTTTATTGAAAGCATAGAAATAATGACGCTGCCACAAGCTAATATAGATGCAGGATTAAAAAAAAAAGGAAAAAAAAAAGATGTTAGCCAAGAATCTTGAAAATGTTATCATAATGCATAAAATGACATATTCTATATTTTCAAGATCATGTAAATTGATTATAAAACAATGATTGTAATTCCTTTTGTAAAGAGTTTTCTTTTAGAAGCTATAAAAGATCATATGCTCTATATATGTAAGATGTAATGTCTATTTGTACTAAAAATACTGAAACAAATTATAGATTCATAAAATCTTTAAGAAATGCTTTGTGGCAATATTTTGAATTGGGATGTTTTTAATCTTTCAAATTCATTTCCTTAATAGATACCTTTTCCAGAAAAAAAAATTTTTTCACATTACTATTAGAGTTCTCCAAATAAAATTAATGTATTTAAACTTAATCCTTTTATTTTATTTTTTTGTTAATGAGTTTTTGTTAATGCAATTGTTAATTCAAGGGAATTATTATAATTGATACTAAAAATATTTATTTGCTTTTTCATTTTTTTTTAGATAAAAATTTGATAAGATTTTTGCAGCTTTACATTACTAATAAAATACAGTCAGTATTAAACTATCTCCCCATAGAGACAAATGTTTAGTTTAATATGGAACCCATACATGTATGCATAGGAAAGTGGGCATAAATTGTCCAGTTCCTGTTATTAGTGTCACAAATGTTTCACACAATACTGACCTACTCCTTTGATGCAATGGAGACATACTGCCCCAGAGTCAAAGTCCTCAGAATCAGGATCATATAATTTCATATTGTTTTTTCCTACATGACTGATCGAAATGAACAGATACTACATTCTAATCTCAGCCCAAAGTCTACATGTAAGCAAATATTAATTTGAATTGGTGAATATTTGATAAGTAATGTAAAATATGCAGTGTCTAAAAAGGAACTTTAAAACCAATGGTATGTTGTTGTGAACTTGATGTTTTGTAAGAACAAAAACTATCACACCATTTATTGGGCTATAAATATGCTACAGTGAAATACATGTACTTGGGTTTGTTTTTGTTTTTTTAAAAATTAAACAATGAATGGTCTTTATGTAAAATTCTGTTTCAAATTAGGAAAAAAAAAATGAATGGAGACTTCTCTAATGCTGCAATATTCTTGGTGAGGGGGTGCTGTTTGAGCTGGATTGCAATGTCACAAATGGTACCCAAATTTCAAATTAACAAGAACACCTATTAAAGATGATCTCAACTCTGGACAATCTTCCACACCAATAGATGATGATCATATTGATGTGTCAACTCTTGTTTCCCTACTCTTCAGATTTGGGCCTTAAGGATTTGCTCTGTTACCAAAGCTGAAATCCACCCTAAAAAGGTGCTTTCAGATGATAGAAAAGATAAAATTGAATGTGCTATGAAACCTTCATACTATTCCTCAAAATGACTTCTTGAAGGCATTGTAAAACATCCACCTCTGCCCACTGAGAATGGTGAGGTGAGAGCAATTTTAAAAAGCGATAAGTTTAATTAAGATATAGGTAAAAAAAAATTTGTTTTTGAAAAATTAGGTATCTTTATCAGCACATCCTATAAATCTCTACATTTTATGTCATTTACTATATAGTTTTATATCTAGAAATGTCCAGTCTCTACACAATAGACCACTTGGTTTTAATAAGAGGCATTTAGATGTAGCCAACAGGTTATCTTTTAATTTCATTGTGAAACAGTTTATATAAGAGAAAAGAGCAATTTATGCATTACTAAAATTCTCATGTTGGTATATATATATATATATATATATATATATATATATAAAACTGTAACCTAGCAAAAATTGCATATCATAGCACAACTTTTATTTGAATAATAAGCTTAACATTCTAACTTAGAGAACAAAGAAATTTCCAATCCAATTTGCAACTGAATGATAATTTTTTGTCCCTTATTCCTGCTGAAAGTCATTTTTTAATCTTGGGATAGTGGAGATATTATGAAATGCTAATTAGTATTCTTCACTCTTTCCCAAATCAAAGCGTAGGCCACGGGAACTCAATGAAAGATTTGCAGGTTTTTGTAACTACTAAATGCCTTAGTGGGAATTTTGCATCTCAATGAGTACAAAAGAGATTTTTACTATGATATTGTTGAAGTTCAGTTACTTTGATCTGATTGTAGTATCTAAGAAATCTTGAAAATTCACATCTCCATGAAGTACCAGCTTTTCCAAAGGCAATTTCTATATCTACTATTATTCTTGAGTTTTATCTTTTATTCATCTACACATTCTAATCTGATTGTAAATTTATTTTATATTTTTCCTAATGTTAGATTTTTTCAAATCCAGATTTAGAAACTTTAAGTAACTTTTAGATCATCCACAAATTTTTGTTGAAATAAATCCTGATATCTTCAAGAGATGTAGTTGAACATAAACATATACACACATTTTACAAAATAAGTAATGCTACTAAATTGTATATGTTAGATTTATTTATATTAAGAAGGCAATTACAATGCATATAAAAAATAAAATGTCCAGTGTCTAATCAATTTTGAAGAAACTTCATCTTCAGAGACTGTTTTTGAAATGGACGCGGAAGAGCCGTGATATCCGTTGTTTGGATATCACGGCTATTCCGTGTGGCATTATAACAACCCACAAGATGCGTGTTTATAACGTCCTAAACAAAAACACACAAGACTGCGTCCATTTCAAAAACAGTCTCTGAAGATGAAGTTTCTTCGAAATTGATTGGACACTGGACATTATTTTATTTTTTATACGCATTGTAATTGCCTTCTTAATATAAATAAATAATAATACTTTACAATGCTTCAAGCAAATTATCAAGTATATGCTAGAGTTGTAAGAATTAAGATGTTGATAAAATTATACATCTTATTGGTAAAAAAGTTTAGTATAGAAAAAAATATCAAAAACTTGAAATATAATTGAAAAATTCTTTGTGGTAAGAAGTCAAAATTAAAGGAAGTCTATTTATACTAACAAAATACAGGTGACATTTTATTTTGCAGAGGAAATGACCAAGACAAAAATTGAAAACATTTTAACAGTGAAAAATGATAAATAGTAAAAAAAAAATTAAAAAAATGTTAAGTTTAAGAAAATTAACATTGAGGAAAAATGTATTTCAGAATTGTCATTATTTAACATACAGAAATGAATAAAACATTATACAAAGTATGAGCAAATATCAATTTGGTTTGAATAAGAATTTATCATATATTATTAATTTACATAAATATTCTACTTTTAGTGTGTATTTTTGACACGAAAAATTCAGTTTTCTTTCATAATTGAAAATTATTTCAGTTGATTCTGAATATAGACAAAGAATAAGTTGTTTTGGATATGACATGAACAATATCTGCTTTATTGTTTTTTCTACCTGTTTTTAATGGGCTAACATATATAAAGGCTAAGATTAATACAAAACTAAAACCTTTTGCAAAAATACTTTAAATGGTGATTAAACTTTTAATCCACATTCTACAAAATCAACTAATTCTCATTGTTTTATGGATATAATAAAAGTGAACAAAGAAAAATATTCCCTTCATCTGTTTATATATATATATATATATATATATATATAATATATATATATATATATATATATATATCTGTTATGCCCTTGAATATATTTTTTACTATCAGAAGATTTGAATATAGGAAACCCATTTCTTTGATAACACAGAAATATTTTTATAGATACCAAATCAGTTGTGGCTACAGAACAGTGTGTATAACGACAACATGACATTTCAATTGTTTTTATTTTCTCATAAAGTTTTTGTATTGAAAGTTTTTCAATCCTCTGCAAAGTAGAAACATATTTTTTCTCTTTTATTTATTCATTTTAATTTTAAGATGAAGCATTCATCAACCTCCTCATCATCATCATCTTCAATAATTCTGCAAAATACATCTCTAAGATGCAGTTGGATGCATTATCAGTGAAGTTCTTTAGTTCGTAAGGGGTTTGAGGTCTTTCCAACACCATACCCACTTGGTCGAGATTGATCACATCTCAATCTGCATCCAACATAGTTATTTGTCAGCACTTCCTGCATTGCTCTCAACAAACAAATGGCTTTGGATTTCATCCTTTATACATGTGGTCAGATTGTGAATGACCAATAAGCAATTATTTCTGCTCTTCTATGTTGGTAACTTTCCCTATGAAAATGTTCATTATTTTATCAGTTTTGGCATATTTCAATCTACTACTACTACTACTACTATTACTACTACTAGTACTTTCTTTGATTTTTAATTTTAGAAATCTAAACTCATCTCCTGAGTAGTCATTCCAATTTCCTGCTATTGTAAAAAAATGGCAGCCAGTAAGTTTCAATAAAAAAAATATATCATCTAAAAATTAAAAGATGAAAGAAAATAATAAAAATTAAGATAATAATGATATTTTTGCACTATTAGGGAATAGGACTTATTTGCTTTGACTCTAATATTTTAAACTATTTTGACAGTCAAAATCAAATCACTCTTATTTGAATCTTATTAGCAAAATTTAAAAAGTTAAGAAATATTTTTGATTTTTGACCCCAAAAGTTAATCTCTGAATATTTCCTAAATCCTACCATTAATACAACTTTCATTTTTTCATATCTCAGTAAAGCATTATTATATAGCTAAAGACATCATAATTGTGAGAAGGCCTGTGAACACTCTGAGATACCATATTCACTTGCAATGGGAAAATTCCTTATTGTACACTATTTCAGCAAAAGGGAATAATAACTTTCTATCAGATGTGGGATAACAACTTTCTAAAGATTTGGGAAGGAATTTTGCTGATTCATTGAATGAACAATTTCAAAAGCCTACCATCAATTGGGAAAACAAATGCCTGTTTATCGAAACCCCACCCAACCACACATTGTTGGTCCCTTTAAGCAGCTTAATCTCTTTCACATTAAAAAGGATTTATTCTGGTTGCTTCTTTCTTTAAACTGTCAAGATATTCTTATGGTAAAAAGAATTCCCATGTCATACATATTTTGCATCATATTTACAGTCTGGAGATAAACATATTGATTTTTCTTACTTTCATTTTTCTAAAGAATAGGTATGTGTGTTAGCAACAAGGAAAATACAACTGAATATCTAGATGAAGGAATTCAAAGATTTACAAGTATTTTGATTTAAAAAAATGCTTTATATCAGCTTTTCAACAAGGTCTAAATATTATACATTTATTTAACAAATGAAGTATGTAATTTTTCTATAAGCAATCACATTTCCGTTTTCTGCCAACGATGTAGAATTTACCTGTTATGGTTGATTTCACCACAAGAAGAAAAAAATTATTGATTGTCTTAAAAAGGACAAGACTTTGGATTTTATCTTTTGGCTAAAAGTACAAATCATAATAAAAGAAATCAGGAATTTAATAAATAAACATCAGCCATATATTTCAAATTGTTTTCTTAAACGTTTTGAGTACTTGTCTGAAGAGATGGTGTAAAAAAAATATCTTTACCATAAAATTCTTTTTTTTCCCACATTTGTTTGTTGGAATTTATTCTTAAATTTGTAATGGAAGCACACTTCTTTTCTTTTTCATCTGCATGGCGATGATTTTCGGAATGTCATGTGGAAAGAGAGAGGAGGAAAAGATTTTCTAGTAGTCTGATTGGGTGAGTGACGACCAATGGGATTACCTGCTAACTAATTTCAAAGGAACAAACAGGTGGAATGATGAATATAAATACTGGGTTTTAGATTTTGATAATCAGTCATTAACCTTTTCTTTTTGGACAGTCTTGTTCCATCTATTATTTTATGGCATTCACTTCTTTGCCTCTGTTTAGAGGAATAATTTCTCAATTAAGAAAAGAATAATTTCATATATTTTGGGAAAGGTTAAGAACTAAGAAAGGTTTCTTAGTTTAAATCATTATCACATGGTTAATAAAGTCTTTGCTGGCCTGTCCACTCTGGTGTGTCCATGTGAAGGTGTCTACAGAAGAACATCACTTTCAGTTTGTCCTTGCTTCTCCAGTAGTATCCTGTATGTCT
>CM042150.1:73250751-73340751 GCA_023376005.1 Doryteuthis pealeii
ACATATATATACATACATACATATATATATATATATATATATATATATATATATATATATCAGTCATTCAATGAATAAATGAATTCAATATGCATATAAGAAAGTTTGTTTATTTTTAAAATAGCTAAGATAATTTTTTTTTAAATATCAGAAGGGATTCATATCATAATTGTGCTTTTGAATTGTATTGTTTATTGCCTTAAGAGAATGTTATAACTTGTTATTACAGAAAATAAAACTAAGCAATGTAAGCAAAATATTGATAAAATTATATCTTTAAAAAAGAGAATTTTTTCAAATTCTTGAGGCTATTATTTTCATCAAATGTGTGCATCCATATGCGTGTGTATATATGCATCATATTAATGTTAAAAAAATACAGCATATTTTTGAATGAACCTTTTTTAAACATTAATTTTCCCTAAATAATGAAACTTTATTTTATTATATCATTCTACAACATCAGAGGTGAATGTTGGTGATATAGCAGCAGATGTTACACTTTTCTGTAGATATTTCATCATTTCTTTTGCTTTGTTACAGATAATTGCTGAGTGGTAGTATGGTAAAATGACATCTGACATGAAACCAGAGGAGTATCATTGAATATTTCCATTTAGAGAAACTCATACTCATTAACATTCATTGATGCTTGCTGGTTGTTTATGGAGACCAAACAGTCAGTGGGTAATGCCTTTTACCAATGTGAGTGACAAGCAACATTTATAACAGCAGTCAACTCTCAAAAGGAAAAGTACTCTAATCAGTTCATCCTTACAAATAAGGCTGATAAAAGGTGGATTATGTGGGCATTTCATGAAACAATTTACTCAATGATTTGCAAGAAATATATCAGGAAATAAAGCACGAAATAAAAATAAGAGTAAGACAAGATATAATAAAGTAAAGGTCGTAATGAAAGATAAGAGTTTAAAACTATTTTTGTGTATTTATATATAAAATAATTTTTATTATTTCAGAGAAAATTCCAACTGTATTAAATTCCTAAATACCATTAGAAAATATTGAAGTTATTTTCTGTAATGTATTTCTCATGGAATAATTACACAAAATTGCTTACAATTTAGAAAAATCAGTAGAATGTGAGTAAATAGGATAATAGAAGCCAACCAGGAAAAATGATTATTATTATCAAGAACATAAAAATATACAAACGGAATTTGTTTGATGACCTGTTTAAAACAACAAAACCAAACCCTAAAGATAAGAGTGTAGAAGTTATATGCTTGTAAATTTTGTTACAGTATTAGCCACATGACAACAATGTATTTAGAAAAACAGTATTTAGCAGTTGAAATGATTGTGTTATGTGCTAGCCTCATTCAAGCATCATGTCAGCTATATCATTTTCCAAGGACAATTATATTTGGCTCATAAACCATACAAACATATGAGAGATGAATTCATTTTGAAATTTCCCCACTTTATCCTTTCCAACAAGTTGATAAATTTCATAAGATTAGAAGAATTGAAAAAGCTCAGTGCAGCCATCTTTGTTAACTGACAAAGCTCACAATGATGTGTCTGAGCATTTAACTTAAATGTCTGAGTTATTTTCACAGAAGTTAAAATAGTTTAAACACAAGTTGTCAAAAAAAAAAAAAAGTCGTTGCATCCTTTTAGAAACAACCAGTATATCTTCTGTTCTCAAGACAGGAAGATTTTTTTGTCACAGAGAAAATATTGGCAAACAGAAAAGAAGCAGAAAAAAGATCTTTGGTAAATTTATTAGATGTGGATAATTTCTAAATGTGTTAAAGTATTAATTCCTTTAAGTAGATACAAGTTTGTCATAATGAGATTCCCAGTTGATTCAATTGTCTCAAACTACATGTCAATAATTTAATCATTTTACACAGTTAGGGAACATCTATTAAAAGATCTTCCTTTTCTGGCTTTTTTACTAAGTTAGAAATTATATGAGCTGTGTTTAAAATTTAGACTTCATTCAGAAGAAAATGTTCGGAATAAACATTTTCTTTTTTTAACTCCAGTAATTACTTTAGTAGTATTTTAATCTTTCCTGTTTCCATCACAACATTTTAACTTGTGCACAACAAAAATTAAGAATAATTTGACGAATCATAACAATACTTAATCTACAAATTTTAGAAATATATTTTTCTTTTTAATTAAATTATAATATCACTTCTTGCTAGTTTTCTACACTGGGGTTAGTTGGTGATCTTTCACTGGAGTGACAGAAAGTCACCTCAGGTCTCCAGGACTTTCTGAGTGCTCAAGCCAATCTTAATAATGTTGTGGTCTGGGTGGTCTTCATTTTTCCTCTTATTTCCAATTCTCCAAACTTTGAAAAAAAACAAGACTTTTGGAGACCGTTCCAAGAGCACCAACCACAACTGGTATCACAGTCACCTTCACATTCCACAGCTTTTTTTTTTCATTCTCTGACAAAGTCCAAGTATTTGTCTATCTTTTCACTTTCTTTCATTTTCACTTGGCAAAATCCACAAGATGACAAGTTCTTTTATTCTTATTAATCAACACTATGCCTGGTCTTCTAGCCAGGATTAGGCAATTCATTTGTATCTCATAATCCCAGAGAATTCTATGCATCTCATTTTCTTGGATGGATTCTGGTTTATACATATCCTATTTGGTAGTATGGTCAAATTTTAATCTCTTGTACTATTCCCTGTGGATCACCTTTTATGCCAAGTCTTTTCTCCTTTTGTGCTAGTTTGCTGCATTTGCTTATTATGTGATTGACCATTTCAACTCTGTCTTCACACAAGATACACTTGCTATTCTGTTGCATCATCTATTTTTTTCTTTGATATAATTGGACATTATGGCATTATTTTGTGCTGCTATTATAAGAGATCCATTGCCTCTTGAGCTTTTCCTTTCTTAACCATGTCCAGGTCTTCTCATGTGCAATCTCTCCAGTTTGTCACATCCATACAGTTATTTTTCTTCCAATTTCTGTTTCTAGTTTTTGTTGTTTTTCTGTTTGTCCATATGTTGCAATTGCGATTACTGGATGCTGCTCTTTTTAGTGTATTCCTTGAATCCTCAAGTTTTTACATTATCATTAATATTTTTTCTTTTTTTAAGTAAACTGAGTTTTTTGTATCTTGTCCTATTTCATGATATAAATTTATTTTATTATTATATCCTTTAGCAACAAATAATCTTGCAGTTCATTAAACATTTCCATGGTGAATTGCCCAGTGAAGTAGATAAAAACCTGACTGTTCTAAATGATCAAATCAATGTCAGTTCTTTATCAAATAGGGATAGATTGGGAAACCAGGTGTTGGAGAAAATCCTGTCAAACAGGTGAGTGCATGGGTCAGTGCATCTGAGTGTTTAGTCATTGGGCCTCTCTAATTTCAATACTATTATGTGCTACTGAGTAACCTACTGTTTTCTACATTAGTTGTAAGTGTCTGTAGATATAATTTTCAAGTATAACTGTATAAAAAAATTAAAAATCTTCTTGTTTCTAAACCGTAAAGTTTAGAATTTCAACTTGCTAAACTGTTATTTTCTAATAAGAACACTTTTGTTTTTTTGTTATTATATAATTGACTTGTTTAGCTGTAAAAAGGGTGCTCAGTTTTGTACAGGATCAATATATGTATCACTATTCTAATTGCATTATTATCAACTTTTGTTTTACTTTCTCTGAAGTTCACCACATAGCTATATTAATTGTATAATATACTTTATATATCACACATTGTTCATTTTTGTAAATGAACATTACCCTAATTGTATAGCTAAGTGCACTCACAGAAATCATTATCTACATTAATGGGAAGAGTTTAGCTATTTGCCTGGGTTGTGTACACAATCTCCCTCTGGAACATCAAATAGGAATTCATAACTCTTGATTAATCTCTTGAACAGATTTTTTTAAACATGTTGATCATAAACAGCATTAGAAAAATAAGCATCCATCACAATTTATTTGGAATATAAAATCTACTTTATACTCAATAGAATTAAATATTAGTATTTTATTAGTGTAATAAAAACAAACAAGGTAATTGCTTTATTCAATAGAACTTAACTGTGATCCAATTAAGGTGAATATTCTTTAGTATTTATAGTGAACTGGTCCAGTGAGAGACAACTATGATTTCACAATTTATTTATTGTGATTTTTTTCTTTGTTATTAACTTTTTAAAGTACATTATATACTGACTGAAATTTTGAAAGTATGAAATAATAGTTTACTTTCAAAATTATTGCCACACTTTTGTATTCACAAATGCAAATCATTTCCCACTTTATATCTTATCAAGTTTATTGAAGTAATCATGAAAAAAAAAATGCAGCCAGGAAAGTAAATCTAAACTGGAAAATGTTTCTAATCAGTATCTATTCATGAGTATAAAGTTCTTGCAAATTTTAATATTGTTGAAAAGCAAAGAGTTTAAAAACAGGAATAATAGGAAATAAGATACTTACCAGGATGAAAGAATCCCCACGGCTTCAGTGGAAGAGTTACTGGCATTATTAAGGCCAGGCCACCCAAGTCTAGCACATACCATGAGCTCCTAGAAAAGACACAAAGATTCAAATTACAATTTTTCAATATATGTATATATATATATATATATATATATATATATATATATATATATATATATATATATATATATATATATAATATATATATATATTTAAACAGATTTAATTTTTAAACAACCTTTGGTATGTAATATTAGTATTGAATAAGTTTTTGGTTTCAACATATTTTGGCAAACAGAAGTCATTTTTCATATTTAGTTAATGATTTTTTTCCAAATAGTTTTGAGGCATTTTCTGATGTCTGTGTATATCAATGATGTAAATGATAAACTCTTACACAGTCAATTAAAAAATATTATTTTCATATTTATTAACATTATACATTTGAGAAAAAGTGTTTAATCAAAAAGGCTAGACTATGTCTATATCACATTGGCCCAGTTAATGTATGTATATTATTATAACAAAGAAAAATGGTATATTGTTAGATTTAAAATACTGTTATAGAATAAAGCAGTTTCCAATCCAATTTACAACTAGATAATAATGGGAGATCAGCATTTACTCCAATCATTATGATTTTTCAAGGGAAAGCACTATTAAATGCTAATTATCAAGTACTTTCTCTTATTTATTTGCAATCAATTATAATATAAATTTTATAAATAAAATATGACAAAAGGATATATTTAGAATATCTTATTTTACTGGCAGTGTGCCACCAACAAGCTTAATGGACACTGAAGGTGGCTTTTAACAAGTCAATTTATAAACAAAAAATCAATTGGTTTTAGATAATAAGCACATAAATGTATAGATAAAAGAATAACATTTATCCAATATATAAAAGTAATAAAGCAAAGATTGAGGAGATGTAATAGTGCATGAAATGAAAGAGAATTACTCATTTCTATTTAGTGGTTCTTCCTTTGTAGGAAGATAAATGTGCAACCATGTGTTCATATATATATATATATACGATAGAGATATTTGGTGGGTAAAGAAACCTGGTGGGAAGGAATGCAATAAATACATGGATATTGGAATAGACTTTTCTTCTTCCTTGACTGCCCCCCTATTATTTCCTTTGTCTTTTACAGTAAGATTAACAGTTTGCTTCATATGAGGTGGGAGGGTTCGTTGTTTATCGCTCAAAGGACATTGTATGGAAGTTACTGTGATTTCTGCATGTTTGATTTAGAGATATGATTATTTTGTAGTTCTTGATGTTTGACCCAGGATTTTGGGGAAGATGATAAAGAAATGGCCTTCACTTTCAGGTTTGGACCTGGGAGTGGCAACTGCTAGAGAATAGTGATGGTGAAAGAACTTTAGTGGAAGTGAAGCAGATAAGATGTACTGGAATACAAGGTAATCAAAGAAAGTGAGTTTGGATATAAACCATAAATCTGAAACCTAAAAGAAGAAGGAAAATAAAGTCATGTGATGAGAGTGATATGCATTAAATGGTTTTGGCAGTTTTTATCATTTATATTTATTTTTATCATATATATTATTAGCAGACTCATTCCATCAAAGATGGCTGTCAAAAAGCTGACAATATTTAAATAATATTGCAATTGCAGTGTACTTATATCAAAACATTATTTTGTTCTCTCTCTCTCTCTCTCTCTCTCTCTCTCTCTCTCTCTCTCATATATATATATATATATATATATATATATATTACTTATTATAATGTATATATCAACATTTTCTGTAAATCCTTTTCTATACATTTCCCTGAGAACTGGAAATAATCTTAAATGTTAAACAGACACACACACATTATATATATATATATATATATATATATATATATATATATATATATTATAAAAGATGGGCGCTATATTTTTAAGTAAACAGTATTCAATATCATGGATAGAGCATTTATATCTAAGTTAAGGTAGCGTGGACATGGAGTTTTTAATAATGTCATAGTTACTGACTGTTTTTCACCGATGCAATCTTCAGACCAAGTCCTTGGTCTGGGAAGACAAAACTGATATATTTAGAATATATCATATTGCACTCATTGAAAAGCTTGTGTTGTGCTGTTTATAGTGACCCTTTGATTCAGGAATATACAAGGTTCCAACTTCCAAACTACCTCAGATCTGGTAATGAAACCTGATCCAGGGGGTTGCTAAGGATCTGTTCATCTAGAAAATGACAAATAATTTGTTCCATTCTCTCCTTGAAGGTACCCATGCCAGAAAAGAAAGATAAGAGGAAGTGCATTTTTTTAAAGCAAGATCTTTAACATTAAAATAATGATGAGATATGGTAAGATAAGCAGAGAAGAAACTCAGGAATGGGAATACATCAGCATGTGCCATTAATTGGTCAGATTATTATCTTGTATTATCTATGATAAAATAATTATTTCCTGAAGAGTCCATTATTATTAGGCACTTGAGGTTTAACAGTATTTATCTAACTAAATATTATCCGTCATTATAAACCATTATTAAACAAGAGACAAGGTTTATTTTCTTCCAGCATAAACATTTTCAAGATATGCTTACATCTGTGTTTGATAAAAAATTATATAATAAATGTTCAAGCTAAAAAAAAAAACACATTATTTTACATGTTTTTTTAAATATTCAAAGCCACCCTGAGCAAGGCCATTTGTCCACAACAGATAAAGAGTTACAAAATAAGAAATCAAAGATAACGATGTAAAATTGTTAGAGTGGCCTATTGTTGGTATCAGCTGGACAGCGAGGGAGTCTATACTCTTTTCATTAGCTCTAGACCAGAGATATTGTTTTTGTTGCATCTGACGTGAAGTGTCACACCTATGATCAGCTGCTCTCCTCTTTACCATACAGATCCAATCTATTCTACTCATGTGCTGTGTTGGCAAGGGCCAGTATTGAACCTGAAACCATGTAGTTCTAAGTGGATTCTCTACTGACTGAGTTAAACCGGGCCCTAGCAAAAGAGTATTACAATCCATAACTTGAAAACAAAATGGAAGATTACAAAAGAATAATAATAAAAACATGAATAAGTGGAAAATGAATGTAATTACAGAACCAAATTATACAAAACTACTTCATGATTAGAAGAATTTGATATTCAAAAATCATCAGTGATATTATTCATATCATTATCTTTTGTTGCTGTATATTCTAATCTACTTGTATACCCAAATTATATTATATCTGTAATTAATGAACATTAATTGAAATTTTAAAATTTTATTTCATTTTATATATAAAACTAAATAAATAAAGATCTGATATTTGCTTAGCCAAGAACTTGTTTGAGTATAAGATTGCCTGTTATGGTAGGGAAGAAACAGTTTATAGTACTAGTCATTAAAGACTTCTAGTGTGTATAGGTAAGATTAGTTATGATAAATAAATATTCATTCTGCACTTGAAACTTGTCTTAATATTCATTGATAGTTATTTGGTCAAAAACAGCAAAATTTTGATAGACAATGGAGTTCCATGCTATAGAGTAAAAATGTCTGCAAAATTTCTTGACATGAATTCTATTGAATATGTCTGGACCATTTAGGATAATAAAATCCAGAAAATACCAAGAAAACCTTTGCAAAAAAAAAAAAAAAAAAAAAAAAGTTTTGTTTTCAAATCAGATAGATTCAATGTACAAAAAAGTAAAAACTTAATAAATTTTTAGTCTGTATAATAAAATATTCTCAAGTCATTTAAATAATTAAATAAAAGCTCTTTTGTAAAAATAGAAGTATCTATTTGTCTATTTACCTTATATATAAAAACAACTATAGAATTATTGTCATTAGTTTTAGGCAAATTGAATAAATTCTATAGTTTACTCCAAAAATATATAATCTTAGTGTTGAGGATTATTTTTTAATTTTTATATTTCTATATGGCTAATATCAACATTTTCACTAAATGGGATGTACTTATATACAAATCTATTAATTTATCTATGGTCTTGATTTCCTATTAATATATAGGGTGCAAAGTATTTTGAGAATACACATATAGTGAACCATAAATGGAAGACTACTTAATGTAATGTTATGTTGCATGTACCAAATTTTAACTTTCTCATTTCTCTTTCAGACCTATAAAGAGCTTTAACATGGCTGCCGTTTTCAATCTCACACAGGAAATGAAAAGGTAGGCCATACTGAAGGCAGTAGCTGCCAACCACAACAAATTTGTCATGTTCAAGGTCAGAAATGAGTTAGGACTTTCTGGTGGGGAATGTGTCAGCTGTGACCAAGAGAAAGAAATATTCTATGCAGTCAGATATCATAAGGACAGCTAAGTTTGACTATAAAGTTCAGGATATCATCAATCATGACAACCTCAGAAAGTTGATGAGAAATATCTTAAGCTGAAGTCCACTGTCAGATGTGTGGTATACAAGTATATCAGGTACAAGTATTGCCTGATGAGAGGACAGTTCATGTCATGATCCTGTGACCCCCCCCCCCCATAAAAAAATGATATCTCCTTGTTCTCCATATCTGAATCCCTTGGATTACTACATCTGGGGTATCAGCAAAAGAGAGATAAAATGTCAGTTCTACAATACCAATGACCTATGAGCATGAACAAGAATTCCCCTATGAAAAAATTCAGTCATTTCAGTCAAGTCTGTATCAAGGCCATCTTTGAGGCTTAAGATGATTTTATTGGATAAACTTTTTTCTGCTTTTTTAAGTTGAACCCAAATATGACATTTTGGGGAAAATACACTGATTTTTTGTATTGAATATTTTGTTTTACTTTATATTTTGTTCTTAATTAACTGGCCGACCCTGAATAATCTTGAAAGAAAAGAAATGACACATTTTGTTTTTCAAAAGAAAAATTCTTTATAAAAAAACTTCACAAATGAACAATCATTTACAGGATGATATGTAAAAAGGTTTGTATGAAGATGTTTATCATGAATTGGTCAAACTCACTATTTTAGTCTACATGAAACTGAAATTTATATTGTGTATTTGTATAGTTTTCTATATAAAGATGAATTTCTTATGATTTACTTTTTAGATGAAGTATTGTCAAACATTATTATTAAAGATCCTCAAAATTAATGAGAAAATTTGTTATTTTGTAAAGTTTGTATTCAATGCTTTGCTTTTCAAATAATTATATTGAAAACTTTTTGTTAATAAAGTTCAGTCACCTCAACATTTAGAGTCAGTCAAACTTTTATAATCGGATTTAAAGTTCCTCATCTTTTATTATAACAATAAAAACAATATTTTGTTTGATTCTAGTTATAAGTTAGAAATATCAATATGCAATCAGACTGTGCAAATAAGAGTTTGTATATTTCAAGAAAAGAATAGATATCATAGATTTGTAGGTAGTTTTTCTACCTACAAATCTATGATATCTATTCATATCTATTCTCAAGTAAAGATAATTTCTCATTATCCATAAATTATAATATAAAGAAATAATGCTTTTTCCAAAATAATTATTCTATCTCTTCCTCTATTCTGTAATGTCACTTAATATCTTTATCATAAAAGTCTCAATATATCACAATGATTGCTGAAATAGAGAATATATTTAGCTAATAGATTTTTCCCTAATGCTGTTCCTACATATCCCTATAACAATGGAGGGTACTACTTTTCCCACCACACTTCTCCCTGGTTCAATGGGATATAATGAAGGACAAGATTCCATCACGGTATTTCAGGGATTTTTATTATTATGGGACCAACAAACCAACCATTAATGGATTAATGAGTGAGCAAAATCTCTGTGTGTGTGTGTGTGTGTGTGTGTGTGTGTGCGCGTGCAAGGTAATATAAAAACTCAATAGGTATTTCATTAAAAAATTATGAATGTTTATATTTCATAAGAAATCTTGAAAATGTAGTCAGATAATTTCTCACCTTTCTCATGATATCAAAATGATATTTGTAGCCATTTTGAAGATGGCATAAATATCTCAAAAGTCAAAGTAATCAGCATATCTTTTAATTAAATGACAAAAAAAAAACAACAGAAAAAACCAACGTATTTCATATAGATAAATAGGTAGATAAACACCAACTGTAGGTGATAGAATGATGACAATATTGATTTTGACTGTAAATTCTTAACACTGCATTTTATTGCTATTGAAATATTGGCCTAATATAAAGAATTTGCCAGTGAAATATGAATTAATATCCTGATGAAAAGAAGAATTATGTAATATTAACAACAACAATATTTGTAATCAATAACAGAAAAAGAAATACCTAATACCATATAACTGTGTGTATTTATATTAGGAATACTTGATACCATGTAAATGTGTGTAAATAAATTATTATTATTATAGACAAATAAAAAAAGTGCAATTAAAAATGACATTGAAGATATAAACAATTATAATTAAAGTATAAAATTATGGGACATTCAGCGAGAACTAAACTCGCTTTTCAGTAGTAACAGATTTGTGAAACTAGTTTCCTAACTATTGCCCTACAACTTTGCAATAGGAACCTAATCAAAGGAATAAATACCTGGGCAGTTTCTTTGATAATATACTCTGAACCCTTCTTAAACGGGACAAGAGAGAAACTCAGAAATATGGACCACAGAATGAGAACATTAATGCCACTGCACCTAAGAGATGATGTGGAGAGTTAAAAGAAGTAGGAAGAGGACTCGCCAGTGTTGAAGATTGCGTGGATACAGCAATCCAAAGAAAAAGAATATACAAAAAAGAACAAAGAGGGATTAATTACAGCTGCCAACAACAACAACAAATAACACAAAGACAAGCAAGAGAAAAGAAATTATCAAATCAAGAAAAGAAAAATGGAAAGAAAAACAACTATGTGGACACAAAGTATCTCAAAGACAAACTAAGGAAATTTTCCATAAAATGACTTGTACATGACCATACAGAAGAAAAACTAAAAAAAGGAAGTGAATTACTATTAATAGCAACTCAAAATAATGCCATAAGAACTAATTATGTAAAAGCTAAAATAGATAACCCAAGAGAACAGCAAACATGGGCTAGTCTCATTATTATTGTAATCTGAGTCCTTCTGCTCAATAATAATGAACTAACCATCATTTTTTGTACTTTGCTTGGGTGTGGTATGCAGTGGTTGGAGAGCTGCTGTGAGCGATTTAAAGTAGGCAAAGAGTTAAACTTCCTTCATATTTTCTCCCACCACCCCCATTCCAGATTTCCATTTTTTCCTTGGGGTGTTTGGTATAGTGGTAATAAATTTAATGCAGGTAAAATGTTATTTTGGGTACCACAGGACCCAGGGCTATAAGAAAATACTAAGGAAGTTTAACTTTGGGGATGGGAGGAGGTGATGCAATTCTCTCACAGCCCATAGCCTTATAGTCAATTTTGACTGCATGTTTACACTAGTAAAAAAATATTATGCATCTACTATATCATATGGTTTGCAAATTCATCTTACAATCTAATTTGATAGTGTAATGAGTTTTATCCTCACTAAGTGTCCAACTATTAGGAATTTGTGTCAGACTAAGCTAAGCTTGATAAATAGCCACAAAGAAATATCAAATTATAAAAAAAACAAAGTAAAAAAAAACAAGGACCCCCCCCAAAAAAAACAAAAAAAAAAAAAACAACTGATTTCTTAATATTATTTTGGGTCATTATTCATAATAATTTTGTAGAGAAATCTTTCTTAAATCTAAGTGAGTGACACTACACTTAAACATTTTTTTGTTCATGAGAAATAAACATTTTGTTTAATGCTGAAACCTTCTGATGTATCCAGTAATAATGCATATGATATTTGGTAGTTCTTCATGAAACCATCTGACCATCTACAAAGGATAGATTTTTTGTTTTGTTTTACAAAGGATAGATAAACTTTTTTGAAACATTTATATGCATTGCTAAAGATATTCATCATCATCATCATCATCATCATGTCGCACATGCAGCACGGATTTAAAATTATTGTGGAAATACATTTTTGTAGTGTATATATTTGAAGACCATAATTGTTAAATATCATCATCATCATCATCATGTCGCGCAATTAGCACAGATATCCATGACAATCTCTCGCCAACCTTCCCTATCATTCATTGCACCTGGGAGGTCCTCTGTGGAGCAACCAGCATCTTCGCATAGCTGGTCAATGTAGGTCCTTGCTGGGTGCCCCACACTTGCATGTCCATGTGTTGGCTTCCACAGGAGAACGTCGTTTATGAGCTTATCCTTGCTTCTCAAGCAGTGTCCTGCATGCCTTGTCCGTCTCACTCAGATAGTTTGTGAGATGGGGGGCAAGTGACCGTACAGCTGCTTCCTTGTGGAGTGCTGTTTCCACGACTTGTTCAAGACTGCACGCAGCATTCTTGTGCAGCTCCCATGCTAGCTTATTCTCAAGGCGCTTTGTTAGGGTCCAAGTGGTGCATCCATATAGCAGCACTGATACAACCACAGCCTGGACAAACTGGACACTGTGCCGGTGTATCTGCAAGAAGTGCAAGGTCATCAGCATAGTCTGCATCTGTGACTGTTTGTGCGGGATATTGCCTGCTTCTTGCCTTTTTTAGTCTGAAATCTTTTTCTTTTATGGTATCTAATGTTGTTCGGAGTACATAGACTAGGCATATTATAAATATATATGGTGCCAATGTGTCTCCTTGTAGGACTCAAGCGGCAATGTCAAAGAAATCTGTGTCACCATCAGGTGAGCGTACCATCGCTTTAGTGTCTTTGTATAGCATCATTATAGCGGCAACCGTTTCTTTGGGGAGACCATATGCTAGTAGTATTTGTTCCATTTTTCCTCTATGAGTCAAATGCCTTGGAGAAATCTACGAATAGTAGCGTTGCCTCATGATTCTTTGCTCTTACCCCTTCTATGATCTGTTGAATAGTCAGGATCTGAGAGGTTGTGGATTCATTTCTGCAGAATCCGTTTTGGTTTCTCCTAAGGATTTTCTCTATTTCGGGTCGGATGCGATTAAGAAGAAGGGCATTATATATCTTGGCTGCAATAGCAGTAAGAGTTATGCCTCTGTAGTTGATCTCCCTTTTTGCGGAATAGGAGGATGCAGCTTTCGTCCATTTATCTATTCTATTTTGTCTATATACTGCATTGCATAGCCTAAGCAGTATGTCATTGAACTTTCCTATCTTCCATACCTCCGGTGGGTATTTTGTCAAGTCCTGCTGCTTTTCTACCTTTTAGCTTCTTTAAAACTTGGTTGATTTCATCTGTTGTGAAATCCCCTAGTTTGATATCTAGTTGTTTATCTACAATCTTTTGGGTATTATTTTCTATGATTTTAGGGGGGTTCCCCAGAAGTTTCTGGGAGTGGTCTTTCCATTTCTGAAGTCTATCTTTTTGGCTGGTTGCCTTTAGCTTTGATTTAGAGGTACTTTTCCTACCACTAATTTCGTTTACTGTTTGCCATGCTAATCGCGACTGTCTGTCTTCTACCAATTGTCTGATGATTTTACTATAAACCTACATTGCTCATTTGATAAGATCACATTACACCGTTTGGTTGTCTAGAGAAGACAAACAAACAATTTCTTTCCTGTTATTGATATAGATTGTATATATGTGGAAATATCTTAATAGCATATATTTTGATTTTGAATGATAGTTGAAGAGGCTGCATGCATGATTAACAAACAAACAAATTTAGTCCATATTTCACTTGAACCAAGTTTGTTTGTAATATCATTGATTGAAATGAAAGGCAACAATATTGACACAATTGTTTACTGATCCAATTATTTATAGTAATATGCTTGAATGAATCAGTGCTATTTCTTATTGACCTTCAATAATAGTTTTTTTATCCTTTATAATTTTCATTTAGATAATGCACATAAATCAGGATTTTTAATGTCACTTATAGATATTAAGTAAATACAAAATGTTATGTCAGTGACAAATATTTAATATAAAATATATAAATACATTGAATAATGTGAGTTTTGATTTGTTTGGTTTTTAATGCAGAACGGTTAATTATATTTTTACAAAAAACTGCAAAAACAGTTGATGGCAGAGATATTCTTGAAGACAGGAGAAAAGATGGGTGCAAATTATACAGAAAAATTAAAAAGATTTTTCAAAATGTTACACATGGCAAATCGTTTTTATTTATTTGTATCAATTATGAAGAAAAAGATTTTTTAAATTTCTTTTTCTTTTTTCTTTTTATTACTTCTTTTTTATTTGAGGTATTAAAGCTAATTAATAATATTGCAATATTTTGTTTAGTGCAGTTAATTACAATGAATTTTGATTTAATTTGTAACAAATTACATTAAAACTCATTATTACATGACTTTGACCAGTAAAATTCTGAACAGTATTGACTATTATTTTGAAAATATTAGCTGCACTAATCAATCAGAAGATTGTGATACCAATAAAATCTTAAATACCAGTTTTTGAAGTAGCCTTATGTTATTTAAATAGATATATTTGATAACCAAATATTGAAACCAGATTTTCTAGACAGAATTTTCTAAGACCAAATTTTCTGACCAAACTTGAACTATTCATAAATCCCTCTTTAAACATTATCAATTTGCATTTTTATTGAGTTAAAAGATATGATTTTAGATAAGAAAAGAATCAGGATACTGACATGGGTTTTATGTATGTGTACCAATCAATATTTTTTATTATTTTTTTAATTATTATTTTAAATTACAATGTAACCCAATATAACAAGACCTTGAATAGCGCAATTCTGAACTATATGGACAAAACTTTGGAACAAAATCAACTTACTATTCAAAGTATTTCTATAAGTACTTGGGTAAGTCAAACATTTTGCAATATTTTAGTAACATGCTAGTTTGTGGTGTGTATATCATGTGACAAAAGCAGTTCATTCTGTGGTTGGTAGTATTATGTTAGTTGGTGTACTGACATGTTATGCATTGCTTCACTTCATCTGTGATTTGAAAGCCACACATATGAACATGCAACATAGTCTAATTTGGGAACTTATGAGTTTGAACTTGGCTATAATGCTGCGGAGGCAACCAAAAACATTTGTTGCATGAAAGATGCTTCAATGTTTCAAGAAATTTTGCTTGAGTTGCTAGAACCTTAATAATCAGGCTAGGTCAAGTAGGCCTAAAACTAGATTCTGAGGCAGTGCTCCAA
This sequence comes from Doryteuthis pealeii, assembly GCA_023376005.1. Classification (NCBI taxonomy): domain Eukaryota; kingdom Metazoa; phylum Mollusca; class Cephalopoda; order Myopsida; family Loliginidae; genus Doryteuthis; species Doryteuthis pealeii. The sequence goes on from CM042150.1 coordinate 73,266,396, forward strand.
GCTCAAAGCCATAGAGGCAAATCTGATTAGTAGCATTTGAATTGAGCTCAGTATTTCACAGTCCAGTGTGATTCATCACCTTCATGACCTCAGCAAAAGCATCTGGAACTGCCCAATCATGCCCAACATTACCAAAATATTGCAAAACGTTTGACTCATCCTAATAATATGATAGTATATATGGAATATGATTAATAAATTTGTGTTATCAGGCCATGATTTACAGAGTTACAACCAAATTCATATATGTTCTGCTATCATGAAGCACTAGTTTTTTTTTAAGAAAGTCCACAAGGAAATAGTTAAAGTGATTTACAATGACATAGTGATGACACTAAAGAAGGAAACTCTTTCCCACAACATGGTTAAAATGTTGACAGTTCAGTGAATTATGGGAAATTTTGTCTATTTTCTCAACAAATACTAATTCTCATGTTTCAAGTTTCTGAAACAGAAATAAATAAACCAGTTATGAAAGAGTTGAACTGTATGTAAATCTAGTTGGAATTATATAAATCATTTAAGCCACAAACTTTTCAAGCAACCCTTCATTGTATTGTATTGATGGTAATCAATCAATAAATTGGTAGATAAGATGAGAAGTAAACATAACAAATCTTTAACATAACAATATTATTCTTTATTTCATCATTTGAAAGTACATCACTGGTTAGTTTGTAGCAGTATGTTTAAGAATGAGGTGACTCTTAATGAGATGTGGCCTTGCCTGGTTAGAATGAAGTAATTCTCTCTGTGATGATAAATCTTTTTGTTTAGTACATATCAATTACTACTCTCACCTTCAACATTCAATACAGGCAATGTTGTGTTCAAATTTCATCTCTAACAAACAATTCAATTTCCTTTCAACTAGTCAGATCAAATCCCAATATGTAATTGGTCAAAAATAATTGTGAAACTCCTTTGATATCTTTTTAGTTAACTCATTAAAGATTCAGGTCCTTACTAAACTTATTTTGGAAAAAAAAAGGCAATTTCTATTTATTGACTCATATGATCCAACACATCAAACATGTTTGATGAATTAATTTTGATAAAACAAAAACTTTATCAGGAATCACTAAACTTTTTAGACCTTTGACCCCTTCATAGAATCCTTAATAAATAAAAAAATAAATAAATAAACAAACAAGTAATTTCCATATATATTAGTAAGGAAAACTGCATGCTAAATCCTACAGGACTATTGTTCTGTAACCCCTGCCCCTGAATATTAATTTTGAAACATAGAGGCACAAAAAGGAAAAAAATATTTAGTATTATTGTAGAAATTGTGAGAAATATTCACAAAGCTGAACATAATTATAGAATTCAATATAAAAATTTTCAATACGATCAAAACATGTAGAAATGAATATCACATTAATTATAGGGAAATGCTCAAAGTGAAGAATCTGTTGTCATTTTGGTATAGGCAGTGTAATCAGTCAGTTTTTATTTATCAATATTAGATTTTGACACTCACCACACTTATCAACCGTCTGCAGACCCACCCCTCCTGCATTTATCAACCTTTTGGATTATCCAATCTACCCAAAGGGTTGATATTGATCACTTTGGAATTTTCTGTGCTATATAAAGGAATTTGTTGCACCAATAACATGTGATTACTTGTGATTTACTCTCAAGGAAAATATTGAGAAAATAGTCATACTTGATTCATGAATTATTATTTGAGGGATCAAGATTTAAAAATAAAATGTATCCCAGCATCCAATAATTTCATATTTCCTATTATATATCTATATGCCAAGAATAAAAATTGCTATGAATTAATGACTATCTTTAGAATGAACAATATTCAAAAATGTATTCAGGCCAATTCTAACAAATCTAAATTGATCTTCTATTTGGAAAAGTAATAAGTACTCCTAAGGAAATAATTCTATCCACTTATTCCTTTTTTCAATGACTGGAAACATAGAAAAGAAAACTTTTAAAGTCTGGAGTGTTTGTGCTATCCATTTTTCAATAAAAGAGGAAAAAACCTCTAAGTTTATATTCATCAAGTTTTGGCAATTCAATAAATATTTTTTTGATGATCCTTTTGATGCTGATGGTTGGATTCTCATCTATTTTTCATTTTAAATCATCATAATCAACAACTGATGATCATTTACCTTTTGGCTTTATTTTAAGAAACAAGTTATCACTCTAAAAATGATTAACCTAAAACATCACTCAATAAGTCCCAGGCCTAACTAATAAAACAACAATTTTTAGGCAAAATTCGACTTTATTCATCAACATAGTCTCTTTCTAGGGTGATACATTCCAACGCTTCTCTAAGAATTTGATGCCTTTTTTGTAGAACGATTTGTCTTTGGCCTCAAAATACACCTCAGTTTCCGATCTCAATTCTTCACTGGAGCCAAATCTCTTTCCCTGGAGCATTCTTTTGAGGTCTGCAAGCAGCCAGTAATTGATGGGGGCCAGATCTGGAGAATAGGGTGGGTGCAGAAGCAATTCGAAGTGTAATTCATGTAGTTTTGCCATTGTTGCGATCAATTTGTGACACAGTGCATTGTCTTGGTGAAAGAGCACTTTTTTCTTGTTCATTTGTGGCCGTTTTTTGGTGATTTCTTCCTTCAAACGCACCAATAATGCTTTATAATATTCGCTATTAATGGTTCTTGCTTTCTCAAGGTAATTGATAAACAAAATACCTTGTGCATCCCAAAATACGGAGACCAAAACTTTGCCTGTTGATGTTAGCATCTTTGGTTGCTTTGGATGGCTTTCACCTACTGCTGTCCAATCAGCTGATTGCCAATTTGACAACAAAGTGAAGTGGTAGATCCATGTTTTATCCATTGTCACATATTTACACAAAAACTCCTTTTTGTTGCGTTGAAACAGTTGCAAACAACGCTCTGAATCGTTGACGTGTTGTTGTTTTTGATCGACTGTGAGCAAACGCAGCACCCACTTTGAACACAGCTTTCTCATTAATAAATGTTCATGCCAAATGGTGAATACACTGCCTTCTTATATCTTCAACTCCTCGGCTATCTCATGCAACTTCAATTTACGATCGACCAAAATGAGTTTGTTGGCTTTTTAAGTGTTTTCTGGGACAACTGCCGGATTTGGGCGACCTAAGTATTCAGTGTTATTTGTGTCTGAACAATCGCATTTAAAGTCAGCATACCACCTCTTAACCTTTGTTTCTGATGGATCAGAGTCCGAAAAATACTTATCAAGCCATTATTTTGTATGAATAGTATTTTTTTCCATCAGAAAGCAATGCTTTAATAACACACAAAATTAAGATTTTTCATTTTTTTTTTAAATTTGCAACAGTAGCTTCACTTAAATAACTGTAATTTGCAAAACTAATAATCTGATTGGGCTCAAACTCTGACACATGTCATTTGAAGGTTAGTACTTTATAAAAATCATATAGATTTTTTTTTATCAGTGGCGCCATCTATATGTCAGGCCCGGGACTTATTGAGTGATATGTTAGTTTTGGGGAGTAAGGTCAGACAGTGTTTAATTTCCCTCCAATTGCCAAATTTTGTAGATAATTTAAAGCAGTCTTGAAGCCCTGTTTAAAATAATACCTACAAATTTCCAGAATCTCAATACTCCATTATTATAACATTTGAAACAGAATATACAGCTGAATAATGTTGTTAATGATATATAAAAACAATGCTAATAACATAGTGAAGTTTTAATCTTTAGATCTGTCAACTAAACTTTTGAGTAAAAGATTGTAAAAAAGGAAAAAATAACTTTTGATACACACTAATATATATTACCATTGTGACCTTATACCAGACTCATATAATCTTTGTAAAAATCTATATAAAATAGATAAATAGAAAATATTTCATTTTATTTAAATATTCTATTCATCACAGTTGATGAATTACATGATTACTAGGAAAAATTCACAGCAAATCCATTGTTAATAATGTTTCCACATTATTCACACTAAATTGGATAGAACTGTTATCAATAAAGAATAAAGGATTTGATATTCAATTTGAAGTTGTTTTTTTTGTTTTTTTTTTTGTTGTTTTTTTTTTTTGTGAAGGAAAGTTTAATCTAAAAACCTCTTGAAACAAATGAAAATAAAATAAAAATGTAAGAAAGTTTTAAGAGATTTATTATCATAGCCACATCACTGTTTAACACTTATAGAAACATTAATTGAAATTTTGATACAAGTTGTAATTTGTATTCATAACATTTACTGACCTTTAAAATAAGAAGTTGTGTTTGAAAATACAAATGACAGTAATTTGAGAATTGGCTATGTAAACAAATTGTTATCTCAAGAGATTAAAGCTTTGATGATTGACTATTCATTATAAGTCATTATAAAAACTTAATTTACCAGTTGAATTAATGTTTTGATTTCTTTTTAAAGAGATTAATGTTAGTTTTGTTTATAAGTAGAAATAAAGTGACATATACAAAAAGCAAAAGATTTGAAAAGAATTTCTTACTGAATTGTTTCTAATGAATTTCCTCATCTAAATGACATGTAGCTGAAGAACTTATCATAAATGAATGAACAAGATGTTGGTATTAAAGATGTAATAAAGATTATTTAAGATAATCAAAGGCACATGTATCTTTTAAAAAGGATTGTTAGGATTAGTTAAGTAAAAAAAAATTGTGAAAATCATCTTATTAATGAAAGAATGTTCTCATTTGAAAATTAATGAGAAGATGGGTGATTTCACTGCTTTCCCAGAAAGGTTATATCAAGAGATAATTTTTGATACTACACTTTCACAGATTGGTATGAGAAATGGAATATTTAGTAAAGTCATGTATGAATAAGTGACAAGAGACATAATAATTTTATTTGTATGCATGCCCAAATAGTTGTTACTTGTGGCATTTTCTTTGATATGAAGCTTGTTTATAAATTGCTTGTGATTTTTAATATATGTCATTATTTTATACCACTAAATTGCACTGGTTCTTGCTTATGGCTACATTGTTGATTGAACTTCAAGCTAAAAGGCTGAATTTTCCCAGTATTTTTATGTTATACCACAACCTGTAGATGGTTGTTATGGTGGCAAAAGGTCTGCTCAAGGGCAGATCATCCAAATAAATTCCCTAACAATGAATAATGAAAACATTAGGAATTTAAACACTTAAACACAGTAAGCTTTAATAAGAAAACCAAGTTCACATATGAAGCAATGAAAACATATTTAATGAAACAACTGAAAGTTTAACATTAATCTGAAAGATCAGACTATGGCAAAGGTTTATGAAAATAGTTTTCTCTCAAACCAAAGAATAAAATAATTACAACTGTAATATAGCAACAAGCTCTTGAATGATATCAATCTTCAGGAATATCTTATTTTTAGTAAAAAACAAACTTGGAATTAAATCTAAAACAATTTTTTCCTCTTTTTTAAAGGAAAAAATAATACTCATAGAAAATAATCTCTTTATTCCACAATAGATGTTAGATTTGCATATGAATTTTATGTACTAAATGTAACAAATATTATGGGACAGGGTTATAACTTTTTTGGTATGGAACAATTCCAATACACTTAAAAGGAATTGTTGAAAACAAAAAAAAACTAATAAAAATTATTAATCATAATTTTTTTGCCATTAATCAAAGCCTGGTTTAGACATATTTCATTTTTATGAGAGATAAAATAAGAAATGATATTGACTCAAGTTCTAAAAATGACTTTATAACTTTTAATATTTAGAAAAAAAAAAATTATTTTAAGAATCAACTTTTGCTAAGTGCTTACTTAAGATTTTTTTCCAGCAGAAAATATTGGTCTTTTCATCAAAAATGAGACCATTTCTTTACTCTAGATATATAAATAGAAAAAAGTACTAAGGAAATAAGATACCACTCAATTTGTTTATCTAAGTTTTAACTTTTTTGTTTCTGATTTTACCCAATCAAAATGTTTTCCTAAAAATTTTTTTTTAAAAAGTGGCATAAAGTTTTACTCCATATATAGTGAATACAAATCAGAATTTTGCTGCATTTGAGGATTCTGAATTTTAAATTAATTGAAAATATACTGTATGTGTACTATAAAATCATTGTCTAGACATTCAATAAATAAAACCAAAATCAGATAGTCTTGTATTTTTTTTCCATCACATTAATATTATAATTCACAAAGGTCTAAGAAAATGTAACAAAATATGTAAAACAGTAAAAGTCCCTTTAAAAATATTCACAAATTGATTTAATATATATTGTTACTGTAATATTAATAATACATATTGTCTATCTAATTCTTTACTAATTAATTATCAAATTTGTTTGAGGAATAAGTTTTAAAAGATTTATTAAAACCTAATCTATATATTAATACCACTGTAACTACCTACCTTCATCCTTGGGGTTTGGTGTTATAAAAATTTATTTAAAACAAGGAAAATATCTGACCACAATTAATAGAAACTTTGGTGCTAATTCCAAATGGAAGAGAGAGCCAAGACAACAAGCCTTGCACAGCTTCCTTGACCACTTCTGTGACAGTGGCCTTCCCTAGAGGTGGACAGCTGTTTCTAAACTTCAGTGTTCATTTCGACTGCAGGTTGTGAGGACAAGCTCTCTAGTGCTCAAAACAAGAAAAATTATAGCAGCAAACTAAATAAGTGGTTAGCACTCACTACTTTGACCATTAAAATGAAACTGAATTGGCTAAGAACTAACCAAGAAATTCAATTGAAAAACTAAACATGAAAATTCAACTTAAACTCAAATGAACAACAAAATCCTAAAATTCAACTAAATCTGAAATTTCTAATGAACTTGTTGACCAGATTCTCTCTCATATGTGACCCCAAATTTGCAATCCCCTCTCTCTCTCTCTCTCTCTCTCTCTCTCTCTCTCTCTCTCTGTCTGTCTCTCTCGTCTTTTCTTTTGTTTCTTTTCATATAAAATTTGTTTTCTAAAATTGTTGTTGTTCCGTCCTATTTTTTAAAATCAGAATCTGAACTTGAAATCTGCAGAACATACAGTCTAAAATTACCCCACTAAAATGCCCTAAAAATACTTTCACTTTAGTGTGTATCATATATATATATATATATATATATATATATATATATACACATAGAGAGAGAGAGAGATTATTGTAACTACCTACTTACATTTGTCATGATTTAGCAAGTGTCACCCTAAAGAGTGGGAAGGGATATAAAGACAAAACTTACCCTCACCATACTCTAACATGATTTTCCAGCACAAGTGAGCAGGTGAACCAGGTTACATTACAAAAAATTAATATTTACCACCTATCCCAGCTGACCACTCTCCTCTTTCCTTGAAATACTACAGTAGTATTGGAATTATAAGTAGCAATTCTTTAATTCCAGAAAATTTAACAATGCCAAAAAATGCAAATATGTATCAATATCAAACATATTCCTAATCCAAACATTAGATTGATTCAGTTAAAATAGTAAAAGCAACATTTCTTAACAAGTCCAAAAGACTTTTTTCATTTAAAAAATAATTTTCATATTTTTATTTTGTTTTATTTATTTATTTTTAAATTAAAAAAAAGTTTAGAAGATCAAAGTAATTATTATCTAAACTGAAAAAAAACCCCACCCTATTTTGTACAATTAGTTACATTTTGTAGTAACCTGGCTTGCATGTGATTATTACTTATTGTAAAAGACCCACTGTCAATGAGAACCTGTTTTCCTCCATGAAGAACACATTTTTTCTAATAAAATCTTTTCATGGATTAGTAGCTGTTCTGTCAGGCCATCTCTAGAGAACAGACAAACCAACGTTTCCAATTATAAATTATTACAAAACTACAAACTCTTCCCAATTATTAATATAGATATATATATATATAAGTAAAGTCATGTCATTGGGGTGGCCTAAAGTTGGTATCAGCCAGACAGTGAGGGAGTCTATCCTCTTTTCACTAGCGCAAGACCAAGGAGATTATTTTTTTGCATCTGGAGGTGGAGTGCCACACCTACCATCAGCTCCTTACTTTCCCACACAGATCCTTGTGCTACTCATACACTGATTTGGCGAGGGCTGGTATCAAACCAGGAACCTTGTGGTTCTTACGCACATGCTCTACTGACTGAGCTAAACCAGCCCTTAAGATATACACATATACATATATATATATATATATATGAAAATAAACATTACCAACACATGTTATCCAAGTTTCAGTAGAGTTTGTCAGATTTCTTTCCTATATGGCAAACTTTTCACAGTTCACAAAACCGATGATAGCAGATGATGGCATATTTTTAAAAAACCCAAACTCAATGCTTCGATCATGCTTGAGTCATTCTTCAATTATGGATTGATCTGCATGACTGTAATCAATAATGACAACATGTTCTGAAACTGATACCAAAGTATGGATGACATTAGGTTTTAATTTGATGTTAGTAAAAGGGGATGATAGACACCCAATGATGATTTTTGGTCTGTGATAGGAATGTGTTAGGAAATTCCCAACCACACAATGAGAGAAGCACTCAAAGTCACTTCCTCTGCAACAGAACATCTACTCTACTGCATGTGAAACCAGCTGTGGGCACTGATGCGATACAATGGGAGGAATGCTAAAATGACTCTCAAATCCAATAGTTACTGTTTATAGAATCACATTGGAAAATACAAATATGAGAGACGGGAAGAGAGAAGAGTAATGTCAAATATTCAATCATAGCTACTGAAGCAGGGCATAAATCTTACTAAAACCTTTGAAAAGAAAAATATTCTTAGCTGAGAAAGGATTTGAGGATATATCCACTTTATATAAATGATGGTTAAATGTCTGCTATATTTTACTCACTTCTGTGAATTTACAGCAGGCATTTGGTATTTGTTATCATAAACTAGCATAATACCAATAAAATTATGATATTATATATACATATATATATGAAATTGAATTTATTATTGTATACATTTAAATTTTGTGTTTGTATTTTGTGTCAAGGAGTTGTTGGTGGTAGGGGCTAGTTGTTGTATATCTATTGATGGTGAGGATATAGCTAATTTATCTACTGTCTATTCTTTAAGAAGCTGCTTTTATAAAATTTGAATTATTTACAATTCAAAAAAACTTAAATTGGTAAACTTATTTTGAAAATCAAAGTTCACAACAAAATCTTAATTCTAAAATCATTTAAAAAAAGCAAAAAACATTTTCTAAAAACTTATTCAAATGGAAGAGGAAATTATTTGAAAGAAAAAATAATTAATGAGATCTAAAGTCTCTATTTTCATTTTTTCTTCTTCTAAATCTTGAAAATGTCCTATTAAAAAAAATCTATAATGAACTTTTTAGATTAGAAAAGAATCTAATTGAAAAAATTCATGTGACTCATTCAAATGATTACGTACCAACATTTAACTAAAAAAACAAACAAAAAACAAAGCATGGTTGAAATTAGAATGTATTTATCAGATACGTGTGGCTAATTGATTAGTACTTCAATTCTGGCCTATTGGTGTGCTTTACAGTTCTACTTGTTATAAATCATTCACTTTAAACAATTTGGTTTGTTTCAGTATGATATATTTGGGTAAACATCTTAAGGACAACAGCTTTCATATACATATTTACCAACCCTTCTGTACAAGTAGGATGTGACACAAGGTCAATTTCTTTAGTGAAGTTTAACAGGTTTGAATTCCGTTTTCTTTCTTCTAGACTGCTTGCCTAACCAATTTACCTATAGCTCGAGGGAGAATAGTTGAATTCATACCTTTCCCAAGGATATTAGCACTATGTGAAATGCAAATAGCCTCGTCCAGGATTTGAACTCATCTTGGTGTGTCCATTTCCTACAATGAAAATCATTATACCAGACGGCTCCATACCTTTCATATATATATAATGTGGGATTGTCACTGTTTCAGCTTTTACTGGAACAGTGTGCCAAACACATACATAACCTTTATACTGCCCATAAGCACTCACATACATTCATAATACCGCCACATATGTACGCATAACATTTCATCCAATCATACACATCCTATGTCTATTGAATTTTCTGAAATTTTTTTTGAAATTTTTCGATTTTCCTTGCATTTGTAACATCTTCACCTGACGATTGCTATTGCATGAAACCAAAATGGTTGTAAATGTTCCTTTGTCACCAAATAAATAGATATGTAAAACCTTTATATACTTATTATATTATATATATGAAATTACTAAGAAATCCAATTAATTTTATGCAAATTTTTTACTCATTAAAAATTATAGTTGATTAATTATAAAGCTTCAATTTCTATGGATGTTTAATTATGAATATTTATTGTTCAATTAGAAAATAATATTCATTTAACTGAAATGACATGGCAATATGGTGAGAAGAACAGGAAAATAAACATCAATTAGCATAACTTTTAACCTTTTAAACAGAAAAATATTATCGCATCAATAACTAAAATCTCCCCCCTCTCTCTATATATATATATTTATATATATATCTATTATTATACTAAAACTGAGATTTTCAGCTTTCAATGTCTTAAGGCTTTTTTGTTGGTGACCTTGATCACACAAAATTTGTCTTTAATTATTCCTTAGTTTTAGGACTACTTAATGTTTGAAAAAAAATCCACTTTAATTGGTTTAATTAGTCATAATTTGCAATTAAGTCAAATCTTGACCCTTTTCTGTCTTTACATTATACATCCCCCCTTTTTTACTCTCTATAGGGCATCTCACTACCCTTCACTGGCAGTGAAGGGGTGTGTAAAAGCAGCAGCCAGGCACCGTCCCCTTCAACACCCCCTTCGCTTAACCCTCTTCCCTCTCTATAGGAGACTGAAGAGCAAAACCCACAGCAATAAACTAATGTCTATTTCAATTTTAACTAGGTCAATTCGTTTTTTTTAATACAACTCTGACCCCCCACGTTTGAAAAAAATGTACCAAAACTCAGGGAAATATTCGATTATAATTAAATTTTTAGTCTTGATTTAGCAATGAATTAATTTTTATTTTATTTTAAAACTTTCTGATTTTTTCAAGTTTGGGGTGCAAAATATCGGTATATATGTGATTGATACTATTTTCTGCATAAATAAAAACACTAAAGACAGAAGGTGTGAATAGAAGAAAAAAGTTGTTTTTTTTTTTTGGTACTCTTTGCGGAGAACCATCCTGGTCCCCTGCCTCAAAAAATGCTTGCCGGTGGCTGCTGTAAAAGAAAAAAAACACCAGCTACGATTGAAGTCTGTAGCTGAAGCGGTGTTACTTGAATAAAAAAAAAATCGGGTTCTAACCCAGAAAAAACAGAACCCAGACATTTTGTAATAAAACAGTTAATTTTAACCAGGGGTGGGGTTAGAGTTTAGGGTTGGGGTTGGGTTTTCGGGAAAAAAGCCCTAAGTTGGTTAGGGTTTTTTTTTGTTTTGTTTTTTGCAAGTGACACCGCTCCGTCTACGGATTTCAATCGTAGCTAGTCTTTTTTTCAGCAGCCACCAGCTAGCGTTTTTTGAGGCAGGAGGTGGGACGGTTCTCCGCGAAGAGTACCGTTTTTTTTTTTTTAAGAATCTGCTTGAGTAGTAAATAAGAACCAAAAATCGAAAAATAAAATGAAAATAAAAACTAAAAAATATATTTTTGGAGTATTATTTGGGTAATATTTGACGAGGACAATAGTCTAAATAATACAAATAATGGTAATCTTTGCAGAGTTCTGTCCTGGAATCCTGCCTCAAAAACTGCTAGCCAGTGACTGCTGAAAAAAAACACCAGCTACGATTGAAGTCCATAGCCGAAGTGGTGTAAAAATATAGAGTTAGAGTTTAGGGCTAGGGTTGAGGTTGGGGTTTAGGGTTAGTTTAATGGAAAATAAATAAATAATTTGGGTGACCCAGGAAAAACAGAACCACAAATTTTGTAATAAAACTTAATTTTAACTAGAGGTGGTTGGGGTTGGGTTTTCAGGAAAAATGCTCTTAGTTGTTTTCTTTTTTTCTATTTTCAAGTGATACCGCTTCGGCTACGGACTTCAATCGTAGCTGGTGTTGTTTTTTCAGCAGTCTGCGGCTAGCAGTTTTTGAGGCAGGAGGCCAGGACGGAACTCTGCAAAGATTACCATTATTTGTATTATTTAGACTATTGTCCTCATCTTCATTGTTATCTGTACAGCGTTTTGGCTGATGTCCCCTTCGGTCTTCTTCAGGTATTTCTTGTCGGACACAGGAACCTTCTTGTAATAGGGAGCCATCACGGAACTTTGAACCTAACCCTTTATTCAGCCCACGGGGGTATCCTGTTCTCATTCCACTAACCATAGCTGGGGTACAGGTGTTAAGCTATGTTAATTATTATTCTATGTTACTGCTACCCCTGACCAGGATTGAACCCGCTGTCTAGAGATAACTGTCATTTAGAACTGTCTTAACCTAACTCCTTTATCTACTAGGTTATGTGTCTAATTGGACAATCCTGTGTGAATTTTTTTCAATCGCAAAAGTTACAATTTATTTTGTAAAAACGGATTTTAAGTAGCGTCTTGGCAGGCATCTTGATCGAAATTGACCAAAAACATTGTTTTAAATGTATCAAAAATAAATTACATGTGTAATATTATTTTGCTTTTTTACTGATGCTCATTATGTTACTTTTTCGACTTAGACAAAAATTTGACCTTAAATAATCGGTTTAAAATTTTAATTAATTTTTAAAATGAAAAGCAGACAATATTTTGGCAGATCCTACTCTTTTTCCTAATCCTAATCATCTAGTGAGAGCTTAACGGGTGACCCAACAGGTCACTTTTTGTCTAGTATATATATATAGAGAGATATTAGGTTGCAACTAACCTTATTCAAAACATTATATACAGACAAAACTTATATAGACACCCTATTCTGGGCACAAAATAGATTTTTCAGTAATTCACCTGAAGGTAAACAATTTTTTCAACAGCAGAAAGACTGGCAAAAGGCAGGATGAAATAGAGGTCTTGTTGTATATGTGTAAAGAACATTTGTGGATTCATGCCAATAATAATAGTAACAAATAATAAATATAATATTTTTAAATATATTTTTGTACTTGAAATAACTGTAAATTTTGATAAAATAAAGGATTTAATATCATATCTATATAAATTATCTATATATTACTAAAAATGTCATTATGTTTGTATGCATGTGTACATGTTTGTAAAAACAACAAAACCCTTACAAGATTTTTTTATTAAAGAAATACACTTAAAATACTCTTAGAGAATAAAGAATTTCCTGTTCAATTTGTGACTGAATGATAATTTTGTGGCTTCTACATTTGTGCTGAATGTTAATTTTTAACCATCTAAATTCTGGAAATGTAATTATGAAATGTTAATAAGAATCCTTCACTGCTTTCTAAATAGAAGCTTCAACACTGCCATGAATTGCTGTTACAACAGGAACCAAACACGTTCACATGCCATCCAATTTATATTAATAATTGGCAAGAATCTGTTGGTTTGTCCTCTATAGAAAGTTAAATGGTTTGATGTAAAGCTACCAAATTTGGTTATGCATAGTTATTGAACCCAGGATAAGAGTTTAACAATTTCTTTTGTTTCAAGGCATTAATAATCTTTCATAGGAACTAAATTACATGTCATTATTATTTTAATATTAGTTTGTTATTCTTAATGGAAATATTTTAAAGAAATCTATTTAATGGACAAGTTTTCAAGTTCCATCACCAAGTGCACAATGTACATTTTAATAAAGAATCTTTTCAGTTTAAGTAAAATGCACTCATTTATTCATTGGACCTTTATGGAACTGCACTTTTGAATGAACAAGATGTTCCTTGGTTAGAGAAAACTTAAACTCAGAAGACAATAAAAGTGGATTTGCTATTTTTGAAATTTATAATTATTCTAGTTTCAAGATACTATTTAAGAATTTTTTTCAAGTAAATTTTAAGTACTTTTTTTTTAATAAAATTATATTATCAACTAATGGCACAATGAAATATTGAGATATCTGTCTGAATAATGGAAAGAAATTCTTAATGTTCGATAAGTTCACATATCAGTTTTAAATATACCTAGTATTTCTATAGTTCAATGTTTTCTCCCTCCATCCCAACCTTTTATTTCTTTAGTATCTCTCTCTCTTCTTCCATTTTTCTCCACCCATCTCCCATTTTCTTTTATACATCTTAGTCTCTCTCTCTCTCTCTCTCTCTCTCTCTCTCTCTCTCTCTCTCTCTCTCTCTCTTACTTTGTTGAAGCATTTAGTTTCACAAAAGTAGACACATGGATATTTATAACTGAAAATGTGACACACATACGAACAATGTATGTGTAGTTACAATTAATATACAGATAATTTTATAAATTGAGTTAAAAAAAAAATTTGTAATTAAATTCATTTCTTATCAAGATTTTAATAATACAACATGTCTTGTTAAAAAGATTTAGTAAATAATCTAACAATTGCAAGAAAGAAAAAATGATAATAATAATAATAATAATTATCATCTTTATTATTAATAATAATCATCATCATTAATCATCATTATTATTATTGATGATGATAATAATAATAATTATAATTTGTTCTCATATATTATATTTTAGCATTTTATTTATTGTGATAACACTGGGTTGTAATGATAGTGATTTAAACTGGCTAACTTTGTACTGGTTGTATTTATGGTGATATTAACAACTATACATTAGCAACGGGATGTACTTATAGTGATTCTACAATTGTAGTAGGTATATTTATAGTAATATTAACTAATGTATCTTAGCATTATGGTATTTTTATTGTGATCATTATTATTATTGTATTATGCTTGTGTGCTGGTGTACATAAAAAAGAATATTTTACATTATGAAGATGTGTAAACTCAAGAATATTCAGAATCTAAAAGATTCTGAATAAATGCATTTACTGAATGACAATCACAAAAAACATATATATATATATATATATATATATATATATATATATATATATATAGATTGTAAAATTAATTATGATTTAAAAATAATAAATTTTTATGTTGTGATTGAGGTAGTTCTGCAAACATGAACTGAAGTCCCTTTTATATTAGAGTAAACACTTTGGAAAAAATGGCTGCATATTGCTATGCCTGGCAGCAGGTTGTATACATGGACATCGTTACAGCTGAAGAGAGAAGAGAAAAAAAAACTTGATTTTGGCCAGACAGAAGGGAAAGAAGAAAAGCTGCAACAGTGACCATCCAGCAGCAACACTGGCCATCAGTCTTTGGGTACAGCAGCTGTGTTAAGGACTGCCACCCAAAAATCATCTTGTTCAGTTACAGTCAATGCTGTTTCATATTCAAATAAATCCTCATTGTCTAATTAGACAGACAGACCTGAACAAATAAGGAGAAAAAAAAACTAATAAAAATATATTTGTAAGAGAAGGTAGCTTAGCTTTTATATGCATGATTGAAGCAACTTTTTTGATGAGATAATTTATTTCTTTATTTTTTCTTTATTTTGATCAATAAGAAATGTAAGAAAGAATTTGGCCTTGTGCCATTTTAAGCTAAGCTTAGTAAATGTCAAAAAATGTAAGAAAGAGAAAAAATAAAGATCTGTTATTTTCATAATTAACTTTCTTTGTTCTTTTTCCCTAAAGACTGATAAGAAGTAATTATTTCTTTAGATAATGTCCTTCTCAGCTAAAAAAAAGAAAAGAAAAAAGATAAAAACCCAAGTGTTTAAAATTACTTAAAGTCATTACACAACTGTTGTGTGCTTTGTAAATTCCTTTTCCATTCAACAACTATTTACAGAGTGCAGCAGAAATAACAGGGAAGTCAATAATATTATGCAATAAAAAACATTTTTATACAATAGTTAATTGGACAAAGGAGTATCATTATTATACCAATGATGTACTTAGACTAGTATATTCATCTTGGTTGTTATTGTGGTCATAAAGTTTCAGCTGTTGTAACCTTCAACCTTCTTCAGGTGTTTGTGCAGGCAGTAATGTTTTGAGAATTTCGAACTGAACAATGGCCTAGTGGACAAAACCATTGTTTAAAATGTATCTAGTTACCTGATGATCATGAGTTCAATCTCTGTATTGGGTAGTGCAATATACTTTGATTCAGTTGAAGAGAAAGAACAGCAACATCATCAAGACAAATTAAATAGAAAGAATTCATTGTTACAAGATATCATCTAAGCATGGAAAATCTAACTCTTCTCAGTTGAATAAAGGGTTTAATTTAAAATACCCAGAAGAGTACTATGATAAACACCTGAAGAAGGTTGGAGTGTACAATGGCTGAAATAAAACTATATTAGCCAAGATTAGGATAATAGTCTAAGTACATCAATGTATGATATTCAAGTTTAAAAAAACAATTTATTTCAAAGAACTCTTCAGCTAAATATGATTTTATTAATTTTGACAAATTACTATTGTTTATTATTATTATTATCTATTTTTATAATACATCTTATCATATTGTTATTGACTGTCCCATTACTTAAATTCCATCTAGTATATAAAGTGCTGTAAGAAGTAATGGAACAGTCAATACTTCACATACCTAGGTAGTAATATTGCATCTACAGAAAGTAATGTCAATATATGTACTGATAAAATTAAGCAAAAATTCTTCCAAGCTGTACCTGTCAGTACTACTGTATGGCTGCACCAATTGGACTCTAATGAAGTGCTTAGAGAAAAAGCAAGATTGGAGCTACACAATAATGCTGCATGCTATCTTGAATAGATCTTGGAAGCAGCACCCCACAAGAAAGCAGCTATACAGCCACTTGCTCCCTATCACACAAACCATCCAAATAGGACAAATAAGACATGTTAGTCACTGATGGTTAAGTAAGGATAAACTCATAAATGATGTGTTCTCCTGTAGACACCTACACATGGACACACAGAGTAGGCCAACCAGCAAAAACCTATATCAATCAGTTCTGTGCAGAATCTGGATGCTGTGTGGAGGACTTCCCAGGGACGATGGTTGAAGAGAGAAAATCATAGATATCCATGTTGCCAGCACAACTAGATGATAATGATTAACTACTCCATTATTTTTGTCCCATCTTGTATATAGTATTAATATTTTCATCTTTAAAAGGAAGATGAATTTGGAATTAACAATTCAGCAAATTGTAGTGACTTGGCTAAAGATCTTTTATATTTCCAGCCATTTCTACTTGTGGTCCTCTTTATACATCAACTTAATGTTCAGTATTTCATTTATGCTATACCTGACATTATTCAGTTATTGCATGGTTGACTAAAATGGATGCCATTGTTTGGCAACACCAAGATATTTACATTTCTTTGAGAAACTTCTACAATATCAATACAACCGTGCAGTATAAAAAAAAAAGATTTTCCCCATCATGTCTTTTTAGCGGTTAAGAAAAGGTGGTTGCACCAGAGTTAGATCGCCTCTGGTGGGGTCTGCAATGCGAGGGATGTATGATGTTGTAAGACCCGAAACATCCCAATGAACTTTGCATAAAAACATCACTGAAGACAACCACCGGCGCCCAAAAAGAAATGAGCGTATGTTTAAAGTATGCTACTACTTATTGATATATCATAATTTAAAGCAGTTTATACTAAATTATGATTATCACAATACAAAATATCATGTTTTCAATTGTAACAGACTAAAAGACATTATCACACTTTTGTAGATAGGTTTTAACACTTCATATGCCAGATTATGTTAAGTCACCAATTTAAAATAAGAAATTGGACTAAAAAAAACAAAAACAATTTAAAAAATCTTTATCATAAATGAATAACCAGGCTTGATATTTACTCAGTCTGGTATTAACTACCTCAAATAATTTGTCTATGACAATAACAACCCAGAAGTAATTATGTGTGTGTGTGTGCATATATATATATATATATATATATATATATATATATATATATACATGTGTGTTTGTGATGAAAAGGAGAGTTTTTTTTTTTTTATATATATATATATATATATATATATATATATATATATATATATAAAAAGTCACACAACCTAGGCTCACTAAAGAGTAATGAGAAATTCTGTTCTTATGGTAACATGAGACATCATGTTATGGGCTCTGCTGGTCATGAAGAAATAGAATTTTATATGTTACATTTGATAAATAAAATTCCATAATTATATGAAATTGAATAGAATGTTGTCAATTTTAAGAGGCAAAATCTTTTTATCTGAGAAGTCAACAGATTTCATACATCTTGTTATAAGAAATATTGTGTTAAAGAAACTTGTAAATTGTAATTGGTTCTGTAGATAAATAAATTTTTAAAGTCAAATATGTTTATACTAACATTTATACCAAACAACAAATAATAAAATCAATTGTTATCTATACTTAATTTTACTTTTGAATTTAATATTCAGAAAGTAATGGAGAAAATAACAAAATGAAGAGCAGTTTAATGTTTTTTTAATATTATCTAAATACAATATAATTGTAAAATTACTTAAACATTTCTACCTTTGTTTAATGACATGGGTAAACTAGTATTAGTATAATCATACAGATATTACTTTCATCAATATAAAACATGAATCCCAAAACATTTGTTGAATATAGTATTTGTTTATTTTATTTTCCAAATACAAAATTTTTAGTTCTCCCATTAATTTCAGTGAATGTTTATCATTGTAGCTTTGATGGTTTTCTTAAAAGAATAATCAAGAAGAAAAAAAAAATTAAGGAAACATACAATTTCTAATAAATAATTCATATTAGAAACTTAATATTTTATGGTTGAATGATTTAAGATTGGATTTTTATAGTTTTCTTTTGTTAATAAAATATATACCTTATTTATAGAAAATGTTGCTATTATATCTTCTTAGATTAGACAAACTCTTGAGTCGAAATCAAGTTATAATATTCATTTGACTTATTATTAAAGATTATTAAAAAAAAAACAGTCTTTTTCAATAGAGAATAATTTCATTCCATATCCTTAAATGAAAAAGTATCAAAAACAGGGATCAGTGGAGATCAATTAGGGTAGAATAAACATAGATGAATATTTCTCTTTGGAAAAGATGAAAATTAATGAGAAAATAAAAATGTCACATTAATTCTCCAGTAATTTTATTCCTATTAATATCTTGCCAAAGAATGCAAACCTTAATCAGAAGTAAAACAGACCGAGATAATCGTTATGGACATATTACAAATAGACTTGTAGACTAATCAAATAACTTTTGTTACTGGAGAGGAGAAAATGAAAGAGTAAGAAACTCAGTGAGGCTTTTATTAATTGATACAAACGATCAAATAGTGAGAAGGACATTTTAAACCAATCCCTTTATTATTGAAACTAAATCTTGACATCCACTTTATAGACACTGGTCTATATTTCTGACCAATATTTCCTTAGCTGAACACTAATGCCTACAAGTCTCTTTATCCAGTCAAAGTGATCCGGATATGTGCCTGATTTTTCTATCTGTCTAGCCATAAGCTGATAGCTTTGTTGGAATTAATCTTGACCTCTCTTATATACTAATACTTGTTAGACACCTCATAAATCATGATGACCTTAAATGAATTCAAAACCAAAGAGCTGTCAAGAAGCTCAACAGTGTAAAGATATAAAACTGAGACAAAAGTGAAAAACTTAAAACATAAATGTAATCTTAGCTCATACATCTGCCTTACAATGGAATATATGAAAATAAATTCCTGTGCTAAGATTATCTGAAAAATGATAGCCCCTTTTTATGCGTTTAATCCTTAGTTAAAATGAAAGGTACAACACCCCTTCAGAATTTGGGTGATAATGGCTCTTTACACCTTTCTTAATCAGTAAACTATTGGTTGGTTGGATTTTATGGCATATCAACCCTTGTTGGGTTATTTTATTCTGAAGACATTTTGTTTTATTCATTCTTGATGAGTACTGAACATTCTTTTTTTATCAACTCAATTTTTTTAAAACACATTTTTAAATCTCATTTTTACCTTTTTAACCCATTGGTGGGACCCTAACAGGTACTACTACCCCAGGTCAGGTTGGACCTGGGATTAATGCTGATGAAGGGGTACTCCACACTCTCCAGAGCTCCAGAACGAACTTCACCATTAGTAGCAGTTTAACATCATACCCAGGATACTAAGACCCTTAGCTACCACCTTCTGGTACATATATGATAAAAAGGGTTGGGGGTCTGCTATAAGAGCAATAGGGTTGGGGAAAATCATATAGGTGTTAGAGCTTGACATGATCAGCTGATTGATCAGAGGGGTCCTCTCTGACCATATGTCTAGCCTAAGTAGGGGCCTAAGTAGAGTGTTTCATCATAGACTGCTGATCCATCAGGATTCCATCCTTAAGCATCACAGGTCATTGCCTACGACCAACAGGTGGCCCCATTAGTGGTGGTGGGAGCTTATTCCTCTGCAGAGGTGCAGTCAGTGTATTCTAAAGCTCCAGACAACAGGGCTTCAGCAAACTGTGTATTACTTTGACTATTCTTGGGAGAGATAGAATGTTTTTTCATTACCTTCTCCTAAACTGGTCACACATCACAATAGTCCAATCAGCCTTGCTATTTTCATCATGACTGGAGGGAGAAGTAAATTCATGCTTTTTCTAAGGGCATTAGTGCAAAGTGAATACCAACAGCTTTGGTTGGAAATTGAATTCGACATGCTGATTTCATTTTTGGTATCAAAAGCGATCATGTGACCTACATCTTCAATCCGTAGATGATTTGAAGCTTTTTCAATAAGCAAAAAGAATTGTCAGTAAAGTGTTTTTGACTTTTATAGAAATACTTTGTCTTGGTGGAATCATTTTAGAATTGGACAAACAGAGAATCTTATGTGACAACTTTTTTTGTGTGTGTGTGAGGGGTAAAAAAGTTTGTTTTTCACCTCACCTGCCTTAGGGCATATGCCTATATACGTTTTAACCCTTTTCTTTGAAAGGAATGTTTTTTATAGTGAGGTGAAATTTCCAAGGATTTTATGTTTTGTGTTCCCTCTATAAAGGAGAAAAATATCAACTGGTTTATTCTCAGCTGGAAAAGTCTTTCACAAAAGGTTTAAAATTTCTTTAGCCTAAGAGAATTTTCTTCTTTCTCAGCCTTCAATTTTCGAGCGTTATTTCTTCTGTGGGAAATCATGGCTGGAGTAAGAAGTAAAGTAAATGCAAATACACATTTAGACTTTTTTCTAGTATTTTAGATTTCAAGTTTTATGTTCTAACTGTATTTTTTAAGGATGTTGAATACTTTTGTGGCTTTTAAAATTTTTATTAAGTTGAGAGAGAAAAGATTTTCACTTTTCTTTTGGGAAAGAATATGCAGGGCAAATATATTTTGGATGTAAATTGGGGAAATACTTGTTTATGTAGAATAATCACACTAAGTTCCAATTACCGTTGAATTGGTAAGACAAAGCAACAAGTAGTTGTAACTGAATACAAATCTCATCTTGTCACAATACTACTGCAAAATGACAGGGTATTTATGAAGCCTCATAACAGCATAGAAACAAAGCAGCCAATCAGGACTCAAGGAATGGAATCACCCAAATACTTGACTGGACTATTCTTGATTTCCATAAATACCAGCTATCTTAGGGCACTAGCAGTTGTGCTTAGCCAGTTGCTGTTGTTCAAACCAACAGTATACTGACTGACTGACTTCAATAGTTTATATTAATTTGATTTATTTTTTGTTGTATTCAATATGTTTATTGTTGCCTTTAAAGAGGACTTTGGTGATCAATGAAGTTACTGACCCATTATTTAGTTTTTGAAAATGTCCCTTTCAATGATCAAAGTTTCTTTTTGATTAATTATACATTAGTTGTTTCTTTAGAGACTTGTAGAATATGCCAACTGCAGAAGAGTAAAGCCCTACCAATGGGACCACCTATTGGTTGTGGATTGAAACGTGTGATACATAAGGACAGAATCCTGGTGGCTAAACAGTTCATGACATGCAACACTTTACTTTGGTTCTTACTTGAGCTAGGTGGACCATTGGAGAGACCTACTCCCATTAACTGACTGTGTCTGGTGCCAAATTCATTCTATTGCACATCAGACATCGCTTAAGACGTGAATTCTTCCTCTCTCTGTCCAACTTAGTTCTATGAGGACCTAAGGTAAAGTCCATTTGAGTTTTCCTATTTAGCTTCTTAGTTATTCTCTCCTTAGCTTAAAGTCATTTCTTTTTTACCGACTCTTAATTATTCCCTCCTTTCTCCATACTATGTGGTGTTTATTTGTCAAAAGTACACTACTTATGATAAATTTCTGTCTCTACCATTTATTCTACTCATTCATGCTAATGTAAAAGCCCTGTTAGCCCAGTAATTCCTTAATTTAATTCTTACCCCATTTGTGTCTTGTATTTAGAAATTAAGAGAATAGACATTCCTAGCTACCCTTTAATGGCTGCTAGCCTCACCAAAGCATCCAATACTTTATGTAGCTCTACACTCCTTGTTATTATTTTATTTAACTGTTAACATTTTAAAAGAGTTAAATTGCTGTCGTATTCCTTTTTGTTATTGCAAGCTTATTTTTACATACCAGCTTTCACACTTTCGTATGTCTTGTACCTACAGTATTTTGTCAGAGTCTTCATTGTTCAAAGGAGTTTACCTACACGCAATGAAGCATAGCGCTGATGCCTGCAGGATAGTCATCATTTTTCATAAAGAAAACTCTTTACAGTTTTTTAATTTTTAGAACTATTATGAATTAGCATAAATCTCAGAATGATAACCAAAAATCTATGCATGTGAAGATTGAATTATTAAAAACAAAAGTTTATTTGTAAACTTTGTTCTAGTTCTTGGCATACCATATGATCAGTAAATATTTATGTAGGTAACAAGATAATGCATAGTCTTTGTAGTGTGTTAGAATATGTGTTTGAATTTAATATACTTGTATGTATTTACCCAACCCCTCTACCAAAAGCAGGATGTGACACAAAGTTAGTTTTAAGTGGAATAAAGCTAGTTTTCCTTCTCTTAGACTGGTTGCCTAACCAGGCCTAAAGAGTCTAGTCTGCCCTACTATTTACCCATAGCTAGGGGACAAAGAGATAGATTTTTTGTCTTAGTATAAAATTTTCAAGCAATCTATTTGACCCATAGATGGGACACTAAGAGGTACTACAATCCTGGGTTAGAGTTGACCTGGGTGTAATGGCAACAGAGACCCCTCAGTTACCATTACACCCAGGTCAACTCTAACCCACACTCTCCGAGCTTCAGAACTGGAGTCTCACCACCAGATGCAGTTTAGTGTCATACCCAGGACATGAACATTTTTAGACTACTGCATATCTATATTTTATTTTAATCCCTTTTACTTATTTTTGTTTTTCTAAAAAATGTTTTTTATGATCTTTTTTGTCAATTAAAAGTTTACACTGAACAGTTGCAAATAATTATAATTATAAAAGATTAATTCACTGAAAGAACATTAACCAATTATTTTCATTATATTATCTTATGAAGTTAAAATTGTTCTGATAAAAACATTTTGTAGAGAAATATTTTTCTAAATAAAGTAAGTGATATATCTATTGTTTTAAAGATCTTTGTTTTTCTTGAGTCCTAATTAAGAAATAATGCCATTTAATCATTTTGTATCTCCTGCTTAAAGAACCAACTATAAACTTAATTAGCACTGTTTATTTAAGTATGAATGATTATTTCAACAAGACAAATAATATTTTCTCTTTTGAAGTTTGTAAATTCAAATTTCGTATGATTAGTCACATCTTGCAGCTACATACTTTCCTGCTGATTGTTGAATGAGAGAAAGCTTTTCACCATAAAAAACTAAATGAATATCTTAAAATATTCTACTGGGTCCAATAAATATGTATGCTCTTCACCAAATAATTTTGCCACCTACAAATAGACTCTTCCATGAAAATTATTTGCCTCTGTGTTATGTAGAATAACAGAATGCAAAAACAGAGTTTATTCAATAGTTAATAATTAGAAATGAATACTTGGAAAGTTTAAACTTGTTCTTATTGCTGGGCAATTGAAGACAGTTAATCATTTCTATTAAAAAAAGGCAAAACTGCTAAGAGCAATATAAAATGAGCAATTAACTTCTAAGAAGATAGTCTCAACTGTATAATATAATTTCAATTCAGATTTCTTTTAAATAAAGAGTGTCTTAAAGCACAAATTGAGCGGAATAATGACATTACATTTTAGTCACTCAGAGACTAAAATTTTAAATATCCTCACTAAATAGAATTATATTGAAGCTTTAGTAAATAAGTGACATAATTTGTTTTGTTTAAAACAACATCAACATTTGAAGCATTTAAATAGAGAGGTTAATGGAAGTAAAAACTTTTAAGAGACTGCAATTTTTTTTCTCTTTTTTTTAATTTACTTCATTGATCGCATCTATCTGCAAAAGATGATGGTGTAGTGTCCAAATAATTTTTTTTCTTCTTTTGACCTATGTAGCCTGGGCAGGTTGATATGGAGAATGTGCTGTTGCCCAAGCGGCTTATCCTCCCTTTCCACATGGCCACTATGGTCCAAAGAAAAGGTAAGAAACCAATGCAATTTGGCAACGGCAGTGTCACAGGAGTTGCTGTGTTGCACTGAAATTCAGCGTTACTCCAACTTGGGGATTTCAGCTCCGGATTTGTTTTCGGAGTTTACTCCCCTAAACTTTCCTCGGGATCATGTAAAGCCGCTCGGCAGCAGTGGTTTTATAAGACT
Source organism: Doryteuthis pealeii (assembly GCA_023376005.1). Taxonomy (NCBI): domain Eukaryota; kingdom Metazoa; phylum Mollusca; class Cephalopoda; order Myopsida; family Loliginidae; genus Doryteuthis; species Doryteuthis pealeii. Next base: position 73,291,138 of record CM042150.1, read on the forward strand.
CTTCCTTGTTCTAGATGGGTTAATGACCAGGGCCAAGGAGCCGCATCTAACCAATTCGGGTGTTTATGTGTGTAGTAAGTACCCCTATCTTACTACTGTTGGTCTGGATGGCTGTTGGCTCTCCTAGAGCTCATCCGCTCTTTTCCAGCTCCTTTTTTTTATGCTAGTGTTTGCTCACGCTCCTCACCAGATAACTGAGACGTACCTGTTGAGAGTGCCAATTTAGTTGCTTGTTAATTTACTTCATACAATTATCCAATTCTCTCTAACAGTAGCAATTTACATTAAGTCTTAAACAATGAGAATACATGTCCAGTCAGTGGCACTTATAATTGATATGACACTAAACTGCATCTGTTGATGAGGCTCTATTTCTGGAGTTTTGGGGGTGTGGAGTAGTCAATCTTTTGTTGATATTACTCACAGGTTCACTCTGACAAAGAGTAATAGCACCTGTTAGGATCCCATTTCTGGGTCAAATAATGAAGTATTTACTAGATTAAAATGATTGTGGAAATACATTTTTGTAGTGTATATATTTGGAGACCATAATTGTTAAATATCATCATCATCATCATCATCATGTCACGCAATTAGCACAGATATCAATGACAATCTCTTGCCTCACCTCTATCATTCATTGCCCCAGGGATGTTCTCTGCACAGCATCCAGTATCTGTGCAGAGTTGATCAATATAGGTCCTTGTTGGGCGGCCCACATTAGCATGTCCATGTACTAGCTTCCACAGGAGAATGTCGCTTATGAGTTCATCCTTGCTCCTCCAGCAGTGTCCAGCATGTATTGTCTATCTCACTTGGATGGCTTGTGAGATAGGGGGCAGGTGGCCATACTTTGGTATAAAATAACCCAAGGGTTGACATGCCATAAAACCAACCAACTAACCAACCAATAACAATAACTTTTATCCTGATTTTTTATGCACAACATACAGACTGGGTATTATTTGGATTATTCAGACTATTGTCCTCATTTTTATTGTTATCTCTACAATGTTTCAGCTGTTATACAGATAACAATAAAGATAAGGACAATAGTCCAAATAATACTAATTATCAAGCCTCATCTCAAAAATTCAGAGAAATGATACATATTAGGTTTTGAAAATCTTTCTAAATTAAGTACTTAATTATTTATAATTGGGGATATTTAGTTTGTTGAAAATGACAAAATGTAAGGAGTTAAGTGATGAAGTAACTGTAGTGGGTGGACTGAATAAAATGTTGGATTTAAAATAGCTAAAAACTTACATATGATTTATGGCAGAGAACTGGAAAAAAAACTGCAATGTTGGAATATTATCCACATCTTGGTTGTTATAGTTACAAGTGCATTAATGATAATTCTTCATCTTAGAAATTCACACAACCGTACTTCTCAAAATTTCCTTGTTAAGCAAAACATCTTGTCAAGTTCTTCAATGATTTCTTTTATATATTCTTGTCATGAAGAATGGTAAAATATTCGTTACTCAACATATTCTGATGTGAAAGCTGCTTCTTAAAAATTACATGTATGAAACCTTTGGCAAGATTTTACCTTAAAAAAATGATTTTACTCATTGGTTAGCTGGTTTGATTTTATGGCATGTCAACCCTTAGGTTATTTTATGCTGAATATATTGTTGTTTTATTCATTCTTGTTGGGGATTGAATCTTTTTTAAACTCATTTTTTATCTATCTAACCCACAGATGGGACGCTAACAGGTACTACCACTCCTTTATTCATTGGTAATTTTTTACTTGATACTATATATTTTGAATATTGATGAAGACCAACTGTATCAGTTATTGAAAGTGCAGCATGAATCATCTCATATATAAGATACCATAGTAGCTACCTACAAAAGAGTGTAAGAGATGTGTCATGGGGAAAGAGATAATTATATTTATATATCCATAAAAGAGAAATGAAAGAGAAGGAAAGAAAGTCAGCAAAATTTCCTGACTAAAGAACTTGAACATAGCATAATATTAAAGTAAAAGTTGTGCAATCCAATAATAAAAAAAGCCAGAATACTAAAAGGAATTTCTTTTATGAGAAACGTTGTTTATCATGAATTTATAAATAAGTAAAATATTCCTTTCAGTATTTCATTTATCTATTTAATAATTTACTTGATTTATTTGCTTGTATTAAATATATTATTGGAATATTTATATAAGTGACAAATAAATCATTAAAAAATGTCATATTGATCTTTAATCTTTTAATCTTTAATCCTTCATGGCTGCTTCCAATTAAATTGTGGAATTTCTATTGGTTCAGTTATTTTTATATTCTAGACTTATTACAACCAAATATTTTGCTTTCTTTTTAATAATAAAATTCTTTGAGAGACCAACATTCATTTCTTTATGGTTATTCAAGAAATATTTTGCAATATATTTATTTTCATAGTTTGATATAAAACTGGATGATTTTAACTTAGATAAATAAAACTGAATTAATTTATTTCTCTTATTATTGATTATCATAAACATTACTTATCATGTTTATAAAATAATTATAAACTTAGCCATTATTGTTGTTGATTTTGTTGATTTTGTTTTTGATTTAAAAAAAAAGATTTAATTGTTTCCTTCCCTTGATACTTTTAGTTTTCAATCCTAGGCATATTGACAGAATCAGTGTAAGAAGCTACTTTACTATAATAGAACACCATGTTTGTATATTTGTTTTTTGTCTGTAAAAATCCAAATTGATTAAAGTTTCTACAGATTTGATAAAGAAATATTTAGTTATTTCTCTTGATTACACCATTTACAAGAATAAATGCACATTGACTCATTGAGTAGTTTTGAGTTCTGGTTAACATTACTGCTGTTGTGAATTCAAATCTTTAGGTGATCTGCACTTGTGTCATAATAAGTTTTCATCTTTATTCTTACATGGAATCAGACAAAAAATATATTCAAAGATTTTATCTAATAATAGTAAGGATTTGATAAAATATTAATTTCATATATCGCATCTGATGACACAAATATACAAGTTTAGTATAATAATAGATGTTTGTTCTTCATAGAAAGCAGAAAATATTTTGTCAAGTGTTAATGCTTAAATGATGAAACACTGATAAAAGAAATACAAGTTGAATTATAATCATTTAGCTCAGTCGGTAGAGCGTTGGACTAGGAATCACAAGGTTCCTGGTTCGATACTGGCCCTTGCCAAATCAGCGTATGAGTAGCACAGGGATCTGTGCGGTAAAGTGAAGCTGATGATAGGTGTGGCGCTCCACCTCACACACTAAAATAATCTCCTTGGTCTAGCTCTAGTGAAAAGGGGATAGAATCCCTCACTGTCTGGCTGATACCGACATTAGGCTGCCCTGACGACTTTACTTACTTTACTTATAATCAAATTATATAAAGAATTCTAAAGAAGTCATATTTATTTGTTTGTTAATTATCATATCACAAAGATTGCTTATTCAGATCAGCATTTATAAGCACTATATAACAGTATGAATCCCTAAAAATATCATAAATATCATACCCATTAGTTATTGGGTTTTATACTATTTAATAAGCATATACAAAGGTGAATCAATTATTTGAATTTGATCTGAAATATTCAATTTATTCAATAAAAGAACAAACATTAGGTTAACTCTATTGACAAGGAAGGAAACTATGTTGAAAAATTAATATTTGTTGCATAAAATAAATGATATTTTCCTTCTTAGGTTGAGGATGCATTGTAATTACAGATTAAAGACAGAATATGTTTTCTTCTCTGAATAGGAAAACATTACATAAAAATCATTGCCAATACAATCACCTCTGTATTAAAATTACATAAATCTGTAATCTATATTAATAATTGGATTGTCATAATAATTGTTTTAGTTTGTCTGTTCTTCATAGATAGTCAAATGGTTTGATGTAGAGCTACCAAATTTGGCACTTTTGTATCTTAGGATATCCGATGCTGACCGGGAGATTGTGTGGGTTTCTGCACAGTGGATTGCTCGGTGCGTGGTGGTTCCTGATGCTGTTGGTGCACGTGATCTGGCGGAGGAGCTAGTACGTTGTGGGACAGGTGTTTTGGTCGAGGTGTGAGGCGTCGAATGTGGGCTCGGTGAACCCAGTCGGTTTCACCCTTTTCGTTTCTCACTTGAATCACCATGTCGTTTGTTTTTAACACTTCAAAGGTGCCTATCCAGTTTAAGTGAGACGAATGAGCGATGGTAGATTGAGGACGGTGTAATAGCACCATATCGCCGACCCGTATTGGGTCCTTGAATACCAGCTGGTTCAGTCTGGTATTTGATTTGTGGTCGACTTCGTTGTTTGCCAGGGTGACACGTCGATGGACTTGTCTCAATAGAGCATTGATCTGCATGCCATATGCCGTGGGGCTTTGGTTTGTGAGCTCGTTGTGTAGCGGTTTGGGTAAACCGATGTTGGGTTGTCGGCCGGTGATCACATAGTGAGGTGACGCGCCGGTGGCGCTGTTAATTGTCGCGTTCATGGATGAGATGACGGATTCGAGTATATCCGTCCATTCACAATTCCGATCTTCGCATAGCATGAAGAGAGCATTCTTCATTGTACGGTGCTGTCGTTCGATGTTACCCGAACTCTGCGGCCGCCAGGGGCAGTGCAGTTCCTGTGTGATCGACATCAGCTCGCAAAACGTCTTATATATCTCTCCTGTGAAGTGGGTCCCGCGATCGGAGGATACAATTCGTGGTATTTCCCGGTGGCGGAGGAAAAAACTGTATAGTCCCCGAGCAGCGTCGATGGCCCGGTCTCTCGCGCAAGGTACGGCCATGAGATGACGACTGAAACTGTCAAGTATGGTTAGGATGTAACGTTTTCCCTTCGAGATGGGCATTGTCACGAAGTCGACGTAGATTATGTCGAAGGGCTTTTTTCCACGTTTGCAATGGCCGGCAGGCCAGTATCGGCGTTTGCCATAGTTTCCCTTCCGTTTGGCGCAGACTTCACAAGATCCGACGTACGTTTCGATGTCGCGGTCCTTGAATTCCCACCAATAGCTGGCTAAGTGGGCGCGCATACGGGTGACCCCAGAGTGGTTGATACAGTCGTGGGCCTGATACAGGAATTTGTTGCGAAGACTGTATGGTACAACCAGCCTTGGGGAGTTTTTACTGTCTCTAACCATCAAGACCGCGCTACCTGGCTCTAGGTAGAATTTATGCAAGTGTCTTTGGTACAGGGGTGTCCGATGGTCGTCGGGATCCATGCGAAATCCCTTGCTTAGATCGTTTGTTTGGATGGCTCTAATGATTTCTGAGAGTAATTTATCTGTTAATTGTTCCGCTGCTATGTTGAGGAGATCGCAATTCTTCTCGGTTGGGATGGTGGACGTAGAGTGGTATGCGAAAAATGCGTCCGCGATGCGTTTGTGGCATTTGGTGCCTTGTGATGTGTGGGTCTTGGCGATGAGTTGTAAGCCACTGATATCGCCCAGACACCATGACGGGATGTAAATATGGAGATCGGATCCCTTTATTTTGAATGCTTTCCCCGCCGGCGTAGAGTCGGCCGTCATTTTAACCCTTTTTTGTCCATGGCTTCTGCTGAGCATGTCGGCCCACACATTCGATTCTCCCTCAACGAATTCCAGTACGAATTTGTAGCAGGAAATCTCTTCTTGCCAACGACGTATCTTGGCATTGTTGAATTCCCGCTGGTCCAGGTAAGTCAGTGATCTGTGGTCGGTGAAAATGACAAAGGGGCGATTGCGCAGGAAATAATCAAATTTGGCGATCGCCCACTTTATTGCATACGCCTCTCGTTCCGTTGTGGACCAGTTCTGTTCCGTAGTGTTGAAAGTGTGTGAGGCGACAGCTATAATTTTCTTCTTTCCATTCTCCGCCTCCTGCATTAGGATGGCACCACAGGCCACGTCGCTGGCATCGGTGGTAAGGGTGAACAGTTGGGAAAAGTCTGGAAATGAGATGATCGGTGGTGAAGAGAGTCGGTTTTTTATTTTTTGGAATGCCTTGTCGGCTTCCTCCGTCCATAAGAATGTCCTATTTGCTTTGTTTAGCTCGTGGATGGGATTCATAAGGTTGGAGAACGTGTCCGATCTTATCTGTTCGTATAGGCGAGTCTCCAGGAATTGTCTGATCCATACTAATCGACCGATAAGGCTTTGTAGCGCCTTTTTTGATGTTGGGGGTTGCATTTCCCTAATGGCACGAACATATTCTGGGTCGGCCTTGAATCCCTCGCTGGTCACTATGCGCCCGAGGTATTTTGCCTCAGTGGCGAGGAAGGTGCATTTCTCGGGGTTGAGTTTGAGTCCGAATTTGTGCAGGGCGGTGAAGAGCTGCTCTAGTGCGAGTATGTACTCCTCGAATGTCTTAGCATGGACCAGATTGTCGTCGATATAGGAGGATATGTTTTGAGCGAGATGAGACCGTCGCCAGGGCTTCTGCTATGCATCGGGAGAAGATTTGTCCGGCCGACGTGAGGCCAAAAGCTAGACGCGTGTATTGGTAACACTTGTCCTTCCATGTGAATGCTGTTTTGTAGCGATCGCGTTCATCGATTTGTATTTGCCAATACCCGCTGCGGAGATCGAGGGTGGCAAAGTATTTATTGCCTTCCCCGATCCTGTGGAACAGTTGGTCGATCCTTGGCATGGGGTATGGGTCGAGATCGATCAATACCTTATTGAGAGTTCTTTTGAAGTTTGCAACGACTCGAATTGTTCCATTTTTCTTACGCACGGCGAACACCGGACTGTTGAAACCCTTAGGATCGTGGCAAGGCTCAATTATTCCCACAGAGGCCATGTGGTTGATTTCGTCATCGACGTCGCCTTCAAGTGCCTGGGCTATAGGATGTTGCCTTTGGCTGCGCGATTGACCATTTGTTGGTATCCGAACGGGCTTGACGAAGGTACCCTTATCCCCGTTTTGTGTACCGAGGACGTCGCTGTAACGAAGAAGTAGGTTCGTTACGCCTTCTAGTTCGTCGCGGTTCGGGTGGTTTGGGAGTGATAGCCCTGTATTTCGTTTTAGCCAGCGCAACTTTTCTTCCAGTGTCTGGTAAATGGGCACTGGCGTTGCGGTCAGCCGACCTTCACTGCTGTTAAGGGTTTGCGCCCCATACACAGGGTTGTTGTTGCGTGAGCCGACCTGGTCATGTGCTCGTATTAGCGGGGCTGTGTGTGTCACTAGACCGACGCCGTGGTTCGTTTGAACTCGACAGTTGCGTCCTGGTTGTTGATTGTGTACGAGTTGAGTGTGTTGTGACCAAGGATATTTTGACCGATCAGAATCGGTGTAGACTGAGCCGTTACCAACACGTTGATTTCACCGAAGATGGGGGAGTCATGGTTGCCGATGGCGATATAAAGTTTAGTTCTCCAATGGCAGTAATGCTACCGTTGATCCCTTTTACGTGAACGTTGGAACGAGTCATGTGTTTCTTAGCCTCCTTGGGCAGTTGAGAGATTGGTACAATGCAGGTGGAGCATCCAGAGTCCAACATTGCTGCACCGGAAAATGCGGTACCTTCGACGATGAAGGTAGAGTTTATGAGAGGTGATCTCTGCCGGAAGGTTTCTGGAGGTTGTATATGTGATGGCGAGTGGGGGAGAACCGAGACTGGGCCATCACATCTCGTCTGGTTCGTACCGAAATCCTGTACTTCCGTGTTTATAGATGGTGTGTCCTATCCGTTTCTGCGACATGGGCATGGTGTGAGGCGGATGACGATATGGGCAATTTTGGCCGTGGAAGCAAGCGCGGCCATGGTGTAGTTCCAGCATATGCCGGGTTCTAGGTTGCGGTCGCGGCCTCCGCGTGTCCGGATGTTGTTGCGTTTGTGTGATGTAGTAGCATTCGTCTGTTGTGAGCGCGGTGGTTGGTCACTTGTTCGTGGTGGTTGTTTGAGTTTGGTGGACGTGTTTCCCCGACTCCATCGCTGTGGTCTATGCGTGTAGTATGCGTTGTCATGCGATGTCGTGTCGTCAGTCTTTATGCCCGATCGATGTATTGTTGGGCTTCACACGCTATACCGCTTGCTGTGTAATGGTTGTCCATTGTTCTGACGAGGTGAGGGTATAGGTTTGGATTCCACGTTTTGACCTTCTCGCTCATCAACATTGCCCCCATCACCGAGAAAAGTGTATCGACAGTTAGATCAGAGTTGTTGTCCTTCCTGTGTTTATTTTTTATGTGGACAGCGGCCTCTCTGATTGTGTTTTCGAGTCGGCCAGCGAAATCTGTCAGCTTTTCACCGTCTCGTCGTTGTAGATCCCATGCGCGACTAAGGTGTTGGAAGTTTGTCATCTGGCTGCCATGGGTTGCCAGGAGGTATGCCTTCAGCTGCTCGAAGGTGGATGTGTCCTGCCCGGAGTCTGTCATCTGCTGAAAAATGCCGTGGTCGAGTAAATCCTTGGCAGCCTTGACAAATTCAGTTTCCAAGCTGGGATAGTTGGTAAGTTCGGGCGTCACGTGGAGCGTATAGGTTTTGTTTAGGCTGGTGATGAATTGGTTCACGTCGTTTCCAGGGTTGAAGTTTCTTTTGGGTCTCATGGCGTCACGCAGGTTTTGCTGATGCGTTAGTAGACTGTAGTTGTCGGCTGTCTGGGTTGTTGGTGGTGTCGTTGGTTTGGCGTGATCTAGGGCTTCCATCATCCTGTTTATCTCGGTTGTTGCTTCTTGTATTGTTTTCCTGACTAACAGGTGTTGGGCAATTTCTTAGGTCGCGGAGATATTTTCTCTGGTCTTTGATAAAGTCGATAATTTCCGAGCGAGTTAATCTTGTATAGTCCATATTTTCCCTTGCAACACGCCTGACACCAGTTTTATATCTTAGGATATCCGTAAAAGCGTATGGTTTGCAAGGAAGAATAATGGACAAGATTAATTTGATAAAAATCGTTTATTGAAATAACGAGTGTGAAAATTGTTGTTGTCGCCGTAGATAACGGTAGTAGTTCTCTGGAGTGGCCGAGGGGTCGGTGAGGTGTGGGTATCGTATGATACGTCGGAATCTCTCTTGGCCTGGTGCAAGGCGTGAGGTGGTAGAAGTTGAGTTGATACGGTCACTTGGTGTAGGGACCAAGTCAGGAATATCTCAGTGGAATAGTGATGGTCAGGGAAGGTAGTAGTGAGCGAGGGAGTTGAGTTCGTGCCGGTAGGATACCGTTGTAAGTGGATACGGTCACTTGGTGCGGGAATAAAGTCAGGAATATCTCAGCGAGTTGTAGTGGGTAGCGCTGTAGTGGTCAGGGGGGTAAGGATGTCGCCTGGCTACGGTGAGGTGTTGAAGTAAGGCTGAGTGTCCGGGTGGGCGAGGGCGTGCGTGGTGGTGGGTGCGTAGCAGTTCCTTGATCCTCTCGTCTGGTGATATTCTCGGTTCCAGGCCGTCCGTCCAACTGCCGATTCTCAAATACCCGAGCTTATATGCTGGTAGATGGGCTCCAGAATGCTTTTGGGGTTTTTAGCGGAGAGTTTTTTATTGCTGAAAATCCGGATTCCTTACAATATTATTTTTTGTTTATTTTGGAATTCCTCTCAAGCGTAACTCAATCCGAGCCTATGCGCAGAACTGCGTCGAATTGGTCACTTCGTGAGAGGGTACCATTGAGTTCACATCCGTTTGTTGCCTCCGACTTGAGTTTTGATGTTTTATGGTAGCGAGGTGTATTTTGTGAGTAAGCATTGTGAATCATAAGAGATATCTTCGCTCTGATATAACACTTTTATTCCCATAAAGAAACCTTCGATTTCTATTTCATCAATTAAAGTCTGCCAATTTCCCTAACTAGTTTACTTTATGATATCCTGATTTACTGACTTCTGACCATAGTAGACTGGTTTATTATAAACATTAAAAACAAATAAACTTTTCATCTTTGTGTAGGAACTCCCTAAAAAGGTTAATTATGAGGTTTAACATTTTCAATGAGTTAAAATAATATGCAAACACATAACTGAAAGGAAGTATCTCTTATTAGTTCATTTAATTAACTAGTACAAATAAAAAACACCTTCGGCGATGTAAAATAGATTTTTGAAAAACATATCGCCTGAGAGGTGGGAGTAAAAAATTTAATGTCAGCGAGTTTGTACTCTAAGTAAGTAAAATCATCAAAATCATTAAAGGATTAAAAAATAAAACAATTTTAAATGTAAACTTTAAAATATGTATTAGAATAAACAAACTATATATAGATATATAATACAGTCATGTATTTTAAGACTTGTTTTAAAAAAACAATGAGGACTGTCTAATGTTGCATGTTCAAATTTTAAGTGTATTTATTCTATGTTATGACGATTTGGGTAATGTGACATAAGCAGTGACATAGTTTTTCTTACAGACAAAAACCGGAAGGGAATCTCCTTTATTAATAGACCCATCTATGGTTTAAATAGAAAAATGTATTTATAAAAAAATTGTATTATCCATTAAGAATTGATTTATTTCAAAACTTTATCGGCATTAAATGACCCACTGAGGTTGATATGCCGTAAAACAAAACAAAACAAAAACAAAATTTATTAATAGATATGGTAAACTTACTTGAGTAAGTATTTTTTTCAGTAGTTCACTTTCTTTGTTTGATGGCTGACCCTACATGTGGTTCTTACTTCCATAATAGGAAAATATTTTTTCACATGTACTCCCAAAAGTAATATATTTTAGAATATGATATCTTGTTTACTGACTTTGGACCATACTAGACAAACTAAAATATGGGCTATTTTAACTTGTTGTGTCAACAGATATTGAAGGAAATCACTGAATTTAAATATGTTAAACTCCACTTAGAAATTGGTATTGTGTCACATCCTACACATGGCGGAGAGGTTGGGATACAATCAGTCCAACCAGTTTATTATTCCATTGTTTATATTCAGTGAAATTTAAGATAGGAAATATACATGTTACACTTCATATCTACCCAAACAACACCTCCAATGCTTCGTATGCTCTCTGCCTTTGTAGGGATCCTAAACAGGAACTCTCATATGTAGGGAGAAACATGACCTACTGATGAGCTCTTTTAGCCAACTGACTAAAAAAACTGAGTGTTAGAATGGTATGTGTCAGATACTGTTGACTAAAAGCTTTTGATTCGTCCATGATAGTCACTAAGGAACATTGAACAGAAAATGTACTCAAATGAGTTTTAATCTTAGTCCAAGACTAAAGATACTGTTGACTTTTTACTAAAAGCTTTTGACTCATCCATAAGAGCCACTAAGGATGAAGTCATTAAAGAGAAAATGTACTCAAATGAGTTTTAATCTTAGTCCAAGACTAAAGATACTGTTGACTTTTTACTAAAAGCTTTTGACTCATCCATAAGAGCCACTAAGGATGAAGTCATTAAAGAGAAAATGTACTCAAATGAGTTTTAACCTTAGTCTAACTAAGATTAAAGAACTAGATATAAAGAAACCCTCCTGCTAGGAAGAATACTTTGTAATGTGAAAACACTTATGTATTATGTTTTTTATGTATTTTGTATTATGTAAGTAAACTTTATCAAGTACTTCTCATTTCTTATTGTATTTTTCTATACTATTTTCAATACTATTCACTATATTGAACATACCAAAGATAGTTTGATATTTGCTCAGAAAAGCTTCAAACATTAGTTAAAATTTTGCAAATCAGAAATCATTAATAACTTAATAATTAGTTGACTCTGAAATTCTTTCATATCATTTTGGTTTCATGGGCATTGCTTTTATAAACCAATTTTTGGTATTAAGAAAGCTCTAACTCATTTTACAGACAAAAGTAGATTGCAAAAAAATTGCAATTCACACAAGCCCCACCCAAATTTGAAGACTTATGTCAATTTTAGAATCAACATAACTCAGGCCAATTTGGAAAACTCAAATTGGGGATTAGCTAATTTTAAGATAGTCCACTATTATAGTAAAATTTGGATTGTGCAAAATTTTAAAAATTTTTGCAAAATCTTGTAGCTTTGGTTCTGAGAGTACATATCAAATTATCTTTTTGGTAAATGTAATGTTCAATATATGGGAAATATAATAGAAAAAATGTTGTCGTAGATGCAAGTGCCACATCAGGATATTGATCTTGCTATGAAAAAATCAGAAATTATCATAGGTTAAAATTGGTTGACTTTAAGACTATTTTGATAGCATTTTGGATTTCTTGAGCAAAATGCTTTTAAAAACAATTTTTAGGAGTAGGGAAGCTCTAGAACTCCTTTTACACACAAGAATACGTTACAAAATGTCACCATTTTTCACGATCCCCCCTCAAATATGGAGAGCTAAAAATAGACATACTTTCACTATTTCTTGGAATTGGACACTCACATTTTGGGATTGCTGACTTATCATAATCCACACTTGGACAAAATTTCATAAAAAATGAAGAGGGTGGGTGACATTGCCTGGATTGATTTGACATGGAATTAACCTGTATTTAAAATAGTTTTATAAAAATTCATACATTCTGACATTATTTCAAGATCTTTTAATTTCTTCTTTCTCTCTTCTTGCTTTCCCTGTTGTATTCCCTCCTTTCTCTTGCTTCTACTTTTCCTTTCTCTTCTCCTGCTTTTCCTTTCTACTTGTTCTGCTTTCCCTTTCTCTTCCCTTGATCTTTCTTTTTCTTTTTTGATCCTTCTTCATTCACTAAATGACCAGATGTCTCCTCTTCAAGCAAGTGGTTGCTTTTATCTCCAACCACTCGCAAACAATGCATTGCATTTCCCTATTAGAAATCTCTTCTAAAAATCTCTTCTTAAATTGAAAAATGTGTATATAAATAAAAGTGAGCATCCATTAAGAATGAATTTATTTCAAAACTTTATTGACATTAAATGACCCACAGAGGTTGATATGCTGTAAAACTAAACAAACCAAACCAAGCCTTACTTCAATGCCAACCTGATGCCCTTCATCAGTGTTTCTAATTCCACTACATTAATGTGGTTAGCATCTGTTTTTTTCCTCAACCAAACAGTATTCTCTTCCCCTCCTAACTCTAAATCAACATACATTGCTATACTGCTTGCATCACCCCAAACAATACCATCATCCACTTTTGGTATGTGCCACTTTCCTCTCAGTTGGTCTTTCTTTTCACCGTCTGATGATATCCCTTATCATCTTGAGTGTTATGTTAATTGTCCACACTTACCTTCCTGTTTGTAGATTTACTGGATGTGACCCCAAACATCAGGCACAGGGTAATAACCTACCAGTTTCCCACAGGTCCAGAACAACTTCCACCTATTACGCTTATCTACCATAGATGATGAAACCTCATAACTACCCACCACTATTCCAAGATTATTTTATATCATGTGTATGTTGCAAGGAAAAAGACCAATGCAGGTTAATGTTTAGTATGTTGTTATTGAATATAGTGAATTTAATATGGTTGTATTGAATATATGATTTAATATTTGTATTAAATATATGAATTTAATATGTTGTATAAATATAACGATTTAATATGTTTGTATTAAATAAATGAATTTAATATGTTGTATTAAATATAATGAATTTAATATGTACAGCCACTGGATGAGTAGTAAAAGAATAATTTGTTGGTCATTGAATGTGGAGTCATTGATACTACGGCATATAACACACAAATTATTGTTTCCAAGATCTTATAATTTCTTTCTCTCTTCATTGCTTTTCCCTCTCGTATTCCCTCCTTTCTCTTGCTTCTACTTTTCCTTTCTCCTTACCTCAATCTTTTCTTTTTTCTTCTTTCTATTTCCTTCTTCACTCACTGACTGCTATCACTAAATGACCAGTTGTCTTTTCTTCAAAAGACCAATGCAGGTTAATGTTTATAGTTGTATTGAATATTTAATGAATTTAATTATATTGTATTAATATAATGAATTTAATATTTGTATTGAATATAATGAATTTAATATGTACAGCCACTTGATGAGTTAGTAAAGAATAATTTGTTGGTCATTGAATGTGGAGTCATTGATACTACGGCATATAACACAATTATTGTTTGCCAAGATCTATAATTTCTTTCTCTCTTCATTGCTTTTCCCTCTCCGTATTCCCTCCTTTCTTTCTCTTGCTTCTACTTTTTCCTTTCTCCTTACCTCAATCTTTCTTTTTCTTCTTCTCTTTCCTTCTTCACTCACTGGACTGCTATTCACTAAATGACCAGTTGTCTTTTCTTCAAAAGACCAATGCAGGTTAATGTTTAATTATGTTGTATTGAATATAATGAATTTAATATGTAATAGCCCTTGATGAGTTAGTAAAGATTAATGTGTTGGTCATTGAGTATGGAGTCATTGATACTATGGGCATGCGTGTGTTGTGTGTGTTGAAATGTTGTTTACATTGTAGTCATGGGGTGTGAGGAGTTGATGTGTGAAATATGATATCTGGAGCCGGAGTAGAAACGAGATGATGGTAAATGATCATATTTTTCTTTGGGCAGACTATATGTTAAGTTTATTGGGACTGTAGCATGAAGCAAAAGTATTTCAGGGTCAAACAGTCGACCCCGATTCGGCTCTTTTCTCAAATGTTCCTTATCAGGACCTTTTCTGCTACTGTCCTTATTGGGCAACACTCAAAGTCATACTTCACCAGGTCTATAATTCCTTGCGATCCTGGCATAGTCAATCCTTTTTCAACTAAGTAGAATGCGATTGGTTACTTTCGCCCCAACGAGACGTCATTTTTCTTTTTTTCTGTTTATGGGGTTGACATCCTTCATTGGTTCCATGTAAAAATTTAGAACTGGAATTTTTTTTTATTCCACTGACCAAAAGTTGAAACCCGTAAATTGATAAGACAAAAAATAAATCTGACAAAAGTCATGATAAATAAGTAATGAAAATTTCATTGAATATTCTGCAATTTCCTAATTTTTGGTAATTGCTTTAAAATTTAAAAAAATTTAAAATAATCTTTTTATCTCCCTTTACTAAAATTGGACATACCTATCTATATACGAGTTAAATAATATCACTACATATAAATAGTGTGTGTAAATGATAATTCAGCATAGGACAGGGAAGTATAGATTCATGCCTTTATTGATGTATTTTTGGTAAATGTTTTGAAATATCAGTACAATAGGGACTGGCAAACGAGCCTAAAATTCGTTTTGACAAATGACTTTAGCCCCCGCCTACAGAAAATAATTTATACCAAAAATCAGGAATTTATCGGATTTTAATGAAATTTTTCAGTGTTTATTGTATGAATGAATGATCTTTATAATGCATTATTTATTTTATTTCAAACTTTCTAAATTTTTTTTCAGGCACTAATTTTGACCCCCTTATGTTGGGGGCGTTAAATGTTTTGCAAAGTTGATCATTTTCGATACTAAATACAGTATGAATAATGAATAAAAGACCGACGTTATGAATAGAAACAAAAACAAATTTACGGTGGCTTTTCTATGAGAAAATAAGTCCGAATCGAAAAGAAAATGTAAAAATAATAAATATTAATTTTTTGGAGATTCTTTTTTACTCATTTCGATAATTATTTAATTGGGCTTTATTCTATAAAAAAAAAAATTATACATCGATTTTTTTCTGCTTAAAAGGGGGAGGGGTATAATTTTCAATCGAGTTTTTCTTCAAAACTTATCACTTTTGGCGCCTAATATGTTATTGTATTAAGTATATATTTATTTTTTAGAATCTAAAATAATACACATTTTAAAACTTAACTAGCATTTTTCATTTAAATGAATTTTTATATTTATTTTTCATAGCAAAAAAAACTAAATTAAAGTTTTGAAATAAAATAACTGATGCATTATAAAATTCATTAATTGTTAAATCAATACTGAAATTTCATTAAAATCGGATAATAACCTGATTTTTGGTATTTTTTTTTTTTTTGCAATGTGAATGTTACCGCAAAATTTGTAAACAAGCACTTAAAATCATCGAAAAACGAGGCTAAATGGCTGATCGAGTCGAATTGACCCAAAAAAATGGTTTTGAATCTTTAAAAATAAACTGCGTATGTAATGATATTTTTCTTTTTTTAATGATGGTCGGTCTTATGTTACTACTTAATCGATTAGACAAAGTTTGACCTTAAATAATAGATTTAATTATTCTTAATTCGCTTTTAAAACTCCTAGCAGACGAAATTATTGCTACTGCCTACAGTACAACCAGTGTATTTTATTGTTTGTGTTTGAAATGAGATAAATGTTTCAGACAATCACATTGTGAGTGTTACTGAGGATCAAGCAGACAGCTAAATATTTTGTTGTCAATTGAATAATATGTAGGATCCCTACTTAGGATCTATGTGTTCCCTTTAGATCCACATTGTTTTAGGTAGATACATATTCCATATACACGGCGGAAGTACAAAGGAGGAAAAACATCATTTTCTTTATTTTGCTCAGATTTTACGAAATCTTTTTCTCATGAGAAGGTAGACGTAGGTAAGTGTTTGTTTATTTCTCCAAAAAACCGACAAATTAATATTTTTAATTTTAAAATATTTGAACCGGTTTTACATCAATTATCGTCCCTAATATTAAAGTGTCTTTGTTTCGTTTTTCTCTTTAGGCGTGTATGACGAATCATTTTATATTTTCTATATCTTTCAGCCCCTTAAAATGTTTAATTAATTAAAATGTCAAAAAATTTCGCCCTGAATTTAAATTTCTTCTTTGTTTATCATAATTCCCTTTTATTGAATTATTTTAATTAAGTTATTATTGTAGTTATCATGTTTTTTAATATTATTTATTTAATATGTGTGTATATTAAATATTTGTTAAAGTAGTCATACACAAACTGGTAATAAAGTACAGTTTTCTCGTATTTCCTACCATAAAATTCAGCTTGGGCATTATCTGAAATGAAATATGAATTACTATCAGAAGTGAATTTCCGATATTTCCCGTGTTAAACCATGCTCCGTATTAATTTCAAGCAAAATCCGTTTTGTTTAACTTTTATCGAAGGATCAAGTCAAAATGGCGGCCATTCTTTTACATTGAATTCAAGGGACGTTACTTTCTGATGTCATTTTTCTTTTATTATTTTTTTAATAAATCATAGTGTTCTATTTTAATTATCATTTGCAGTAATTTTTAATTTTCTTTTAATTTCATTGCTTGTAATTTTTTTTTATAAATAAAGTGGTTTTATTTCTTATTTATTTGTTTGTTATGTATTATTAATTATTTTTTTTATTTTAATAAAGTTGTTTTATTTTTAACTTTTTATTTGTTTGTTTTAGTTGTATTTTTTTTATTAAATAAGTGTTTTATTTACTTATTTTATTTGTTTATGTTGTATTTATTTTTTATTAGTAATCTGTAGATACTCAAATTTGTTCTGGAACCCAAGGAGACTAATAATAATTAATAATATATAAAAATAAAAAACCTTTTGGCAGAATAAAAATGAAATATAAATCTTAGAATTATCCTTAATCTTCAAATAACGAATCTAAAAAAAATAATTTTATCTACAATATAGGTATTTTCTATACATATTGTTTTATTTTATTTATTTATTATTATTATTTTATTATTGTTGTTTTTTTTTGTTATTGATTAAATTATATGAAATATATTTTTGCTTTTTTTTTTTTTTTTTTTACTGATGCTCATTATATTACTACTTTTTCTACTAAAACAAAATTGCCTTATAGGAATGTTTATCGGAGGAGAACATTACAAAAATGCCAATTTAGAACCAAAAAGAAAAAAAAAGGTTTTTAGTTCGTGAACAAGTAAGTTAACATTAAGAAAAATTTTTTTTTTCAAAATTACAACAAACCTTTTTGTCAATTTCCTTCAATTTTGAGAACTTGTACAGTCCATAAGTGAGTTTTATGGAAATGATAATGTGTTCAATGTTTTAATTGTTTTTGTTTTTGTGGGTTTTTTGTGTCAAAGAATGTAATTTGTTTTGTTCTCATTTCAATAATTATTTAATTGGCATTATCTTAGAAAAATATACAACATCAATATTTTTTCTGCTTAAAGTGTGTGTGATGGGGCTAAATTTCTTCAATAGAGTTTTTTCTTCGAGCTTGTTACTTTATCACTAAAATAGGTTTGCTTAAATATTAATTATTTCTAGAATTAAAAAATATAATATTTTAAACTTACATCAGGATGTTATCAATTTTTAAATGAATTTTATATATTAATTTTTTTCCATAGCAAAAATACTTGATTAATAGTTTTGAAATAAAATAACTGATACATATAAAATTATTATTGATAATATATATTTGAAAATTTCATTAAATTGGATAATTCCTGAATTTTTGGTATTAAAAAAATCGTAATGTTACATAATTTTGTAACACGCCATATTTAAGAGCGTTAATGGCCAAACGCGTTTGACATTAACAAAAATTGGTTTTTAAATGTATTAAAAATGAATTAAATGTGTATATTATTTGCTTTTTTTTCGATTTTAGACCAAAGTTTGAATTTAAATAACATTAATTAATTTAATTATTTAAAAAAAACATTAGCTGACTTTAGCAGCTGATTTTTGGGTACACCTATATACATAGACTTTATCATTTTTTATATCACGATTTTAAATCTGATATAACATAAGGATACGTTAATTGATTTTAAACTTGTCTTTTATATCAATGTTTATTTGACAGTTTAATTTCTGGTTTGAATTGAAAATAATCCTGAAGTTGATCGTCGAAAGGAAAAGAAACTTTAACATAATCTAAAACCACTTGATTACAAGTCAAATTATTTACGAAATGTAAACAATTTTCAAATCCCAATTGTAAGCATTAAGCGATGACAAAGTAGTTTGGGTTTTTACAGGCTTTATTTGGTCTTCTGTCACTTAGCGCAGAAAGGGCAGAGGTTAAAGAATTAAATTTTTATTTTTTTATTCCTTCATTAAAGACAGGATCAAATTCTTTGTTTCTTCTCTGGAGAAATATTGACTGGCACAAGGGAACATTTTTTATGCTGGGTCACCACAAACGAAGCTCATGGCAGTAAATGCCATGTGCATAGTTTTGATACAGTCGACATCAATTTACCGTAAACTATCTAGAATGAAAAAGAAAAAATAGAGGGGAAAAATAAATTGTTGAAAGAGAGGGGGGGGTCAACAATGTCGTGACATACAAAATCTATAAGCAAACAAATCCGCGTCGTCGTAAAATCACAACTCAAATATCTTCAGCACTGACAAATACGCAACTGCTGCTGTCGTCACCACTTTACTTATACAAGTTTTTTCCTTCAGCATCCAGGTGTTGCACCCCACGCACGAGATTCCTGAGCAATCCCCGGCGCAGGATCCTCGATACCATCATCGGACCTGCGCTTACACCGGGACAAGTAGTATCTTGAATTAGTGCTAAATGTATTGCCTGTTCGCATTCCGAAGGACGCAGGTTTTCGATCCACATGTCCGCAAGCCAGCCCGCTTCCTTCAAGAATAAGGCAGCCACTCACCTCCGTTTCTTGTACAACTAAAAAATAACAATGCAAATAACCATTTAAACAAAAAGAAATTTCAACACAATGCGACTTACCCAATTTTACTTCTCTGCCTGGTAAGTGGGTATTTGCCTCTCATACCCATTATGAGGGCATGACAAAGGACATTTTAATGTTGTGGTCCACCCAAACCAAAGCTCATGGGTGGTAGGCACAAAAAATGCATCGATCCCATGACATCCCTCGAGGTGGGCAACCAGGCGCTGGGCAATAACCAGCACCTGCGTAAAACCCAGCATACGATGCTATTAATCACACACGGTCCAGTGGCCGAAGCACAACCGACCCCCGACCCAAAGGCGGGTTGTAGTGTATATGATATATTTTTCTCGTACCCCCCTTGTACAGGGTCAGGCAAAGGCCTAATTTATGTGGGACCATACAAGCCGAGACTTCATGGGTGGCAAGGTGGGAAAATTGTGTTCTATCCCGCGGCATTTTCCTCAGGGGGCACCAAGGTGCTGGGCAATAAACCAGCTGCCCTTAAGTTGAGGGGCAAGTA
The DNA here is from genome assembly GCA_023376005.1 of Doryteuthis pealeii. NCBI lineage: Eukaryota > Metazoa > Mollusca > Cephalopoda > Myopsida > Loliginidae > Doryteuthis > Doryteuthis pealeii. The sequence continues at coordinate 73,311,132 of CM042150.1, forward strand.
TTGCTGGGGAGAAAGTCCCTGGGAATAGACGCTCATTAAATCTCAACCACCAGTCCAGTGGCAGAAGCACACCGGACCCACATCCCGAAGACAAGGTTGGAGGTGGAGTGATATCAAGTCTTTCTTACAGTGTACTATTGTCTAATATGCAATATGACCCAGTTAATAAAAATATCGCATTCAAATGACCAGTATACAAAACTGTGCAGCAATTCTGCTTTACAAGCAGAAGGATCGCAAGTTATCTCGCCGAAACCCCAACCGTGCCGCAAACACTTCCCCTTCAAAACACCTGCAGTTACACCAATTTTTCTTGATCTTTTCTTTAACTAATTGCAAAATGATTTTTGTTTTAAATTTCCGAAACGACCGATTATAGTAAGCATGTACTTAGTATGGTAGCTTTATCTTAAGTCACTAGTATTAATTATTTATGGTCGATTATTTTAGAATCATGGTAGATGCCCACACAATGGACCTCTGAATAGTTTATGTGGCATAAGTGATTTTGGATGTTTCGCAGGTTAAAGTAGTTGGATATTTCTTGGTGCGTGTTCCTCGGGTTTTTCTTTTAACCCATCTAAATTTTTGGTGTCATGCTGAAGAAGACATTCAACAGAATGAGAAAAGAAAAGAGACAAAGGCAGAAAGTGGCTTTATGACTTAGGCTTTATTGACCCACGTCATAGTTGCGTGGTGAAGGGAATATCTCTCTGGCAAGTAGACCAACTATACCCAGTTATGTCCTTAGTTTGACAGACCAGAGTATACTTTTGGGGGTAGGGCATCAAGTCCTTTTGTCCGGACTGCACAGAGGGTTTTCTGATTGGTTATTTTTTATTTTCATTTTTTTAATTCCCCAGCCTAGTCACTTCCAAAGTACTGAGAAAGCACTTCCTCTCAAGTAAAAGTAAAGAATGCCTATACCGTCCGTCAGAGAGCGTTTTCATCTACGTGCTTATATTGTTAGCTAAAGTGGTTTTGTTTAACTTTATGGTTTAAAGGTATCTGGAATTCTTACTTTTAATTGAGAGGAAGTGGCTTTCTGCAGTACTTAGTAGCAGAGTGACTGTAGGTTTGGGAATGGGCTGACAATAAAAATAGACAATCAGAAGAAGATCCGCAGTATGTCATGGACAAAAAGGACTGTGCCCACCCTGCGCAAAGAGTCAGATTCCGATCGTGATGTCATAATGCAATCATAAGGAATAATTGGAGGAGGATATACTTGGTCCTACGCAGGAGACGATACTCTTAGCTACACGAACAGTATGACTGGCAGTCAGATAAGACTCACAGTCAACTAAGAAGCCACTATTAGTAACCTGTCTTTGTATCTTTTCTTTCTCATTTTGAATTTCTTCTTTTCAAGCATGACCACCAAAATAGATGGGGTTAAAAAGAAACCGAGGAACACGCAGCAAGAATATCCACTATTTAAACCTGCGCAAAACATCCAAAAATCACTTAATGCCACATAAATATTCAAGTCCATGATGTGGGCATCTACCATGATTCTAAAATATCGACCCATAAGAAAATATACTAGTGACTTAAAGTATAGCTACGATACCTAAGTCACAGTGGCTTATATAGAATTCAGGTCGGTTTCAGGGAAATTTAAAAAAAAAATATTTGGCAATTAGTTAAAGAAAGATTCAAGCAAATGGTGTAATGCAGGCTGTGGAAGATGGGAGTGTTGCGGCACCGGTTTGAGGGTTTCGCGAGGATTGAAACTTGCGACCTTCTGCTTGTAAGCAGAATTGCTGCACAGTGTTTTGTAATAACTGGGTCATTTGAATGCGATAATTTTTATACTGGGTCTATGTGCTATATTAGTACATATAGTACCATGTGGAAAGACTGATATACTCCCCTACCAACCTGTCCTTCGAGATGTGGGTCCGGTTGTGTTCTGCCACTGGACTGGTGAGTTTGACGTTTATAGCGTCGATCCCAGGGGACTTTTCCCCAAGGCAATACTTGCCCCTCAACTTAAAGGGGCAGGGTCTGGGTTTAATTGCCCAGCACCTGAGGTGCCCTGAGGAGAAATGCCGACCGGGAATTAGACACAATTTTTCCACCTGCACCATGAGTCTTCGGCGTTGTAGGTGGTCCCACATAAATAGGGGCCTTTGTGCATGACCGCTGGTACGGGGGGTACGAGGAAATATATCTTTACACTACAACGCCGTCCTTTGGGTCGGGGGTCCCGTGTGGCTTCGGCCACTGGACCGGTGGTGTTGAATTAATAGCATCGATGCGGGTTTATCGCAGGGCATGGGTTTATTGCCCAGCGCCTTAGGTGCCACTCGAGGGGATGTAATGGGATCGAGCATTTTTTGTGCTACACCATGAGCTTTGGTTTTGTGGGTGGACCACACATAAATGTCTTGTTATGCCCTCATAGAGTGGGAAGAGCAAAATACCACTACCAGGCAGGAGGAAGTAAAAGTTGGTAAGTCGATTGTTGATTGAATTATCTCTTTTGTTAAATGGTTTTTGTATGCCATTTGTTATATTTTTAGTTGTGGACAGAGAACGAGTGAGTTGGCCTGCTTTTCTTGAGGGAAGCGGGCTAGGGCTTTGCCTGAATGTGGAATCGAACCTTGCGTCTCGCATGCCGAACAGGCAATACATTAGCACTGAATTCAGATACTTGTCCGGATGTAAGCGCCAGGTGCCCGGATGAATGCTCGAGGATTCCTAGCGGCGGGATTGGCTCAGGAAATCTCGTGCGTGGGTGCAGACACCTGGAGCTAGGAAAACTTTCTAAGTGAAGTGGGGTGACGACAGCAGCATTTTGCGTTTGTCAAGCTTGAAGATATTTTTGAGTTGGTGAATTTTACGACGACGACGGATTTTTTTTGCTAATAGATGTTGTGATGTCGAGACATTGTTACCCCCCCTCTCTTCAACATTTTATTTTTCCCCTCTATTTTTTTTCTTTTTCATTCTAGATTAGTTTACGTAAATTGATGTCGACTGTAACAACTGATGCACATGGCATTTACTGCCATTCGAGCTTCGGTTTGTGGGTGGACCCACATAAAATGTCCCTTGTGCCAGTCAATTTTCTCCAGAAGAAGAAAACAAGAATGAATCCTGTTCTTTAAAATGAAGGAATAATAAAATTAATTCTTGTAACCTCTGCCTTTTGCGACTAAGGGACAAAGACAAATAAGACCTGTAAAAACCAAAACTACTTTGTTCATTCTAATGCTAGGTTACAATTGGATTTTGAAAAATTGTTTACATTTTACGTAAATATTTGAACTTGTAAATAAAGTGGTTTTAGATATGTTAACAGTTTCTTTTCTTAATCTTTCGCAACGCGAGTCGAACTTGCAATGGGGAGTTATTTGATCAGATTCTAACGAGAGACATGTAACATCCACATAATGAACATGCCGGAATCAGTAGCACACACCATGAAAGTAAAACTCAATGTTATCCTTCATGGTTTTTATCCAATTTAAATCAGGGATATAAAAACGATACACTAAGTTTGTTATACTGGGTGGCAGCCACACAGTACAGCTGCTAAAGTACGAGAAGCATTTTTTTTGTTTAAAATTAATTAGAAATTAATTAAATTGGATTTTAATTTAAGTTCAAACTTTAATGGAGATCTAAATCGATAAGTCGAAACAAAAATTAAGGTATAGCAATACAGTGTAGTCACATGTCTCTCACACGCAGTAAGTTTAAAACCGAAATATTCAATATTTTTGTTAATTTCAAAGAACTCGTAGTTTGATTAGAGCGCTCTTGAAATAGGCGTGTTTACAAAATTCTGTAACATTAGCGATTTGTTTGTTAAATCAGAATAGAGATCAGAGGAATTAATCCAATATTAATGAAAGATCTATATCACTCACACTCGTATTTAATCATTGCAATTAATGAATTTTAAAATGTATCAGTTTATTTTAATTTCAAAACTGTTAATCAAAGTATTTTTGCGATAAAATTAATATATGAGATCAGTAAATATCGAGTATTTTAATAACTAGGAGACATCTGATGGTAAGTTCTTTTTATATCATATTTTTAGATTCTAAAATAATTATCTATTTAAGGCAAGACTTCATTTTAGTGCCCATAAGTCAAGTCTTCGATAAGTATGTCTTGACACTTGAGTAGCAGAGGAGCGCACGTAGGCTCTCGCTCGGGCAAAAATTGATGCGCTAAGCTAGGCACTTTAATTCATATCCCTAGTATAGCAGGCGCCGCGGACACTAGCCATTAAATAATTTATTGAAATGAAGCGCACACGACAAATGGTAGCAATTTTTGAGACTAGAAAAGACCCAAGCAAAAACAAAGGAGCGCGCATACAACATTGAACGACATTATATTTTTCCATAAACTCACTTATTGTATGTACAATTCTTCAAAAATGAAGGAAAATTGACAAAGTATTGTTGTAATTTGATAAACAATTTTTTTCCTTTAAATGTACTTGCACTCTAGCTTTCTTCAGAATAAAACCTTTGAATTTTTTTTTTTCTTATTTGGTTTAAAATTGCATTTCTGGTTCACATATTTCTCTCGATAAACATTCTCAAATAAGTAGTATTTTTTTTAGTAAGTTTGTATGCAGTCAACAAGAGAACACCACTACACGTTATGACCACGAGTAGCAATACTTTGACACTCATGGTAATGGTTAAATTTAATCAATAACAAAAAACACAATAATAATAATAGATAATTTATATAACCCTACTATAGTGAAGGATATCGTAAACGCACAAGTCCGCAGGGTGAAATTTGGTAGAACATAATTACTAAAAATTCTCTTTGTTTGTATTGCTCTCACATCTTTGAAATGACGGCCGAAATGTGGGACGAGCTGTATTAAGGGATTTTATCGATCACGCTTTTAGTTTCTGCAAAGTTTTTATTATTACTGTATATTAATTATTATTTATTGTCTCCTCCGGGTGTACAGGAACAATTCTGAAGTATTCTGACACAATTACTTAATAAAAAAATAAATACATACAGTAAACAAGATAATATAGGAATGGCCCATAGAGAAACTTATTTAATAAAAAAATACATACCAGAAAACAATAATAAGTAATAAACCTTTATTAAATAAAAAAAATTATTAATACTCAGTACAACAAACAAATACTAAGTAAAATAAAATACTTTATTTTAATAAAAAAAATAAATCAGTAAGCACAATGAAAATTAAAATAATTAAAAATTACATGCCAAAATGAATAATTAAATAAAACTATGATTTATTTACACTAAAAAATAAATAAAAAGAAAATAGACATTCAGAGTACGTCCCTTGATTAAATGTTTAAAGAAATGGCGCCATTTTGACTTGATTCTTCGAATAAAAGTAACAAAAACCGGATTTGGCCTTGAAATTATTACCGGAGCAAGCACACGGAAGAGTTCGGAATTTCACTTCTTGATAGCTAATTAATATAGTGCGAATACACTCGCACAGGTGAAGTAGATTGGGTAGGAAATACGAGAGACGGCACGGCTTTATTACCAGGTGTATGAACACTTAACCAAATAATTAATAATAACATATTATAAATAATATTAAAAACATGATAAGCTACAAAATAACTTAATTAATAATCAATAAAAGGAATTATGATAAACAAAGAATTTGTAAATTCAAGGGCGAAACTTTTATTGAGAAACATTTAATTAATTAAACATTTTACAGGGCTGAAGATACAGAATAAATATAAATGTTCGTCATACACGCCTAAGAGAACGAACAAAGACACTTAATATTAGGGACGATAATTGATGTAATAACGCGTTCACACATATTATAAATTAAACACTATTTAAAACTCTGTTGGACGATTATCTAGTTTGAGGAGAGTATAACAAACACTTTCCTACGTCTAACAGCTTCTCATGGAGAAGATTTCGTAAAATCTGAGCAAAAATAAAGAAATGATGTTTTTGTAAGCTTACCTCTTTGTTGCGTCTATTCAGAGGTGCGTTGTCAATTATCGTGCGATTTATATTTAGCTCACACATGTGGATTAAAAGGAAACATAGATCTAAGTGTTGAGAGACACATATTATTCATTAAGACAGAGCAGGTAATGTAAGCGTTGTCTGCTATACTATCATCTCAAGTAAATACACGCTTCATAAAGCTCGACTCTCGGAGAGTCTAGGTGTCGTACACAATTTTATTCAATTTCAACCAAACAATAAATCATAGGCATGTCTAGATTTTAGATCTGGTCTAATAATATTTAGCGTCTGCTAATGGAAGATACAGTGCGTTAATATACTTACGATGAGTAGACTTTGTCTAAATCGATAAGTAGTTAACATAATGACCGAACCGTATGGATAAAAACCGAGAGATGGCATACGAACGAGATTTTATTTTTAAAAGATTCAAAACGGAGTGCATTTATCTTCGCGCTCATAGCTTGACTTCGATCAGACTACGCTTAGGCCTCGGATATTTGTTAGAGTTTAAGTCTTGTTTACATATTTTGCGGTAACATTCAACGATTGCAAAAAAAAACCAAAATACCAAAAATCAGGTTATTATCCGATTTTTAATGAAATTTTCAGTATTGATTTCAGCACAAGTTAAGCATAGCTTTGAGTAGAGAAGTGGGCAGCGAAGTGCGTATTTTATTTCAAAACTTTAATTTAGTATTTTTGCTATGAAACTTAATTATATAAAATTCATTTTAAAATATGAAAATGCACTGATGTTAAGTTTAAAAGTTTATTTTTTAAGATTCTAAAAATAAATATATACTTAATAAATATTTTAAGGCGCCAAAAGTGATACTAGATTATGAAGAAAAACTCGATTGAAAATATACCCCCTCCCCTTTTAAGCAGAAAAAAACATTCGATGTCATATTTTTTCTTTTATAGATAAATAGCCTTAATAATTATCGAAATGAGTAAAAAGAAAATCGTCCAAAAATTAATTATTTATTATTTTTAATTTTTTTTTCGCATTTTGGTACTTATTTTCTATAGAAAGCCACGATAAAATTTGTTTTTTTGTTTCTATTCATAACGTGGTTATCTATTATTCAAATTGAGTATTTAGTATCGAAAATGAATCAACTTGCAAAACATTATTACGCCCCACATAAGGGGGGGTCAAAATTAAGTGGCCTGAAAAAAATTAGAAAGTTTGTGAAATAGAATAAAATAATAGCAATTATACAAGAAATCATTCCATTTCATACATAACATGAAAATTTCATTAAATCGATAAATTCCTGTTTTTGTAAATTATTTCTGTAGGGGGGGTAAAGTCATTTTTGTCAAAAACGGAATTTTTCGGCTCCGATTTGCCAGTCCTATTGTAACTGATATTTCAAAAAAAATTGTACCAAAAATACAAATCAATAAAGGCACTGAATCTATACTTCCTGTCCTATGCTGAGAATTATCATAGTTACACACAACTATTTTTTATATGTAGTGATATTATTATTAACTCGTATTAGATACGGTATGTCCAATTTTGTAAAGGGAGGTAAAAAAGATTATTTAGAATTTTTTTTTACCATTTTAAGCACTTACAAAATAGGAAATTGCAGAATTTCAATGACAATTTTCTTCATTACTTTTATTTATTCATGATTTTGTTCATTTTATTGTTTTTGTCTTTTATCAATTATACGGGTTTCAATTTTGGTCATGCTTGAGATAAAAATTCCAGTTCTAAATTTTTTACATGGGAACATAAGGATGTCACCCATAAACAGAAAAAAAGAAAATGAGTCCTCGTTGGCAAAGATACCAATCGCATCTCTTAGTTGAAAAGGATTGACTATGCAGGTCCGCAAAGGAATAATAGACCTGGTGAGTAATGACTTTGAGTGTTTGCCAAATAAGGACAGTAGCAGGAAAAAAGTCCTGATAAGGAAATTTGAGAAAAGAGCGAATCGGGGGTCAGACTGTTTTGACCTGAAATACTTTGCTTATGGCTTCAGTCCCAATAACTTAAAACAGATCGTGCCCAAGAAATATTGATCATTTACAGATCAGTCTCGTTCTACTCCGGCTACCCGATATCATATTTTACACATCAACTCCTCCACCCATGACTACAATGTAAACACTTTTCAACACACACACACCAGCATGCCATAGTTCTAAATGAAATCCATATCAAATGAACCAACACCATTATTCTTTACTAACTCTCCGTGGCTGTACATATTAATTCATTATATTCAATACAAACAATATTAAACATTAACCTGCATTGTCCTTTGAAGAAAGACTGCGTCATTTAGGAATCAGCAAGTCAGTGAGTGAAAGAAGGAAATACGAAAGAGAAAAGAAGATTGAGGTTCAGGAGAAAGGAAAAGGTAGAAGCATAGAAAGGAGGGGAATACGAGAGGGAAGCAATGAAGAGAGAAAAAGAAATTATAAGATCTTGGAAATATATGTGTTATATATGCCGTAGTATCAATGACTCCATATTCATGACCAACAAATATTCCTTTACTAACTATCAGTGGCTGTACATATTATTCATATAAATACAACTATTAAATTCATTTGATATTTAATACAATATATTAAAGCATTATATTCGAATAAACATATTAAACATTTAACCTGCATTGGTCTTTTTTGAAGCAACGACAACTGGCTCATATTTAGTGAATAGCAGTCAGTGAGTGAACGAAGGATAGAAGAAGAAAAAGAAAGATTAGGTAAGGAGAAAGGAAAAGTAGAAGGCAAGAGAAAAGAGGGGAATACGAGAAGGGGAAAAGGCATAGAAGAGTTGAATTATAGATGCTTGGAAAACAATCAATTGTGTTTCACACTCGCACGACTCAGTATCAGCAATGACTCCACAATTCAATGACCAACACTTATTCATTACTAATCATCCAGTGGCTGTACATATTAACATTCATTATAATTTTAATACAACATATTAAATTCATTGATACTTAAATACAACATATTAAACTTCGTTTATATTTAGATACAACATTTAATTCATTATAATTTCACTCACACTATTTAAATCATTATATTCATACAACATATTAAATTCATATATCAAATACAACATACTTACATTAAACTTGCATTGGTCTTTTTCCTTGCAACAATCACATGATACTAATAATTCTGGGATATAGTGGTGGGTAGTTATGAGGTTTCATTCACTATGGTAGATAAGCGATAGGTTGGAGTTGTTCTGGACCTGTGGGAAACCTGCGTAGGTTATTCCCTGTGCTTTAATTTTGAGGGTCATCAGCAGTAAATCTACAAACAGACGAAGGTAAGCTTGGGAACAATTAACATAACTCAAAGATGATAACGGATATCATCAAGACGGTGAAAGAAAGGACACTGAGAGGAAGTGGCACATACCAAAAGTGGATGATGGTATTGTTTGGGGTGTGCAAGCAGTATAGCAATGTATGTTTATTAGAGTTTGGAGGGAAGAGAATACACTGATTTGGTTAGGAAAAAACAGAATGCTAACTCACATTAATGTAGTGGAATTAGAAACACTGATGAAGGGCATCAAGGTTGGCATCTGAAGTAGCTTGCGGTTTTGGTTTGTTTTAGTTTTACAGCATATCAACCTCTGTGGGTCATTTAAGTCAATCACGTTTTGAAAATAATTCATTCGGTAATGGATGCTCCACTTTTAATTTATATACGCAGCATTTTTCAAATTTAATGAAGGAAGTTCAGAAGAGATTTCTAATTAGGTAAATGCATGCACTTGTTGCGGTGGTTGCTTTGAAGAGGAGCAGCATCTGTCATGAGTACTGAGTGGAAATGTACAATCACACAGCACAGAAGAAAGAGACGATCAAGGAAGAGGGAAGCGGAAACAGTGAAGGAAACGCCAGGAGAATGAGAAAGGAAAGCACGTAGAACCAGCTGAGCGAAGTAGCTTGAAAGGGTATAAGGAGAGAGGAACAGGACCACAGAGAGAAAGAGACGATAGGACAAGATCACACGTTCTTGGCTATTATGGATGTAGTCGAGATTAATAGGGTGCTATGAATTTTTATACAACTATTTTTATAGGCATACAGTTAGGTGAATACGTGTAGGTTTTCCAAGGGAATAGAAAGTCCGCCACACAAAGTACTACTCTTTTTGAATAGAAATTCCAATGTGGATTATAATAAAGTCAAGCCATCCCCAAATTGTGGTGTCAATTCAGAAATAGTGAAGTTGGACTGGTTGTATTGGACTTTTTACTCTTCTAGAGGGGGTGAGCTCGTGAAAATGGGTGAACATTTTTGTAACGTATTCTTGTGTGTAAAGGAACGTATCTACGAGCTCCCTACTCCTAAAAACTTGTTTTATAAAAGCATTTTGGCGCAAGAAATCCAAATGGGCTATCAAAATAGTTTAAAGTCACCAATTTTTAACCTATTGATAATCTGATTTTTTCATAGCAATGATCAATATCCTGATGTGGCACGCATCTACGCACATTTTTTTTTCTATATTCATTTTCCCATATAATTGGACATTACCATTTAGCCAAAAGATAATTTGATATGTACTCAGAACCAAAGCTACAAAGATTTTGCAAAAATTGTTTAAAAATTTTTGCACTTCATTTATGAAATTTTGTATAGGGTGGACTATCTTAAATTAGATAATCCAAAATTTGAGTTTCAATTCCAATTGGGCCTGAGTTATGTGATTTCTAAAATTGACATAATCTTCATTTGGGTGGGGCTTGTGAAAATTGCCAATTTTTTTGCAAATCTACTTTTCTCGTCTGGTAAAACTGAGTTCTAGTTCATCACTATATCCGCAAAAATATGCGCTTGAATAATAAAGCCTTTTTTATCATGACAATCCAAAAATGAATATGTAAAGAATTCAGAGTCAACTAATCTTTTTAAGTTATTAATGATTTCTGAATTTGCAAATTTTTAACTAATGTTTATGAAGCTTCGTTCCTGAGCAAAGTATCAATAACTATTTTTGGTACATAATGTTCTCCATATATGTGAAATAGTCAATAGAAAAAACAAAGAAATGAGCAATTAAAGAAAATACAGGATTACTGAGTAAAGTTTACATAGATTTATTTAACATAATACAAATAATAAAAAGACATAATACTAAGTGTAATTCACATTAACAAGTATTCTTCTACAGGAGGCCGTTTTCTTTATATCTAGTTCTTTGTAATCTTAGCACTAAGGTTACAAACTCATTTGAGTAATTTTTCTCTTTACATGAATTCATCCTTAGTGGCTCTTATGGGGATGAGTCAAAAGCTTATAGTAAAAAGTCAACATATCTTTAGTCTTGCTAAGATTAAACTCATTGAGTAACATTTTTCTCTTAATGACTTCATCCTTAGTGGCTCTTAGGATTGAGTCAGAAGCTTTTAGTAAAAAGTCACAGTATCTTTACGTCTATGGACTAAGATTAAAACTATTTGAGTACATTTTTTCTGTTTCAATGTTCCTTAGTGACTATCATGGAGAATCAAAAAGCTTTTAGTCAACCGTATCTGACACATATCCTTTCTAAAACACTCAGTGTTTTTAGTCAGTTGCTAAAAGAGCACATCAGTAGGTTATGTTTCTCCTACATATGAGAGTTCCTGTTTAGGATCCTACAAAGCAAGAGCATACGAAGCATTGAAGTGTTGTTTGGGTAGATATGAAAGTGTAAACATGTATATCTTCTTCTTAATTTCACTGATATAAACAATGAATAATAAACTGGTTTGGCTGATGTAATCCCAACTCCGCCATGTGGTAGGATTGACACAATCCAATTTCTAAGTGGAGTTTAACAATATTTAAAATTCAGTGATTTCTTCAATATTGTTTGACACAACAGTTAAATGCCATATTTTTAGTTTGCGTCTAAGTTGGTCCCCCAAAGGTCATAAACAAGGATATCATATTCTACAATTATTACTTTTGGGAGGTAATGTGAAAAAATAGTTTTTCCTTATTGGAAGTAAGACCACATGTAGGGTCAGCCATTCAACAAAGAAAGTGAACTACTGAAAAAATACTTACTCAAGTAGTTACCATATCTATTAATAAATTTTTGTTTTTGGTTTTGTTTTGTTTAACGGCATATCACCTAGTGGGTCATTTAATGCCGATAAAGGTTTTGAAATAAATCATTCTTAATGGATAATACATTTTTTTTATAAAATACAATTTTTCTATTTAACCATAGATGGGTCTATTAATAACAGGAGTTCCTCCGGTTTTTGTCTTGAAAACTATGTCACTGCTTAATGTACATTACCAAAATGTCATAACATAGAATAAATAACTTAAAATTGAACATGCAACATTAGACCAGTTTCATCTGTTTTTTTTTTACAAACAGTCTTTATAAATACATGATGGTATTATATTCTATATAAGTTTGTTTTAATTCTAATACATATTTAAAGTTTACATTAAATTGTTTTTATTTTTAATCTTTTAATGAATTTTGATGATTTTACTTACTTAGAGTACAAACTCGCTGAGCATTAAATTTTTACTCCCAACCTCTCAGGCGAATGTTTTCAAAAATCTATTTTTACATGCCCGAAGGTGTTTTTTTTATTTTGTACTAGTTTAATAATGAACTAAATAGAGATACTTCTTTCAGTTATGTGTTGCAGTATTATTTTAACTCATTGAAAATGTTAACCTCATAATTAACCTTTAGGGAAGTTCCTAACAGGAAAAGTTTATTTGTTTTTAATGTTTATAATAACCAGTCCTCTATGGTCAGAAGTAGTAAATCAGGATATACATAAGTAAACTAGTTAGGGANGCCACACTAAAAGAGACATAACCGAGAGGCGAGAGCAATCACACAACACCAACAGAGACTACACACAACACACACACACAAAAGAGCAACATACAACACACACACCACTAAAGAGACGAGTACCGAGCACACACAGGCACACTAAAAGAGACATACACACAAACAGCGAAGCACGAGTGAGAGAGAGACATCCCACACACACACCACAACGACACACTGAAAGAGACATACACCCACACACACACACGAGCGCGAGCACCACACACTAAAAGAGATCATACACCCACACAAAGCAAAAGTGACACAAACAAAACCACAAATAAAAAGCAAATAAAATATTGATTTTTGATTGATTTACGCAATAATCAACCTCAAATAGGTCAATAATGCCGACTATGATATACGTTTGATGAATTGGTGATATGTTTATTTTCTAAAGTCCCCCCCTAGCCCACCCCGACAGGGTGGAGGAATATAAGGTAGAGCAAGCTTAGATAATGGTTATTTGTTGTAAGAATGAATCAACAATCCAAATTTCAAATCTAGCAAGGCTGTTTACATTCAATTTGTTACTAATGCTTACCAGAAAAGCCAGATCCATCCATTCTTTTCAAGATTAATTTATCATGTTTTAATGGCATATTACCTCAATGTTTTGAATGAATTGTGATAATGTTTAATTTTCTAAAGGTAAAAAATCTATTTTTGTTGACCTATTTTCTTTTGTGTGAAACTTTTTTACATGTTTTGTTACATATTTTGTGTTTATTTTTTTGGAAGATTTTAGATTTTGTTGTAGATTGTGCCTCTTTATGTATCCAAGTAGTTTTTCTGGGTTTTATTGGTAGAGATATCCGTTTTAGATTTGTTGTTTGGTAGTATTTTTCGTAATTTATTTAGGTGCTACATCTGGTTAAGTATGTGTTTGATGTGTTAGGGTTTTTTGGCATGTCATGCAATATGGGACTGCACCTCTTTTGAGGAGATATGAATGGTAATGTTTATGAGTGTCCTATTCTTAGTCTGGATAATATTACTTTCTTTCTGGATATTTTGGGTTTGATTCATAAAATAATGAATAGAAAATTCTAGTTGTTAAGTTTCAAGTGACGACTGCAATAATCAGTTTTTCTTTAACTGAAAAAAGTATTCTGGTAAGCTACATCTCCGTTTTTCCCACAATTCGTCAAATGGTCACTCTCCTTTTTCGGCACAGCCTTTCTTCATGCCTGGTAACAAATTGTGAAAAAAAAACACAAAAACAAAACTTTGAAAAAAAACCACAAAACAAACTTGAAAAAAAAAAAAACAAAAAAAAAAAAAACTTGGGAAAAAAAAAAAACCAACATGAAATTATCAAAAAGATTAAAAATTTACCTGTTCTTAGACATGATGGCAACCTTTTGCAGAGATTGAGGAATCGCTTTCGAGAAGCAAAATAAGTCTTGCGCCTCAGGTCGTAGCCAATCTTTCAATCCCCATTGGATGGTTGATGAAGAGTAGGAAAGTAAATAAGTCTAATTCCTAGACAAAGAAGTTTTTATGCTTATTTACAAACTTAATTTCTATAATTAGATAATTGATTATGCAAAATTGGTAATCTGAACATTAGCTACATAAATGAGAATAACCTCCCCTTGTTTCTTTCACTTTGAGGAAACCTTTGTTTTGGTCGGACCATTTTCATTTCATGGTTCGAATCAATACAACTGCTGCAATGTTTTTAAACACGAAAATATAAAATGTGTTCTTAATAACTAATTAAGTTCATTTCAAAAATGCGCAAGCAGAATTAAGAACACATTTGGATATTTTTGTGTAACATACAGCAGTTGTAATGATTCAACAAATTTGTAATTTTCAGTGTAGATTTACGGTGAATGAAATAATGGCGCGAGCAAAAACAACAGCTTCCTCAAAACTGAAACAAACAAGGGGAAGTTACTCTCATTTATGGTAGCTAATGTTCAGATACCATAATAATGTTTAATATGATGGAAGATTTATATTGACAATAATTTTTTTTAAAGTTGATGTAAAAAAATATTTTTTACATTTAAGATTAAAAACTTACTCTCACATCTCAATTCACCAGCAACTCTGTTTACAATACATTGTCCAGTTTGTTGTTGGCATGCCATTGTGGCAGAACCTCCAATGTTACAGGGATCACAAGCTGAAATACAATCAAAAAAGACATAACTAAAATAGTATTTTTTTCCAATACAAGTACTTACTACCAAGTACTATTTTATGATTTATTTTCATTTTATATTTTATGATTGTATTTCAGCTTGTGACTGTAACATTGGAGGTTCTGCCACAATGGCATGCAACAAACAAACTGGACAATGTATTTGTAAACCCAGAGTTGCTGGTATGAGATGTGATGAGTAAGTTTTTAAATCTTAAAATGTAAAAAATATTTTTTAATCAACATTTAAAAAAAAATTATTGTCAATATAAATCTTCCATCATTTAATTAACATTATTATGGTAATCTGAACATTAGCTACATAAATGAGAGTAACTTCCCCTTGTTTGTTTCATTTTGAGGAAGCTGTTTGTTTTGCTCGGCCATTTTCATTTCACCGTAAATCTACACTGAAAATACAAATTTGTTAGAATCAATACAACTGCTGTATGTTTTAACACAAAAATATCAAAATGTGTTCTTAATTCTGCTTGCGCATTATTTGAAATGAACTTAATTGTTATTAAGAACACATTTTATATTTTCGTGTTAAAACATGCAGCAGTTGTATTGATTCGAACCATGAAATGAAAATGGCCGACCAAAACATAAGGTTTCCTCAAAGTGAAAGAAACAAGGGGAGGTTATTCTCATTTATGTAGCTAATGTTCAGATTACCAATTTTGCATAATCAATTATCTAATATAGAATATTAAGTTTGTAAATTAAAGCATAATTTAAAACTTTTCTTTTTGTCTAGGCCAATTAAGACTTATTACTTTCCTACTCTTCATCAACATCAATATGAGATTGAAGATGGCTACCGACCTGGAGGCGGCAAGACTTATTTTGCTTTCTCTGAAACTGAATTTCCTCAATTCTCTGCAAAAGGTTATGCCATCATGTCTAAGAAACAGGTAAATTTTTAATCTTTTTTGATAATTCATGTTGGTTTTTTTTTTTTCAAAGTTTTTTTTTTTTTTTTTTTTTTTTTTTTTTTTTTTTCAAAGTTTTTGTTTTTGTTTTTTTTTTTTGTTTTTTTGTTTTTTTTTCAAAGTTTTTTTTTCCTAGCATGAAGAGAAAGGTCTGTGTTCAATGTTAAAGTGAAGTGAAACATTTGACGAATTGTGTAAAACTACGGAGTGTAGCTACCAGAATACTTTTTTTCAGTTAAAGAAAAACTGATTATTGCAGTCGTCACTTGAAACTAACAACTAGAATTTTCTATTCATATTTTATTTGAAATCAAACCAAAATATCCAGAAAAGAAGTAATATTATCCAGACTAAGAATAGGACACTCATACATTACCCATTCATATCTCCTCAAAAAAGAAGCAGTCCCATATTGCATACCATGCCAAAAACCCTACACAATCAAACACATACTAACAGAATGTAGCAACCTAAAATAAATACGAAAAAAATACTACCAAACAACAAATCTAAAACGGATATTCTACCAAATAAACCCAGAAAAACTACTTGGATACATAAAAGAGGCACATATCTACAACAAAATCTAAAAATCTTCCAAAAAAATAAACACAAATATATGTTAACAAAAACATGTAAAAGTTTCATTCACAAAAGAAAATATGTCAAAAATAGATTTTTTACCTTTAGAAAATTAAACATTATCACCAATTCATTTCAAAACATTGAGGTTAATATGCCATAAAACATGATCAAATTAAATCTGAAAAGAATGGATGGATTCATGCTTTTCTGAAGAGCATTAGTACAAATTGAAATGTAAACAGCCTTGTCTAAGATTTGAATTTGGGATTGTTGATTCCATTTCTTACAACAATAACCATTACTCTAAGTGCTCTACCTTATATTCCTCCACCCTGTCGGGGGGGGGGGGAACTTTAGAAAATTAAACATTATCACCAATTCATTTCAAAAACGTAGTCGGCATTAAATGACCTATTGAGGTTGATATGCCGTAATCAAATCAAAATCATATTTTATTTGCTTTTTATTTGTGTTTTTGTGTGTCACTTTTGCTTTGTGTGGGTGTATGTCTCTTTTAGTGTGTGTGTGTGTGTGTGTGTGTGGTTATGTCTCTTAGTGTGTGTGTGTGTGTGTGTGTATGTGTCTCTTTTTAGTGTGTGTGTGTGTGTGTATGTCTCTTTTAGTGTGTGTGTGTGTGTGTATGTCTCTTTTAGTGTGTGTGTGTGTGTGTATGTCTCTTAGTGTGTGTGTGGTGTGTGTATGTCTCTTTTAGTGTGTGTGTGTGTGTGTGTGTGTGTATGTCTCTTTAGTGTGTGTGTGTGTGTCTTTTAGTGTGTGTGTGTATGTCTCTTTTAGTGTGTGTGTGTGTGTGTATGTCTCTTTTAGTGTGTGTGTGTGTGTGTATGTCTCTTTTAGTGTGTGTTGTGTGTGTATGTCTCTTTAGTGGTGTGTGTGTGTGTGTCTTTTAGTGTGTGTGTGTGTGTGTATGTCTCTTTAGTGTGTGTGTGTGTGTGTGTATGTCTTTTTAGTGTGTGTGTGTGTGTGTGTATGTCTCTTTTAGTGTGTGTGTGTGTGTGTGTATGTCTCTTTTAGTGTGTGTGTGTGTGTGTGTGTGTATGTCTCTTTTAGTGTGTGTGTGTGTGTGTGTATGTCTCTTTTAGTGTGTGTGTGTGTGTGTATGTCTCTTTTAGTGTGTATGTGTGTGTGTGTGTATGTCTCTTTTTGTGTGTGTGTGTGTGTGTGTGTATGTCTCTTTAGTGTGTGTGTTGTGTGTGTGTATGTCTCTTTTAGTGTGTGTGTGTGTGTATGTCTCTTTTAGTGTGTGTGTGTGTGTATGTCTCTTTTAGTGTGTGTGTGTGTGTGTGTCTCTTTAGTGTGTGTGTGTGTGTCTCTGTCTCTTTAGTGTGTGTGTGTGTGTGTGTATGTCTCTTTTAGTGTGTGTGTGTGTGTGTGTATGTCTCTTTTAGTGTGTGGTGTGTGTGTGTTAGTGTGTGTGTGTATCTCTTTTGTGTGTGTGTGTGTGTGTGTGTATGTCTCTTTATGTGTGTGTGTGTGTGTGTGTATGTCTCTTTTAGTGTGTGTGTGTGTGTGTGTGTGTGTATGCCTCTTTAGTGTGTGTGTGTGTATGTCTCTTTTAGTGTGTGTGTGTGTATGTCTCTTTTAGTGTGTGTGTGTGTATGCTCTTTTAGTGTGTGTGTGTGTGTGTGTGTGTGTCTCTTTTAGTGTGTGGTGTGTGTGTTGTGTGTGGTGTGTGTGTGTATTCTTTTAGTGTGTGTGTGTGTGTGGTATGTCTTTAGTGTGTGTGTGTGTGTATGTCTCTTTTAGTGTGTGTGTGTGTGGGTGTATGTCTCTTTTAGTGTGTGTGTGTGTGTGTGTGTATGTCTCTTTTAGTGTGTGTGTGTGTGTGTGTGTGTCTCTTTAGTGTGTGTGTGTTGTGTGTATGTTCTCTTTTAGTGTGTGTGTGTGTGTGGGTGTATGTCTCTTTTAGTGTGTGTGTGTGTGTATGTCTCTTTAGTGTGTGTGGGTGTATGTCTCTTTTAGTGTGTGTGTGTTGTGGGTGTATGTCTTTTTTGTGTGTGTGTGTGTATGTCTCTTTAGTGTGTGTGTGTGTATGTCTCTTTTATGTGTGTGTGTGTATGTCTCTTTTAGTGTGTGTGTGTGGTGTATGTCTCTTTTAGTGTGTGTGTGTGTGGGTGTATGTCTCTTTTAGTGTGTGTGGGTGTGGGTGTATGTCTCTCTTTTAGTGTGTGTGGGGGTGTCTCTCTCTCTCTTTTAGTGTGTGTGTTGGCGTGTTATTAATAGTATAAAACATTTTTATAAAAATACAAAATTTAAATGAAATTTTCTTTCCACTTTCATAGCCTGAAATTCTGATCCGTACTAAAATCCACAAACCTGCCCTCTATCGGTTGTTGTTCCGTTACCACAACAAAGGAGAAACTGAAATAAAAGGCAAACTGACGCTGACTCCGAGGATTGTTGTTGATACAGAACAAGAAGCCAACATCGTCTTTAAGCCAACTAGTGAACCATCTTTCACCAAAGTGGCCGATGTCAGTTCTACATTTGTACTCAATCCTGGCAAATGGACCCTTTCTATCAAAGTCCCAGAAGACATGCTACCTGATGAATTATTCTTGGTAAGTTCAATTTGTTGAGAGAAAAAATGATATGAAAACATTTAAGTTGGATAAGATGAAGTGCTCATATGCTTCAAAGTAGAGCAGTATAAAAACTAAAATAATTCTTATTTCACCTTAGTTATCTGTAGTTTCAGGTTTTGTTTTGCTTATTTTTAAAAAAGGTTTTTTAATTTTTATTTTTTTAATTTTTAAATCTGGTTTTGATGTGCTAGTTTTATTATTTAACATTTTTTTTAATGGTTTTCATTTGGTAATCAGAACATTAGCTACATAAATGAGAGTAATCTCCCTTGTTTGTTTCCCTTTGAGGAAGCCGTTATGTTTTGGTCGGCCATTTTTATTTCATCGTAAATCTATACACTAATGTGTTCTTAATAACAATTAAGTTCATTTCAAATAATGTGCAAGCACAATTAAGAACACATTTTATGATATATTCGTGTTAAAACATGCAGTTGTATTGATTCGAACAATAGTGTATAGATTTACGATGAAATAAAAATGGCCGACCAAAACACAAGGGCTTCCTCAAACAAATAAGGGAGATTACTCTCATTTATGTAGCTAATGTTCTGATTACCAAATGAAAACCATTAAAAAAAATTTTAAATTCGTATTTTTAATGTAGATTTACAGTGAAATGAAAATGGCTGACCAAAACGTATAGCTTCCTCAAAGGGAAATAAAGAAGGGGAGGTTATTCTCATTTATGTAGCTAATGTTCAGATTACCTTGAAATGACTCTTATGTTGTCATAATAGAATCCGGACATTTGAATCCAGTTGGTTTTCTTTCGATTTTTGTTTAAAAAAATGTATTTTCCTTTTACAGGATTACCTTGTTCTTGTCCCTCAACAATATTACGAAGCAACAGTTTTGCAGGATAGGATCTCAAGACAATGTATTCTTTCACAAGATGAGCCGTAAGTATATAAAAAAAAAAAAAAATTATGACTATTGTAAAGTATGTATGTTGCGTAGGGCCATGGTCGGGTTGTAGTAGTAGTCGTTAGTAATAGTAGCTGTTGTTAGTTCAGGGTAACAACATACGAAAGTCGTATAGTCAAAAAGGGGTTGTCTATTTCTTTCTAGGCTCGTGGGTTCTTTTTTAGAGAGCCGAGAGTAAGGTCAAGCTGTTCTATCGTAAATCACGTTCATGCGCGCTGTTCGTTGCTAGCCTAGACATGTCACCGTGGAACCTCCAGAGACCCACGTCTGCCTCAGGCCAAGACCAAAAGACTGATTTTTTTTTTCTTCTGTTTTTGGTCCTGGGGGTGGGGGAAGGGACTACATCCACTTCCGCCCTCCGTGGGGGAAGGGACACCATCCACTTCCGCCCTCCGTGGGGGAAGGGACACCATCCACTTCCGCCCTCCGTGGGGGAAGGGACACCATCCACTTCCGCCCTCCGTGGGGGAAGGGACTACATCCACTTCCACAGAAAAACTTGGACTTCTGATTACCGTTTTATTTTCAATCCCCAAATTCTCCGTAGACCATAATAATTATGCTACATGTATTTACCCAACCCCTCCGCATGAGCAGGATGCAACACAAGGTCAATTTTTCAGCGGGATATTGCGGGTTTTGAATTTAGTCTTCCTTCTCCAAGGTCAGTTGCCTAGGGAAGGCTAAAGAGCCCAGTTTCTTACTATTTACCCATAGCTATGGGGTGGGGTAGAAGAGATGGATTCATGCCTTTCCCAAAGGAATTAGTGGGAAGTGAAATGCAAACAGGTTCATCCAAGATTTGAATTATGGTCAGTGTCCATTTCTTAAGACCAATCCTTATGCCACACCCCTCCACTGACCATTGTAATGTAGTCTGGTGCAGAAGTTTGCATCAGATATGTGACCCTGAGGTAAAAGCACAATCACTCATGGTGGAGTGATTATCATCATAGGAAATGGACCAAGTTCAAATCCTAGATAAGGCTGTTTACATTTCACATAGTAAATAGTAGGGCAGACTGGGCTCTTTAATCTTGTTACAGTAACTGGTTGAGAAGGAAAACTCTGAATTCAAACCTGTTAAACTCTGCTTAAAAATTGACCTTGTGTGGATAATTTGAAAATATGTTTACAAAATGAAATGTGCTTGAAAAGAAATACTTAGAAACTTTAACAGCTTGAATTATGAAAACTTGAACTGACTTGTGTTGTGCTACTCATATGCTGGGTTGGCGAGGGCTGGAATCGAACCAGGAACCTCGGGGATCCCAGCCAGACATTCTACTGACTCAGCTAAGCCGTCCCTGATAGCTTATAAATATGGAAAGGTTTAAGGAAGGTATTAAAAAATAATAGATGAAATTTCTAACCATTCTGACATTAAAAAAAAAAAAATTCTCTTCGAACTAGAAGTCTTTTTGTCAAGACTTTAAAAAAAAAAAGTCTATTATTCAATTATATATACTAGCAAATATATGCACCCTCTGGGTGCAAGTATTTAAGTTTGAATGTCATAAAATATTGTATTAAATTAGAAAGACTAATGAAACTAAATAAGAATACAGATAAAAAGATTTGAAACATGGGGGTATAATCGAAAAATAGAACTGAAACCTACACTTCCATCACTCTCGTCTTTCATTGTTATTTTTTCTAATTTAAGTATTTAGTTAAAAGAGGAAGTAAAGAATAAAATTACAGTTATTTCTTCTTGTTAATGGATTTCATTTAAGATTTATTGAAGAGATTTTTGCTTATATTCATTAAAATAAAACCAAACAATTAGAAATCAATATTACTAAACACATATTTATTAAAATCACATTTTAAATATCAATATGCAAATTAGCCTTCCCGTTCACAATGTAAACTGTTATTTTGTTGTATATATAAATATAATTGCATGTTATTAATATGTGGATATGGTCAACCGCATTAATAATGTAAAACAATTTTATTAATAATTGAGATTTAAATAAAAATAAAATCATTGAGATTGTGATGTCAATAACAAAGGGAATTGTGACTTGAGTAGTAATATACTTTTGATTACAGACAGAAAAACACACAATCTCCATTATATATATATATATTCAGTTTTGGGGAGTGGGTCTCTAACTGGATACAGCCAGTGTATTCTAAGCCCCACAGCACTTGAAAAATGTAAAAATTATGAGAACTTGAACTGACTTGTGTTGGAACTATGTGGTAGCAAGAGGTTTAGTGTTTTAAAGGTTTAAGGTAGCTGGATACTTTTGTATGTTCTTAGGGTTTTACTTTTAACCCCATCTCACTTGGTGGTTGTGCTGAAAAGGAAGGAATTCAAGGAACAAAAAAGAAAGACCAAGGCAGAAGGTGGTTTAATGATGTAGGCCTTATTCACCAGTCATAATCGCCCGTGGCAATGGGATATCCCCCTGGCCGTGCTAGTGACTACACACAGTTAAGGCCTAAACTCGAATGACTGAGGGATTGTCTTCGGGGCTCAGAAGTGGGTTTTTTTGTTTTTTTTTCACACATGCGTGGAGGGCTCCTTCAGGGAAGGCTCATGGGAGTTTATTTTTTTTTTTATTTTAATTTTATTTTATTCCCCCACAAAACTGAATGCTGTTTAGTTGGATGTAGAATTTCTCTTATGATCCCCCTCCCCCAAAAAACAATTTTTTTTTTTTCGTTCTCAACAGACATTCAAAAAAATAAGAAATTACAGTTATTCGCCCATTTCATTCATAACATAAAGAAATAAGAAAGTAGGAGGAGAAAAAAAAAAGAGGGAAAAAAAAATAAGAAAAAAATTATAATCACACAAAAAAAAAACTTAAGCACGTACATTTCTGATATACTCCTCTGAAGATGAAGTTTCTACTTTGAAATTTTTATATCTTAGGATATCCGTAAAAGCGTATGGTTTGCAAGGAAGAATAATGGACAAGATTAATTTGATAAAAAATCGTTTATTGAAATAACGAGTGTGAAAATTGTTGTTGTCGCCGTAGATAACGGTAGTAGTTCTCTGGAGTGGCCGAGGGGTCGGTGAGGTGTGGGTATCGTATGATACGTCGGAATCTCTCTTGGCCTGGTGCAAGGCGTGAGGTGGTAGAAGTTGAGTTGATACGGTCACTTGGTGTAGGGACCAAGTCAGGAATATCTCAGTGGAATAGTGATGGTCAGGGAAGGTAGTAGTGGCCGAGGGAGTTGAGTTCGTCAACTTAGGATACTGTTGTAAGTGGATACGGTCACTTGGTGCGGGAATAAAGTCAGGAATATCTCAGCGAGTTGTAGCGGGTAGCGCTGTAGTGGTCAGGGGTAAGGATGTCGCCTGGCTACGGTGAGGTGTTGAAGTAAGGCTGAGTGGGCGAGGGCGTGCGTGGTGGTGGGTGCGTAGCGGTTCCTTGATCCTCTCGTCTGGTGATATTCTCGGTTCCAGGCCGTCCGTCCAACTGCCGATTCTCAAAATACCCGAGCTTATATGCTGGTAGATGGGCTCCAGAAAGCTTTTGGGGTTTTTAGCGGAAGATTTTTCATTGGTTGAAAATCCGGATTCCTTACAATATTATTTTTTGTTTATTTTGGAATTCCTCTCAAGCGTAACTCAATCCGAGCCTATGCGCAGAACTGCGTCGAATTGGTCACTTCGTGAGAGGGTACCATTGAGTTCACATCCGTTTGTTGCCTCCGACTTGAGTTTTGATGTTTTATGGTAGCGAGGTGTATTTTGTGAGTAAGCATTGTGAATCATAAGAGATATCTTCGCTCTGATATAACAAAGCTCCCAAGATATCAATTTGATTCACAATGTGTATGTATGGTTATGTAGGTGGTGTGTTGACTGTGGATTCACTGCATTATGAAGTCCTTGTAACGCGTTGGCATCTGACTTCGCGTTTGCCTAACCGGGAGTCGTTTCCTGTTGTTTTGTTGTTGTTCAGACATGTCATGCTGACCGGGAGATTGTGTGGGTTTCTGCACAGTGGATTGCTCGGTGCGTGGTGGTTCCTGATGCTGTTGGTGCACGTGATCTGGCGGAGGAGCTAGTACGTTGTGGGACAGGTGTTTTGGTCGAGTGTGAGGCGTCGAATGTGGGCTCGGTGAACCCAGTCGGTTTCACCCTTTTCGTTTCTCACTTGAATCACCATGTCGTTTGTTTTTAACACTTCAAAGGTGCCTATCCAGTTTAAGTGAGACGAATGAGCGATGGTAGATTGAGGACGGTGTAATAGCACCATATCGCCGACCCGTATTGGGTCCTTGAATACCAGCTGGTTCAGTCTGGTATTTGATTTGTGGTCGACTTCGTTGTTTGCCAGGGTGACACGTCGATGGACTTGTCTCAATAGAGCATTGATCTGCATGCCATATGCCGTGGGGCTTTGGTTTGTGAGCTCGTTGTGTAGCGGTTTGGGTAAACCGATGTTGGGTTGTCGGCCGGTGATCACATAGTGAGGTGACGCGCCGGTGGCGCTGTTAATTGTCGCGTTCATGGATGAGATGACGGATTCGAGTATATCCGTCCATTCACAATTCCGATCTTCGCATAGCATGAAGAGAGCATTCTTCATTGTACGGTGCTGTCGTTCGATGTTACCCGAACTCTGCGGCCGCCAGGGCAGTGCAGTTCCTGTGTGATCGACATCAGCTCGCAAAACGTCTTATATATCTCTCCTGTGAAGTGGGTCCGCGATCGGAGGATACAATTCGTGGTATTTCCCGGCGGAGGAAAAAACTGTATAGTCCCCGAGCAGCGTCGATGGCCCGGTCTCTCGCGCAAGGTACGGCCATGAGATGACGACTGAAACTGTCAAGTATGGTTAGGATGTAACGTTTTCCCTTCGAGATGGGCATTGTCACGAAGTCGACGTAGATTATGTCGAAGGGCTTTTTTCCACGTTTGCAATGGCCGGCAGGCCAGTATCGGCGTTTGCCATAGTTTCCCTTCCGTTTGGCGCAGACTTCACAAGATCCGACGTACGTTTCGATGTCGCGGTCCTTGAATTCCCACCAATAGCTGGCTAAGTGGGCGCGCATACGGGTGACCCCAGAGTGGTTGATACAGTCGTGGGCCTGATACAGGAATTTGTTGCGAAGACTGTATGGTACAACCAGCCTTGGGGAAGTTTACTGTCTCTAACCATCAAGACCGCGCTACCTGGCTCTAGGTAGAATTTATGCAAGTGTCTTTGGTACAGGGGTGTCCGATGGTCGTCGGGATCCATGCGAAATCCCTTGCTTAGATCGTTTGTTTGGATGGCTCTAATGATTTCTGAGAGTAATTTATCTGTTAATTGTTCCGCTGCTATGTTGAGGAGATCGCAATTCTTCTCGGTTGGGATGGTGGACGTAGAGTGGTATGCGAAAAATGCGTCCGCGATGCGTTTTGGGCATTTGGTGCCTTGTGATGTGTGGGTCTTGGCGATGAGTTGTAAGCCACTGATATCGCCCAGACACCATGACGGGATGTAAATATGGAGATCGGATCCCTTTATTTTGAATGCTTTCCCCGCCGGCGTAGAGTCGGCCGTCATTTTAACCCTTTTTTGTCCATGGCTTCTGCTGAGCATGTCGGCCCACACATTCGATTCTCCCTCAACGAATTCCAGTACGAATTTGTAGCAGGAAATCTCTTCTTGCCAACGACGTATCTTGGCATTGTTGAATTCCCGCTGGTCCAGGTAAGTCAGTGATCTGTGGTCGGTGAAAATGACAAAGGGGCGATTGCGCAGGAAATAATCAAATTTGGCGATCGCCCACTTTATTGCATACGCCTCTCGTTCCGTTGTGGACCAGTTCTGTTCCGTAGTGTTGAAAGTGTGTGAGGCGACAGCTATAATTTTCTTCTTTCCATTCTCCGCCTCCTGCATTAGGATGGCACCACAGGCCACGTCGCTGGCATCGTGGTAAGGGTGAACAGTTGGGAAAAGTCTGGAAATGAGATGATCGGTGGTGAAGAGAGTCGGTTTTTTTATTTTTTGGAATGCCTTGTCGGCTTCCTCCGTCCATAAGAATGTCCTATTTGCTTTGTTTAGCTCGTGGATGGGATTCATAAGGTTGGAGAACGTGTCCGATCTTATCTGTTCGTATAGGCGAGTCTCCAGGAATTGTCTGATCCATACTAATCGACCGATAAGGCTTTGTAGCGCCTTTTTTGATGTTGGGGGTTGCATTTCCCTAATGGCACGAACATATTCTGGGTCGGCCTTGAATCCCTCGCTGGTCACTATGCGCCCGAGGTATTTTGCCTCAGTGGCGAGGAAGGTGCATTTCTCGGGGTTGAGTTTGAGTCCGAATTTGCGCAGGGCGGTGAAGAGCTGCTCTAGTGCGAGTATGTACTCCTCGAATGTCTTAGCATGGACCAGATTGTCGTCGATATAGGAGGATATGTTTGAGCGAGATGAGACCGTCGCCAGGGCTTCTGCTATGCATCGGGAGAAGATTTGTCCGGCCGACGTGAGGCCAAAAGCTAGACGCGTGTATTGGTAACACTTGTCCTTCCATGTGAATGCTTTTGTAGCGATCGCGTTCATCGATTTGTATTTGCCAATACCCGCTGCGGAGATCGAGGGTGGCAAAGTATTTATTGCCTTCCCCGATCCTGTGGAACAGTTGGTCGATCCTTGGCATGGGGTATGGGTCGAGATCGATCAATACCTTATTGAGAGTTCTTTTGAAGTTTGCAACGACTCGAATTGTTCCATTTTCTTACGCACGGCGAACACCGGACTGTTGAAACCCTTAGGATCGTGGCAAGGCTCAATTATTCCCACAGAGGCCATGTGGTTGATTTCGTCATCGACGTCGCCTTCAAGTGCCTGGGCTATAGGATGTTGCCTTTGGCTGCGCGATTGACCATTTGTTGGTATCCGAACGGGCTTGACGAAGGTACCCTTATCCCCGTTTTGTGTACCGAGGACGTCGCTGTAACGAAGAAGTAGGTTCGTTACGCCTTCTAGTTCGTCGCGGTTCGGGTGGTTTGGGAGTGATAGCCCTGTATTTCGTTTTAGCCAGCGCAACTTTTCTTCCAGTGTCTGGTAAATGGGCACTGGCGTTGCGGTCAGCCGACCTTCACTGCTGTTAAGGTTTGCGCCCCATACACAGGGTTGTTGTTGAGTGAGCCGACCTGGTCATGTGCTCGTATTAGCGGGCTGTGTGTGTCACTAGACCCGACGCCGTGGTTCGTTTGAACTCGACAGTTGCGTCCTGGTTGTTGATTGTGTACGAGTTGAGTGTGTTGTGACCAAGGATATTTTGACCGATCAGAATCGGTGTAGACTGAGCCGTTACCAACACGTTGATTTCACCGAAGATGGGGGAGTCATGGTTGCCGATGGCGATATAACAGTTTAGTTCTCCAATGGCAGTAATGCTACCGTTGATCCCTTTTACGTGAACGTTGGAACGAGTCATGTGTTTCTTAGCCTCCTTGGGCAGTTGAGAGATTGGTACAATGCAGGTGGAGCATCCAGAGTCCAACATTGCTGCACCGGAAAATGCGGTACCTTCGACGATGAAGGTAGAGTTTATGAGAGGTGATCTCTGCCCGGAAGGTTTCTGGAGGTTGTATATGTGATGGCGAGTGGGGGAGAACCGAGACTGGGCCATCACATCTCGTCTGGTTCGTACCGAAAATCCTGTACTTCCGTGTTTTATAGATGGTGTGTCCCTATCCGTTTCTGCGACATGGGCATGGGTGTGAGGCGGATGACGATATGGGCAATTTTGGCCGTGGAAGCAAGCGCGGCCCATGGTGTAGTTCCAGCATATGCCGGGTTCTAGGTTGCGGTCGCGGCCTCCGCGTGTCCGGATGTTGTTGCGTTTGTGTGATGTAGTAGCATTCGTCTGTTGTGAGCGCGGTGGTTGGTCACTTGTTCGTGGTGGTTGTTTGAGTTTGGTGGACGTGTTTCCCCGACTCCATCGCTGTGGTCTATGCGTGTAGTATGCGTTGTCATGCGATGTCGTGTCGTCAGTCTTTATGCCCCGATCGATGTATTGTTGGGCTTCACACGCTATACCGCTTGCTGTGTAATGGTTGTCCATTGTTCTGACGAGGTGAGGGTATAGGTTTGGATTCCACGTTTTGACCTTCTCGCTCATCAACATTGCCCCCATCACCGAGAAAAGTGTATCGACAGTTAGATCAGAGTTGTTGTCCTTCCTGTGTTTATTTTTTATGTGACAGCGGCCTCTCTGATTGTGTTTTCGAGTCGGCCAGCGAAATCTGTCAGCTTTTTCACCGTCTCGTCGTTGTAGATCCCATGCGCGACTAAGGTGTTGGAAGTTTGTCATCTGGCTGCCATGGGTTGCCAGGAGGTATGCCTTCAGCTGCTCGAAGGTGGATGTGTCCTGCCCGGAGTCTGTCATCTGCTGAAAAATGCCGTGGTCGAGTAAATCCTTGGCAGCCTTGACAAATTCAGTTTCCAAGCTGGGATAGTTGGTAAGTTCGGGCGTCACGTGGAGCGTATAGGTTTTGTTTAGGCTGGTGATGAATTGGTTCACGTCGTTTCCAGGGTTGAAGTTTCTTTTGGGTCTCATGGCGTCACGCAGGTTTTGCTGATGCGTTAGTAGACTGTAGTTGTCGGCTGTCTGGGTTGTTGGTGGTGTCGTTGGTTTGGCGTGATCTAGGGCTTCCATCATCCTGTTTTATCTCGGTTGTTGCTTCTTGTATTGTTTCCTGACTAACAGGTGTTGGGCACTTTCTTAGGTCGTGGAGATATTTTCTCTGGTCTTTGATAAAGTCGATAATTTCCGAGCGAGTTAATCTTGTATAGTCCATATTTTCCCTTGCAACACGCCTGACACCAGTTTTGTATCTTAGGATATCCGTAAAAGCGTATGGTTTGCAAGGAAGAATAATGGACAAGATTAATTTGATAAAAATCGTTTATTGAAATAACGAGTGTGAAAATTGTTGTTGTCGCCGTAGATAACGGTAGTAGTTCTCTGGAGTGGCCGAGGGGTCGGTGAGGTGTGGGTATCGTATGATACGTCGGAATCTCTCTTGGCCTGGTGCAAGGCGTGAGGTAGAAGTTGAGTTGATACGGTCACTTGGTGTAGGGACCAAGTCAGGAATATCTCAGTGGAATAGTGATGGTCAGGGAATGTAGTAGTGGCCGAGGGAGTTGAGTTCGTCAACTTAGGATACTGTTGTAAGTGGATACGGTCACTTGGTGCGGGAATAAAGTCAGGAATATCTCAGCGAGTTGTAGCGGGTAGCGCTGTAGTGGTCAGGGGGGTAAGGATGTCGCCTGGCTACGGTGAGGTGTTGAAGTAAGGCTGAGTGTCCGGTGGGCGAGGGCGTGCGTGGTGGTGGGTGCGTAGCGGTTCCTTGATCCTCTCGTCTGGTGATATTCTCGGTTCCAGGCCGTCCGTCCAACTGCCGATTCTCAAAATGCCCGAGCTTATATGCTGGTAGATGGGCTCCAGAAAGCCTTTGAGGTGTTTAGCGGGAAGATTTTTCATTGGTTGAAAATCCGGATTCCTTACAATATTATTTTTTGTTTATTTTGGAATTCCTCTCAAGCGTAACTCAATCCGAGCCTATGCGCAGAACTGCGTCGAATTGGTCACTTCGTGAGAGGGTACCATTG
>CM042150.1:73343251-73345751 GCA_023376005.1 Doryteuthis pealeii
ACAAATAAAAAAAACATAAGCACGTCATTTCTGAAATAAATCTCTGATGATAAAGCTTCGCTTTGAAATCGATTAGACATATAAACATCTTTTTGTCTTTATTTTTTACGCATTGTATTGCCTTCGAATTTTATTATTTTATAATATATATATATATATATATATATATGAAAAGTATTTTGTCTACTCCAACACCAAAACATTAATACTGTATTATATGGCTGAATGAAAACATTTCAGATATTTTAATTTGGCATTTTATCTCTAAAAATAAAACAAAACAAAAAAAAAAAAAAAACCCACTAAAACACATACACAAAAAACATTGCAAACATTATCACTTGATTTGCTATTAAAAATATTGACAAAATTATCACTTGATATTACTTAGGGCTGATAATAATTTCCTTTATTGTTATAATTTCTTTCTTTATTTTTTATCTATTACTTAACCTTTCTACTAAAATATTAAGTAATATTTTTTTAGAGAATAAAATCTAGCAACAAACATTTATACCATATAAATATTTGTTTATTCTTGAAATCTTGTGGCAATTAAGTAATAAAGACTAAAAAAATAAACTTTATCTTCCAGATGTTTTTTTTTGTTATGTAAAAATAAAACTTATTATTATCATTATTATTATTGGACATCATTGGGATCAGCCATTTTTTAATGGTAAATCTTAGTTTAAGCATTATCTCTTTGATATGCCCTAACATTTCTTCATAGATTATAAATATTGCTTTTTTTCATTGGAAATTTTCTTAACTTTTATATAATCAATGCAAACATATAAAATATTTTTTTTTTACTTTTATTTTCTCAATGTCAATTTAACAATCTTTGTCCACCTTGTCAGCTGGGCAAAAGCATACACTGACTGCACCTCTGCAGAGGGATACCCCCCCCCCACAATGAGGCCACCTGTTGGCTGTGGGTAGCAACCCATGATGCTTAAGACCAGAATCCTGTTGGCTGAGCAGTCCATGACATGCAACACTCCACTTTAGCCCTTACTTAGGCTAGATGGGCTGTCAGAGCAGTCCCCTATGATCAATCGGTTGATCATGTCAAGCCCTAGCAGCTATATGATTTTTCTAACCTTATTGCCCTTATGGCAAACCCCAACCCTTTGTATCATATATATGTTAGAAGGTGGTGGCTGAGGGTCTTAGTTTCCTGGATTTAATGGTGAAGTTCCAATTCTGGAGCTCTAAGGAGTGTGGAGTATCCCTTCATTGTCATTACTCCCAGGTCCACTTTGACCTGGACTGGTAATACTCATTAGAGTCCCATCTATGGGTTAAATAGAAAAAATGAGGTAAAAAATGTGGAATATCAAGAATGAATAAAACAAAATGTTTTCAGCATAAAACAACCCAACAAGAATTAACATGCCATAAAATCCAACCAACCAAACTAACAATCTTTGTTGTCAATTAGAATTTTACAACAAATAGTTATGAATCTGAAAAAAAAAAAAAGATTCATATTCTTAATATCATGTTATGAATTGAATATTGTTCTGGGAAAAATTCTATAGAGCTTTGTGAGGAAATATCTTTTTATTACTAGGGTGAGTCAAAAGTTTTGGATCATTTTGTTATGTGTAAGTTTGCAACATATATATCACATGACTGAAGTTCAAGTTATGGAAAGTACCCACTGTGGTTGGTAGTATTGTGGTAGTTGGTGCACAGACACGTGTATTACTTCACTCATATGTAATTTAAAAGATGCACAGATGAATGTGCAATGTAATCTTATTTGGGAATTTATACTTATATGAATTTGAACTGGGCCATTACACCAGGGAAGCAACCAAAATATTTGTTGTGTGAAAGGTGAAGTTACAGTTGATCACAGTACAGTAACTAGATGGTTCAAGAAATTTGCACTCAAGTTGCTAGAACCTTCACAATCAGGCAAGGTCAGGTAGGATTAAAACTGTGGATTCTGAGGCCATGCTCCAAGCCATATGGGCAAATCCAGCAAGTAGCATTCAAAGAGTGAGATTAGTGTCTCACAGTCCAGTGTGGTTTGTCACCTTCACAACCTCGGCAAAAGCATCTGGAGCTGCCAAATTGTGCTTTACATTACTAAAATATTGCCAAATTTTTTAATCACCCTAGTAAAATGAGTAATACAAGAGACTTATCAATTTAAATTATTTTTTTCTTGTTTTCTTTGAATGAATGGTTAGCCCTAAAATAAACACTAATTCTCTATAATATTAAATCTTCAGCTTAAACAACAACCTATAAACCTAATTAGTAAAGTTTAATTAAGTGGCAATAATTATTTTAGTAAAACAATAAAACTTATTCATTTTTTCTTTTGAAATTCGAAAATTTAAATTCTATATGTTTAGTTACATCTTGCAGCAATATAGCTTTTCACTTTCTCCATGAGGAAGAAAGATCTTAATATTAAAATCTTCTCTTCTGAGCCCAGTAGGTATGCATACAATATTAGGTAGTTCTTCATCAAACTGTT
>CM042150.1:73350751-73363251 GCA_023376005.1 Doryteuthis pealeii
TCTGCAATTTCTTGGAGATTTTTCTGAGCAGTTTTACTCTTTAAAAAAATTAAAATGCATTAAATAATCAAATTTTCAGAAACAAAAACAGTGAAGTGAAGAAAAGAATGTTGTAAAAAAAATATTTAAAAAATGTCAATATCCAAATTACTTCTCTTACTGTATAAATAGAAAGATTTCTAAATCACTTTTTATTTACACTGTTCAAATATTGATTTTCCAGCTTTTTGCTGATGCAATACTGATTTTTAACCTCTTTGTTGTTGTTTATAGAAACATTGCTAAATGCTACCTTTTATAAATATATACTGTTTTAGTTTGCAATAATTTTCTAGTTTTTCATTTTGTCTGACAATGTGTGATTTGGCACAAAATATGGAGAACCTTTTCTTTGTGCATTAAATGGCAAATAATTGTTTTTGCAAAGGGACAAACAACAATGGAGAGAAAAAAAAGGAGAAAAGATTTTATAAATACTGAGAATACTTTAAGATTATTCTCATTTTTTCCTCTCTACAAAATAAAAATACCAAAGCAAAAAATAATAATAATGATAATAATGATAATAACATCAATTTGCATGGATTAATCACAAAGTGTAAGTAATAAAAGCGACAAGAAAATTTTATTTACAACAAAATATATATAATTCTATACTTGTCTTATCACTAGCATAATTTACATCATTAACTGATGGTCATCCTGGGTATGATACTAAACATTATCAGATGATGGTGATGTTTATTTATGGCCATTACTATATATATACACACACACACACACATTATATAGATAATATGGGTGCTGCTATATATAAACCGTGCTCAATATCATGGATAGAGCATTTATAACTAAGGTAGTGTGGACAAGGAGTCAACTGCGCCTGGTTACTGACAGTTTCTTGCCGATGTGATCTTCAGAGGTGAGAAATTGTCAGTAATCAAGTGCCCTTGACTCCATGTCCATGCTATCTTAACTTTATATATATATATATTTAGCAGCAAGTTATTATTTAAGCAGGTTTATTTCTTCTGTATGATATTTAAGTGTAAATGTTAAAGCCTTCTGGTTATTTTCTATATATTGGGAATCCAGATGGTAGAAAAGTGTCCCATATTCTTTTACCCAAGCACTTTCAACCATGTCACTGGTCATCCTCAGGGGGATTATTGGTTATAGTTATTGTTTGTTTGGTGTGTGTGTTTTATTCATTTTAAAAGTTTTATTGAAGTTTTTTTCCTACCATCTGGATCCCAATATACAATAAAACAACAAGCACACTTGAAATTCTACACCTGAATATCATAAAGAAGAAATATTTCATGGTCTTTAACAAAACCTGCTTAAATATATGCATATGTATAATAACATATAGACACGTTGCTGCAAACAAAACAACAGCTGTGCAGTCAACAGAATCTTTATCAGGTGAAGACTAGTTGGTTGTTTTTTTTGTTTTTTTTGCTTTACAGCATATCAACCCTTTTTGGGTCATTTAATGCCTAATAAAGTAATGTTTGATAAACAAATAACTCAGGGTGCTTACAGTACCTGGATGACTTTGGTGTCAAATATGTTTTCATCACCAATGCATTAAGACCAGATACAAAGTGTTCAAAAAATATAAAATACTGTTACTTTAATCAAAATATATTTATGAAACATTTACATTTGATTTAAAAAATAGTTTATCAACAAACAAGTAAAAATTTCAAGCTTTTTATTAAAATACTTTTTTAATGTTTGTTTAAATTAATGAATTGATTAATTTAAACAAACGTTAAAAAAGTATGTTTTTTGCTTAGTCATAAAGATAAGACAATAAAAATAGAAAATACTTAACAAATAAGTCACAACAACAATCTAATATTCAGTATATCCTCCATTTTTGTGAATTACTTCAAAAATGTGCATTAGCATACTCATTAACTTGTGCATGAGAGTGTTTGAGATGTTCACCCAGGATGCATCAACTGAAGCCAGAAGAGTATTGACAGTTTCAAATTGCAATCCATGTTTATAAACATCCTTTGCCATCCATTCCCAAACATTCTTGATTGGATTTAGACCTGGTGAACATGGGGATAGTTCAAAAGCTGAATGTTGTGTTCCAAAAAAAACCAAAAAAAAAAACCTTTGACCTTGGAGCATTGTGGATTGCAGAATTGTCCTTCTGACAAATTCAGTTTTCCCCACATAGATTAGGGCCTTCAGTAATTTGTGATACCTTTATTAATATGTCAATGTAACTAACAGCTGTTTGATGACCTTTTACCTCTTGTAATTCAAGTGTTCCATTGTAAAAAAATGAACCCCAGACAATAATTGATCCACCTCCACTGTGTTGTGTTGAGAAAATTTCTTCTGGGACAGCTTTAGTTGTTCATAGATAAAAACTCTACAATTTATTAAGAAACTTTAGTTCAGACCCATTAAATTAAAAAGCTATCAGCATCATTGTATATATAACTTCATACAACATCTGCTATTTAAACAGTAGCATTGCAACCAACAAAGCATTCATGATGACAACTCTGGGTTCAGAGCCGAAAACATCATTACCACTAATCCAGAGCACCTCAACAGTATCTCAGACTTTGTTGGTTTATTGTCACACAGTGGGATTGCCATATCCACGCTGATGTGGTTAGAGCCTTATCCTGGATCTTTTTGATGTATTTCCTCTTGTGAGAAAGTCCAAGTTTAGTCTAAAATGCGAAGGTTGAGTTGGCAATAAATCCTCCGTATCCAACATCGATAGGAAATACATTCGTTATCCATCCATTTCTGACACAATGTTCTCGTAGATCTTTATATTTTTCCAACTTCTGCTGATGTGCCTATATATATATAAAATATAACTGTTTATACAAAGGTTTTAGTGAGCATCGACCTAAGGTTTCAGGCTTTACCCTTGTCAGGATACCATTTAATCCCTCTGATGTGTCTGCAAGTTCACATTTCACGGTTATATATTTGTAAACAACAGCAATTTTATGGTTAAATTTATAGACGCTGATAAATTTAAATTACTCAAAATATACGGGGAAAATAACGTAAAGTGAGAAAAAAAATATATGTACGAGTGGAATGTGTACAAGTTTTTTTACATATGTGTTTATTTGTTTATATTGTTTTCCGGAAAAAAATCTGTTTTTTTGATAAACAATTAAAGGGAGAGAACTTTATTTTTGAATTTATCAGCGTCTATAAATTTAACCGTAAAATTGCTGTTGTTTACAAATATATAACCGTGAAATGTGAACTTGCAGACACATCAGAGGGATTAAATGGTATCCTGACGAGGGCAAAGCCTGAAACCTTAGGTAGATACTCACTAAAACCTTTGTATAAACAGTTATATTTAATAAATAAAGCTCTTACAATTGTAATTGAGCACTTTATTTTCCTTTATTTCATCTCGGAAAAATTACCTATATATATATATATATATATATATATATATATATATATATATAGGTCATTTTATATATATACACACACACACACACACACACACGTATATGTATACACTGCTGATGAGACCTAATATAGGTTGAAACAGCTGTCCAGTGTTCCACATGTCACATGTGATATTTGGCGAAATTTACTTGTTGGGGTATATATATATAATATATATATATATATATATATATATATATATATATATAATCTTTCCATATGTTTGGGTGCTCCACATAAAACTCTGAGTAATAGAATCAACAAGAAGATAATTTTGATATTTTAGACCTGCTCTGCTATTGTAGCATTGAACACATTTGAGGCAACTTTTCTTACTTGCAATATAATCTCATTCATATATATATATATATATATATATATATATATATATATATATATATATATATATATAATATATATATATATATATATATATATATATATATATATATATATATATATATATATATATATATATATATATATATATATATATATATATATATATATATATAATATATATATATATATATATATAAATATATATATATATATATATATATATAAATATAAATATATATATATATATATATATATATATATATATATATATATATAATATATATAATATATATAAAAATATAAATATATATATATATATATATAAAAATATAAATATATATATATATATATATATAAATATAATATATAAAATATATATATATATATATATATATATATATATATATATATATGTATATATATATGTGTGTGTGTGTGTGTGTGTGTGTGCGTGTTCAAATTCCACACACAGTTATTAGAAGAATTACAAAGAATTAAAAACTTTTTGTAATTTGGTGATATTATTTTTAAAACAATTTAATTTTTAATAGAAAACATTGATTGGATGATTAAATGAAATTGGGAAAGAAGTAAAGGAAAAATTGTATCAATAATTTTTACATTTTCAAGATGGACAAATAAATTAGGTATTTTTTATGAATGAATAGTTACAATTATCTTACTATTATTTAGAAAATGTCTTTTTTTATTCATCTAATACTGTCATTGTATAACACATGGATGACTACAACTATAACATCTATATATCTATCTATTTGTATGGTGAAGCAGAAGTAATAGGAAAGTCAATAGCAACATAACAGAAAATCAATAACAATGTATCAGTAAGTAGATATTTATCTTTAAAAAAAAAAAGATTTAGTTGAAGGCCTATCTGAAATTTTTAAAAATCCAATCAACTATTGTATAATGTTTTTTTGTATAGTGCAATATTATTGACTATCCTATTACTTCTGTCCTCCTTACTATACATATATATTGGCTTAGCTCAGTTGGTAGAGCCTCTGTATTGGAACCACAAGGTTATGGGTTCAATACTGGCCCTTACCAACTCCGCGCTTGAGTAGCACAGCTTTGATCTGTGCGGTAAAGAGGAGAGCTGAAGGTAGGTGTGGTGCTCCACCTCAGATGCAAAAACAATCTCCCTGGTCTAGCACTAGTGAAAAGGGGATAGATTCCCTAGCTATCTGGCTGATGCTGACAATAGCCCATTTCGTCAACTTTACTACTTTTATATATATATATATATATATATATATATATATATATATAGCAAATTGAGAATAGAGTAATGCCTGTTGATATGTCAATCAGTTCAACAATTTATGGATTTCAATGTGTATAAATTAATGAATACAACAGCACAATAATTAAACAAAAACAAATTCTAATTAATTTGTTAGGGTATTACATTCAATAAAAAGTGGATAAACAGCACTATGAACTGCAACGCATACTCCTCTTTTGAAGGAGTATCCTCCAATCACAGACTAGTCACAGCAAAATTATGCTATGTAGAAATAAAGGGCAAACCAGTAAATCTGTATGAAACGAATGGTCATCGCATGCGAACAGTGATATATGCGATTGCTATTTGACAATGGTAAGGAATAAATTAGATATCCTCCAGGAGACATCAGCAAAGTACACTCCAAATGAGGAATATGAAAACTTTGTCAGTGCTCACCTAGAAGCAGCAGCGCAGTGCATACCGACCAAACTAAAAGCCAAACACACTAACATCTGGGAGACAGAAGTAGTTAGAGAAAAGAGAAATGATATTAAAAAAGCATCCCAACTCAATAAAACAAACCCAACTAATACCAACATAAAAGACTTAAGAAAGCCCAGATAGAACTGACAAAAAGAAAAATTTTTTAAAAAAGAACAAATAAATAAAATCGGACATTCAGTAGAATGGAAAGACCACTTCCAGAAACTGTTAGGAATTCCCCCTAAATCATAAAAAAAATAATACCCCAAAAATAGTGAATGACCAACTAGACATTAAACTAAAATACTTTACAATAAAAGAACTTAACAATGTCCTAAGAAAACTAAAATATGGAAAAACTGCAGGTCTTGCCAAAATACCCCGAGGTCTGGAAAATAAGAAAATTCAATGACATACTAGTTAGACTATGCAATGCAGTATATAAAGAAAATATGATAGAAAAATTGCTTTATCCTTCTATTCCCCAAAAAAGGCAACCTCAGTATCACTAAGAATCACAGAGGCATAACTCGTATTGCCATAGCTGCTAATATATATATATATATATATATATATATATATATATATACCCTTCTTAAACGCACCTGACCTGAAATAGAAAAATTCCTTAGGTAAAACCAAAATGGATTCCACAGAAATCAATCCATAACCTCTCAGATCCTGACAATTCATCAAATCATAGAAGGGGTTTGAGCAAATAATCTTGAGGCAATACTTCTATTTGTAGATTTCTCCAAGGCATTTGACTCCATACACGGAGGGAAAATGGAGCAAATACTACTAGCATATGACCTTCCTAAGGAAACAGTTACTGCTGCAATCATGCTCTACAAAGGCACTAAAGCAATGGTATGCTCACCTGATAGCCACACAGATTTCTGACATTGTCACTGGAGTCCTACAAGGAGATACTTGAGCACCATATATATTCACAATATGCCTAGACTACATACTTTGAACATACTTAGATCCTATAAAAGAAAAAGGCCTCACACTAAAAAAAAGGCAAGAAGCAGGCAATATCCTGCACAGACTATTACAGATGCTAACTATGCAGATGATCTGGCACTTCTTGCAAATACAACTGAACAGGCACAGATAAAACTGAGTTCATGTGTTTTAAAAATGAAGGTGGCATCTCCACACTCAATGATAAGCGTCTAAAATCAGTGGAACAATTCATGTACCTAGGTAGTAATATCTCATCCGCAGAAAGCGATGTTAATACACATATAGGGGCAGCATGGTCTGCCATAGACAGATTATCAGTCATATAGAAATCCAATCTTGTCAACAAGTTAAAGTACCTAGAAAATAAGATAGATGGGAGTTGCACAAAAAAGTAGCTGTATGGTCACTTGCCACCTATCACACAGGCCATCCAAGTGAGGCAAACAAGACATATTGGGCACTAATGGAGAAGCGGGTATGAACTCATAAGTGATGTTCTCCTATGGAAACCAGCACATGGGCAAGCCAGTACGGGCCACACAGCAAAGACCCATATAGACCAGCTCTGCACGGATACTGGATGCTGTGTAGAGGACTTCCTGAGAGTGATAAATCCTAGGGACGGTTGGCTGGTGTGACATGATGATAATAATTACAAGATATTATAAGATATTGAGTCTGTAGAAAATATGAAAGTCTTTTACATAAAACCTTTTTGGTATTTCAGAAGAAAAAGAAAAAAAAAATTTAATAAAATAAAGGAAACTCTAATTTACAGTTTTAATATGAAGTTGTTTTAATCTATTAAAATAAAAAGCAATCATAATAAAAAGAAAAGTATAATTAATTTATAATAAAATAATTTATTTTACTAAGAAAAAAAAATCAAGTTGTCCCAATGAAGGTGCACAAAGTCAATAACAAGTCAAAGGAAACAAGAATAATAGCCATGTGGTTGGTAATGAGATTTAAAAACATTTCAGTGGAATAAAATTCATAAGCTTTTATTTATTCTATTTTCAGTTTTCAATTAAAATAATTTCCTTGAAATTTCAGATTAAAGTAAAACTGCTGGTCTTTACATTGACATCAGTTTTTTTTATATCACTACAATGACATTTTGAAACCATCTTTTAAAAAGAAACCATATTTTGCTCATTACATCACGAGTAAAACAACAAAAAAAAATAGTTAAGAAAAAAATCTCTTTTTCATGTGTGCAGTTTTTTTTTAAGTAGAATAAATTTGTTATAATGATGAATCATTTTGTGTGGGTATAGGAAAATGTTTTGCATATTCCGTTGTAAGAAAAAAATACTTGTGATAATTTTTCTTTTCTTTACTGGATTAAAAGTTTAAAAAATATACAGTCAAGAGGAGGAAGCCGACACTTTTTTGAGCTCAGTGTTTTGTGTCTTCTTTTTATTATTGATCTTAAGGTTATTGACTATGTTATTTGTCTGAATTTGGGACAGACAAGAAGTCTGCTACATTTCAAACACAAGCCAGCCAGTCTGTGTGATAAAGAAAGTACTATAAGAATGACTTGCATCCCCCAAAATTCAATGAATTCTTTGTGAAAGAAATTTGTTTGGAAAATTGAAAATATTTCAAAAGGAAGAGGTAATCATATTCCATGGAGAAATTGATTTCTGTGTCAGGAAAAACAACTGATAGATCATTTTTTTTCTTCTCCAAAATATTGGGTGCAGATCTGGTGTCCAGTGATTTAAGAAGCCTGGCTGATCGTGAGTCAACAAAGAGGATCAATAACCAAAATCATTATGACATTTTTTCTTCTGTTTTTTTTTTTTTTGTTGTTGTCTTTAGCCAGGTTAGGTTTGTATAATGGAAAATAACAGATGAATTTAACAGACATCTTATATAACTATGATGTCAAAATAATCGCGTTCACAAAAACTGTCATTACTTGAATAATAATACCCCAATTATACTATTTATTCTAGTAACTTAATGTTGACTTAATATATTTCAGACTAGCTGAAGTACCTTTCTACGAAGGGTAAAAGGTCAAGACTTGAATTGCAGCTCGTTATCTTGACAGAAAAATGATTCCTTAGAAGGTATTATTTACCATACTCATTCACTATGGGTAGAGGATGTGACACAAAGTTGCAAGAATGGAACATTCCTTAGTACTGATGGTCAACAGGTAAGTGTTGTTTCTATCAGAGCCAACTTTCTTTATGACAAATATTTTTCAAAAGTCATCCCCCCCCAAAAAAAAACAATCGTGCTTTTAATTATTTTACATCTCCAGCTTGAAGGACTACCTATTAATCTAATTAGTAGCTAAGCTTAATTATGGCACAAGGCCAGAAGTGTGGAGCTCCCAGTGAAAATCAGATTCACTAGTAATGGTTTACTAGCCTAGCTCATTAACCATTTCACCATGTGAAAAATCTTTAAATCAGTAATGTTTAATTAAATTTTGAAGTTTGAAAATTTAATTTTGTACAATTAGGTCTCTCATCCAGATGGAGGCAAGATTTATGTTCCAAGAGGAACAACTTTTTATGTTAAAATCTTCCCCTGGAAACAATAAGTATGCACACCAAATTTGGTAGCTCAACATGAAACTTTTTTACTGTCTATAAAATACAAACAGACAAACTCTGCTGTTAATAGAGTTGCTTTTGTGTTTATTCATTCTAAATTTTGTGTTTTTCAATTCTCAAAATATAATAATCATTATTATAATTGTCTTAAAATCATATCATATAAAAATTATATAGAACTTCTATATAATGAGTTTGAATATAATTAAAATACTTTCATTGCTGAATGCCTGAACCTTTAAAATATCAAATAAAAATTGATGAATTCAAAAAATTGGTTATACATACATACATACATACATACATATATATATATATATATATATATATTATTCAAGGAGAACCTAAAAGTTATACTAATATAATTAATTGAACACAGTTGCAATTCTTCCAACAAGGCCTTTATAAGATGATATCCCTGATACTAAACATGGTTTGGGGACTAAGACATTATTCCCACTGACCAAGGTGCCCCAAAAATACCTCACAATGTTACTAAGCTTTGTTTAGATTTCTGTCATAGTATGAGTGTGCCAGATTCATTCAGTTGCAGTATTTGCTGAATCTTGTCACCTTATAATATATTTCCTCATTTCTGTTATTGACAATTTGTGTTTAGTCAGGTATGCTGAAGCCAATTTGGTGATAAAACCTTGGCATTGGTTTATGTTAGAAATATATTGGCTATTCAGCCATGTCTTTCTCATTCCTCACAAATCTTGGTATCTTACAACAACAACAACAAAAAAATTTTTTCTGGTTTTTGTTGACAATATAGAAGAGTATCTGTATGACTGCCCTAGTATTTATCCATAGCTGGAGGGAGAACAGTTGGATTCATACTTTTCTCAATTTGCACTATTTGAAATGCAAACAGCCTCATCCAAGATTTGAACTTGTCTTACCATGTCCATTTCCTACAACAGTAACCATTACACCAGGCGCCTCCATAACATATTAATTGAAAAATTTATTGGGATTTATATATAGAAAATATTAGGCATTGGAAGATCTCATTTGGTTGGTTGGTTGGTTGGTTGTTTTGTTTTATGGCATATCAACCTCAGTGGGTCATTTAATGCCGATAAAGTTTTGAAATAAATTTATTCTTAATAGATAATCAGTTTTGTTTATAAAATTGTTTTACTATTTAACCCATAGATGGGACTCTAACAGGTACTACCACTCTGGGTCAGAGTGGACCAGGGAGCAATGGTGATGAAGAGGTGCTCCACATTCCCCAGACCTCTAGAGCTGGAACCTCACCATCAGATAGAATTTAACGACATTCCCATGACATGTAAACCCTCAGCCACCGATTTTTAGCACCCATATGATAAAAAGGGTTGGGGTTTGCCATAAGGGAAATAGAGTTGGGGCAATCATATAGGTGTTAGGGTTTGACGTGACCAACCGATTGATCAGAGGGGGACTCTCCGACCGCCGTCTAGCCCAAGAAAGGGCCAAAGTGGAGTATTGCAAGTCATACACTGCTCAACCACCTGGTTTCCATCCTTAAGCATCATGGATCGCCCCATTGGGGGAGTCTTACCCCTCTGCAAAGGTGCATTCTAACACCCCAGCCGGCAGGGCGGTTCTCATCTTGATTAATTCTTACAAAGGATAAAATTAATGAAGTATCTAAAATATTTAATCTTTTAAAGAAAATCTCATATCAAGAATGTACAACATACATACATATATATATATTTTTGGGGAGAACAAGTGCTTAATTGGAGTCGTACCTAATTTTGAAAATTAATTAATTAATAATAGGTATTCCCGCCTAATTCATTATCAATTAATTAATTTTCAAAATTAGGTACGACTCCAATTAAGCACTTGTTCTCCCCCAAAAAATTGTCGGCAAAAAGCCATTCCAAACAAACCATGTTTACAACTTATCATATATATATATATATATATATATATATATATGAAAGTCATACAACCTGGTCTCATTAAAGAGCACCTAGAAATTGTTATGATTACATGGGGCATTCTTCTGCCTAGTGTAAATATAT
Source organism: Doryteuthis pealeii (assembly GCA_023376005.1). Taxonomy (NCBI): domain Eukaryota; kingdom Metazoa; phylum Mollusca; class Cephalopoda; order Myopsida; family Loliginidae; genus Doryteuthis; species Doryteuthis pealeii. The sequence continues at coordinate 73,361,866 of CM042150.1, forward strand.
GGTTTAGTTTCTTTTCTATAAAAAATCATTTTATAGAAACAAATATTTACTTGATTTTTTCATGAGTAATAAATACCCTTGTTTTCTCTCTCTCTCTCTCTCTCTCTCTCTCTTTAACTTTTTCCCTTCTGTCTATTACTATTTTTCTTTCTTTCTTTCTCATTGCCAGTATTTTAAATATCCTAGACATCTATAATCAAATTCGTTGGGTTCCTGTTTTAAAAACAGTCCATGATGCTACTGATGCTTCTATTTAAGGGGATTTAATGAATTCTAATTAGCATTCAATTTTGAGAATTTGGAAAATGTTCAGCACGAATGCAGATCCTGACAAAGTTATCATTTAGTTGCAAATTGGCCTGGAAATTGCTTTATTCTTTAAGTTAAAATATTTTAAATTTATCATTCTAATAAAGAAATCTTACTTTGATGTATTGTTCTTGCTGGTGTTTAGTTACATATATACAAATATAATGAGAGTTTTAGTAATATAGCAAGTAGGGCATGTTAGTGGTTCATTATTATATTGTTAAATTTAGAATATTTAAAGAAATACTTTTTTTTTGTATGTTTATATATTTGTGTGTACAGATGCATTTCAAATAATTCATTTTATAGAGTAAGTCTATAATAACACTTTTTTTCATTGTTTATAACAGACATTAAAAGATTAAGGTATTTATCTTCTATTTGCATTTGTTATCTTAAAATTCTACTGTGAATATTCTTGAAAAGTTATTTGTTTATATTTTAGCTAGCAGCCTTTTCTTTTAAAGTGCTTTTCCTTCCGAGGAAATTGGTTCTGTAAGTTATATCCATGGTAGAATAGTAAAGATGACAAGCTGGAAGTATAGCTAGCCAAGTATGAATCTCTGAGGAGATAGATTAATGAAGTTTTCATTGCTACAGGCATGTTTAGTCACTTCTTATATCAGAAATATACATTGTATATTAATTTTTTTAACTGAACATTTTAAACTATAGTTTAAAATTTTCTTTATTTTCTTCATAATCTTTTTCATAAATGATGAGGTGATACATCATTTGCACATAAATATTTTTTTATATACTAATGAATAAAACAATAATAGGGAACTTTTTGACATTGCTTTATTATGTTTTAGTAAATATGGTTCAGTTATTCAACCTTCAAATTAGGAAAGAAATATTGTTCCAAACTCTCTATTATAAAAGATTAATGTTACAGAGAATTATCATGGAACACCAGAATCAATAACAACAACCTTCTTAAACAGGAGCCATGTTGTTTATTTTCTTAGATTTTTTTGAAGGGTGGAATATGAGAATTGTAGTCAATTTGATGAAGAAGTACCAAATGCAAAATATCATGCAATAATAATAATAATATCATTGCTTGTGAGTTTT
>CM042150.1:73368251-73445751 GCA_023376005.1 Doryteuthis pealeii
GGTTTAGTGCAGTTAATTTCTTTAAAAAATTTGTCCATAATGTTCAAAACTTCATTGTACAAAGTTTTATAACAATGAGATTTAATGTAATTTGGTACAATTAAAAAATGTTAAAAATAAAAATAAGTTGAAAGATAATCCAAAACTTTATTCCCCAGTAATTGATATTTGTAAATAAATTAAAAAAAACAACATTTATCATGCATAATAAACATCTAGTAAGGTTTAAAAATTTGAAAAAATTGATTTTAATTTATTTGTAGAAAAAGCATTACTTTCTGAAGAAATAATCCTTCAGTGCATCCATACTAGATATATAAATAAAAACACAAATCAAAATTAAATTATTCAAGATATTGCTATATCTATGTGAGTCTTCTAGAACCAGACAAACATTTTTTTTTTAATTGATTTAATATAATGCAATTCAATGTTGAAAAGACATTTATTTTACACTACAAATTTTATTTTTGAACATAATCTCCTTCATTATAAATGCACTTAATTCACTGGGGAATGTTAATCACTTGATTGAACATTACACACACACACACACACACACACACACACACACACATATATATATATATATATATATATATATATATATATAAAGGTGATAACTATAAAATGTTAATTAGAGTCCTTCTCTCCTCTCTAAATAGAAGCATCAGGATCTTCAATAGGAACCCAATGGGTGAATGGATTATCTGGTATATTTCTAAAATTGTCATTATATATATATATATATATAATATATATATATATATATATATATATATATATATATGTGTGTGTGTGTGTGTGTGTGTGTGAGTTTGTGTCTGTGTGTAATCATAACTCAGTGTAGTTTATATTATTTTTTTCAGATCATTCTTTATTTATGAAGAATCATTTTACTTATTGAAACTTATAATGGATTCAAAAAGCAACTGGATGTGTGTGTATAAATACATAGGTTTAAATCATAATCTTAAAATGTATAATAAAAATAATCTATCAGAGTTTCTTAAAATGAAGATATTGAAAATATTTTCTTGTGAAAATGATGTTTATTTAATATTTCTAATTTATCACTTTCTAAAAATCTGCCAAATGAAATGAAGAAATGTTTCCAGAAATGAAAAAAATTTATTAAATCAAAATAAACATCATAAGGATTTACACGAAAAATAAAAAGCTTTATTAAAAAGATATTTTGCTCTTTATTACTGCCAGGAAAAATAATGCAAAAAAATCTTTAAAATTTTTTCAAAATCAAATTTTTCCCTTTATGAGCAAAATAAAATGACAATGAATTAAAAATATGTTTCAAACTGAAGTAAAGAAATTTGTTGATAAGAAAAAACTTATTCCACTCAACAGAAAGAGTGTTTTGTATTTTATGAAATAGAAGAACTTTTGGGAGGTAAGACAGATATGAAATAAAAAATAGGAATAGAAGAGAATTCTTCTATTAAGGAAATATGCATACAATAAATGGTATTTCAGAAAAAACTGTGGAGTTATATGTGGTCTAAAATGAAAATGAAATCTGTGGGCCGAGTTTAAATTTCAGTCAAGTCTGTTTATGTTCCCTTTGCACTGATACCCTTTGGAAATGGATAAGATTCAAGGCAACAAATTCTCCTTCCCAGTATAGGATAAAATCCTATATTTTACATCCAAATAGGAAAAACACACAAACATATTTCTTTTCCCCAACTTAAGGAAAAGAGATTAAAACAAATGTTTATACAATTGGCCAGATCACCAATGCTTTCAACTACGTCCGCGCGTTTGCGCCAAAAAATTGATTATCATCAGAGCCACCTAGGAATTATTTAAACAGAGAAAGAAATCAACATTCACTTAGATTCCATCTCGCTGCCAGATAGAACACATGACTGATGGCAACAAGTTCTTCTCAATCGAAAAGACAGACGTCTCAGAATTAACCCGGCAAAAACGAGTCAACTTGTGCTACCAAAATCTTCAACCTTCTGAGTCACAGCTTACTACTACCAAACATCTCACCACAGCAATTAATATTACCAATACATTTCATCAGGTCATATTCACAAACTTTATTTTACATTTCTGGTCCACATCAGATCGAACTTTAACGAATCTACATACACATTTTGCATTGTGACATTACACATTTCTTGAAAAACTTTTCTAAACTCTACACACAAACTTTTAAATTTTACATTGAACATTACACATTTCTTAGCAAACCTTTCTAAATCATATATACACATTTTTGCACATTCTTTTGAACATTCACATATTTGTTGATTATTGTGAATTTATTTTCCGAATAAATTTATTTGTTATTTTATAAAAACATGCTTTGTTTTTATCATTTCTCCGTATTTTCTGCCTAAACTGTGTGTCTTATTATTTTATTGTCATTTAAATATTATTTGTGAAGTCGGAACACACAAACCCTGACCTCTACACCAGATGTGTTAATAACTTGCACAAGGCAAGGATTCAGTTTATCCGTGTATTGAAAGCCTACCTTCACTGGACAGTACCTCAACTTCAATTCCCACCATCCATACAATGTAAAGAAAGGAATCATCCATTGCCTACAACACTGGGCAAAAGCCATCAGCAATGATGAGGTATATCAGAAGGAAATGGACAGCTTAAGGGATACCCTCCATCATAACAATATCGTAGAGCATAACATCAGCTACAAGAAATCTGGATTGCAGGACAGAGGGTGATACCCAAAAACTTACCACAGTCTGTCTACCCTATGTCAAAGGCTTTGCTGAAAAGATTCAAAAGATGAGTAATCCAAATTGAAATCAGGACAACATTTGACTCTTCATAAACATCATCTCTAAGTCAAGCCCCCCCCCCCCAACAGAATACAACATGACTGAATTGTACATATTCTATCCATGCAGCTGTGGTAAAGTATACAAAGGTGTAACATGCCATCCACTAAAAGTAAGACTAGAAGAACACTGTAAAGCAGTGGTACAAGGGGAAATAGAAAAGTCGGGTATGGCTGACCATATATGGAATGAAAAGGGAAACCATCTGCCCTTATGGGATGAAGTTAAGATAATAGATAGGGAAGAACATTGGAGAAAAAAAAACCTCTCAAAGAATCAGCTCATATGTTAGGCTATAGTAACCTTTTAAGTAGACCAAGTATAGAGATGAATACAATATGGGAACCTATAATTAAAAAGGCTAGATTAGATTTAAAAAAAAAAAAAAAACCAATATGAGTCAAGGCAAAAATCACACATAAGTAAATATTCTAAGTAAAACAAGACATTAGGTTTACAAGTTCCAAAAATTCATTCTGAAATGTGCAATTGGACACATGGCATAGTGGCTATAGGCATTGAGTTAAGACTAAGTGACAGTTATCTCTAGGCTGCAGGTTCAATCCTGGTCAAGGACAACAGTAACATAGAATAATAATTAACACAGCTTAACACTCCTGTAGTCATTGTTAGCAGAATGAGAACAGTATACCCCCATGGATTGAATGTTGGGTTCAGTTATGTGAAGGTTCCTGAGTTTGAAGAGAAGGTTCCTAAGTCCGACAAGAAATACCTGAAAAAGGCTGGGCCCCCTCCATCGGCTGAAATGTTGTACAGATAACAATAAAGATAAGAACAATAATACAAATTATCAAGCCACATCTAAAAAATTCAGAGAAATTGAAAAACAGTATTTCATTCTATAAAATGTTAGCTACAGTATATAAAACCCATTAATACTACCCCGATCATGAAAAATTAATTTTTTGTGTTATAAAAGTTTTAATTTGTTAATAAATAATATTTAATAATAATAATAGTTTAGATTGCATAGTGTTCCATTCAAATAATAAAAATAGTGAGAAAAGTTCTCTAACTATAAACAGTAATCGTTGGAAGCCATATTGCTGCATGACAGTTAATCATACAGAATCTAAATTTCCAAATTGCGAAAGAAAAATTTAAAATTATTTGCCTTACTAAAATAATTATTAATATTTAATCTAGAATTACAAAATAGGTTTATATGCAGTTCTTCAAGCTGAATTTGTGAAATAATTACATAGCATTAATGCTTAGTTAAAACTAACAATTTGGATAAAAAACCTAAAATGTTTCAATAAATAAATCTCTTAAGTGTCACTCACTTAAATTAAAAATATTTGTCTATAAAATTGATGAAAATTTTCACATAATTACTTCATATATTATTTCCATGTGGATTTATCTTTCATAATAACAATTACTCTTTGCAACCATTCTATGAAAATTTCAATTTATAACAAAAACTGGAAAAATAAAATCAGAAGAGATTTTTGACATTTGTTTTATATATGTAAAGAGAGAGACAGAGACAGAGGTTGCTAAAAATGTGTGAGAAACTTATAAAAATTGCTCCATTACTTTATTAAGCAGAACTGATTTAAAATCAAAAATGTTAAAAAGATCTAAAACTTTATAATATATTTAACTTTGAGTTTGATTTAAATTAGACTGCATAATCCTCAGATGAGGGATTTAAAAAAGTGAAAAATAGAGAAATAAAATGATAAAAATAGAGAAATAAAATGATCAAAATGAAAAAAAAAACAACTAAATATACCAATAAATCCTATCCATCCTTTTCTCCTTGTAACTCCATTCAAAAAATTTAACTTCCACTCCATGTTTTTTTTTATTAATTTGCAGTAAATTATGCAAATTAGTTCAGGGGGTACAAATGACACAGTAGGAATTTATTCAAATAATGACATTTTGATACAAGCTTTGTCTTTCTATTTGACAATTTCTTGGAATCCAGGTATTCTAAAATGCATAATGTCTCTTTGAGGCATGACTTACAATCGTTCACATTTCCTTTATATGTTGGTGTTCTTTTCATTATTTGCTAATTGACAGATTGGTGACTTTCCTATATCTTCCATGATTTTCCAATACATTTCTCACCAACATTGTATTATTACTGTATTATCTATTTGCAAAACTTCTACATCTTGAAGTACAGATATGAATGTTTTCACTATCATTTTGCTTGATATTACTTGCATGGTAGTTCCTATTCAAGGGATAACTTTCCAGGTTTCTACATAAATGTTTTTTTTATTATTATGTAACCATTATATATATATATTAGATAATAAAAGCAAGACATGCCAATGTTGTTTTTTAATTTCTTTTTTATTATTTACTTTACTGGATTGATGATTATGTGTATGATGGATAAATATGATTTTGTTAACTTGGTCAAGTCAATATTATTATTAAATAATAATAATAATAATCTCTCTCTCTCTCATATATATATGTATATATATATATATATATATGTGTGTGTGTGTGTGTGTGTGTGTGTGTGTGTGTGTGTGTGTGTGTGTGTGTGTTATGGTAATTTACCATGCACACATGAACTCTTCCAACTATAAATAGCAGCAGATTCTGCTCTTAAGCGAAAGTCAATATTCCAGTGGACCGTTGATAAGGCCACCTCACAAGTACCTTCTCATTTGTATATGTTTGTACTACTGTTCTTTGTTAATATATTTGTTTAACTGATTTCCTCTCTAGTGTCTTTATTCTGGCCCCTAACCAAGACACAACAATATGTATGTATGTATATGTCTTTTGCACTTAGCTTGATTATAGCATGTGTAACAATTTTATCCAATTAAAATAGATTCATGTCATGCAAAATTTGCACTAAAATATTCGATAAAGATAAAGAAAAGAAAAGAATAAGGCTAATTCATTGATTGCTACTATTTATATTTTTTATGACAGATTATTATTGATTCATTTATATATTAAGCAAAGAATCTAAACAGACTCATCATATAAATGAAAATGTAAAATTGAAATGTAGAAATTTGGTACAGACATTTAGGAAATAGATGTGAAAATATCAAATCTTAAATTCTTTATAACTTTTTTAAAATAACCAATTGAATCATTAAGCCAATCTATTCTATGGCCTCCCTTGGGTGTACTGTATTTTTCCATCACACATGCAGGTTGTTTTAGATGTTTTACAGAGAGAAGTTCTCAAATCTTTTCTTTGTTACATTGAAAAAGAAAGAAAACAGAAAAGATTCTCTGTTTAATCCAGACAATTTACCTGAGGCAACAATGTAAAATTGAATCAAGAGAAAAGTGTTAACAATATCAAAGATGCAAAGAAGAGATTCAATTGTCTGGAGAAAAAAGAATTTGGTAAAATACTTATGATATTTTTAATGATAAGGTGAGTGTAGTTTATCCTTTCCTCTATAATCCATAAACAGGTTGTATTATCTATTTTATATTAAAGTCTAACAGGAAATAATCTAAATGCATCTATTTCTATATTACTAAAATCCTCATCATGCAACTGTAACTCAGCAAAAATGGAATAAAAAAGTAAATTAAAGTCAGCCGGACAGCAAGGGAGTCTACACCATTTTCAATAGTGCTAGACTAGGGAGATTATTTTTGCATTTAAGGTGGAGTGCCCACCTACTCTCAGCTCCTCATTTTACTGCACAGATCCAAGTTGCGCTATTCATGCACTGAGTTAGTGAGAGCTGGTATTGAACCCAGAACCATGTGGTTCCTAGGTGGATACATTATACAAAAAAAAAAAGATTTAAATGTAAATTCTGCATTGTTTAGAATTGGTTTATAGAAAAAATATTTTAATCTCACAAAAATATTTGTTTTGAGGCTATTCAAAATGGTGGCAAATCAAATGGAGTGCTTCAGACTGTCATTAAATTTTGGTGGCTAATATCATTAGAGCATTACAATTAAAATAATCCCAGAGAATAAAACAGTTTCTAGTCTAATTTACAACTCAATGATAATTTTGTGATGTTCCTGCTGAATATAATTAATGGATATATCTATGAAATCCTAATTATTGCAAGTCTTGTTGGCACTTATTCCCCCAAATGGACTCAAAAGCCATAGATCATCATTCTTGTCTAAATGATGAAAAGAAGTAGACAAACACGTTATATTCTTTATATCATCCAATTTTATTGGTATTTTTTTCATCAAAGGCCAACCTTTATTGTGGGGCTTCCAGTTGACATTAGAGTTGCTCAGTTGGTAGAGGATCCAACTGGGAACCACTAGGTTCTGGGTTCAATACTAGCCCTTGCCAACTCAGCACATGAGTAAAACAACTTGGATCTATGTGGTTAAGTGGGGAGCTGATAGTAGGTGTGGCACTTCATGTCAGATGCAAAAACAATCTCCCTAGTCTAGCAAAAGTGAAAAGATAATAGACTCTGGCTGATACTGATAATAAGCCACTCCACCAACTTTTACTTTACTTAATCATCTTTAATATGTTAATCTTAATTGGTTACCAAAGGGTTAAAATCAAAAGCCTCTCAAATGCACATCTTTCACTTTCTGTATTTTGTTTGCAATTTTTAAATCTAAGTGAAATCCCCCACCCACCCAAAAAGTTTTCTGCCTTTGCTCTCATGTTTATGTTTATAAATTAAAATCCATATTTTCATTCAACTTTTGTTTCAATTTCTGGTTCTCATATCTTTGCTGAGGTGACACCTACCATAGAAAAACCAAAATATACCAATCATTCAAGCAGGTGTCAAAATGAGCCAACTGCACTGAGTGTTCTTACAATGTGACATAATTAGAATCCAGGACTCTTTCCTAAATAGAAGCATCAATATTATGAACTGCTGTAACACTGAATCTAACAAGTTCACAGGTCATCTAGTTAAAAATACATTTCTTCTACTCTGCAAATAAAAAAATCCATAATTTATCTTACTAAAAATATCAAGGTATACTTCTTATAAGAGTACTTTGTTGCATATCCAATAAATTCAACTAAATATAATTGAATGATTGAATATCACTGAGAATAAATCAATATCTCTATTAGAATAAATTTTATTCACAAAAAAGAACTGAAATCAAATATACATTATCTAATTATTGTATTTTATTCTTCTTTAAAAAAATTATCTGATAGCCAATATAATATTAGTTTACAAATATATGGAATAAGTATTGTTTCTTTTTATCTTATGAAAAAGTATTAATGAATCTTTAATTCTAAAATGTAAAATCTAAATGAAGACATGTACACATCTGTCAAGTCCAGATGAGTCAGTCAGTTCTTAATAATTTTTGATTAGCAGTGTTGGTAATTTTTGAATGGTAGTTTTTGGTGGAGGACAGAGTTGTGCAAATACACCAATCTCTATACTCACTCCACCTATCTCCAGGTGACCTTTTTTTGTTTCTAAACTGAAAAACCATCCCAAGACTAAGATTTAAGGACATTGAGAAAATCAATGTTCATTTCTGTCTTGGTAATACAGCTTCACAGTATATTTTTTTTATTTTACCATGTATAATCTACTCGTAGGATATTTAACTTTTTGGATCTGTAAGCCTGGTATTTCAAACTGAGTACAAGTATTTTGCTATACACTGTAAGCACAGCACAATATTTATTTGGAGCACTAAATATTTGCTATACACTGTAAGCACAATATTTGTGTCGAGCACTATTTTGCTATACACTGTAAGCACATATTTGTGTCGAGCACTATTTTGCTATACACTGTAAGCACAATATTTGTTTGGAGCACTATTTTGCTATACACTGTAAGCACACTATTTGTTGTGAGCACTATTTTGCTATACACTGTAAGCACACTTTTGTTCGAGCACTATTTTGCTATACACTGTAAGCACAATATTTGTGTCGAGCACTATTTTGCTATACACTGTAAGCACAATTTTGTGTCGAGCACTATTTTGCTATACACTGTAAGCACAATATTTGTTTGGAGCACTATTTTGCTATACACTGTAAGCACACTATTTGTGTTGAGCACTATTTTGCTATACACTGTATTTGTGTCGAGCACTATTTGCTATACACTGTAGCACAATATTTGTTTGGAGCACTATTTTGCTATACACTGTAAGCACAATATTTCATGAGTGTTATTTTACTTTACACAGTATAATAATTCAGGCTCAGGGAATTTATGTCAGATATTACTAATAAAAGCAGGAAACTTTTTGTTTATTAAATGATACACTATTTAATACAAAGATATATTTTAGTAAAGACAATTAACAATAAATGAATAGTAGTTTGTCTTGTATCAGTTATAAACAGATAAAAAAATGAATTATAATAAATAAATAAATGAATAGGCTTTAGAAATTAAATGCAGTTTTGTTGGTCAAAAAGAGTGTCCACCATGAGCTCTACTAAGAAAAAAATGAATAAAAAAGCATAACAGAACTTAGTATTTATAGCAACAGCAAACATAGAATTAAATCTTTTTGTATCTCTTATTTGCTCATAGTAAATTAACCCCTTTCAATAGAGATATTGACAAAATGGCAGAAGATAGATTTAATAAAGCTATTATACATTAGGCTGAAAAGGAAAGTCAAGAGATGGATTTTATTAGAATGTCAAAAGCAATTGTGAATAGTGAATAGGGACGATTAAATTGAAAGTGTTTTCTGTGCTAGTTAACAGGACATCTAAATTATGTATGGAAGTGTCATAGAATGGACATCATTTCTTTACAATCAAATTTTGAAGTGTATTGAAGACAGACCTGCTATTTTATTTACCATGGACTGACTGCTTGCCAAACAGTTTAATGGCTAATTAACTAGATTCATATGTCTAAAAATATACAAAATTACTGATTGTGAGGATACAATAAATAAGACTGAAGCTGTCAGAATAATGAATATGATTACCAAATGGATTTTGAGAGACATACTTTAGCTAATTTCAGTTTATTGTAACTTTCATTCTTCAATACCTCTTATATTAGTTATTTTCTTATTCAGTGGCTCCCAAACTATTCACCATGACACAATGGTGAAATGTAGCTATGTATGTCACCAAAGATTATACACAAAACTTGCATAAAAGAAATGGTTCCTATTGAAATGGAGCAGTTGAAATCTTTAGAATAGAAACTTTTATTTTTCATTATTAAACACAGAAGATTATAATTAGATTTTAAACCCTTTCATTAAAATTTAATCTAATATTCATTTGAAATTAAACAATTATGTACTTGTTAAATATCAGGTTCTGACTGAATGATGTTTAAAATGAGTCAATCCACCATATTGTTAAGCAGACACAATAGGGTTCCTTACTCCCTGTAAGGGAATGAATTTCTTTTATATATACTACCCATCAAGGAGTCATTATTGTCTATCTCCTTTCCCATCTTGTTTATTGAATAAGGTAGGATGAATGCTGTGGGAAGGAGTATGTATCAAAAGAGTATTAATGAAGGTGCCAGATATTGGGGTCAATCTTGAATGATATCTTCTGTACACATGACAACCTCCTTGGTTGAATTGACTCTGGACTATGGTTGTAGTTGGTGATGTGGCCTGGGATTCTGGCCTAGGGTTGGAGGATTTGGGGATTGCTAGTTCATCCTCTTGTTCCTAAAGCCTGCCAGTTTTGGCATGGGCCCAAAAGAGGGAAGGCTTGTGTATCATCAGTATGGTTTTGGGGCTGATGACAACTGGTGGTTACTTGTATGTCCAGTTGGTCATAGGTAGGTCAGTTGTGAGAGCAGGAGAGCTGGTATTGGACAATCCAGTATTCCTTCTTCTTCTTATACTAATGCTAAATTTAAATCTGGTCTTTACCCACATATTGTGGAGCTTGTATTTCCCTAGCAGAATCAGGATGAAGTCTCTCACTGAGCAACCAAAGACCATTGCAAGAGAAAGAGTTTTGTGTCCTTGTTGAGGCAGTTTCTATATTGGAGAATTTCTCTCTGGAGTTAATCGATATTGATTTTTCCATTTGTTCCTGTGTTGCTCGTAATCATGCATTTGCATGTTTTTACTCCTATCTTGGCAGGATTGTTTAAATGAGGAAAGCCAACTGATAAAACTGTGCGACATACCTCATCCCTTCAAGAACTTTTGAGTCGTGCTTGCAAGATATTCTTGTTCACTATCACTGGATAGCTCATCAAGAATATTGTAGGTGACAAAATTCTCATGAAGACATTTAACCATTCCCTGTGTACCACCTTGTGTATTATTGTCCGTTTAAAGTATCAGTCAATGATAATGAGGTATGATGATCCTTTGTAATGAAAGTAGTCAGAGAATATGCATTCAAAGGGATATGCAAGTTCTAAGGGTAGTATTGGTAGTGCATTAACTTGACTTGGGATCATTCTATTGTGATGTAATGCAGGGACAGGACACTGAGGCTTCTGCTCTAGCTGTCATTACAGTGACATCTTGGTGGGCAGAATGTAGCAAATCAAGTATTTCCCATCCGAGAGAGAGTAGGACATGTATACTGATCTTGTATAAGAGTACCCCATCAATGATTGACAGATGCTTGTGGGACATGAAATATTGTTTGATTTGTGGATATATGTCACACTTATGGTAATCCATCTTTAATTGTTCTGAGAAGTATTTACATTGTGTGATGGCTCAAGATAACCTCATCAACACACTCCCAAGTGACAGATTGGAGGGTAGGTAGTAAGGTTAGAGCAGCTATAATAATAGTTATTTATTCCTTGAGATGAGATGTGGCAGCATCCTTGTGTGTCATGGGGTCTTTTGACGGTATGAAATTTCTATTTTGTCATCAAAAGAGTCCATCATATGGAGATGGGCAATTTGGAAAAATTATATACAAATGCATTATATATATATATATATATATATATATATATATATACATACATACATACATATATATATATATATGTGTGTGTGTGTATTTGTTTGTTTATATATATTATTTGAAATAAACAATTAAAATTGGAAAAATGTTGATTTTAGTGATTCTGAAGAAAGCAATTATCTTTTCAACAGATATTAACAAAATGCATTTAAGAAATTATTAATGTGAATCAAAGTGGAAAGACATTGATGAAGACAATATATTCTCTAGGTAGTGCTTGGGGAAGATGACAGTTAAAAAGTTCAGGTACTCTGATACAAAGACTGATGACAGATTGGTGAGAAGGAAACTCTGGAAAACCTGCAGTTGATACAGCAATACCAATCATATTGCAATGTTTGTCATAGGATTCTAGCTGTAGATACTTAGAAGATGGTTTGTATATAACACAAACACATGCTGCTGCAATCATTTTGTGCAGATATCTCCTCAAAGTTATGTGGTGATGGTCTGGGTTGAAATATCACCTGCATACACATGGTCATGCAGTGAGATCAATGATGAGATGGCAATCTTCTGACAAGCAGCAATCACCATATATATATATATATATATATATATATATATATATATATATATATATATATGGGGTGGTACATATTATATTTTATAGATGATTTTAGAAGTTATAAATGTGACTCATGAGTAAACTAACTTTTCCAATGGAATTATGTTTATCTTTTGCAAAAGACAAACAACCTTATTTGGACATGGGCATATTTATAATCTATTTGGTGGTCATGTCAAGTAATTCTTCTTTATAGCAACTCTTATTACAGTTGTGTTGCTCAGTAGTGACCATCTTCTTTCCATTAGTATTTGGTTACATGGTACTACCTGCCCAGAATGGTCTCTAACAACCTATTGTATCCTAAATGGATTGTCTTTCCAAGGCTAAAGAGATCCAATTTTCCTGCTATTTGACTATAGTTATTGGGGTGGGGATGGAGTGGAATCCTGCTTTTCTCAAAGGTATCAATGAGAAATGAATTCAAAATTGTTCAAGACAGAGTTTGATGATTCCATTCTCTACATGAAGGATTGTTGTGCTGCTTGTATCTCTGTAAAAGAACACATCATTTTTTGTAAATTGCAAGAGATATTATTTAAGAGAAATTTTACTGGTAGCCAACAAAAATAAATCATTTCAATATGTAAGTAAAGTAGGTGGAGTGGCCTATTGTCAGTATCAGCCGGACAATGAGGGAGTCAATCCCCTTTTCAATAGTGCTAGATCAGGTTGATTGTTTGGCATTTGAGATGGAGCACCACACCAACCATCTGCTCCCCACTTTATTGCACATATCTAAGCTGTGCTACTCATGCACTGAGTTGGCAAAGGCTGGTATCAAATGCGGAACCTTATGGTTCCTAGGCAGATGCTCTACTGACTGAGCTAAACTGACTCATCCCTGCCAATCATGCAACAGTTTAGTATTCAAACCCCTACTAAAGAATGTTCAATTATGTTTAAAGTCAAAGTTTTTTTTTTGGGGGGGGAGGGATGTACAATAATCAAAATGCTTAACTTGAAATAGAATACAGATTTTGAATTTTATGAATTTGAGAAAATATTTTCTGATATTTCATTTTTACTGTATTACAAATTAATAACAGAATTTAAGAGAAGATATTTTTTGTTTCAATACAAACATTTAACAAAATTATTTTTAAGCTTAGCTGATTCTTTTGTTGAAAATTTCCATTAAATTAATTAAATAAGAATGAATAATAAATGCAGGTCTATGCAAAAAGTACAGAAATAACAAAGGTAAATAGATGCCTCTGTTTTAAAACAAGAGCCAACTAATGTGATATATATATATATATATATATATATATATATATATATATATATGATTGCACCATCTTCACAGATGATTGCTATCTCTTGATTGTCCAGTATTGTCTGGATTGACACTTTTATTATTCAACTGTTACCTCTCAGATGACTTTTCAGTCCAGCATCAGTCTTGAGGCAGAGATGTCAGACAGAGTGATGACTGTAGATGTTACTTGATGCATTACTTGGAGAATGATTTTGTGTATCATCATGTATCTTTTCAAGCTAGACAAAGATTTGTAGACTTTATTGAAAATGGCATGTGGTATTTCCTCACCTCAAAGGGAGTGTGTCCTGTTTACATATCTCATGAGACTTCATGGGAACAATATATCCAGCTTTAAAGAGAAGAATACAGTCACAAACATTACACCTCCAAGCAAGTTTTCAAACCAAAGACTTCAACATTGTTTCTTTCCTCAGTTACTTCATGATTTTTCAGTCACTCCTCAAAGGAGGTCCATCTTGTTTTAAATATCTTTCTCCACTCTGATCTTCTCAATATTAGCTTTTCTAAACTCTGGATATCAATTTTCAGGAATTTAAGTTTATATTTGAGGTTTTTGTAGCATTTCCTTGGCTTGTGTTTAGGATGTTTGCCATGTAGCAGTTCAACATATAACAGGAGTTTAGGAAACCTTTGGTCTATAATCAGTGAGGGGGAAAAAGTATTTCTTCACTTTAAAAAATGAATAGTTTCCAATCTAGGGTGAAACACTCTGATATTTACACAAAATCTATGGTACAAAAAGTTGATGGAATGCAATTTTATTGCAATTATAAAAGAAATAACAAAAATGTGGTGAAAAAAGTATTCATTCAAAATCATGAATTACATTGAATACTTAAATAAATAATTGCATAGCTATTATTAAGTATAACTGCTGACAATTATTTGATAGTTTCTTACAAGTGTTTTGAAACTATATTTGGTCATTTGAAACAATTCTTTTATATAAATCTTCAAAATTCAAGTATGAATCAAGTATTAAGAAATAGAGGAATTCTTAAAAAGATTTCTTAAATAAAAATGAATTGATCTTATATATATGTGTGATGAAAATGTATCAAGACTTTATCTTTAAATATCTTAATTTTACAATCTAAAATATAAATGAATACATGTATACTGCTGAGCATCTTCTATAATAAAGTTGTAGTAAGCTAATGCATACACACTAACATACGCATATATTTACACACACTCAGAGTGTATGAACATATTTACATTAGCAGTAGCAGTACTACCAAGTAATATCCTGATCCCTAACAGAAGAGTGCCAAAGGTAACCTCTTTCCACTTTTTACTCATTTAATGAATGAGAGAAAATGAGTTATAACAAGAAATTAACCTTTTCAAAGCTTCCACAAAGTCACAAATCCTTTCTTTGTCCTCATGAACAATAAACATTATCTTTGTGGTAAAACATTGAATGTGTTATTTCTTGACTTATCAAAAATGTGTGTTTGTTATAAGTAAACCTCTTTTCTTCAGTGTTTAAAATATAATTTCTTTCTTTTAGTGAATGACTTGAGAGAGTAACTAAAATTCTCCACCAAAAATTACTTCATACATTTACTATAAAGTGATGTTTAGACAAATCATTGCCATTTTTTATACTTCTTGATCAGCAGTCTAAATACTTTTTAAACAGCAATGTTTGGTGAAAGACAAGTGCAGTAATCTCCATACTTACCAGACCTATCTCCATGTAACTTTTATACAATACAAAAAGAGAAGTTTTAGAAGTGCTACAACCAATGGAAATTTATTGGGATAAATGTGTGAAATAAAAGGGGACTATATTGGAAAAAAAATTAATAATTTATTTATTGCAAATTTCTCTTTTGGTAAATACATCTTCAGTCTTGATACTTCTTTAACACACCTTGTATGTACAAATTTGTGTGTGTATGTGATGCTGTAGTTCTCAAACTTTAAATTATTATTTATAAATGTGCATGCACATGATTCCACACAGTACAGCTTCTCTCTTGCTAATAAGTTCACCTTATATGACATTTAAAAATTGTCTATATATATATATATATATATATATATATATATATATATATATATATATATACCTGACTATGCCTCAATATTATATACAATATTGTACATATGTTGCTATACAAATGAAAAATTATATTCCAGCCTTAGAAAACAATCAATTAATAAAATAAAGATATGAATATTCCTTTTTAAGTGAACATTTATAAAAAAAAGGCTAAATAAAATTTTATTTTCTGAATAAATTCTCAACTTTTTCCTTCATTTACCCTTAACAGAGATTTGCATCGATTAAGAGTAAAGATGACTAATGTTGAGCAGAAAAAGCCAAAGAGTTTTGATTAATGTTTGGATAGCCAATCACTGATGTACAGTTGTAATCAAACAACACTTACAGCAGTGTGACAACACTTGACCAATAAAATCTGACAGATGCTAAATACTGAAGGAGATCTCATGTTTTGTTGTCACTAAAAGCAGAGGTTGAACAACAAAATGGTTGCCAACAACACATAATTGGTTTACTCAAGCTTAGCACAATCCTTTCTAAGCTGAAAAAATGTTTTGAAAATAAAGGACAAAGAGATCTTTAACCAGTCCAAATTGTAGTAGAAAGAAAATGTGTCATCAAAAATATTTATCTGCTACAAAGAACCATTGATATTTGAAAAGATTACATGCACTCAAATTATGTACATTAAGTATTCTTTATTTAGGCAGTATAATAACTAATTATGTAAAGTCATATACAAATTAGTAATTTACCAAACTTTCTGCATGGAAAGTTGTACTATGTTAATTTTTTTTCTTTTAATTCTTATAATTGATAAGACTTGAAAATTCTACAAATGTTGAATCATTTTTTATTATATCTTACATATATATCTAGATCAACATAAAGAAGTTATGTTAAATTTTCACTGAACTGATTTAAAAAACTGTTTGGCTAATTGGGCAGAAAGGTTGATTTTTCAAATATTTTATGCAGAAACCTTTGACTGAAATTCCCAACACTGTTTTGCTTGAATTTGGGGGAACAGTTGCACCTTAACTGCTCCCCTGATTTGCATATCTATAAAGATAAATAATTTTCAACTTACTATTAATATAGAGAAGTATGTTGCCTAGCAGCATGGAAAATAGAATCATTGCAGAAAGTTGAATATCTGACTGTGACAGTTTGTGTTCATTTTGTAAGTTAAATAGCAGAGATGATTGTGCTGTCTAACCTTAGTTGGTTACCAGTCTAGAAGGATAACTGAATTCAAAACCATGACTGAAGTGTCTTGCCTCAACCATTATATGGGCTAAATAGCAAAAATCATGAGTTTGTGGCTAACAATCCCAGCCAGTAAAATCAACTTGCTAAGATGATGAGTGTACAAGCTGAAAGATTGATCAGATGAACA
Organism: Doryteuthis pealeii; assembly: GCA_023376005.1. Lineage (NCBI taxonomy): Eukaryota > Metazoa > Mollusca > Cephalopoda > Myopsida > Loliginidae > Doryteuthis > Doryteuthis pealeii. Next base: position 73,385,248 of record CM042150.1, read on the forward strand.
ATAAAAGACTATCAACATTAGTTAGTTCTCTCTTCCTCTAATATTTGTGAAAAAATTCCAATGATCTTGAGAGCAATTCTAACTTGAGGAGTACAAGCTTGCAGCATTGCTAGAATAATATAAATTGAAAGATATTTTTTCATTTTACTTACTAGTCAAATTCAAACTGAGAGGAGGAGTTTTTTTTTATATTTAAAAGAAATACTACAACAGGAATGGATTTTAAGTTTGTGGCACTGAACCATTTTTGTGAGGACTTTAGAGTTAATAAACATCATCAAAATGTTAATGTTTATAGACTGTTGGCAACCATTGCTTCCACTGCAAATGCAAGCACAACACAATTTTTTAAAATCTTGATTTTCTGTTAAAAAGTAATAAAAAAAAGGTTATAACTTTGGTTTCTAACTAGGAAATTTTCAGTTAGATGCTTATGGTTAAACAAAAATATAAGGATTTGGTTTAGCTAACCTCACAGATACTAAATTAGGTCCAGTTCAGGATTGTATTGTAAATGAAAACTTTGACTAAAAACTTTTAAAGTTTTAGGATTTACAAAAGCCAATATGCTCTGGGTTCCTATTAGTAATCACAGAAGATTTGATAGCTCTAGTTATCCCTGAGTTATTTGATGACCAACAAAAATACATTTAGGAAATTATGGTAAAATTTAACAAGGAAAATCATTTTTGAATGTTATTTTCTGCTTATCTTTCACATTTATTTAGCTTATAAAAAGAATTACTACAAAAGATTGATGTAGATAAGCATTATTAACAACAATTCACTAGTTACATGGAAAAGATATTGAATAATAATAATAATAATAATAATAATAATAATATATATATATATATATATATATATATATATATATATATATATATATATATATAAAGAAATAGATGTTCATACACATTTAATAGAAAAACATTATTTTACAAAATCAAACAATTTTTCTATGTATTTTTTCAGCTTTGAACTACAAAATAGATTAAAACATAAATGAATATTTTTATAGTTTTCCTCATAACTCACAATATGACAAACTTAAAAAGTATTTCTGTACAAAATAGATTTGGTTTGGTTTATTTGTTTTTAATGCCAAAGTCATCCTTCTTTAAAAAGTAGTGCTATTCAATTAATAGCTGGAGGGATGAAGGGGTTTGTACCTTTCCAAAGAGTATCAGTCTGAAAATGAACATAACAGTGTGACTGGAGATCAGAATCTCTTATTATGATATCACAGTCCATCAAATTAGCAACTATGCCACAGGGACTTTCCCATCAAAATAGGAAAATAATGTTTCTATAATTGTAAATTTTGAAAATAAATTGCTAAATTGATTTTTTAAGGGTAATGGTAAAAAAAAAAAAAAAGATGATATGAAAATATAATTATTTTATGAGATTTTAAATAAATATTTACATTACAAAATTATATTAATTGTATCTGTCAGATGATCAGATTTTGTATTTTTGTAGCTAAAAATGAAAAGAATGTGCTTAATTGATAGAAGATTCTGAATTACTCATACCAGTTATACTTTAATATTCAAATCAAAATATATGAATCAAATTCAGATACCAAGAAAATATTATGATTATCATCATGGTAAACATGAATATTCTATTATTCTATTGAATAATCATATATTTGACTTGCAGGACCTATGGAAATTTCATAGATGTTGACAACTAAGTCAACATCATTACTTTTGTGTGTATATATATATATATATATATAATATATATATATATATATACATACATGAATAAATGAATATGTTGGTGCAGATATAAATTAATTTCAGCATTGCTTTAACTCATCAATCTGATGTTTACTAAAAATGAAAAACTCATACCCTGTCTCACTGGTATGATCTATATATATAATTCATATAATATATCCATATAAAAAAATATATACACAAATATTTAGATGCATGTTTGAGTTCTCAATTTTGGTTGAATCCTATCAAGGAAACACTTGATATCAACCCCCCCCCTATATATATATATATATATATATAGTTCAACTGAACTTTGTAGAAATGGCCTTCTTCTGTGAAGTAGTAGCAATCACCATATATATATATATATATATATATATATATATATATATATATATATATATATATCAGCAAATTTCTGACAAAAAGGTCTATTTTATATTGTCATTAAAGATATAAGTAATGAATAAAATAAATAAAAATAAATGTTAGATAAGAAAAACATAAGAAAGATAGAAAGAAAGAAAGAGTGGGAAGATATGTCATAAGATTCTGAGACACTTTGGTAACTTATTTCCATAATGTCAAACAATGGTTATCTAATCCAGTCCTATTTATAAAAATGTATTAATAAACTCATGGAATTAATTTAGATAGATAGACAAATAGACAGAAGAATGATTCCATGAGTTTTACCCTGTTGTATTATTCCACCTGTATTTAATTTGGTCCTTTGTTCTACTTAATGTACAATGAGTTATAGTTGAAGTGAAAAGGCACAGATAAGAACAAACCTACTTCAGTTATTGAATTTTCATTCAATGAAATTCAATATCCCAAATGAAATTAACTATTCAATGAAAAAATCCAAATGATGATAGATTTTGAACTTTAAAATGATGTTTTCTTGTCAAAATATAATAAAAATTCAAAGAAAATGATAAATCTATTATTTAGATTTGTTTTAAATGTTTAACACATCAAGATATTTTTAGAAAAAAAAACCTGAATCAAGTGATAACAAACATTAAAAAAAAGAAACTCTTAATTTAGAATTTGTAAGTTAATTTCTTTGAATATTTAAATGTCAAGACTGATGGGTATGTCACTTGGCTGTGTATTTCAAGGTTTTAGATTAAAATCATGACAAGCTTCACTTAATTTTATGTATCTGTTTTAGTATGTCTAATGATGAAAGACTTACAAATTTTTAAAAAGTGATACAAACTTTTATTTATGTATTAAGATAAACAATAGAATATACAAACAAGCAGAATAATAATAAAGATAAGATATTTACTTACCAGAAGTCTCAATAGTAAATGACTGATTTTTTCCGCCATCAGGAAGGATGAGCAAACCAGTCATTGCTATCAGCAGTATTTCCTAAAAATATAAAGATGAAAATTGTTTTAAAAATTATTCTGAAGGAAAGGAATATTCTTTCTTAGAATATAAATATTTCTTATTCTTGAGGAACATTATTCTATGTATTTTTCCCTTGGATTATCAAAGGCTCAAGAATATATTGGCCAAAATACTGTATTAGCAACATATCTATATATTAATACACATGTTCCTACAAAATACAACTGTTATCATCTTGCAACACTCTGGGTCTTTTTTAACCAAAAGGTGTTGCAAGATGTGACCGTCCCAATCATCCAAGATGAAATGCAAAAATTTAAATCCTGATTTTCTGGTGTCACTTATCCGCTGAATTCTTATTTCACCCATTTTAAAATTGATTGTTCCAAATAAAAGAAAAAATGCAAACAAGAAGAATAACAAAAACAAACAACTTAAAAACAAGAATATATAAAGAACAAAATAAAATAAAACCAATATATAGAAAAAAAATGAATTAATCAATATATATAGTTAAGAGATTTATTTTTTAACTTGTATTTCCCGGACAATGCCAGGTAGCTCTGCTAGTTAAAGAATATAAAGATAATATTTAACTATCCAAATGATTCCTAGTGTGTTACTGAGTCTTCTTAAGATTATAGACAAATAATCTTATATTCAAAATACGGTATCAGAGGAAAAGTTAAAAGTGTTTATCTGATGCTGTGATTGCCAAACTATGCAATGTGATTATACTAGAGCATACTGGAGATATAGCAATGTGTGCCACAAAAAAGTATATAGAAAACCAGCATAAAAGAAATGATTCATATTGTCATAGAACATTTGATAAATTTAGAACAGAAATAAAGTCTTTATTTTCCATTGTTAAATGTACACTATCATAGATTTAAAATCCTTTAATAAAATATATCTGGTGACTTATTTATAATTATATACTATATTCAGTGATCATAAACATTTTGGATTTCTTTTAGAGAAGCTTTAACCATTTTGATTCAGTTTTCTACTGCATATTTATTTGAATTAGGATTTGCCTTTTTTATTATCATTAAATGCAAAGAAAAACAACAAAAAGCAACATCTTGTGTGCATTGAAGAGGAAATGAAACTCATTTTGTCTTATATATTTCCTAACATAGAAAATGTTAAGAAACTCATTTTTTATAAATCTTTAATTCAATGAATAAAAATAAAATTAATAACAATGTTCTGCAATTTAAATTATTTTTAATAAACTAAAATCTATAAATGCATTTTTTTTTAAATAATTGTCTGAATATATATAAAAAATATGTGTAATATTAATTAAACAGTGAGAATTAGTTGTTTTCTTATATTTTGTATATGAGACGATATCAAAATGTTGAGAGTATCTGAACAATGCATAAATTAAGTGTAGTACAGAATTCTGCTATTAAACTTTTATAAACAATATCACTTTGTGAAATTATTTTATACATATTCAAGAGTACTACATTAATGGAGACAGTAGAAACTAAGGTGTTATGGTATCAAATCATCAAAATCAAACATCTACTAGCCATCATTGGGTGACCATTTAGAAATAGCAGGTATTATAAGCAATGTGATATTTGTGAACCAGATTAAGCAATGCTTAGTAAATAACAATAATTGAAGTATTATTTTAAGTAATTAACTTTTAGAAACAACTCTTTTAATGAAACCAATGTGTGTGTGTATTGAATGTTTATGTTTAGATAAACATAGATGTGAGATATTTCATTGACTTTATAAATTCCACACTAAAGGAAAAAACAAATTGGTAATGATAATTCAAAGAGAAGAAAGTCTATTAAGCATTTTGAATAAATGTTCAAATTGTAGTTTAAAGTGTTAAAAAGAGTGATAACTAAAAATGTATAGACCAAGTTTATCATAATAGTAAAATTTTTATCAGGATTTCCCAATTGTTGTTTTTAAGTTTATTGTTGGTGTTGATATTAATGTTTGTATCTTGGTTTTCTTTGAAAGAGTTTGTTTGCTTATCTGTTACTTTGGCTTTTGTAATACATTATTGAAAAAACACATGAAAATCAAATAAATTAAAGGTAGATATACATAAAAAATAATAAAAGTATATTTCATTACAATTAATAGAAAAAGAGAGATCATGCTGAAAGACAATCTATAGAAAACTTTACACACAAAATAGGAAAAATCAAAATAGAAACTCAGTTATATGTATCAATATTAGCAATTAATCTGCAGGGAGTGTTGGCAAAAATGATTTACTATTAAAACGTTACTAAAGTAGAGGAAACGGAATAAATACAATAATTAATTCAAATGGCTAATTTTCTTGGAAGTTTGGTAGCAATAAAAAAAGAGAAAAGATCCTGAGAGGCAAAGTGAACCTAACCATAACCTGAGTGTATTTTCTTTCAGTATTCAGGAGCTTAGGCTCCTGAATACTGAAGGAAAATACACCCTGTCAGCCATATTTTTCCTAAAAGAAAGTAAGAAGTTGTCAATTTTATACATTTATATAGGTAATTAGCGTTTTGAAAATTGGAATTTTAAAAAATGTAAAAAAAAAAAAATTTCTTTTAATTATTTCTAATTGGGGAATATAATATTGTTGAATATCATATTCCTTAAATACCTCCCACTTTAAATAAAAAGATTTTTTTTAAATGCTAAGTGACTTCTGTGAAAGCTTATATAAAAATTAGTAGTAAGCAAAGTACTAGTTGTTAAAATTTGCACCAATGGTGCTAAATTGTTTCTTTTAGATTTGATTTTAATTCATATGAGGCTGTTAATTATTGGATTTAATGAAACTTTGTGTAAGTCTAATTGTTGTACATATTGTGAAAAATGTATTAAATATTTAAGTTATGCAACAGGTTGATTTGAGTCTCTACAAAATGACTAAATGGTTTTCAATTGATTTTTGTGAAAAATATGGAGAAAAGAATCAGCTTCATAGAATAGAAAAACAAAACAAAAATTAACAAATTGGGAAGGGTAGCAGATTAAAAAAACATGTTTTTAATAAAAATGTTTTTTTACATTTTTTTTTAGTTAAGTTGTATTTTGTTCTTAAATATTCATTAATGGAAATACAAGAGTTAAATCTATTTTTGATTGGTGACAGCAATCAATTCTTTCCAGGTTTAATCAAGAATTTTAGCAATTCATCTCTCAAGTTGATTATTTTAGAAAATTCACTTCTAATTCAGCAAACATTTATTTCTTTGCTAATTCTTTCTAATTAACTGATCCTTCTCAAGAAGTTCTTTAAGATTTTAAGAATTTTGAAATCCTTTCCTTCATTTCATCTAAAAAACTTTGGAGAGAATCAGAAATCTCCATTGATCTCACTTAATTATTCTTTCGAGTAGAATAAAATAATTTGCCAAATACAAATACCTTAAAAAACTGTTATGTATCATTCATTAAAAAAACAACTTTTTAAACATTTTTTGAATAAAGAAAGTATGGAACAATTTGATAGAAAACTTGATGTATGATTCATTATCTTTACTGATATCCAAAAGGGTTGTGAAAATATCTTTGCTGTTTAAGGAGTAACAACTTAAAATCATGAATATAGATACTATTCCACACATTCATGCTACTTGTCACCTGATTTCTCAAGTTGCTTTAACCCTTCAATATATATATATATATATATATATATATATATATGTGGGAAAATGGAACAAATACTACTAGCATATGGTCTCCCCAAAGAAATGGTTGCCGCTATAATGATGCTCTACAAAAACACTAAAGTAATGGTACGCTCACCTGATGGTGACACAGATTTCTTTGATATTGCCGCTGGAGTCCTACAAGGAGATACATTAGCACCATATATATTTATAATATACCTAGACTATGCACTTCGAAGATCATTAGATACCATTAAAGAAAAAGTCTTTACACTAAGAAAGGCAAAAAGCAGGCGATATCCTGCACAAACAGTCACAGATGCAGACTACGCTGATGACCTTGCGCTTTTTGCAGACACACAGGCACAGGCTGAGTCCCTACTGCATAGCCTGGAGAAGGCAGCAAAGAATATTGGCCTCAATGTGAACTCCGATAAAAAAGAGTTCATGTGCTTCAAAAAGAAAGGAGACATCTTTACACTTGACGGTAAGCCTCTTAAGCCAGTGGAACAGTTCACTTACCTAGGTAGTAATATCTCATCCACAGAAAGCGATGTTAATACACGTATAGGAAAGGCATGGGCGGCCACAAACAGACTATCAGTAATATGGATATCCGATCTCACTGACAAGCTAAAGTGACAATTCTTCCAGGCTGTGGTTATATCAGTGCTGCTGTATGGCTGCACCACCTGGACCCTAACAAAGCGCTTCGAGAATAAGCTAGATGGTACCTGCACAAGAATGCTGCAAGCAGTCCTGAACAAGTCATGGAAGCAGCACCCCACAAAGAAGTAACTATATGGTCACCTGCCCTCCATCTCATAAACCATCCAGGTGAGACGGACTAGGCATGCAGGACACTGCTGGAGAAGCGGGGATGAGCTCATAAGCGACATTCTCCTGTGGAAGCCAATACATGGACATGCTAATGTAGGACACCCGCTAAGGACCTACATTGACCAACTATGCGAGGACTCGGGATGCTGCACAGAGGACCTTCCAGGGGCCATGAGTAATAGGGAAAAGTTGGCGAAAGATTGTCATGGATATCCATGCTATGCGCGTGACATGATGATGATGATATATATATATATATTCAATAAAAATAGATCATTTAATTCTTAGCTGGGCTGAGTACTTTTTAGTAAATACTTATAATTCCTTCAGACTTTATATTTGAATGTTATCAAACCATGGAATAGTTTAAATATTTGGCTAAGCATTTTATTTTGAATAAAAATGTAAACGAAAAATAAATTTTGTAGTTTCATATTAAAAATTAAGAAATCCAAAATGAATATCAAGTCTTATGACAAGAAAGAAAAACTCCCCTTCTGTTTTTTGGACTAATCATAAAACCTTTGACACAATAACATGTCATTTAACAATGAATATTTAAATATAGGTCTCAAAGTCTGAATCAAAAGGCATTTTTCATTATATTGCCCTGAAAATTTTTCGAAAACAAACTGTTCCAAATACATAGATTGGAAGGAAAAGGTAAGTGAAATAACCCCTTATATCTCCAGATTCTTTGGAAGTCATCTAAAGTCAGTCATCTATCAGAATTGGCTGAAAGTAACTAGTGCACTAAAAGAAAAAAAAAACATCTCTGCATGTAACAACCAGAGCTTTGGAGTCGAAACAGAAAGCCTTTGGTCCCTCTGACTCCAACTCCTTTATGTAATTAAGTGATTATGGCCAACAAATAAATATAAAACCATACATTTTTATAATCTATTTATAAGGAATGTGCATGTATAACTAAACTTGGGCCATATAAAGTATAAATTCAACTGGAGTTAGAGTCAGTATAGATTTCCCAACACCAACTTCAGTGACCCCTTAATTGCTTCCAACTCCACAGTCCTAGTAACAGCATCAGTTCACATAACACACACACACACATATATATATTTATATATATATATTATTGAAAATGATAGACAAGGATTTAATGTTTTTTTTTGTGAATGATATGTTGCAACTGTGGGTGTAGGCAGTTTAAAAATGGTCCAAAGTCTCTGTATTTTCAACTATCTTCAATCATTTTCAACAATAGGTGCTCCTATATATAATACTGGATTGATTCTGTGTTCAAGTAATTTTTAGGTGGATGTGACATGTGTGAACATATAATCCATTGGTACTGTTTTAATATGTAGAGATAGCAGCCAAGGATCATGTGACTGTGGATTTACTGAGGTGTATGGATTGTATATGTTTAAAAATATAACCAAAGATGGTCAAAAGTAACCAGTACTTGGACTACTCAAACAGAGACTTTAGACAGTTTTTAAACTGTCTAAAACTACAGTTTCGACATCTTGTTCATAAAAAAAAGCTAAATAAAAAGCTAAACACTAAATCCTTGTCAGTCATTTTCAATAAAACATGCCTTCAAGAAAATCTACTGACTAAATATACCTCACACACACACACACATGCATATATATATATATATATATATATATATATATATATATACTAGCTTAGAATGGATCATATTCACTAGTTATGTTATTTAAGGATGTTAAGCAAGCTAAATATAAAAAAAAGTTTGTTTATTTTTGAGAAAATGACAAGAATAAGAGCAAGTAATTCATACTAAATGAACAATAGAAAAATTTATCTACTCAAAACAAATAACTTATCAATAATTATAATTTTTTTGACTTTTATGTCCTATATTTTATAGAGTGATATGGATGGCATAATGGTTATCAATACTAAAAATAGAATTGGTAAGCTTAGTTCAAATTCTGGCCAAAGCATTTAATGTTCACTAATGCTCTTGGGAAAGGTTTGAATGCATCTCTTCTCCCTATTTTAGCTATGGGTAAAATAGTAAGGAAAATAGGGATTTCTTTCCTTGGTGAGCAACCATCTAGAAGTACAGCCTTAAATTAGATTCAGATTCATTATTAGTCAGCCAACTTGTAACTTGTGGTATTGCTGATTGCCTAGAACAAGTCAGAATAGCTGCTGATGGTAATCTGTGTAACCCTGTCAAATCTCTTCTTTTGTGCAGGTTTTTCCATTTCCCTTTAAACCAAAGATGATGAAACAGGAAACATCATCACTGATATTGATGGATTACCTTGATGATAAACTTGGAGATAAACCTGTATGTAATCTATTTGCATGGTTCTGAATTTTCTGGACTATTAAATAATAAAAGAATGTGCAAGTAAAGGCAGATTTTAAAAGCGGATTTCATGTGGTGATAACAGGATAATCCATTGCTGGTTTACATCTTAATGTCCTACTGGGAATAGAAATGAAAAGTTTCATTTCTATTTGATGTTCAAGTCAAAAGTGCCATCAGCTAAAATGTATATCATGATCAAGCTGAAGAATATCAATTTTCATTAAGTTTCAAATAGCAATTGTCTTTCAGCTGAGGTGCAACTATATCTACTTATATATAAAATACAAACACACACACTACAGTGGTGAAAATTTCCATTGTTATGATAACACAAAGCATTAATCTGAACATAACATGTTACTATAACAATTGAGTTTCTCATTACTTTGCAGTGGGACCAGTTTGTTAATACGTTGAAAAAAAAATTTCAGCTTTAAAAATGGACATAATTTGAACTAAAGATTACTATTAATATAATCAATACAACAATTAGACAAATCTCATTTTATTCTATCCTTGTTTTTGTATTATTTTTATTTGTATCCTCCATTATATATATATATATATATATATATATATATATATCTTAAGGTCAAAAGCAGATAATACACTCAGATCTCAACCTGAAAAGAACTATGTTCTGATTCTTGTTGGAAGTGCCAGGAAGCAACATTTTGATCTGATACTTCATTTTGAGCTCAGATAGAAGTTCTGATTCATACATAAATCATCTTTCATTTTGATGGGTACTATAAGATATTGAATAAATTTAATTGAAATGATTAAATTTAAAACCATATCATAAATTATAAAAATGTATATTCAGTCTGTTATATTTTGACCAATATTGTTTAATATGTCTACTTCTTTATATGTGTGTATGTGTAGATTTTCATTTGACAAGTTGTACTAGTTCATTTGTGCAATGAATGTTGAAGATTGCTGTCATAATCTTGATGTTTAATAGAAATTAATCTTAAGGCATAAAAGGATTAAAGAATGTGAGAAAGCAATGGATTTTATTTATGATGATATTTGATTATTATTCTTATGGTAATTATATTATATACAATCCCCACTAATACAATCATACATTATCCTCATAACAATAAATAAAAATCTGAAACTTCTGTTTTAGGTGACTTATAAAAAAGGTCCTTATTCAGTATAACAAGCATTTCAATCTTACTTTACTTTAACCAAATCCATTCATTTATGAAAAGCTAATGTGTTATATTATAGGAGATATCTCTTTTGAGTTTCTCTATGAAAATAAAAATTACGAGTCAAGGTATCTACCATGGTTCAGCAAAATACAATCAAGGCTAAAAGGAGGCTATTGTGTTATTTGTAACATATTCATACAAAGTAAAATATAGGTAAGAATTAATATCATTTATTTCAACAATTTGTGAGGTTGAGATTTTTATATTCTATAATGATCTCATTATTTCTTTCCATTTGGTTAGAAATAACAATTTTGACTCTAAATTAACTTGTGGCAATTCTAGTGACCTCAGAGGTCATTGTCACTTCTATTCATTCTTAACTTATCCTTACAGACAAACTTTCAGCCACAAAGGTTCAACCAATTGACCATCAATAAGATTATATATGATGAAGCACACAATTGCTTTGGCTTTATTAGTAGTGATGCAAAATGAATTATTCTAATGATTTTAGATATTTTACCAAATAAAAACTATTTTTTAAAGCTAGTTTATCATGTTTCAAATAAAATATAGATTTTATTGCAGTTTTTAAACATTTCTAGTTGGACCATAGACATTTGTAATTAATTCATAACTATTAGCTCACCTCACAGATACTGAATCGTTACAAAATTGATAAAGGAAAATACACATAACTTTTGAAATTATAAAAGTTTCAGAAGTGTTTGATCTGTAATTTAAGATATTACTACATTTTTTCTACATTTAAATAAAGACATTATTAATTTTTTTTTTTTTTACTCCTAGTGTGTTTTTCACACAAACTTTTCACTGAAGTCCGAGTGACAGCAGGTCTATTCAAGTCTCTAGGACTCCTCTAAGAATTCTAGCTGTGTTCTGGATGGTCTCATTTCTTCCTCTGATGTCCAGCTTCCCCAGTCTTTTTTCCAGGCCTTTGGAGAATATTTCAAAAAGATTCAATTACAATTGGTATCAATGTCACCTTCGTGTTCCATTGTTATTATCATCATCATCATCTCACTTCTTACAAATTTTCACCAGTATTTGTTGGTGGTCTTTCACTGTAGTCTCAGTGACAGCAACTCTTCTCATATTTCCAGAACTCTCCAGAGTAATCTAGATGAACTGTGGGATATGAGGGTGAAAGTTGGAAGGGTCCCTAAAGAGTTAAAAAAGTTGAGACCATTCAAATAACAGCATTTAAAAATGCTGTTATTTGAATGGTCTCAACTTTTCCTCTGATTTCCAGTTCCTTCAGCCTCTTTTTAACTCCTTAGGGACCCTTCCAAGGGCACTAACCACAACTTTCACCCTCATATCCCACAGTTTTTTTTGGTTTTTTTTAGTTCTCTGGCATGGACCAAGTATTTGTCTATCTTTTCACTTTATTATATTTTTAATCTGTGGTCTGCTGAGAAGTGAAATCTATTAAATTGCAAGTTCTTTTCTTCCGATTAATTAACACTAGGTCTGGTCTTCTGGCTGGGATTAGGTGATCTGTTTGTATCTCAAAGTCCAAAAAAATTTTATGCATCTCATTCTCTAGGATGGATTCTGGTTTGTGCACAGCTTAGTTTCTGATACAATTCCCATTAGATCACCTTTATTATTATTATTATTATTATCATTATTATTATTATTAGTAGTAGTAGTAGTAGTAGTAGTAGTATTAAAACCTATCATATAAAGGTAATGATAGAGATATGAATTAAGCTATCTTGCTGCAATTAAAAAATATATTTGAGATTTCCTTTCTGGAAAATCACAATGATTGAATGTGTAAAAGTGTAGTGAACTTCTTAATTCTTTAAAGAATGAAATAATCTGAATAGACATTTTAAATTATGAAAAGAACAAGTAATATATCTGCTGTGTCAAACCATATATAGTGAGCTTATCTCTGGTAGCCTACACCAGGGCCACCTATAATACTGGAATAGGATTGAACCACCTAACTTGGCAAACTGAAGTACTAGCCTGAAAATAATGAAAAAAAAAAACCTTTGCCATATGAAAAGATTAGTGTAAACAATGGACAGAACTGGGAATGGTTAACTTCCCCCCACACACACACACTAAACCATAGCTGATTTTATACAAGAATTGGTCTTACAATCAACCACAGAACTTAATAACTGCAATGACCCCCTACAATGATTGGGATGTTATCCTTTCTGTAATCTGATTAAGAGTGAATGTCAATGACAACAATAATCTATCTGTAGAAATATAGATAAAAGTAAAGGGTGGGTTAATGTAATGGGCTAATGATTTCTTTAAAGTACTTCAGGAAAATCCTAGTTCTAGAATAAAGAGGTTAGTTTAACATTCATATGGAGCTCTATAATTTTTTGTTTTTCTTTAATAGTGAATAAGAAACATAACTGTAGTATATAAGAACTAAATGTTGATTGACATGGAACTGATGTTAAAACGTAATCTTCATAATTTTGTTATGAGAGGAAAATAAGGAACATTTTAATATTGCCAATAGATGTAAGGTTAATAATGAGAATATGCAGAAATTAATAATAAAAGATAGGCAAAGCCAACTTTATTCTTAGTGAAATTCAAAAATGTCAAAGTTAAGAGATAGGAAAATAAAAACATTAGCTCAAATCTCCTAAATATACAGTTCTTACTTATAGGCAAAGACATGTAAGATGTAAAAGAAGAATATCTCTTTAAATCTTAATTTTCTATCTTTAGTTTTAGTCAAAGACAAAGATGATAAATTTGCATTTGTTGTTCTTAGTTTTATTTCTTTTAAAATAATTAAATATCTATTTTATTATTTGAAAATCTTTGTAATAATATTTAATTGATTCTAAAATTTTATAGCTATTTAGCATTTTACTCTGACAAAATTTAGATTCCTTTTAATGTAATATCTAAATTCAAAAAGGAAAATACCATTCATCTAATAAGTTGTTAAATTCTATGAAATTTTGTAAAGAGATGGAAAGTTTTTATGCATTGCAATTTACTTATTATTTTAAATACTTTTGTGACTTCTTATTAAAAAATTTATTTCTGAAATGTGCCATTAACCACCAGTGATGTAAATTACACACACACACACACACTTTTATATATAAATACAATCCAATCTATTCATTTATATATGTATACTATCCAATTTCACATTATTAGATAGTTCATGTTAATATACATCTTTTTTAAATGTATTTATTAGGTTAATTGAAAAGATTAGAAACGTTTTAAATAGTTGTTATTTTGTACCAGTATTCCTGAGTTAGAAATTAATTATGAATTAAGTTTCTATTTTTCTAATTTTTACAAAGAATTTATTTTTAAAAATCCTAAAAATGGTGGACACTTATGAAGCTGTTAAAGTAATTTTAAACTATTCTAATTATTGATGAATTTCTCATTCTACTGATGATTAATTTTGATGAGTAGTTTCTTCCTGATTCCAGGAAATCTGATTCAATTAAAGCAATTTGATTATTAAGATAAGTTTCCAGCAAAACAAAACAAACTTGTCTCTATCCTTTCCACAATATCCTTGAACAAACTCAAATCTAAGCATTCTATGCAGCAAAGAACTACTATCCCCTCTAAGATCTTCAAACAAGTATTGGCTCTAGCAGAATATTTCAAGAGTCCAAGTTAGCAGCTGTATACATCAATTATCCAATCATTGGTTACTAAAATCGACTTCGGAGATTGAAGGCTTTTTCTCAGCTGTTCTTTGCCAATGATTTTAATATCTCTGTTAACTGACAAGACTGAAAGGAATTCATTTTGTAACCTAAATGTTAACTTATTATTTTGAACTGAACTTGATTTTACTATATGCTGTAAGCCTAACATTGCTTAGTCACGGATACCATATCAGATAATAATAATGATAATAATATAGCAATCATTCTTAGTATCTCTTTTAATGGAATAATGAAATAGCTTTAAATGAATATGTCTGTGACTTTAAATGTATTTCATGGTTGATTTCTTTTTATGAATTTCGTCAGTTCAGATACTTGATATCTGAGAGTCAAAGTTAATTTCCGTCTAAATCAATGATACCAGTATTTTATTATTTCAAGTGGAACATTATGCTATCAAAATGCATATTATTAGGTATTATTTATTACCAGACTCTACAAAACTAAATCTCTAAATCAAAAATAAGAATACATAGCTGTCCAAATATAAATACACTCCT
Source organism: Doryteuthis pealeii (assembly GCA_023376005.1). Lineage (NCBI taxonomy): Eukaryota > Metazoa > Mollusca > Cephalopoda > Myopsida > Loliginidae > Doryteuthis > Doryteuthis pealeii. The sequence goes on from CM042150.1 coordinate 73,400,529, forward strand.
AAACAAAATTCAATGTAGAAATATAATTTCAAAACAAACTTAATTTGTTTCTTGGTTACAGTATATCCATATATCTCATAGTTTATATATATATATATAAAGACAGGGTAGTGATGACATAAAGCCAATGGTGGTTGGTAACTGCCAGTTTCTCGTGTATGTAATTTTCAAATCAAGTGTGTGTGTGTGTGTATATATATATATAAGTAAAAGAAAGTAAAGTCGTCGGGGCAGCCTAATGTCGGTATCAGCCAGTCAGCGAAGGAGTCTATCCCCTTTTCAATAGCGCTAGACCAAAGAGATTGTTTTTTTGGCATCTGAGCTAGAGCGCCACACCTACCATCAGCTCCTTACTTTACCACACAGATTACTGTGCTACTCATACGCTGAGTTGGCATGGACCGGTATCGAACTAGGAACCTTGTGGTTTCTAGCCGAACGCTCTACCGACTGAGCTAACCTGGCCCTTATTCTTATAATATATATATATATATATATATATATATATATGATCTATCAATGATATTGGCCACTCTTTACTTATAAATATAGCAAACTATATATATATATATATATATATATATATATATATATAAACCTAAAACCAATAATCACAGCTGGTGAGGAAAAGTCACAAAGTGTATAATAATAAGAACAACCAATATTTTATATAAAAATTTATAGTATAAGGTGTAATCAAAAAGCATTTAGACTGAAGCTTTGAATTTTTAAATTTAATTTAATTAAGTTTAAATGAAGACATACAAAGCTGAGTAACTTATATAATAAAGTATTGATGTTTAGAGTGAAGTCTTGACAAGTCAGTGTCAATTAAACAAAAAAAAAGATATGAATTGAGTATTGATACATTTTTATCAGCTGTGTTTGGCAAAACACAAGATTATGCAAGTGCAACACCTTCCATACTCTCCAATTCTAACTATTCAATTAAAACTGAAAATTAATTTCATCAGTAAGATTTGAGGATGTTGAGGACATTATAAGAAATGCAGCTTCACACTATAGGAAAAGAGTTTTAGGGGTGCTTCTACCAATGGAAGGCTCAGTGGAAATAAAATGTGCTGAATGCTAAGGATCTATTTTGAAGAAAATTAATATTTTATTGTGTGTTCCCTTTGTCTTGGTAAATACAGCATCAATCCCTATACTTTCTGATCATGCCTCATAAGTGGTAACATGATAGAAAAAAAAACACCTCCTGAAGTGGTTATTTGAAGCTTAACCTTATAGTTATCACTAGTGAGTTTAATCGTAACAGGACATTCCATGAATGTTCCTATGTACCATTGTCTGGTTAGTCTAAGAAATATCTAAATAACATAATGGGAATAAGTTTACACAATAAGTTCAAACAATGGCAGAAACAAATAGTCTCTGTAAGAAATCATGATTTTCTTCTTTTGTTTGCTACTTTAGTTAAAATGGGTATATTTTGGTTTCTAATCAGTTTACAGAATTCATTTTTTTTCTTATGGAAATATTGGTATCAATTTATCATTTCTGGCACTGGTTAATCTCCTGGTTGTTTGCAGCCTTTTTGCAAAGTTGGAAAATCTATAGCAATCTATCTCACAAGAAGTATTTTTCTTTCTTTTCTTGTAAATTTTATCTAAAAAAAAATAGCTCCTAGTCTATAGGGTAAATAGCAAGCAAGAAAAAATGGATTATGTTTTATAAAGTTTCCTTCAAACTATTTCTTTGTAACATTGCTTCAGTAACTTCAAGTAATAACCAAAGGAAAGAGAAAGAATTCCATACAAAATAAATAAAAAACAAAACAAAAAATAGTATTTTATTTATTTTATTATTTTTAGATGAAGCATTGTTAGTTATTATTATTAATAATAATAATAACTAACAATGCATATTTTAATTTTTACATTCCACATAGGATGAAAATAATGCTAAACAATATTTTCTTTGCAAGACTCAAAATTGAATGATAATCTAAGTAATTTGTGACCCCCACCCCCAAAAATTGAAATATTCAAAAAAAGAAACAACAAAAAACAAAGCTGCAGTCAAAATTATTATTATTAATAATGAGAAAAAGAAGAAGAGGAGGATATTAATGTTGATGATGATGATGATAATAAAAAAAAAGATTAAAATTACCCCAGCCAGAACACTAGACCTAGTGTTAATTAACAAGAAAAAAAGAACTTGTCATCTAGTGGATTTTACCATTCCAGCAGACAACAGAATAAAAATGAAAGAAAACAAAAAGATAGAGAAAATACATGGACCTAGCTAGACAACTAAAAAAGCTGTGGAATGTGAAGGTGATACCAATTATAGTTGGTACACTTGAGATATTTCCCAAATGCTTTACAAAAAGACTGGAGGAATTGGAGACCAGAGGAAGAATTTAGACCATCCAGGCCACAGCATTAAGATCGACTTAAATACTTAGAAGAGTCCTGGAGACCTAAGGAGACTTGCTGTCAATCAGACTTCAGGGAAAAATCATCAGTTAAAACTGGTGGGAAAAGCTGTGGCAAATAATAATGATACTAATCAATTGCTGATATGATTGATTGTTAAAGTTTTGACTCAAGTGTAATTTGTGCAAAATGACAATTGACAGAATATATAATACTTGCTGATATACCCACCTACACCAGGTAAGAGAACAGAACACAAATTACAGACACGGCAAGAATAACAGAAAAAATGTAAAAAATCCCTTGTACTTTCTTTTCATTTTTTTAAACAATGTCTATTATACAATCTTTACTGTCAATTAAAGATTTAGATCAATTATTCCAGTTTAGCATATTCAGTAGAGCATCCACCAAGGAACCACTAGGTTCTGGGTTTAATACCAGCCCTTACTAATTTAGCACATAAGTAGCATGGCTTAGATCTTTGTGATAAAGTGGGGAGCTGATGGTAGGCGTGGTACTCCACCTCAGATGCAAAAAACATCTCCCTGGTCTAGCAAGAGTGAAAGGAGATAGATACGCTTGTTGTCCAGCTGATACCGACAATAGGCCACTCTACCGACTTTACTTTTCTACTATAAAAGATAAATCCATATAGTAAAAAGGAATTAATCAATTATATTTTTAAAGTTTTTTGGTTGAGAAATATTTTTTAAAGCTGAGTGACACTTGATAGATTCATAGATTTAAGTGATTTCTTTTTTGTTTTTTTAGACTAAACAATAATGCTATGTAATTATATTATATTGCTAACTTAGAGATCACTTTGGAACTTAATGCTTAATTCAATGTCGATGATTATTTTGGTAAAACTAATAAGTTAAATTATATACAACTAGCAAAATAAAAAAACACCCTCTGGGCGATGTAAAATAAATTTTGCCTGAGGGGATGGGAGTTGAAAATTTAATATCAGAGAGTTTGTATCATAAGTAAAGTAAAATCATCAAATTTATTAAAGGAGTAAAAAATAAAATAGATTTATTAAAGGAGTAAAAAATATTAAAAAATTGAAATGGAAACTTAGTTCTGATAACTTTAAATATATATTAAAATAAAACAAACTATATATAGATAGATAATACCAGGTATGTATTTATTAAAACTTGTTTAAAAAAAAACAATGAGGAGTGTCTAACATTGCATGCTCAAATTTTGAGTGTATTTATTCTACGTTATGACGTTTTAGGTAGTGTGACGTAATCAGTGACGTTTTAGGTAGTGTGACGTAATCAGTGACGTTTTTGTTACAGACAAAAACCGGAAGCAAATCTCCATTATTAATAGATATGTCTGGCACTCTCCTTGCAAAAAAACAACAACAAAAAAAAAAACAACAACAAATAAACATACAAACAAAAACAATTTTTTGTTAAAACCTTCCCTTGTGTCTAAATAAATTTGCATACAAAACTTGATAGCTTTATATCAAATTATTTAACTGTCTATAGATGATAGAAAGACACATTCTTCCCAGTTATTAGTATAGATCAATAAATAGATTTAATGATATTTCGATTTAGACAATATTCATATAATAGAAAGTCTAGGAATTGTGAAATCATTTAACTTTCAATTAGATGTCCATTATATATATATATTAATCCTCGATAATCTTATTGAAAATGCAAAGTATTTATACCTTATTCACAACACTTATTTTGTATTAATCCTATATAATCTCCTTGCTAATACACAATATTTATACCTTAGTCACTACACTTATTTTGTATTAATCTTATATAATCTCCTTGCTAATACACAATATTTATACCTTAGTCACTACACTTATTTTGTATTAATCCTATATAATCTCCTTGCTAATACACAATATTTATACCTTAGTCACTACACTTATTTTGTATTAATCCTATATAATCTCCTTGCAATATTCATACCTTATTCACTAAATTTGTTTGTATTAATCCTATATAATCTTCTTGTTAATACACAGTATTCATACCTTATTCACCCAACTTGTTTTTTTTTATTAACCCTATATCATTCTCTACAATAGAAGTTCAATTAAATAATTTAGGAATTATTTTATTGCAAAAATCATAGTGTAATTTTTCTTCTGCAATAGTAGAAGAAATGAGCAAAATATACCTGACAATATTTTCATTCTGATATGGCAATACAATTATTAGACATCATATTACATTGCTGATGCCTAAAAATATACCCTAAATAAAAGAAAAAAAATCATTTCTGGTTTTTGTTATAATAAAAAATGTTTATGCACAATTCAGTTCTATGACCTTTGACCTTTGATGCTATCAAAAGAACTTTAGAGCAAAAGTTCAGGTTGTCTTCCATGACAGTCTGTTTTTCAGCCTAGACCAAATTTTCTGAAATGGTCATGTCTGTCCACTTTTTTTCACTTTGTCAGACCAACTCTTTTGTTGTTACCCTTACCTACACACTTCCTCACAAATTCCCTGCATGAGGGTCTTGTATAAGTTGTCATGACATATTATGACATGACTGAACCACATTAGATCCTATGCTGATGCACACAGTAGACCCTATTCAACCTCAATGAAGAAGTACATATAAATTTAAAAAAAGAAAAAAACATTACTCAAAGACACCCCAAGCAAAGCTAGTTGGTTTATGACAGGCAAATATATTACAAAATGATTAATGATAAGTAAAGATATAGCAAGAGTGGATTACAAAGGGACAACAAAGTATAAATCTAAAGTAAAGACAGTGTAAAACAATTATTAAAACTAGACTTAAAATATCCAAATTGGGCAGAAAATATTCTGATCTACAGTGTAGATGTTGTAGGAAAGACAATGTGGGAATGAAACATGAATCCTAAAAGATTTTAAAAAATAAAAAAACAATGGATGTTCCCCACTAGAGACAGCAAATGAGTTTGTTTTTTTTAACCACAATTGAATTTATAAACTTCTTTATGATAGAATTCATTTTATTGTGTTTATAAAAATCTACTTTTTTTTATAGGAACAACAATGAATGCAGAAGATTTAAACATTTTTCATAAAAGTAGAAACAAAAATGGACAAACTGGTTACATTTCAGTGATGGGAAATTGGCTCAAGGGATGAGAAGTGATTATTTTCCCACAAGGCCACACATCCAATACTGTTCCCTATCCAAAATAAACCGAGAGGAACCTATCTAAATATGAGAATAGTATTCCATCCTTGTGTAAATTTGGTCTTTGTATAAGTATAACAAAGTATTAGGTGTTAGATACTTTCTGGAATGATATAATTGTCCTACCATTTTCCCTTGATTTTGCAATTGATGTAACAGTTTGTGAAACATAGTTGGTCTCTTTCAATCAAATTTCATCTCTTAGAATATTAACCAGCAAATGCTAAATATAATATCAGAAAAATAAGTCATCTTTCAACACATATGCAATCTAAGAGGAATTTGGTATACAGTAAACAATTTCGCATACAGTAAACAACTTAGCAATAATTTTTAGTGATTGGATCAGATAATTATTAATCACATATATGATGATGTTCTAAAAGTTCTGGTTTGTCCAAGAGGGCATCAATCTAGCACCATGTATATGCTATTCCACATATTCAATCCAGTTACAATAAACTTGAAAATTATTCTAGAAGTTTATTTAATCTTTCCCAAAATATCCTATGAGATTTTTTTAAAACAGTAATCAGCCCTGTCATCTGGGGCTTTAGAATACTTCGACTGCACCTCTGCAGAGCAGTAAGACTCCCCCAATGGGACCACTTGTTGGCTGTTGGTGGCGACCTGTGATGCTTAAAGATGGAACACAGGTGGCTGAGCAGTCCATGACATGCAACACTCCACTTTGGTCCTTATTCCAGCTAGACAGGTAGTCGGAGAGCACCCCTCCAATCAATTGGCTGGTCACATCAAACTGTAGCACCTATATGATTGTCCCAACCCTATTGCCCTTATGGCAAGCCCAAACCCTTTTTATCATATGTGCTAGAAGGTGGTGGCTGAGGGTTTTCATGTCCTAGCTATGATTTTAAACTCGGATGGTGAGGTTCCAGTTCTGGAGGTCTGAAGAATGTGGAGCACCCCTTCATCACAATTGCTCCCAAGTCAACTCTGACCCGGAGTGGTAGTACCTGTTAGGGTCCCATCTATGGGTTAAATAGAAAAAATGTGTTTATAAAAAAAATTGACTAACTATCAAGAATGAATTTATTTCACAACTTTGTCGGTATTAAATGACCTACTGAGGTTGATATGCCATAAAACAAACAAACAAACAAAGTAATTACTTTCATGGTTGGACCAAAAACTTTTCAGTACCCATTCATATATTTGTGCTTACAAATATATGTGTAATCTTGCCTATGAAAAAAGTTATAAGTTGTTGCTATAAAAAAGTAGATTTTTAATTAACACAATAAAAGGAATTCTATCATAAAGAAGTTTATAAATTTAATTGTGGTTATCTAACCACAGTATAATGAAAAAGACTTAAGTATAGATTGAGAGATCTTGAGTTCAGTCCCTGGAGCAATACTTAAATATCCAGAGCTTTAATGGCTCTATAAATTATATATTAACTAGCAGTCTATGCAGCCTTTGTGTATAATATGTAGGGTTTATTATTTTATGAAAAAAAAAAGGTCTGCAAAATGGATTTATTAGGGTTTATTAAATATGTTAAAACTCTCATTTTTTTCTTATGATTACATACATAGTGACATATCAGTTTCTATGTGTAGGGGAAACTTTTTTTTTTAAATGACCATGGTTATATTCTGCCAATATTTACATTTGAACCTGTTACAAGTAGACAAGGTTACAGTTTTTTATTTTTTATTACTGTCCACTGACTTTTCTGCTTAGCTTTGATTATATTCTGCACTAACATTGTTTGGGGGGTGGGGAGGAAAATGTGATGATTAAATGTAGAAATTTTCCAATGTTTTAATAAAAAATTTCTTTCAGTTTGCATACTCAGTCTCTATGTACTCTGGTCAGGAATGAAATTAAGTATTATTGACTGAACATGGTTATTTTAGGATATTTCCCATCCTTTAGAATGGAATTAGAGTGTAGTACCTGTTCTTTTTTCTCAACTCACTGTTCTTGTTTATGGGCAGGACACATCAAAAACTGAGGTGAGGTGGCCTTGAGAATTCTGATCCCAGGGCAACACCACCCCAATTCCATAAAGGAGAGGTTTTGTGTAATCTTCATAATACTGGTTGTGGGGACAGATAAATGTTTGTTGTTACCCAGGCATATATGAATGAGTGTCCATGTTAGATTAATCATACTACCCCACAGATAGATAGTTAAATACAGAATATTATTATCTAATGTCTAATTTTGTCTGCTTCTATCTTGTATGTCTTCAATACAACCCTAAGAATTGTTAAAGTTTACAAATATACATGAAGATACAGTAATGTTTTCTTAATTCAACTTCTCTAATATAATCAATCTGAATGATCTGAAATCAAACATTACCATCTATAACCAATATATATTACATTAGATGAAATTAATTATTATTCAATCCATTTGCTCATATATGAATTTTTGAAGAGCAACAGATTTGAACTGACTGAACTTTAAAGATATTAATCATCCACTTGTTCTTCTAGTTTATCCCAATTTAATTTCTATTTCTTTATGAAAATGATCAAGTGATAATATCGTAATTTCCATGGCTGACAAATTTCTTGGTCTTTTTTTTTTGCAGCAGGATGCTGCCATGTTCATTTTGAGCACAAGGTCAATTCCCATTAATTAAGCAATCCAGTTTTTTTAATCAACTCATGGAAAACAAACAAAGCCAGATTTACATTGATAAAGAAGGTTATTAAATAGATTTAATATAATTGGAAATGGTATAAAGAAAAGAAAAAATGCTACGATATTTAGAAAAGCAAATATCCCTTTCGGGGATCTTCAAAATGCCACCAAAAAGGCACTGATTAACCTTTGCTGATACAATAATTTGATTCAGTAGATTGATAGTAAATGTTAAATCATTCATTGATGAGGAGTAATTCTCTTTATAATTAAATCTATAAATGTTGATTAATACAACAGATGATAAGAACACAATTTCCTATGCACTCTCGGCATCGTGTTATGCATATAACTGCAAAAAAATTAGAGAATAAAAATAAAACATTGCACATATGGAATTGGATTTGTAGGAAATAAATTTACTAAATAAAGCACCTCATGTATTTTATATTTATATTTTCTCTGTAATATAGAAAATCAATTAAGGTTTCAAAGGAGATAATTAAAGAAATAAATACTGGGTTATTTCCCTTGAGCACAATATTTTGAAGAGTAAATACAGGTTGATTATGGTAGACTTGTGGTTAGCAAGTTATTTAAGATATTACAACTGTAATGAGTTCTATTCTCATTGAGTGTTATACAGGTGTCATTATAAATTTTAATAATTATATCACATGGGATCATACCAATAATAGAAAAAAAATCTTATTTAAAGACTTGTATATTAGAACCTTCCAATAATAACAAAATATCAATGCCATAGGTACACTAGATAATGATAAAAATCAGAATTTTATTTGGACTCTTAATAAAATCTTGTAACAGACAGAGTAAAATCCCGAGTCTCAATTTGTAATAAGTAAAACAAAATAAAAAAAGATATTGAAAGAAATGTAATGACAACATTTATTGATGTTTTTCTTTTTGAAAATTCTGGCTTAAGTCATCATTAAAAAATATTTTCTTACAGACTTTCCTCATTGAACATTTTTCTCTGTAAGAATTTTGAAAAAAGTTTGTCAACAAAACTTTGATATATCTTAAAAGAACTTATGCTTTAAAAAGGGGAGGGATAATTTAAATGCACTTGTAAAACATTGGTTTAAAAGAGGCTCATGTTACTTTATATGCAGAATAGAATATGCCAAAAACTTATAAAACTTGTTATAATCTCTTTGCATTAAACAATGAAATAAATTGGATTTTGTAATGTATCACCTTTTCTGACATAATTAAAACAAACAATTTTCCACTTAATGTGACATGCATTTAAATGGTTTAAATAACAAAAAATTATCCCTAACATTCACTAATTTTAATGAACTATTTAATTATAATTTATTACAAACAATATTTCACTTCACACATAACAGTAATATTTCCAAATTCTTTAATTCATACCTTAATTATCATATAATTTAATAATCATAAGCAAGATTTCAAATATTTATTTGTTCTCACTTTTTAAAGTTTCATAATGATTGGCATTCCTAATTACATTGCTATTATTACCTCAGTTGAAATGTTCACTAATATTTTTTTATAAAATTAATTGTTTTCCCAAATCATTATCTGATGAAGCTCATACAAGGTGAATTGTTATTTTTAGTATGACCAGTCCTCATGTTTCTATGATATCACCCTCATTCCAAAACAGACCTCAGATTCTTACTAGTAAACACAGGTTGCTTACAAAAAAAAAAATGAAGATATTAAGTTGACTATAGATTAGTTTTTAGAATTGGTTAATAAAAACTCAAATCTCAGATAGGAAAATGTTTACTGACAATACAAAATGAAGCAGTTTATCAGACATTTATGGTGAATTCCTTGAAGAAACTTTGAATTGGTTTCTTATCTTTAGAACCCAAAATAGAGAATGTAGTGATAAACTTAAATACTTGTCACCATCACTAGCAGTGACAACATTTATGTTCTTCTTCTTATTTATTTGTGTGATATTTAATTCCTATCCATTGTAATGCTCGTCTGAAGAGTAACAAAGTTTATCTGATTTTGCCTTCCCAAAAATATCTCTCCTTGTTCATTCAAGACCAATCCCAAGTTGTAGAGCTATTTTTGCTTCCAGAATTTCTTTATTGAAGTAACTTTCTTTCTAAGATGGTTCTTTCAAATGCAAATTTAAGATACAAAAAGTTTCTAGTTTTTATCCAGTAATAAAATAATTCCTAATTGTTTATTTAAGATTTCTCTTTAGTAAACATCAAAGGTTTAAAAATATTCCTAGATCAATTTCATCAATGTTTTTTTCTTCTTAAGAAAAATAACCATTTAGAATTTTGATAAATGTTCAATGGATTTTATTTTATTATTTTCTTCCTTAGGACTCTATCAATATTATGAACAGTGTGAATTTTTTATTGTTTCTTTAGCTGTGTAGTATCTGTGTACCCTATGCCTGGGATCAGTATATAGTATATGTGTATCTTGCCTAGGATGAAAGTGTCATTCCCAAATAGGATCAGAGTGTAATACTTAGGGAAATCTTATTAAATATATTACAAAAATTTCCACAGGGATAGATACTACACACTGATCCTAGTAGAAATACTAATCTATATGCAAATAATTCTACTAAGTTAGTGAATTTATAAATGCATGTGAACTTCAAGGATCTAGAGAATTCCTGAGATTATAAGAAAAAATAATAATTAAGTGACATTAATAAATCTTTTTAATTTATCTTCATATTTTAAATGAATCATTGCCAATCACTGACAACTGCTTTCCTTCATTTTCTTAATTTTCTTTTATTTTTATTTTATTGAAACAGGTCATCATTTTTATGATAGTAAGGCACAAGAAAAAGTTAAGATTTTGTTACATAGTATAATAAATGTTGGATAAGTTTACAATTGATATTTTGTTATGAGTTCTTCATGTTCATTAGCATCTTGATATATATATATATATATGGCAGTTGGTGTTTATGTATGTATGTCTGGAGGAAACTATGAAAATAAAACAATTAATGACAAAGTAAATATATATATACACATTCACTATCACCAGAGCTTCATTTTTGTGCAAAAATAATGAAGATTTTATCGATATCTGGGAAGATATTTTTTTAAATAGGATTTGAATAGTAAGAGTTGGTTGTATTAGTGATTAAAACATACATCGAGTATGTAAAACCAACACAATGAATGGATCTGCAAGACTAACTTTTTATTATCCTTTCTCTAACCAGGCAATTCCAGGTAACCACTTCTAGTATATGAGAAAATCTTGTTTGTTTGTAATGACATACCTATCATAAATAGGTATTGATACTTTCAGTTGTAAATATACCTAAGTTGAGATAGATATGAAGAGACTGTGATAGATAAATATACTGCAAAGGGAGAAAAGGATAGATAGATAAAGTTAAATGAAACTTAAACCTTCCATCCATAGCCATGAATATTTGCTTTCACTATATATATATATATATATATATATATATATATATATATATATATATGTTGTATTTTAGGGGTCTCCTTATGCTTCTCTCGGTATATATTTTTATGTTTTTTTATGTTGAAGTTGGGCGTTATTATGAAGTATTTAAAAATAAATGAAGGAATTCGATGTTATGGAGTACTGGATTCACTTATTTTTTATTATTTGTTATCATAAATTTTCGGGATCGTTAGATACCCTTTTTCATTTGAAAAAATTGCGACATTCATTTGAAAAAGGGTATCTAACAATCCCGAAAATTTATGATAACAAATAATAAAAAATAATTGAATCCAGTACTCCATAACATCGAATTCCTTCATTTATTTTTAAATGCTTCATAATAACGCCCAACTTCAACATAAAAAACATAATATATATATATATATATATATATATATATATATATATATATATATAATATTATATATATAAAAGAGGAAAGAAAGAGAAGGAAGAAAGCCTGACTGCATGTCATCTTCCCTTGATCCATAGTAAAAGCAAATATGACTTTCTTTCTTTTCTCTCTTTCTTCTTCTTATATATATATATATATATATATATATGAAAAGTGGGTGACTTATCAGTGAATATATGATATTGTGTTATTCGCAACTATGACCGTCGATAAAATAATTAATCAAATAAGTCAAGGTTATAAAGAATATAAAGTGCTCAATATGTTAGTAGAGTGGATTTAGTAAAATGATATAGTCAGATAACCTACTCGAATTTCACCATGCAGATCTTCTGGGATAACTGCAAAGAATTGATTATGTTAATTAATTAAGAATAAAAGTGGAAATAAACAACATAATCATAGCCCTGCAGAGACAATGGGATGCTGACCATTGAAAAAACAGCTCTGCAGTGAAAGTTAAAATCATCAGCCGACACTATAATGATGCTTTACAAAGACACACTTTCACCTAATGGTGAAATAGATTTCTTTAGCATGGTTGCTGGAGTCCTACAATGAAATACATTAGCACAATATATTTATAATCTGTCTAGATTACATACTATGAATGTCATGAGATCTCATAAAAGAAAAAGGCTTCACGATAACCTAGGTATGAGGCCAGTGATTTCTTGCCCAAACTATTCCAGATTCAGACTATGTAGGTGATCTAGTGCTTCTTGTAAATATACCTGTTATAGCCAAATCATTGCTGCATAGCTTAAAGAAAGCAGCAAGAGGCATCACCTCTATGTAAACTCAAATATAACAGAGTTCATGTGTTCTAAACAAGATGGAGACATCACCACACTGGATGGTAAGCCTCTGAAATTAGTAAACCCGTTCACTTCTCTAAGTAGCAATATCTTATCTACAGAAAGTGATGTCATAGTAAAGGCATGGACTGTGATAGATTATATGGAAATCTGATCTCTCTGATAAGATAAAGTGTGAATTGTTCCAAGATGTAGCTGTGTTAGTGCTACTTTATGGCTGCACTACTTAGACTCTAATAAAACGCTTAGAGAAAAAGATGTGAACTACACAAGGATGCAGTGTGCTGCCTTGAACAAATCCTGTAAGCAAAACCACTCAAAAAAGCAGCTGTACAGCCACCTGCCTTCTATCACACAAACTATCGAAGTAAGACAAACAAGACATGCTAGACACTGCTGGAGAAGAACTCATAAGTGACATTCTCCAGTAGACACCTACACATGGACACACCAGTGTAGGCTAACCAGTAAAATTCTCCATCAACCAGTTCTACACAAATTCTGGATGCCGTGTAAAAGACCTGCTAGGGGCGATGTTTAATAGGGATGGTTGGTGAGAGAAAGTTATGGGTATCTGTGCTGTCATCATGACCTGTTAATGATGAGGATTATATATGTCTGTAAAACATTACTCCCTCCTACTCTTCTGCCTAGTCATGGTGGAAGCAAAATTCAATGAAAGTGGGAGGAAAAGCTTGAGTATTGCTCTAAGTCATTACCTCTTTTGTTCAGGCTAATTGTTCATGTTATGAAAAATATCCTTGAAGTTATAAAAAAGAAAAATATTCTTTTCAGTAATTTCATTTATTTGATTCATTTTGTTGTATTGCATATATGTAAATAAGTATTGTTTGGATAGATTTAACTCATATTTATAAAAGGACTTAAAACATTGGTAATTGTGTCTAATTAACATGTGGAATGTTGATAAATACAATGTAATTAACATAATGAACATAAATCATTTATATAGAATATTATCAGGATTTTAATCATCCTCAGATTTTATGTTTCTATATATAAATTCAAAATAAAAGAATTTACAAGATAATACAAGCAAAATTTCTACAGCTTGAAATTAATGTTAAGTGATCTATTCAGAATGCTCCTATTTTAGCATAGTCATTTTGTTTGGCTTTAATTAAATTATTCCTACTAACTAATTAAAAAAATAACTAGCTGAAGTACCCATTCTAAATAGGATCAAGACTTGAATCCCAATGATTGCTTTGTAGTGTATTAATGGTGAGTTAGTGTTGTTTCTGTTGAAAAGTTATAAGATTTTTGTGAAAAATAAATGTTTGTCATCATCCTTAAAAGTGTATTTCACAATCTTTGTTGTCAATTAAAAATTCATACTAAATTGTTACTATAAAAAGATAAATCCAATTAACAGAAAAGAGATTTACCAATTGTATTTTTTATATTATCATATGAAATTTTTATTGTTCAGATAAATTTCTTGTTTTGGTGTTTAAAAATATTGTTCTACGATAAATTTCACTGATTTGTTTAAAAATTCAAGAGACATTTAAGAGATTTATTGATTTAAATATTTTTGTTTTTTGTCCAGATTAATAATAATCATTATTAATTAAGTAATGATGATTATTTTACACCACATGTCAGAAGGACTACTCATTAAGCTAATTACCCTATGAAGTTATTTTATGAAAAATCTTGTGGAATTTTGTAGAGAAACATTTTTAAAAAATATACAAGTGAATGATACTTGAGAATTTTTGATTTATATTTAGAGTAATGATATGCAATTAGTTTATATCTACAGTTTAAAAAATAACTTATAATCATAATTAATCAATAATGCTTAATTAAATGTAAGATGAATAATTTGTTGATTCTTTTCTTTTGATGTTTGGAAATTCAGATTTTGTTCAGTTAATTCTATCTTGCAGCAATATGGCCTTCTACTGAGTATTGCTAAGAAACCCTTTCAATGAGAACCTCTCTTTTCTCTATGAGGATTAGATATTAAAAACAAAAATGTTAAAACCTTCCCTTGGATTCAGTAAGTATGTATATGACATTTGGTAGCTATATATCAAATTATTTGGACATCTATAAAGGACAGACAAACAAACGTTTCCCAATTATTAATATAGATTGATGTCATTCATTGGATGAAGACAATTTAGATACTAAAAAAGAAAAAAAGAGGAAAGGGTGATAAAGTTTTTTCAAAGAACGTATTTTTTGTCAGCATATATCTAATTATGTGCAAGAATGTCTATGCGTAAAGTGGAGTTCTGGCAGAGACAAATATATTCTGTTATTCTTCAAACAAATATATTTGTTTTTGCAAGGCTGAATATAACTGTCTCAAACTGGCCACCTGTTATGGATATATATATATATATATATATATATATATATATATATATATATACACTAAGTAAACAGTGAAGGTGCAGAGTGATGTATGGTTATCTGTGTAGAAAGAAGAATTGGCAAACAGCATTTGAATTTTGATTGTGTCCATTTATGTTCACTTCACATTACTGGAAAAGCCACGGATCCACTTTCTCATCAGCTATTAATAAAATAACATAGCAAATTTTGCTTCCAAGCATTGTGAACAACCAGTCTAGGAGAAGGACAACTCTAGATTTAAAGTGTAGGGAAAACATGAAACCATTCCCATATCTCTTTATAACAATCATGATAATAGACAGTTTATTGATAAAAGAAATTGTGGAGAGCCATAATCCCCCTAGTTAGAAAAGGACATAGCACATTCCATTAAAAAAAAAAATTACAGCATTCCATTATGACAATATGCATTCTTTCATTTCTGCCTTGTTGGATGGTTGAATTCTTTTTCTAGTTTCTGCTTCAATAAATTCCATCTTTGCTACATATTCATATTTTTAGTTAGAGAATTTCAATGCTGTAAAGTTTGGTAACAGATTAATAGCAGTTCAGTTTATTTCAATGGGGAAAATTCATTTGATATACAAGGATATTGAATGACGATCAGAATGAATTAAATAATACCTAATAATATCGGTTCTGATTGTATAATGAAATAAAAAAAATCCTGGTGTCTTTGATTTAGAAGAAAATTAACTTTTTATACAAAATGGGGGGAGTGTACTTATTTATGAGTGATAGCATATCTATACAAGATTGGTCTATTAAGTAATGAGACTAATTATATAATATTTTTAAATTATCAGTTTAATTACAAATCAAATCTCCTTCAAATTAATTCCCTTGGGAAGCTACAAACCAATGAAGATATTTTAATTCTCATTCTTAGAAAGCATACTGGAAGTCTCCAACTGACACTACCCTCAGTTGATTTATCATAACCTGTTGCATTTTCTCAAAAGTTCTCAAATGATGACCACATGGTTGGGTTTTGATTTTTAGGAATAGGAAATAGTCACAAGAACTCAGATTAGGGAATTAAGGGGGCAGTGGTTCTGTTACGTACTGAGGTTTTCCCGGTACCAAATCGATATAATGTTATATACCCTTTCTTACTTCTTATCTCTGGTCGTCTTTCTTCTGGCTGGCTTTGGTTCTATCTTCTAACATCTTGACTGGTGTTGACTTGGTCTGGTCTAGCATCTCTTCTATGGTCTGGACTTTCTTGGGGACTTCGGGTCTGGTTTCTGTTAGGGATTTCTCCTTATCAGAAGCCCTGTGTCATTGTTAGTTTTTAGTAAACACAAGACTTCGATTTTCTTTTAATGTTACTTTATTCGGTAAATCCCCAACCCAGAAATAACATAGCGCGCGTATGCAGAGTTACAGTTTTAGACAGAGCATCATGGCCGACTGCTCTGTCTGACATCCACTGCAAAACTAAACTAAAGCTCCTTACTATTCTTAAACCGGAACAGATTCTTCTATGCCTTCCGGTTCCCATGATTTATCCCTGGAAGGCAAGGTGAGAGTGAAGTCAGACACCGTCACTCACTTTCAGGGCTATCAACTGCACTGACCACCACCATATCTCTATACTACCTTACATAAGTATGAAAATGGTCATCCCCTCAGAATTACAGGGGATTGACAATAATCTTATGCCACCGCATAGATTATGTAACAGTTCCATAGGAATATCATTTTGGGTCAAAAACACTTTAACAAAGAGTGTGTGATATTTTGGTGTCTAGAGAGTAATGATTTTTTTTTTCAGGTTGGCATATTCTATTCCAAGTAATCTGTGATTATGAGAACTGGATGGGATATGTAACCAACCAATATCAAAATAAAAAAAAGAACTGAGGTTTTATCAATGTTTACAAGATGAGCAGATGAAAAGAAACATTAAACTAGTAACCATGATGTCATTGCTAATGTAGCAGGAATCAGCAGAATTCAACCTGTTCTGGTTTATTCCATTCAAATTTAATCCAAACATAATCGTATTAAAAAGAACTTACCTAGTTCTGATTTGCCAGTCGCAAGTGATTAAAAACATCCTAATCAAAACATATCTGAAAAAAGAACAAAAATAAAACAATCAGTAAAATAAAATGATAAAATTAATGCAATACGTTCATAAGATAGACTTCATTTTTAAGTGTGGAATTAACTCTTATTTGTTATATTAATCTGATAATAAGAAAAAAATGTTTTAAAAGACCTTAAAACACATCCCAATTGTTAATATTCAATGTATATAGAATACGACCATTATTTAAAAAACAAACTATTTATTATACCTTTAAAAAATTTAATTTCATGTTAATGATTTTTTTTAGTTTTCTTTCTGTTTCCTATATCTTTTCAGTTTATATATATATAAGTAAAAAAGTAAAGTCGTCGGGACGGCCTAAAGTTGGTATCAGCCAATCAGCGAGGGAGTCTATCCCCTTTTCACTAGCACTAGACCAAGAAGATTGTTTTGGCATCTGAGGTGGAGCGCCACACCTACCATCAGCTCCTTACTTTACCGCACAGATCCCTGTGCTACTCATACGCTGAGTTGGCGAGGACCGGAATCGAACTAGAAACTATGTGGTTTCTAGCCGAACGCTCTACCAACTGAGCTATCCCGGCCCTTTATGGAGAAATAAGGCTGGAAATGCAATTCTTCTTAAACAACTTGAATTTTTTTAAATACTTACATCTCTCTATCTACATTGGATATACAAATGGAGGTGAAAGTAATGGATATCAATGTGGAAAGCAGAATTGATGAGCCAAATTCAAATTAAATCCAAGGCTGTTTCTGTTCACTTAACACTAATACACTTGGGTAAGGCATGAATCTACTTCTCCCTAGCTATAGATAAAGTTGTACAGCTGATTGTTCTCTGTAGTCTTGATAGGGCTGTTAATAGGCTTGACATATTATTAAATGGCAATACAGAGAATAAAACTTGTAAACTCACAAATGGTTGGTCAATGTCCCAAGTCAATATCCAGTTTTACAGTCTTAAGAAAAATGATTCCAGTAAACAAAAATTTTTAATTAAATGGCTGACACTGGTCAGGTATTTTATAGTAAGTGAAATATTTATTTTCCCCAGAATGCAACATCAAATTGCTATATATTTCAGACAGGAAGTTGTTTATGGCTTATACCAAGAATAATCCAACAAGGGAAGCCGTTCTAGAAAAAGAAAAACTTAAAACTATAGAGAAAGCAATGAGAAATCACTCAACTATCTTTCCATAGAACAGTCATGTTAAAGCACAGTCTATTGAAAAGGGAAACTGTAAAGAGTGACAATTGTGCAATTCCCAAAAGAATATAACATTCCATACAAATATCAGCAAAAAGAGTCAGAAGAAAGAAAGTTCGAGAGAGAGAGAGAGATAGAGAGAGAGAGAGAGAGAGAGAGAGAGAGAGAGAGAGAGAGAGAGAGAGAGAGAACCATATCAAACTAAAACACCTACTGTTGATATTTAATGTAAATAATTAAAGAATAATTGTTAATGTAAGCATCAAGCAAAACTTTTAATTTCATCTATGGGTATGATATGGCAACATTAGATATTGGATCAAATTGATTATAACATGTATGGAAACAATATTCTAATCTTTGAATCAAATCAATTTAGAAGTTGATTTAAATATAAGTGTAAAATATGGTAAAGAAAATAAAATGTTTGAATAAATAAAAATGAAAATTAAAGATAAAGTGTGAATATTTCCAATATTTGCAATGCCAATGCTCAAGGTTAATCTTTTGATAAATGAAGTTTCGTTCCTCCTGATTTTTGCAAACTGTATTTAAGTAGTCATCTACTAAGCTTAGTTTGGTACAAATTATGGGGAACTCTGTGGGAATCAAACTTACTAAAAATAGTCTACTGTCTTGACTTAATAGCTATTACACCATTTGAGGTATCCTTGGCCAACTGTCAGTAGCTTTGGCCCCCACTAAGAACCAGACTAGCTTAAAACTATTTATTATTCTATTATCTGTATAAAACTACAAGATTTTCAGTTAAAAGAACAAAAAGATAATTTTAAAAACTCAGGGTAGATTTGTAGAATCATGATTATTTATAAAGAATGTTGTCCTCAAAAAATTATTACTATTGCAAAACTAAAAATATATATATATATATATATATTATATATATATATATATATATATGTGTGTGTGTGTGTGTGTGTGTGTGTGTGTGTGTGTGTGTACTTTTTCCATAGATCCCTTCATTCTCTTCTAAGTTGATGTAAAAGTGCAATCTTAATCAGTTTTTTAAATGTTAAATGCATGACTGAATTTTAAAAAATGAAAATAAGAATAAGCTAACAATCAATTATGAGATTACTCCTCTTTTTCTATTTAAGAATAGAAATTCAATTTTCAAAGCATCAATTTCTAAAAATTACTGACAAAAAATACATTTTCTTTTAACTGAAATGAAAACAAGAAAAAACATTTCTTATCAAGAAACTTACATATCTTTTTTTCTAAACATGTAAAAATACAAGAACAAAATTTGTATTTGAATTTGGGTAAATTATTTATGAATTTTTTTGAATTTTTCTAACATGTAATTAACAAAGTGGAGTTCAATGTCTAACATTACTAGTCACTATAGCTCAAAAATTGGTTTTATACATATATATATATATATATATATATATATATATATATGTGTGTGTGTGTGTGTGAGTGTGTGTGTGTGTGTGTGTGTGTGTATATATAAGTATAAAAATATAAAAAATATTCAGAGGATGTATCTATTAATAAATGAATGAATATATGTCCTACATAATAAATATATATATATATATATATATATATTGGTTTGTTGGTTGGTTTTGAAGGCTGTCACAATGCGAGTGTAAAGAAAAAAGAAGGTAACTATGATGTTTTTGTTAACCTGTCATTTATTTCTCAATATTTCGGGAAGAGATTCCCATCCTCAGAAGAATACTGGAACTGAAGTTGTCTTAGCGGCTGCTACATTCGTTCTGCTTGGGTCTTCCAAATTCTGTGTGTGTATGTGTATGGTTGGGGTGCCTGCTTATGTGTGTGTTTGTGTGTGTAAGTGTGTGTGTGCGCGTGCTTGTGTGTGTAAATGTAAGCGTATGTGTGTATGCGTGGTGCTTATGTCTGTGTGTCTGATCATTTCTTTTTATTTTATATACTATTCCAGATTTGATTCGCCTCTAAGCAAGGTTTTATTTTTATTTTATTTTATTTATTTATTTTTTGTTTGTTTGCTTATTAACAGGATCATCTGATCTCTTTTTTATTGCTATGTGTCTGAGACTAACATTCCAGATATTGCTTGATTGTTTATGGGTGCGGGTGTGTGGATTTACTGTCTATCAGGCTGCGTATCTGGTCAGTCCTAACACCATGAGTGTGTGTGTGTGTGTGTGTGTTATATGTGGGCGTGTATGCCTATTTCCTGTACATTAATGTATGTGTGTGTTATTATAGTGTGTGTGCTTTGTACATGTACATTAATATATATATATGTGTATGTGTGTGTGTGTGTGTGTGTGTGTGTTGGTTTAGGAGCTAAGAATGAACTTAATTTTATTAAAATTGCGATTATAGAGTCAGCTAAACCAGCCTATAATATAAATGTATATATATATATATATATAATATATTAAACCAGCCTATATATAAATATATATATAATATATATATATATATATATATATATATATTAAACCAGCCTATATATAAATGTAATATATATAATTATATATATATATATATGACTTTTTAGTAAAAATTATTTCTCTAATAAATAAATTTTACAGGCTTTATTTGTTGACTCCAGTTTGAAAATTTTCAATTTCTTTTAAAAATCTCTTGTCATAAAATGATGAGTTCCTCAAGGCATTTGAAATGAGTTCAATTCTCACTGGATGCTTTTATGATATTTTGACTGTGTGACATACAATGATAAGCTGAGTGAATATCTACACATTCAAAAAATGTTATTATTAGAGATACAAGGTTTAAATATTAAACATTTAAATTGATAAATCTACATTAATATAAAATATAATCACGATATTCCAAAGATTGGATGAAAGGGGGAAAAAATATTTTGGTTTGAGTCCAATGTTATGTACAAGTGGTATAGCAGTTATAGATATGGAAAACATAATTGACAAACTCCTGCTGAGGATGTTTATGTTATCTTTGTACTAATGCCCTAAGGAAAGGCATGGGTCTATCACACATCTTCAGTTATAGGTAAAATAGCAATCAGTCTAGGCAAAGGACACAGATCTGAATTTTGAACCCTTTACTAATATATCATGTGCTAGTATTGAAGTTTAAGAAACATTACTCCCTATATCTTACAACACTTTGGGGAAGGTCTGAAAAAAAGTTTGAAGAGGTGAGGGATGGGTACACATTTACTTTCTCATCTTCTAGAATATTGTTATATAAAATTGCAACAGGCTGAAATATAATATTTTTGGATTAAATATTTTTTACATTTTCTTTATAAATATGCAATTAAAAGTCCATTGATCAAATTAATTTAAAGTTTATTATTCCATCTTTAATAAATACTAGCAGTAAGAATGTATTGATTAATTATTATAAAATATACATTTAGTACATACTGGAATAATTGCAGATGAAATTCTTTATTAAGAAGCATGATTCTATGAGTTTAGCCAAACTTTAGTAACCCTTCATATTCATAGTTATCTTTGCTCTTTTCAGTGACCATGGCTGAATCAGGCAAAAAGAGGAATATACATTCTTTATATAAAAATTCTTCTTGAGATTTGTTCATTATTAAATGAAATCAAGTATTAATTAATTTCAAATTGGTGACAGTTTTAGACTTTAAAATGATGGCTGTCTTGTTAAAATATAATATCATATTGATATATATAATTATACAATTGTTGTTTTAAATGAAGTTAACTTATATTTCAATATATAATATAATATATATATATATATATATATATATATATATATATATATATATATATATATTATATATATATATTAATATATATATATATATATATATATTATATATATATATATATATATATATAATATATATATATATATATATATATATATATATATATATATACACAAGTGACTAAATCAATTATCTACAAACATTAAAAACTCTGAACTTTGTATTTCTATATTTAAAAGTTAGTTTCAGCTTTGTTCAAACAGTAGAATTTTCTCCTACTGAATATATTATTTGTCTGCCTATATTTGAATTTTGACATGATTCCTTTACCTGGCAAAAATGTGTTGGTTTCATTATTTAATGGCATATCAATATCCGTGGGTTATTTAATATCAAACCCATCCTTGTAGAAGAATAGTTAAATCCCTAACTGGGGGTGAGTTTTAACTTGCTTACTATGATATTTTAGCCCAGTACATTAACCACAATGTCACGGGGACCCCTCTCTGCTTTTATATAATATTTTATATTACAGTTAGGTCTCATTTTAAAAATTCAAATTTGTATATTAAATATATATTTAAAGCTTTTGATTAGCTGACTGAAAAAATCGTAAAATTTGCATATATACTAAAATTATGAAAAAGATGATTTGATATTTTTCTTTAAATATACATGTTCCTTTTCTTAAGATGCAAAAATAAAAATTAAAAAAAAATTAAATGAGTCTAAATATTAAAAGAAAAGAAAATTATTCCAGTAAACCAGAACTGATTTTATATTTGCTTTGCTTGCTTAAAATAATGTAATATACTTAACTTAAATGCATTCGATAATATGATTATTTCTTGATTTATATCACAACAAAGAGAAATCATTTCAATAAATGTTTAATGTTTCAATATGCAGTTTTGTTTTATTCTGGTTACATTCTGTTTTTACATACATCTATTTATGCATTTTACATTCAGGTTGCATTCTTGTCAGCATGACAGCAAAGCAATTGAGGCTTCAGGAATGAACTTGTACTTTTCATGATAATTATTACATTCTGCTTAGCAGAAGAAAAAGACAAAATAAAATTATGACACAATGAAAAAGGTTGAAAAGTTAATTATAAAAGGAAAAGATTTGCCCTCTCCCAGATTATATCCATAAATCATTTTTAATATTTTGAAAAAAAAAATTAATTATCATGAGACAATACAGTATATATTTTATCTGTATTTCATTATTAAGATTCAAATTTCATAGCATTTTATATGAAAGATGTTTTGCTCAATTATTAACAGGTCAGAGGAACATGTCCTATAACCTATTAGGCTGTATGTCATGCTAAGTAATTTCCTTATAGGAAATGATCATTACTTCAAAGTATCAACCTCATCTCCAAATAATATTTGGAACAAATATTGGGTTTCATGTTACCAGTGTAACACATGATCCCTAACCCGACTTATTGAAAACTGAAGATGGATCGCTTTTACAAAGCTAAAGGGATTCAACTGGCATGCTATTTATCCATAATTTGAGGAGAAAGCAGATTCATGTCTTTCCCAAGGGTATGAGTATGAAGTGAATGCAAACTGTTCTAGCCAGAAATTGAACTTGGTTCTCTAATTTCATTCTTCATATTATCAACAATTAAACCACCCACATCTCAATCAGCTGATCAGATTTTTAAATTGATATAGAAAAATATTTAGTAATCTTGTTTTTTTATTTTATTATAACTAATACAACCCTCCATTTGGGATACTTCAAAATCATGGAATCTTGTGTCACAATTTTCAAACTAAGTTTTAAACAGATTTATCAGTTTTATGGTATTAAATTTTATTTAAATTTTATCTGAAACCAAATCTTGAAAGAAGATATTCAAAATCTTGTTATCAGTTTTAAATACATTATTTTCTTTCTATTGCTCAACTTGTTTATTCCTTTTCTACTTTTATCATTTCCTTTTATATTTACCACTTGCTCTCTATAAAAGTGACTACTCTGAAAATCAGCAGTCAAGGAAGCAGGCCTCAGAAATTCATGTCTGTTTGCTTGAATGCCCAACTTGCTTTCTTTGTTTCATATATTTTTATAGTAATCATTGGAAAAAGACTTGAATATTCATTACCAAAAACAAAAAAACAAAAATAAATAAATAAAAAACATGTCTGAGTTTGAAGTTATAAATGACAAGGTTTGATATTTACCTAAAAAATGTTGAACATAAACACCCCAAAATCTTATCTACTAATCATATTTGATTTACTTAACTATTCAAATATGCATAACTATTAAGATGCTGAATTGCTGCAAATTAATCATTTAATTTAAAAGAGAATACACAGCACAGTTAAATCTTAATTATAACTGAAAAATTGTAGATAATTCAATGAATCTTTAATTTCAGACAGATTTTCATATCTCTTGTTTTGAATTTGGCAGTTTTATTCAATGTCTATTTCAACATAGCAAGTAAAGATGCATTAATATATAATCAAATATATCATTATCAAAAATGCTAAAGTCACAGAATAAAATCATTTATTTCTACTTACATAATAAGGTAATCTGCTAATTCATTTTTTTATCAGTTCTTATATTGTTAAATTTATTGGGTGTATAATAATCCTTTGCACAAAAAAACAATAATCTCTTGATGAAAACATGGGTTTTTTTAATACAAAGATGCTAAAATATCCTTTACAGAAATTTTATATAATGACCAATGTAAATTGTTCTCTTTCTTTCTTTCTTCATTATAACTAAAGTTACCATGATGATAGTGTATTATCTGTGTGCCTTACCTAGAGTCAAATTATTGCTAGCTGATACTACTGCCTAGGATCAGAGTGTAGTATTTATACCTGTGAAAATATAATCAAATGTATGATAAAAAACAAAAAATTGAAATAATTATCTATTTCTATTACTGTTTTTTCTTATCTTTTGAATTATTTTTGAGGAAGTATTCAATTTTATGCTGTTCAAAATAATTATTTTTATCCAAGTATTTTATATCATTATTATCATCATGTCGCGCAATTAGCACAGATATCCATGACAATCTCTCGCCAACCATCTCTATCATTCATTGTCCCAGGGAGGTCCTCTGCACAGCATCCAGCATTCTTGCAGAGTTGGTCAATGTAGATTCTTGGTGGGCATCCCACATTAGCATGTCCATGTGTTGGTTTCCATGGGAGAACGTTGCTTATAAGTTTGTCCTTGCTCCTCCAGCAGTGTCCAGCATGCCTTGTCCATCTCACTCAGATGGTTTTTGAGATGGGGGCAGTTGGCCGTACAGCTGCTTCCTTGTAGGGTGCTGTTTCCATGACTTGTTCAAGACCGCATGCAGCATTCTTGAACAGGTCCCATCTGGCTTATTCTCAAAGCACCTCGTCAGGTTCCAAGTGGTGCAGCCATATAGCAGCACTGATATACCACAGCCTGGACGAATTGTCGCTTTAACTTGTCAGTGAGATTGGATTTCCATATGACTGATAATCTGTTTGTGGCCAACCAGGCCTTTCCTATTCATGTATTAACATTGCTTTCTGTGGATGAGATATTACTACTTATGTATGTGAATTGTTCTACTGGCTTTAGTGTGGAAATGTCTCCTTTCTTTTTGAAACACATGAACTCAGTTTTATCGGAGTTCACATTGAGGCGGATATTCTTTGCTGGCTTCTCCAGGCTATGCAGTAGTGACTCGGCCTGTGCCAGTATATCTGCGAGAAGTGCAAGGTCATCAGCGTAGTCTGCATCTGTAACAGTCTGTGCAGGATATCGCCTGCTTCTTGCCTTTTTTAGTGTGAGACCTTTTTCTTTTATGGTATCTAATGATGTCCGGAGTACATAGTCTAGGCATATTATTAATACATATGGTGCTAATGTATCTCCTTGTAGGACTCCAGCAGCTATGTTAAAGAAATCTGTGTTGCCATCAGGTGAGCATACCATTGCTTTAGTGTTTTTGTAGAGCATCATTATAGTGACAACCGTTTCTTTGGGGAGACCGTATGCTAGTAGTATTTGTTCCATTTTCCCTCTGTGTATGGAATCAAATGCCTTGGAAAAATCTATGAATAGTAGCGTTGCCTTCTATGATCCATCAAATAGTCAGGATCTGAGAGGTTGTGGATTGATTTTTGCGGAATCCATTTTGGTTTTTCTAAGAATTTTCTCTATTTCAGGTCAGATGTGATTAAGAAGAAGGGCATTATATATCTTAGCTGCAATAGCAGTAAGAGTTATGCCTCTATAGTTCTGAACAATTCTAAGGTCTCCCTTTTTGGTGAATGGGAGGATGCAGCCTTTCGTCCATTTATCTATTCTATTTTGTCTATATACTGCATTGCATAGCCTAAGCAGTATGTCATTGAATTTTCTCATCTTCCATACCTTGGAGGGTATTTCATCAAGACCTGCAGCTTTTCTACCTTTTAGTTTCTTTAAGACTTTATTGAGTTCTTCTGTTGTGAAATCCCCTAATTTGATGTCTAGTTGTATATCTACAATCTTTTGGGTATTATTTTTTATGATTTTAGGCGGGTTCACCAGCAGTTTCTGGAAGTGGTCTTTCCACTTCTTTTTGGCTGGTTGCCTTTAGCTTTGATCTAGAGGTACTTTTCCTACCACTTATTTCATTTACTGTTTGCCATGCTAATCGTGACTGTCTGTCTTCCACCGATTGTCTGATTTTATCTATTTGTTCTTTTTTGTATGTTTTGGTTAGTTCTATCTGGGCTTTCTTAAGGTTGTGTATATTGGTGCTAGTTGGGTTTGTTTTATTATGTTGGGCTGCTTTTATGATATCGTTTCTCTTTTCTCTAACTGCTTCTATCTCCCAGGGAACAGTGTTTGGCTCTTAGTTTGGTCAGTATGCACCCAGCTGCTGCTTCTAGGTGGGCACTGACAAAGTTTTTGTATTCCTCATTTGGAGTGAAGCTTTCAGATGTCTCCTGGAGGATATAGAATTTATTTCTTACTGTTACAGCATAGCAATTGCATATATCACTGTTGGAAAGTGTTGACCAGTCGTATCGTACAGATTTACTGGTTTGCTTTTTATTTCTACGTAGGCTTAGTCGTAATTTTGCTGTGATTATTCTGTGATCAGAGGATACTCTTTCAAAATAGGAGTATGCTTCGCAGTTCATGTCACCCCCAGGGATCAGGACATTGAGTTCAGTAATCTGTCCGCATAGGGAGAATAACTCATTGTAGAACTTTGCGATGTCCGTTTCTTCGCTAACATTAGTGGGGTTATAGCACGAGAATACTGTCATGCTGGGATTCCCATTAAATGTAGTGCATAAAATTCTTGGTTGGATTTTTTCTACACTGTTGAATGATCTTAGAGCTTGGGGGCTGAGGAGCATTTCTACACCTCCTATGGTGGCATTTATGGAGTTTTTCCACGGAGATGCTGACACAAACGTCCATCCATTACCTGTTTCGTGATATTTTATTTCTAATTTGCCATGATCAAATCTATGCTCTTGTACGCATTTTATGTCTATATTTTTATCCGCTGCAGACGCCGTTAACTCAGGTAGTTAGTTTATCATTTTTAGAGTTCTGATGTTAAAGGTTGCTAAGTTTAAGGTTTGTTTACACCTTAGTAGGTGTGTTTTATGTCTAGGTTCTGGGGTTGTATTTTTAGATACTGTGTTCAGAGCTATGACGGTAGTGGGTGTGTCTTGTCTGCTCTGAGTGTGATGCGGTTTGTGTGTGTGATGTTGTTGGGGCACTGTAGCTGACTTATTGACACACAAGCTAGAGCTCGAACCCATGGACACGCACCAGAATACACGGGATGGGCGATGCTGTATGATTTTATATTTTTGTGTGCTGCCATAGGTTTGGTTGGCTCGATGTCATTGATACCTTTCGGTGGCTGTTTTGTTAACTCATCATTAGATGCCAGATTTAGAGATGAGGAGCAGTAGTTTCCTGACTGAACTGTTTGATCCTGGCTATTGGCCCGCTTTTGGGCTCATCCACCCAGCATCTTGTGAGATCCCATGTTGGGTTTGTCCGCTGTGTCTCACATCCACAATGCTGCTACCCATGGTTTCAGGTGTTAGGCGACAGTATGGCATGTGAGTTACTCTACCTTGAACTTAAAAAAAAAAAACGGGGGGGGGAGACTTTGTCATTTAAGTTTTAACTTAGTTAAAGTCCGCTTGTCCCCTCCCATTTTAGCTCAAAGAAAGCGACTTCTCAGTCTAGGGTCTTTTTTTAGAGAGAGTGGAAATTCTATCTTGTGTGAGGTAGGGGATAAATATATGTAATTTATTTTCTTTTTCTTTGAAATAGGTAAGTACCATTCACAATTTTAACTGAAAATAAAGTTTCTTAGCTAGACAAATTGTCACCACTTTTTTCTTTTGTATAGTCTTTAAAATAAATGTGGAATTTTATATGGGTGCAGATACTACACAGATCCAAGCAGAAGTGTTGCATGCTAGACAGTAAAAATAAAGTCAGTGGTGTGGCCTATTGTCAGTATCAGTTGAAGAGTAAGGAAATCTATCCCATTTCCCTAGCGCTAGACTAGGAAGATTGTTTTTGCTGAGGTGGAGCACAACATCTACCGTCAGCTCCCCACTTTACCACACAGATCAGATTATGCCAAGCTGTGCAACTCATGAGCTGAGTTGGGAAGAAATGGTATTGAACCCAGAACCTTGTGATTCCTAGGTGAATGCTCTACCACCTGGGAGTCACACTTTGATCCTAGGTAGAAGGCACAATCTAGAATTCTTTAGAGGAAATATCTCATACAAAATATATTTTGTGCATATGAATTGGCAAATTTAACTAAAATAGATTTCTTAAAAATTGTCTTAAAAGAAATATTCAAGAATTAAAATACTTTAGGGACATTATTATGATTTTATGATTAAAAATAATTTTATTCTTATGAGTCAACTTGTATAAAGTGCATCAAAACTCATTGTGAGACAATTAGTTTCATTCTATTTCCTTTCCCATGATAGTTGATTGAATAAATGAATTATAAACATGAGCCATGATTCTGTTCACAAACTGAATGCACCACTGGCATTGTTTCAATTGATTTCTTTTGAAATTTAAAGTAATTAAATGTTGGTATATTAAGTACAACAGCATAATTGCTAAGAGTGCAGAATGATAAACTGGTAGATTATATTTAGAATATTTATATCTTGAGAATTTACTTTACTCTTTATAACTCAAATCTAAAATGTTTGGAAGGAGGAATGACTCTTTTGTAATATTCATTTCCACATCAGCATGGGACGTTCAACTTGTCTAAAGGTTAAAGGTCATAGAGAATGAAATTGGTGAGTTTCTGTTCACTTTGTATTAATACTCTTTTAAAAGGCAAAAATCCACTTCTCCCTAGAAGTGTGGGTAAATATAACAGTTGTTGATATTTACTCATATCATCTTGGTCAGGACTTCTTCCTTATTTCTAGTATCATGTAACACAGTTACATATTATTTACATATTTGAAAAGAAGATGGAGGGAAATAATTTCCTACATAATATCTAAAATGAGAATAACTAGAAGGTTCATGAAAAGAAAAGAAAAATTATGATTACCAATTTGTATACTTATCAAATAAACTAAAGAAGAATGTGGCCATCAGAATTTTTTAAACTGACATTCTAAAAGTTGACTCCTACACACGGACACAGCAGTGTTGGTCAATCACTTACATTCATCAGCTCTGTGCAGACACTAGATGCCCTCTAGATGACCTACCAAGAGTGACAGCTGATAGAAATGGATGGCAAGAGAAAGAAAGAGAATGTTAAGGGAATCCATGTTATAAGTATGATTTGATGATGATTATTCATGACTGATGAGATCTCGTTGAACCCAAAATATTTGACTTACAGTGTATAGTAAAATGACATTCAGTCCAGAATATTTGGCTATGATATAACAAAATATTCCCCAGCCCAAAATAATATTCTTTCAGGTAAAAAAATAAAGTTAACAAAATTAATCTAAAATCAGAGTGCAGTAAGATTTATGAGTTTAAGCTGCATAATTGATAAGGATTTGTGAAATACTTTCAGGACAAAACGGAATAGAACATTACAACAGTGGATTATCAATATTTTGATAAAATAAATAGAAATAAAAAGATTTTAAAATAAAATATTTTGTCTGTTGGAGGAAGAAGCCATCATTAAAATCAGATGAATTCAGAATAAAACTGAAAAACGGATTATGAAATGAAAATAAAACTTACATAATATGATTATTTTTATACAATGAACTTTCATCTTATTTTTAAGCACAAATAAATAATATTATATAATTGAATGATAATATTATTATATGTTTCTTAGAAGAATGGGAAGTTTTAAACATTCCAGTTAAGATTTGCTTCTAATAGTCATTTATCACTTTGTTGCTTTTTCATGTAACTATATTTAACTAACTGAAAATCTACCCTGAAATTTTAAGCTAATGCTTGCAGAAGATCTAAAGGAGCCTTTGATCCCAACAACAGATCATGGAAATTAACAACATAATCATTGAATCTGAAAATCATTACCAACATGAACTCTCTTTAATCACATTTTATTTAAATATCTGGTGGGTGGGTGATTGATGGTAGTTCACCAAAGATTTCAAGTTGCAATATTTGTTTGGAAATCCAGATTTTACTGGTATATTTTATATGAAATATAAAAATCTTAAAATCAAATTCTTTTGTTTTAACATTCTTTAGTGAATCTATATAAGAAAAAATCAAATGACATTACATAAATTGACCATAGGTGTATCGACCCCATTTTTTATTGTGTCAAGAAATACAGGCATAACACCAAACTATAATTTTGAGGTGACTTATAAGTTAATAAACATTATTAAGAGGTTAATGTTTATGGTCTTATGATGGATATTTCTTGTAGTACAAATGGAAACACAATTTTTTTATCTTGCTTTTTGATGAGTGGAAAGCCATGGAAAAAGATAATAACTTTGGTTTCTGGGTCACAAAATTCCAGCAAGATGTTTATTTATAGAGTTAAACCAAAAGATGAATATTTGATGGACACAAAAAGATGGTACAGTTTAGCCTTATACATATATTATAGAATGAGTCACTCCCAAAAAAGATGCTAAATTATCCTTTACAGAAAACTATTTATATAATGACTAATTTAATGAAACCGAAACGTTTAAGGGTCGATAAATAAATTCATCTTATTTTTGGAACACTTGTTTTTTCAAATTTCTTAATATTGTCAGATTTATTTCCATATTTACTCCCATAATGACTAATGTAAATTATTCTCTTTCTTTCTTCATCATAACTACAGTTACCATGATGATAGTGTATTATCTGTATGCAGTATTTGTACCAGTGAAAATATGATGCAATGTATGATAAAAAAAATTTAAATTAAGATAATTATCTATTTATATTAGTTTTTTCTTATTTTTTAAATTATTCTAAAATCAAGAATTTTCAAAATCTCATACGCTAAAATCCTTACTCTGGGGTGCAATTAGCAGAGAAAATTTGGTGGCTGTAGCTCTAACCATTCTTTAATTATTTGATGATATTAAAAAAGACAATTGGTGAATTAGAAGATTGTTTGTTTTTTTAACTAAATAATTTCAATCCTAACAAAAATAACATGTGGTAGCCTACCAGTAGTTGAATAAATTAAAATTTTATGTGTAAAGACATAAAATATTTTAGCCAGCAGGATCTAAGAAATATATATGTCATATTTTTCAAAGGGTCATTTTAAGAATGCAATATTTAATTTTAGATTTGAATAATAATTGAATGAAATTATATTTCCCTTAAAATGTACAATTTTGTAAATTCGAGTTTATATCAAGAGCAAATAAAAGTTTACATATTGTTTAAAAACAATGTATTAGTATTGTAACAATAGGTTTATTGGTTACACAACAATTTGACATATTCCTGTCATGGAACCAAATATAACAATGTGATTATTACCAATATTGATATCTAGGTCAAGACACAAATATGACCTTGTATCTTTAGTCACAGGTATATGACAAAGATTTTCTTAAGACATTGTGTTCCAATTAGAAGAAATTGAATAGTTCTTTAAATAGCTGTGGCAATTTTCTTTGTTGTGTTATTGCTTTTCCAAGTTCCTCCGTATCTGGAAAATATTCATAAAAAGAGAAAAAAACTTCTTTGGCTGATACGACTGAAATTTATTTAATGATAAAAAATAATTATATTTCTAAGTTTTTTGTTTTTTCAAATGGCAATTAAAAGTGACTGTCTCACTTCCAATCCAATTCTATGTATCTGGGTGTCAAACCTAGTAGCCACACCTTTTTCTTGGTTGGTGACAACCAAAAGGATTTCCCTTTCTTCTATTCCCTACTGGTCATGTGTGTGTGTGTCGTGTAAATCTTTTGGAGCAGATTGATCTCTTCACCTGAGACCCCAAAATGAACGGATTCTAATATCCCACACAAGAGACTATATAGACATCTTGTCATAAGGGTCCATAACCTTTACTCTCCTCAAATTATAACTTTAGATATCTATCAACAAAAGTTAAAAGATCTTAACTGAATTTTCCCCGTCTGTCCATTTTATTGTACTCATTAACCTGATCTGCTTCAAATGAATTTGAAACAAATTTTTCATGTAAATATAATTTGAGTTTGATTCGTCCAACCATTCTTCCCATTTGATTTTATAAGTTAGATTCTCAATTATTGTTCCATTCTCCTGGCCACTATTCCTACAATTATTCAATAAAGCTCCTTAGGGTTTTTCTTTGGTTATTTTATAATATTGTCACTTTAATCAACTCTTGACTACCAGTATAAAGGGTGTGGCACATGCTGCCCACAGGTCCATTGATAGTATGCTTATACCAGGACCAGAGCCCTGTTATATTATTAGCTAGATAGATAGAAATGACTGAAAAAGGATTTTTAATGATAAAGCTAACAAATATCTTACTTCCTAAACAAAGCTTCAAATAATTGCTTTATGATTTAAGAATAATACCATTATAGACTTGGATGATTTATGACAAACTTTGCTTTGCAAAATATATTAACTTAATTGCACTGTACTTTTATTTGTATTGAACATAAAAAGTATAGATAACAAAATAGTTAGAGATTATTTTGATATCCATTTGCTGTTCAATAGTTGAAGAATTGATGAATAAGTAAAATATTTTTTTTCTTTAAATGTCCCATGCCCTTGATAGCCACACCTATATCTGTGATGTGGCTGCAGTTTCATAGTAAGTAGGCTTCATGGGTAAAGTTCCTAACCACATGACCCCTTGGTTGCCTTACTTACCCTACTATTTAGCTTTACCTTGTACAAAAGAGAGGGTTTCATGCCTTTAACATAGACATTAACACAAAATTAAAATGCCTACAGCCATGTCCAGGATTTGAACTTGGTTCATTGAATTCATTTATTAAGACAATAACTATTAAACTATATCCCTCTAACTAAAGTGTATCATTTTAATATTATTAAGATTTTCCACATTAAATAATGAATTTAAAGCAATAAACATCACATTCAACAGTTTTTAAAAGTGTTTCAAACAATAATATAATTTCTATTAGTAATGAGAAAGTTATTGCAAAGCCAATACATAGGAAGTGATGCCAATTAACCATATTACACTTGATTATCTTTTCTATGTTCATAATAATTGTTTAAATTAAATAATCTACTTAAAAACACTATTGACTAAAGTATTATAATGATGCAATTTATCTGCTAAAAGTGGTATTTAATATTTTATTGTTAATTATAAATAGTTGAACAAACATTGCATTAAAATATCAGTTAATTTGATAATTGAAAAAAAAAAATGAATAAAAAATAATTTCTAATTTAAAATATACAATCATCATTGCAAGCTTCATAAAACAACTAATGTGTCTAAAATAATGATAAAGTTTGTTTTCTTTATGAGGAAAGTAATTGTTAGCATATCTCCATTGCCTAATGAAGTAGTTACCAATATATATATATATATATATATAGATTAAATGCAACAAGAATTTAGCAATACACTCCTCATATGGTGATATTTAGTTTGTGATAAAATGATAACTTGATTTATTATTTATTACTACTTCTGTCCTTTAATAGTTTTTAGATTTGAAATATAAATGCAAATGTAACAACTATTATGGGACAGAAGTAGGATAATAAAAACTACAATTTACTTTGAGCAAATTAATTAATTTCTGCAGGATTCTTTTCTAAATGTTTAAACAATTAGTTATTTACTAAGCTTAGCTTAATTGTGTAACAAAACCAGAAGTATGAGGCACCCAGTCAGAATCAAACTCACAATGGTTTGCTAATTGGTAGCAATTACCATGAACAGTTTTTTGTAAAATAATTAAAACCTAATATACTTAATATTTCCTTAAAAAAAGGAATCACATATAGTATAATGGGTAACAAATATGAAAATGGAATCAGGGAGTTGGGTTTAAATTCCAGACAAGGCTGTCTGTATTTTACTTTGTGTTAATGCTGTTAGGAAAGTTATTTATTAATCTCTCCTCTCCCCAGCTATGGATAAATAGTAGAGAAGGCAGGACTATTTAACATTGGTAGACCAACTGATCAAAAAGAAGGAAAATTGAATTGACATCCCCTTTTAACACATCAGGATTGCAGGTGCATTATGTCCCATGTCTTACAGACCTCAAGAAAGGTCTGAGTCCTGCTGCAGACTGAGAAAAAGTCTGATTGTTTAGTGGAGGGAGGTTCTTTAAAAAAAATAATGTAAAAATAATCTACAAGAGTTTTGAGTTTAAAAATTAAGAATTTTCTTTTTGTTCTGTCTTAGAATTCATCATTATTGAAGTAAGAGAGAAAAGTTAGTGATGGTCCTTTTGTAAAAGAATCAAGCATTCTTCTCATAACTTTAACTAAACATATCAATGACATTATTTATAACATTTTTTCCTTATGCTTAATCAATGAAATTTAAAATCCATGAAGTCCTAAAGAGTAAGAAATAAGAAAATTGGCTGTGTGCTTCATATCTTATGACATGTAAAATTATATGATGAGAAAGTAATTACAAACCTAAATGAAACATAGGTTTATAACATAAAATTTACAAAAAAGAAAATGGTTAACTAATTCATAATAGTAAAAAAGTATGCGACATGGCCTATTGTCAGTATCAGCCAAACAGTGTGGGAATCTATCTTCTTTTTCCTAGCACTAGACCAGGGAGATTGTTTTCTACTGCAGTGGTACACCACACCTACCGCCAGTTCCCAGATGCTTTACTGCACATATCAGATTACCCAAGCTGTGTTATTGGTGCACTGAGTTGGTGAGAACCGGTGTTGAATATATTGATATGTGTTTAAGTAATACTGTGATTTTGAAATTGTTTGCAAATGTCTTGTTATGTAATGAATATTTGATTATCTGCCCTTGGCCAAAGAGTTTAACACCAGTCTGTGAACCAGCTTTATAACTATGGAAACTGACCCTGTTGCTATGAAAACTTAATCAGAGACAGACAAGATAAAATAGATGTGATGACTAATGAATCAATTTCCAGCAGAAGAAATACTGGAATGTTGAACCATTGTCAATGTCTGATCACAGGGAAATATCTTCTCCTTTCTCATCTTTGCAGAAGTCTTACTAAATACATGCTGAACTTCACAAATAAACATTATACAAGAAAACAGAACAGCTTTCAAACATGAAAAACAATAAATAAAAATAGTTCTTTTGTAGACATCCTCATCTATATAATATTGTCTGTAAAATTTTACAGACAAAATTGATATTCCCTCAGTAACTTTCTAGATCTTTAGGTCACAGTCATGAATTTTGGAGGTCCACCAGCAGATTACTCAGGATGTTTTTGCAGTCGCAGCCATTTGATGTCTGGTAGTTGTTTGACCATATTAGAGTAAATTCCAGGTTAGTCTGCTATAATTCATATCCAACATAGACATTATAAAATGCATATAATTTTGAACCATTTTGCAGATTTATAATTTCAGGGTTCTAACATTTATTATTTTATAACCTAAAACCCAAACACCAGTGAACTATTTTCTCTTCAACAAATTCAGTTGTGTAAGAATCATTAAACAAAAATTACAGTTTATTTTTATATCAATTTGCCATTCAGTAGTTAAATCAATGAATAACTTGGCTAAAATTAAAACTAAGTCCTCACAAGACACAGATAAGAGACATGCTTAATATAATGGTCATCATTGTAGGAAATGGAATCAAGGACCTGAGTTCAAATACTGGATGAAGCTGTGTTTTACTTTGCACTTATTCTCTTGGGAAAGGCATGTATCCATTTATTCTCCCTCCCAGGTATGGGTAAATAGTAGGGCAGATTGGGTTCTTTAGTCTTTGAAAAGCATACTCTGAATTTAAACCAGTTTTACATCATCTAAAAATTGACCTTGCGTAACATCTTGCTTGTGGCAGATGGGTTGGGTAAATAAACACATAGATATGATAATCTTAAGTTGCTGCTAGAAAAAAACAAGTAAAATATTTTTAGTTTTAAAATTTGGTTATTTTGAATTAAATTAATAAAACAGCTTAAAATACTTTAAAAAAAGATTTAAAATAATTTTATGTTTTTCCTTCTTTAAATAATTGTCAGTTTTGTGAGTTATGTCTCAATACTTCAGATTTTGATAGTGGAAATTAGGAAGCAGCAATCAGAGAAATAAATGCAAGATTAAATAAATAGACTAGTTTATAATTAGAAATATGGCAAAATAGTGGAGGGTTATTCCATGATGGTGTAATGGTTAACAAGCTAGACTTGCAGATCTGTTACTACTGAATAATGTGTTTAATCTTTACTGGGTGCCCCATACTTGTAACCTTGTGGTTAATTGGTTGGGTAAATACCTAACAGAGACAGTGGCTTGTGTTCAATTACAGTGAAACAATGTTTAAAAAGAATAGAATAGCCTAGACCAGGTTTGGTAAGGAGAAACTACCCTTGCAGTTTATTGAAGAAAAGGCAAGATTTATTCCAGAAACACATTCAATAGATGATATTAAATGGTCTCTTTCTGATGGATGCTTTTCTCCTTGTATGAGTTTCATTATAATATTCAAGTGAATCTAAGATTCTTTTAGCTTTTGGCAAAATGGCTCAGTCAAGTTGGGGTAAAAGATGTAATGATATAGCAACAACAAATAGCATCAAATAAAGCAAACAAGTTTTGTTAAATGGTTAAATAAAAAGAAAAATAATTTTGTCTGTAGAATTTGGAAGAGATCATAAGTTGAAGAGTTCAAATTATAATGTTGCTGTTCACTAAGCATAGATCATAAGAATGTCATGTGTATCTCTTGTTAAAAATAATCAATAAAATGAATAGGCAAACAGAACTGCAACAGCAAAAAAAACCTTCATCAGCAAGTTCTTTGCTAATGTTAACATGTTACATAGTGGAAATACAGTTTATTCCAATAGTCACAAGAGTTATATATACTTTTCAAGTCCTTTGTGTCTGATGTTGAAAACTTGCTAGTAAGTTAGTATTGCAGGTTATTGTGGCCATGCCAGAAAAAAACCCAGAAATAATTGCTTTTAAAATCCTCAATGCTTAGTGATATATAAATCTATAATATTTGAAAAAAAAAAAAAAAATGCCTCCATATTTCTCATTCATTCTGCCATGTAAAAATCATTTTTTTTTTCAGTTGCCAACATAATATAGGTTATCATTGCATTTATTTTGATAATGGTAAATGAAATTTTAAATATTAATTCCTAAGATTTTATTAGTATATCTTATATACATCACTCAGTAAGGCCTAGAATACACAGACTGGCTCTCCTCAGAGGGGTAAGAATCCCCCTCCCCCCCAAAAAAAATAGATTTCCTCAGTATGAAACTTAAATGCAACCAGTGGTGAGGTTCCAGTTCTGGAGCTCTGAGGAGTGTGAGTACCCGTTGCTATTGCTCCCAAGTTCATTCTGACCTGGAGTGGTAGTATTTGTTAGAGTCCCATCTATGGGTAAAATAGATATGTTTGAAAACCAAAATAATTAGTTCTAGATAGGAAGCTTGAAGTTATATAACTGGGCAAATAATTATTGAAGATTTAATTGTTTCCAAAGGATTATTATTATTAGTTACTTGAAACCATATAATTGCTTGCAATAAAAGATTGTCTTTGGCATTAAATAACCAAATAAGAGTTGACATGCTGTAAAACCAACCAACCAACCAACCATATATACAATCAAATCAATTCCTCATTTAATGTCTTTCTCTATTTCTCATTGATAGATAAAGAATAAGATAATGACTTTAGTGTCATTCAGAAACAGAATGACAAAATCTACCGATAGACAATAAAGGTTTGAATTTTTTTTAAAGTTAATAACAAAAATGTTTAGAAAATTAAAATAGTCAAAACACTTGTCAATTCCCAAGTATTTCATCAAAAGATCTCAAATTCTCTGGAACTATCAAAGGGTCAAGATAAGTATCTTTATAAAAAGGATTAGGTAAACTAAAATTATTTCTATAGATAAACTCATAAGAGGCTATTTCATGCCTTTGACAGTAGGTGGGAAAAACTGGATGAATCTCATTATTTCTTTAATTACACAATCAACGTATATATATATATATAAAGGAGAGATTTTGGTATGTACATGTTGATGTATAACTCCAAAACAGGAGGTCCCTCAGATCTAAAATCTTGCATACACATTGATATCGTTCTAACTAAGAAACACTCCAAATTTGGTTATTGATTTTTACTGATAAAGGGATATAATTAATTAATCAAACAAAAATCAAACGATTTTTCGAAAGCTATAGCATAGCATAGCTGTTGCTGCTTGGTGTATCTGCAGGAGCTCGCCTGCTGGTTTTATCAGCAGAAAGAAAGAAAGAAAGAAAGAAAGAAAGAAATATCAGCTTCCAGTCATTGAAAATGTTAGTGACAAACTTGAACTATGACTAAATTTTAACGTAAAATAAATTCGTTTTTTATTTTTATTTTATAATCTTTCTAAATATTTATTTATATTTTTGTATGTTTTTGAAACTAACTTTATTGTACAATGTACACTCACTTAAATTAAATTGTTGTCATGCACAAAAAATTGTAGAAAAATGAAAATTGTTTCAAAACACATTACATTTTTTTAAAATAAGATTTTAAATGTCAATAAAAATCAGTCACCAGTATAGGGTTGTATAAATGTAAATAAAAAAAAAAATGATAAAATGAGTTGTTTTGTATTTAATATTAATGGTTAAAAAAAAGTCTTAATAGTTTAGAGAACTAATGAAAACGTTTTAAAATGTAAGCAAAAATAGATATTGCATTCTTTTTATCGTTAAGAACTAGATTTGAATGTACAAAAAATGAGTTTCAGTGAAACTTTTCGTGAAAAGAAGAGAAAATAATCTTGCTCAATATATAATTTGTATGAGTCTTTATCAATTGAATTATTTTTTATAGCGAGTTAGAAAAAAAATTATTTTGCTTCAAGACAGCAAAAGTATGTTTTAACGAAAAATCAAATCTTATTCATATCACAAACTTTTTATTCCTGTCTTTAAAATATTAATTTAGTTAGAAATGAAATGAAATAATCTATCTTACAAATATTTATTTGGTAAGAAAGAGCGAAGTAAAAAACAATAATAAGCGAAATAAATAACAATAATAAAGTTTATTATTGTTATTGTTTTTGCTTATTTTCGCTTATTATTTATTTCGTTTATTTAATAAAGGAAATAAAAAATAAGCAAAAATAAGCAAAAAGATTTAACTCAACTTTGTTTTTAATTTTTTCGTATATATACAAAAGAATTTTTGAAAGAAAAGCCTTTTACAAAAATAGGTAGTTAGATTATATAACTACTTATTTCGTAACTAAGTAAACATATAGTTGTATTGTAATAAAAACAAAAAAAATGTATAATAAAAATACGATGCAGTTAACATTTCGTATATAAACAAAACAGTGTATGATATGTTCTTACGTTAAACATAAAATAAAAATGATTCTAATGTACGTAACTTGAATGAGAAAATTTGTTCTTTAATTTATCATAATTCTAATGATAAATAAATAGGCAGATTTTTAAAAAAATTAAGTCACCACTTTTTTTCTCTCTCTTTCTTTTTTTTAATAAAAACCGTCAGAAATGGTCTTTCGAATTTATCTCTGCTGAACTTGAAAAACGGTCGGAAAATTAGGGTGACCCAGAAAAAACAGAACCCACAAAATTTGTAATAAAACTGTTAATTTTAACTAGGGGGGGGGTTAGGTTAATGTTGGGGTATAGGGTTAGTTTAATGGGAAAAAAAATTAATAATTTGGGGTTCTTTTTTTCTGGGTCACCTTATATACAGGGTGGCCCAGAAAAAAAAGAACCCACAAATTTTGTAATAAAACTTAATTTTAACTAAGAGTGTTTAGGGGGTTAGGGTTAGGGTTGGAGTTTAGAGTTAGTTTATGGGAAAATAAATAATTTGGGTTCTGTTTTTGTTTTTTTTTGGTCACCCTAATTTTCCAGACCGTTTTTCAAGTTCAGCCCTTACCTCGAGATTTCTTTTAATCCTCTATTAACATTTTTAAAAAACTTTAGAAATCACTTTAATTCATTCATATTAGTGTTCGACTGTTTATTCATTAGACAATTCTCGGCGATTTTTTTAAAAATTTGATAAATAATTATCTCTTATTTGTTACCACCAATTTTCCCTGTGAAATTTACCCCCACCTCTATATTTAACACAATGAAACTTGCATAAAAATTAATATTATCTTGAAAAAAGTTTTTCAGTTCGAAAGAAGATACATTAAACAAACTACTGATGATTTTTTTTTTTAATTTTCAGCTAATGGAAATAATGAAAATTATGATTGAAAAACAATGTTTTCATTTTTGCACCGTTAAATCAACTGAAATTTTACATAGCCAAAAACAACTTACGACAAGAGGATTTTTTAAATATACTATGAAAAATCAATTAATGGTCCGATTTTCACGAAAATATATTAGGGGAAATATTTTTTTACAAGGTCTACCCCCATCCCCTATTTTATTTTATGAGATATTAAAAAAATGAACCGAAATTGGGTATACCTATCTCTTATTTTTTCGCCACTCATTCTTTGGTGTTCCTATTTTTTTTTTAGTCCGGTTATGGACCGGGTACTTTAGCTAGTATATATATATATGAGGAGGCATTTGTAGTGTAAAGTTATCCTCATAGGAAATGGATATGGTGAACTAAGTTCAAATCCTGGACGAGACTGTTTGCATTTTGCATTATGCTAATACCCTCGGGAAAGGTATATATCCAACTATTCTACTTCCAGGCATGGGTAAAATAGTAGGGCAGACTGGGCTTGTGTGGCTACTAGACTAGAAGAAGGAAAACTCTGAATTCAAACCTGTTAGACTTTGCTTAAAAATTTACCTTGTGTTGCATCCTCCTCATGGTGGAGATGTTGGGTAAATACATATAAAGATTTCATATATTTTGTAATTTCTATGTGATGATATGAATTATCACTACAGCTCAAATGGTAGACAAATCAATGTTGGAAACTAATTAGCATATTTATATGTATTTACATACTGTCCATATTGGCATAAAATTTGATTTACTCATTGCTCAATTCAGTCTCTTTATAATGGAATATTTGATAACTGGAACATTCTGGTAACCTAAAAGAGTGTTAATTCATACACAAATATATATATATATATATATATATATATATATATATATATATATATATATATATATATATATAGAGAGAGAGAGAGAGATAGATATAACACTCTTAGGTTACTGGAATATTTCATTATAAAGAGATGGGTGAATTGAGTAATGAGTTAATCAAATTTTATGCTCATATGGGACAGTATGTAAATATATATAAATATGCTAATTAGGTTTTTTTCTTGAAAAACATATCATTTTCCAGAAATTTGTATTTTAATGTTTTACCTTTTTTTACTTTTGGTTTCATATTTAGGAAGTATTTGAATATAAACTAGAAAATGCTGATCAAGATAATCCTTATGATATTTTACAAGTACATTGCAAAATTAGTGGAATATTGCTGTCATTTTTGGTAAGTTTAAGAAATACACTAAATTCTTAGCAGAACATTATTTGTGATGAGCCATTACTTTGCCCTGAAATGTATTCTCTACAAATACCATTTTCTACCTTGTCTAACATATCCCACTTTGCAATTTGATTAGTGCTGTTATTTGTATAGCTTTAGTAGGGATGTCTATTTATGATGTCATTTTGCAAAAATGGCTAAAAGCCAACAGTTCTTTACTCAAGTGGCTTTCCATTAGAAATGTTCAAATACTACTTCTATTACTACTACTACAGTGTGTCTTATTCTTCATTCTCAGCTTAAGATCATTTCTTTGTCTTGTAATACTCACTTAAAGCCACTTTCACTCACTATTAGGTTCTATATCAAATCATATCTATTTATAGAATTCATATTATAATTAATTTCAATAAGTAAATCAGTTGAAGTACTCTGTAATTAGCATTTAATGGTTATCTCTCTTGAGAAATTATAATGATCAGGGGGAGAATAAATGCAGACTCTTCTTAAAATATCATTATTACTGAGTTGCAAATTGCTTTATTCTCTAAACATTTTAATGTTAAGGGGCTGATTTACCTCAATCAGTAAAGCATCTGCCTAAGGTTCTGGGTTCAATAACTGTCCCACCAAACTTAGCATATGAGTAGTGCAGCTTGGGTAATTTGATCTGTGCAGTAAAGCATCTGGGAGCTTTAGATGTGGCACTCTACTTCAGCCAAAACAATCTCCCTGGTTTAGCACAAGCAAAAAGGGTATAGACTCCCTCGCTCTCTGGCTGATACTGACTTTATTTTTACTTACTTTATAAAAAATTTGGCTTCGATGTGCCATTAAAACTTCAGTGATTGTTCAAATTTTATATATTGGAAAATGACATAAAGACACACATGCACAAAAGAAAAGCCTGTAGCTTGATTGAGAGTATGTGCTATCATTTACAAAAATAAATTGACATTTAAGCAAAAAAAAACTGTCCATATAAATAATATAAAAATAATTACAGTTTTTACTCTCAAAGTTTCCAAAATTATATGTATTTTTTTGCTTTAAAATAGTTTGATAGTCAAAGCATTGAAACTTCAAAAGTATTTCATGTATATATTTCTAGGAGATGAGAGCTAAAAGTGAC
Organism: Doryteuthis pealeii; assembly: GCA_023376005.1. Classification (NCBI taxonomy): domain Eukaryota; kingdom Metazoa; phylum Mollusca; class Cephalopoda; order Myopsida; family Loliginidae; genus Doryteuthis; species Doryteuthis pealeii. The sequence goes on from CM042150.1 coordinate 73,444,099, forward strand.
ATTGGAAATGATTTTTATCCAGTAAGTAAAAAAAAAAAAAAAGAAAAAGAAAAGTTGCATAGAAATGTTTTAGCACAATAGCTGTTTTTCTAACAAGAAAAGTGTTAAAATACACATCCATGGCTGGTTGTCTTCTCAAAACAAGAATATTTAAAAGATTAAACTCATTTTTGGCAGGTATATTAATGCACAAAGAGTTGTTTAAAATACATAAAAGAATATAAAATCAAACATAATTTCATTAATCAATATTTTTAAGAAGACAGTTTTATTGTTTTGGTACTGAACTGTCAACAGAAATTGTCATTGTTAAGAAGTTTGAAATTTTAGCAAACATTTATTTAGAATATCATATCTTAACTAGTTGATGTAAACTGTCTTTACTGGGTCATGACTTGGATGTTGCAGATTTTGATTCTTTTTTAATTCAAGTGAATGACACTTAATAGATTGATTGATTTAAACATTTTTGTTTTTATCTAGATTGTTAGTCCTAAGTAAGCAATAATGCTAGGTAATTATTTTACATTTCCAACTTGAAAGACTACTAATAAACCTAATGAGTAATGTTTGATTAAGTGCAAATAATTATTTTAGTAAGATATTTTTTTAAATCTGGAAATCTAAATTCAATATAATAAGTTATGTTTCATAGCAAAAAAACTTCTCACTGATTCTTATTTGGTGTTAGAGAACTCTGTTTACCAGTGGAGAACAAAATTTTTAATGTTAAAATCTTCCCTTAGTTTGAATAAATATGCATACCAAATTCGATATCTGCATCAAATCATTTAGCCATCTATAGAGGACTACAAAAAAAACCCAAAAAAACATTCCCAATTATCAATATAGTTTTACAAATTATTTGCAACTGTGAGGCAATTCAAAAAGGGAAGTCTGAGAAAATAAGAAATATTGGTAAATGAGGAATAATTAATATATTGGAGGTTTTATAATTTTACCTTTTTGGAAATGGTAGATAATGCTTCTCATCTTCTGCCATAGAAGTTTATCCCAATAATTAATGTTGATATCAGTTTTCAACTAAATTCATTCTCAATGACTAATAAATGGAAAAAGAAGGAACAAAGTTTTTCTAAATTGAATCATTTGATGTAGCTTCAATAAAATTTCTGTTCAAGAATGGATGCACCCTTTTTTTTTTTTTAAATGTTATAAGCATCATCAAAGCATCATCAGAGCTTACAAAATGACTACTTGGATCTTTCAAGAAAAAAACATACTGTACTGTTCAAAGCATTCCAATGCATTTCATTTCATAGAACCAATAACCAAGAAAATCACATCATTATAATACATCTTATTGTTAAATACTGGTGTGTATTCTGAAACAAATTAAAAAATAGCAGCATTGCATTTGGGATCAGAAAATATAAGTGTTTTTTTACTGTGATTTTACGCTACTGAAACACTACACAGCAACTAACATACTCTGGTGTACTCAACTTGATTGTTATAATCACAATGTTTAAGCCATTGTACCCTTGGGCTTTCTGTTCATGCTTAGAGAATATTTTGTAGCAGTTAATTGTTAATTTGTTCTTGTGATGTCATTTATATCTCTTCCACTGAGCCAGAATATATTACTTTTTGATCTATTCATCTAAACAGCTTGAGTGTTAAATTCTTTGT
>CM042150.1:73450751-73532553 GCA_023376005.1 Doryteuthis pealeii
GTAAAAATTTGTTTAAATGCCTACATTTCGAAACGAGTTCACTTCTCTTATTTAACAAGTTATTGCTTGCATTTTGTAATATGCACAACTTTTCTTCTAAGCAAAGATCGCAACGTTGTCCGCCTTTGTATGCCTGGGCTTTTTTTATTATTTCCCATTTTACTGTAGGTGTTCTGCCTGTTTTTTTCCTTGATCTGCCATATATATTTTGATAAGGTGGTACTGTTTTCATATCTTTTGTTGTTGAAACTTAAATTGTGGTTATACCACCTACTTTTCCAATTGTTTTCAGTGGCACCAATGTATGTTTTTTCCTCGTTGTTATTTACATTGTCCTTGATTGTGGCTTTGTAAATGATGTTGTTAGCCAAACAATTGCCACTTAATGGGCATTCATTTTTAAGGCGACAGTTGCATCTATTAATCTGGTTGTTGTTGTTACGATTTAATATTTTAAAGTTGTGTTTATCGATAATGTTTTTAATGTTGTTCATGCAGCAATAACTTATTTTGAGATTGTTTTTGTTAAATAGTTTGTTTAATGTAGGCGATTTGTCTAGGCGTTTTTTCCTTAATTGGAAAAATATTTTACCCACATTCGTTATCACGGTTTTGCTGAAAGGGCATTTGCTGAAAGGGCATGAAACTTTAAGTTATGAGTGTGAAATCATAATATCAACATTAATTATAAATCTGCTCTGCTTTATTAGCATTGAGCACCTTTCCATGCAAATACTTTTCTCATTTTTTCATTCACTATTCATTATATATTATATATATATATATATATATATGTGTGTGTGTGTGTGTGTGTGTGTGTGTTGTGTGTGTGTGTGTGTGTGTGTGTGTGTGTGTGTGTGCATTGAGTTACTTCCCTTGAATGCACTTTTTTACAAGAGTAAGAAGAGGTTGACTCATTGTGGATTAGTGATTAGGAAGCTAACATAGCTGACCATTACTATTTTAGTGAGTTCAATTCTCACTGGGTGCCATAGACTTATTCCATAAATTTTCACAGTTATAGTACATGGGATCACAAGAAATAATGAGTTGCATATTGAAATCTAATGATAGTAAAGCCTTAACAAAGTTTCATATAAACTATCAATTTTGATGTTATAGATACATCTTTAGAAGATAGAATATTTTGATAATTTTATATCATAAGATTTTCTATGATATTGAAAATTATCCTTCCATTAAGATATGAATTTTCTGTTTGTTTTCAACTAAATAATTAGAAAAAACAATTTTCCAAAAAAGTGAGTCCCTAAATTTATTTATTTTTACATTTTTTTTACCAAACATCCAGGTAAAAATATGCAACTATTTAGATAAAGAGAATAAAAACATAATTATAAAAACAAACACAACCTATGGCAGGAGACCAAATGCTAACTAAAAAGTGCTTATGGTTATTTAAGAGTTAACATTCTTTTAAAATAAAAAGTATTTTCTTTGAATTGTTAGTCTTACTAAATGTTTTGACTTATTGCAAGTAGTTCTTCAAAGTTTATTAACCTGTTAAACTGACTATGTATCACATACAACAATAAAGTTGGTTTTAGTTAGATTTAGCTGCTTTAAAATAGACCAGTAATCTATTCTCTATTTTTCATTTTTAGATAAAACATTGTCAACCATTAATTGAACCTCCAGAGTTGAATACTCTGACACCATCCTGATCAAGTAATATCTACAAACAATATTCTCCTGTGATAATGTTGAACATTTGAAGCCAGCTACCCACTTATGGCAAAATGCAGAGCATTATTCTTTCTTTCAAACCAAAAGTATATTTTTAATGTATTAACTTGGAAGCTAAACCTATGTGCTAGCTAAAACCAATTGGTATTATGTCCTTACTTTGATGCCAGACAAATCAAACAGAGTTTAGATTTGGAGCTCATCTAAAGAGTTCAGCTTAATCTATGAATGCTTTCACAATTCACAAATAAGTTCCAAACTTTTCAATCAAACTTTGCCCAGCTCTACCATTAAATACTAATTCTATATATATAGTGTTGTAACACTTTAGTTACTACTTTACAGAAAGAATCTGGTTCTATACATAGACCTTCTCATAAATTACTCTGATGTGACACAAGTAAGCAAATATGGGACATCCAGTGAGAATCAAACATACTATTCAGTTGTAATAGATCTGCGAGTCAAGCTTACTAACCATTACACCACAACGAGATACCCACTACTTTACAGGATGAACATTAAACTATGAAACTAAACAGGGAATCTAGAAGAAATGTTTCACATTATTATACTTTCTTAGTAAACTACAACCATGATATGAATTTATTCAAATATGCAATCCTTTTAAAAACATATTTCAAATAGAATGCTAAAAAAAACACTTTTGAATACAACAAGTTTTGATACACACCTTGCAATTAGTTGTTATATTTGAATATAAATTTTATGGGATGGAGATAGTATTTAAAGATATGGTTAAATGACTTCATACTATCAGTCGATGAAACTTATTTTAATATGAATAAAATATTTGTTGACTATGATTTAAATATATATATATTAATAAAATTTATTAACAATCATTAAAATAAACAATTATAAATCAATTGCATGGAATTCACACTTTAAAATAGTTTATCACATGAATGTTATTAAATTATTTATTAAAAAATATGCATCATAGTTCAAAATAACAAAAAAAAACTATTATTGCCCTAATCTATACCAATGGAAATCTTAGTAAATATGAAAAATAGATAAATTGTAGACATATGTATTATGGCAAGGGTTCAGTTAAGATGTGTTAAATCTGTATTATAAGGATTTTATTTTTGTATATATCTTAGTGTAGCATACAGAAGCAGCAGCAGGAGTTTTGTTAGAGAAATAGCTTTAAGCAATTTTAAATCTAATTTTCAATTTGATCATGCTTACTCCAATTATTAAAAAAATCTTAAGGTAGATAACTATTCAACACTAATGACAAATTATGATTTCTTCAATGTTTGGATTTTGTCTTGGCAAGTTATTTGTAATTTATTATATAAATTCTATATTTGAGCATGTGACTTGAAATACAGTTTAATATCCACCAGAGGAAACTATTAAGAGAATGATAATATTTTTCAAAGATGGAAATTTATATAGAATAGAAAAATAATACATGAAAAGGATAAAAACAGAAAATATCACAATAATAAAGAAGGTGTGATTATTGCAAATATTATGGATATTTTAGAACAAATAGATTTTTTTTTATTAAACGCCAAAGACAAAAATGTACTCATTACTTCAAACAGACTATTTACATTATACAAAATAGTTAAGGATTTACTTAAATCTCTGTGACTCAGTATCATTACATGTTAACATTGTCAACATAAACTTATTTAAAAATTGTTAAAATTTTTAAAATAAATTTTTGTTGACAATGTTAATGTGTAATGCCCAAGAAAATGGCTGATAAATATTTAAACGATTTTTCTTTGTTAGTTCTGATTTCCATAATAATAATAATAATAGTAATAATATATTTTCTTAGTATATTAGGTCTGAGGCCTATCAGCTGTTCCTTATAAACATTCATCTTAATTCCACAGAATATTTATACTCTTTCCACAGATTATCTAACATTACCTTAAAGGAGTTTAGAGATGGGGCATTCACTATTGATGATGGTAGTTTATTCCATTTACAATATTATTTACATTTTTTTTAAGAGCTTTAATTTATGACCCCTGGTATTGATATTTTGAGCAATGTTTAGTAGATCAAAGTTTGTTGAATAAAATCCATGTGTAAATTTGTAGACTTCAATCATATACTCTCTTGTGCGTCGATAAACCAAACTTGATAAGTCAATATTCCTAAGTCTTTCTTCATACAAAAGGTTTTTTAAATCATTCATTACTTTAGTAGCTCTCCTTTGAACTCCCGCAATGAGTTTTATGTCCTCGATTAGTCTTGGACTCATTTTGATTTAGAGTTTTTAATTTTGACACATTGTCTTCTATTACTTAAAAATTATTTAATCCAATATAGAACATGGTCATTTATTCCATATTTTTGTAATTTCAATAGTAGCCTTTTGTGAGGTACAGAGTCAAATGCTTTGGCAAATAGATGGTGTCAATCGGTAATCCAAGATCTAGAGATTCTGTCCACTTATCCATTACTGATAAAAGATTTGTATTGCAAGATCTTCCTTTAATGAATCCATGCTGATTCGCATAAGAAAGTTTGTTTAATTCCATGTGCTTGAATGTTTTGTCTTTTATTATAGATTCTAACAATTTGCAAATGATACTTGTCAAACTAACTGGTTTATAATTGCATGGATTACTTTTATTTCCCTTTTTAAATTGTTACATTAGCTTCCTTCCAAGATTGAGGTACATATTCTTCAATAATGCATTTATTAAAGACTATACTCAATGGAAAAGATATCTCTTGTATCAATTCTTTCAAAATTAAAGGGTGATGTTCGTCTGGTCCAGGAGATTTGTTTGGATTTAATTTCATTATTTTTTATGAACTTTTTTAGTTATTATTATATTACTCAGTTCCTCGTTATATGATCTTTCAGCAAAGTATGGTATATTTTCAAGATTTTCAATAGTAAATACACTAGAAAAGTATTCATTCAATATATTTGCCTTTTTTTCATCAGATGTAGCTACTTTATAACTTAGGAGGCTACAACATTTTGCTGATATTAAAATGTGATCATAAAAACTGTTACCTTTGTCCTATATGAGATGGGATAAAAAATATCAAAATGGAAGCTTTGATTTTTTTTTAAATTTTAAAATTCAAAATTTAAAATTAAATGAAAACATTGCACAGATGATTTAATCTAATGTTAAAGTGATGTTAAGATGTTTAGATTGCAGTCTAAATGTTTAGGTGTTTATCTTGACAAGTTAGTGCCAATTTGAAAAATATATGATACCAATTTTGATATTTTTTGATCAGCAGTTTTTGGCAAAATACAGGATTGTGCAAGTGCAGCATCCTCTATATTTATCAGATCATCAGCTCTATGCAAGTTTTTCTTGTTTCCTAAATTGAAAATTCATCTCAAGGGTAAAAAGAAAAAATATGACAGCACAGCTTCAAACCATATAAAAAAAGGAAGTTTTAGAGTTACTTCAACCGATGGAAAACTTACAAGAATGTGCTGATTGTCAAGAGGAGAATTTTGAAAAAAAAATGAATGTTTCATTCATTGCTCATTTCTATCTTGGTAAATACAGCTCCAGTTTTGATACTTTTTGAACACATCTTGAAAATAGTTATGTTTGTATATAAATTTCATGGGATGGTGATAGTATTCAAATATATGGTTAAAATATCTTCATATTATCAGTCAATAAAATTTCTTTTAATGTGAATAAAATATCTTTTTATCATGAATTGAATATATGGTTTATTACATCAATGTAGTTAAATAATTTATTACAAAATATATATCAAAGTTCAAAATAACAATCCCATCCTAAAAAAAAACCCAAAAAACTGTTATTGCTGCTATATGTACTTGTGAAAATCTTATCAAATATATTATTTAAAAAATTAAGATTAAAAAGTCATCTTTATATTCATACATCTGTTTCTTTTTATTTTGTATTTATTTTTTAAGACAGTACATTCATTGTTCATTAAAATATTGTTTTTATCTTTATATTTTATATTTTAGTAAATGCAGCTGGTGATATTGTTATTCATGTGGAAAATAGAATTAGTGAACCATCTTAAAGAAAAAACAACCCAAAAACTGGCAATTTGAATTCACTTTACACTTTGGAAAGTAGGAAATAATGAAAAAGGGCATTTTTTTTTTCAAATTTATAAGAAAATGACAGTTTCTATTGGGAAATGATCTGGCAATGGGTAAAATAGCAGCTTTAGTTGTCAACCAGTCTAGGAGTAGGATAATTGTGAATATTAACTGAACCTTTTCTGGAAACTCCTTTGATAACACTGATGCCAAGACATATCAGCACATGTGGAGGGTGGAGGGTTAAGAATAAAAATATCTTAAGAAATATGTAGAATAAATTAAATAAAAACTTGAAACAAATAATTTTCAATCAGTCATTTTGTTTATTCTAAAATGATAATACAGGGATATAAACAATGTAAACACAATCTATATTAAGAAGAGTTTGTTTGCCTAACCACTGATGATTGGTCAAAAGGTTTGGGGCAAAAATACCAAATTGGGCCCAGGGAAATATTTTAATGTAAACATACTTTGTCCATCATAGGGAAAAAGAGGGACTCTTATCAAGAGGAGACCCCAAACAAACATTCTTTGTCCATCATAGGGAAAAAGAGGGACTCTCATCAAGAGGAGAGTAGGGAAAAAGAGGGACACTTTTATCAAGAGGAGATCAGAGACATTCTTTGTCCATCATAGGGAAAAAGAGGGACACTTTTATCAAGAGGAGATCCCAAACAAACATTCTTTGAGAGGAGATCCCAAACAAACATTCTTTGTCCATCATAGGGAAAAGAGGACTTTTATCAAGAGGAGATCCAAACAAACATTCTTTTTCCATCATAGGAAAAAGAGGACACTTTTATCAAGAGGAGATCCCAAACAAACATTCTTTGTCCATCATAGGGAAAAAGAGGGACACTTTTATCAAGAGGAGATCCAAACAAACATTCTTTGTCCATCATAGGGAAAAAGAGGGACACTTTTATCAAGAGGAGATCCCAAACAAACATTCTTTTTCCATCATAGGGAAAAAGAGACTTTATCAGAGGAGATCCAAACAAACATTCTTTGTCCATCATAGGGAAAAAGAGGACACTTTTATCAAGAGGAGATCCCAAACAAACATTCTTTGTCCATCATAGGGAAAAAGATGACACTTTTATCAAGAGGAGATCCCAAACAAACATTCTTTGTCAATCATAGGGAAAAAGAGGGACACTTTTATCAAGAGGAGATCCCAAACAAACATCTTTGTCCATCATAGGGAAAAAGAGGGACACTTTTATCAAGAGGAGATCCCAAACAAACATTCTTTGTCCATCATAGAGAAAAAAGAGGGACTCTCATCAAGAGGAGATCCCAAACAAACATTCTTTGTCCATCATAGGGAAAAAGGGGACTCTTATCAAGAGGAGACCCTAAACAAACATTCTTTGTCCATCATAGAGAAAAAGAGGGACACTTTTATCAAGAGGAGATCCCAAACAAACATTCTTTGTCCATCATAGGGAAAAAGAGGGACACTTTTATCAAGAGGAGATCCCAAACAAACATTCTTTGTCCATCATAGAGAAAAAGAGGAACACTTTTATCAAGAGGAGATCCCAAACAAACATTCTTTGTCCATCATAGGGAAAAAGAGGGACACTTTTATCAAGAGGAGATCCCAAACAAACATTCTTTGTCCATCATAGAGAAAAAGAGGGACTCTCATCAAGAGGAGATCCCAAACAAACATTCTTTGTCCATCATAGGGAAAAAGAGGGACTCTTATCAAGAGGAGACCCAAACAAACATTCTTTGTCCATCATAGGAAAAAGAGGGACACTTTTATCAAGAGGAGATCCCAAACAAACATTCTTTGTCCATCATAGGGAAAAAGAGGGACACTTTTATCAAGAGGAGATCCCAAACAAACATTCTTTGTCCATCATAGAGAAAAAGAGGAACACTTTTATCAAGAGGAGATCCCAAACAAACATTCTTTGTCCATCATAGGGAAAAAGAGGGACACTTTTATCAAGAGGAGATCCCAAACAAACATTCTTTTTCCATCATAGGGAAAAAGAGGGACACTTTTATCAAGAGGAGATCCCAAACAAACATTCTTTGTCCATCATAGGGAAAAGAGGGACACTTTTATCAAGAGGAGATCCCAAACAAACATTCTTTTTCCATCATAGGGAAAAGAGGAACACTTTTATCAAGAGGAGATCCCAAACAAACATTCTTTGTCCATCATAGGGAAAAAGAGGGACACTTTTATCAAGAGGAATCCCAAACAAACATTCTTTTTCCATCATAGGAAAAAGAGGGACACTTTTATCAAGAGGAGATCCCAAACAAACATTCTTTGTCCATCATAGAGAAAAGAGGGACTCTTCTCAAGAGGAGACCCAAACAAACATTCTTTGTCCATCATAGGGAAAAAGAGGGACTTTTATCAAGAGGAGATCCCAAACAAACATTCTTTGTCCATCATAGAGAAAAAGAGGGACACTTTTATCAAGAGGAGATCCCAAACAAAGATTCTTTGTCCATCATAGGGAAAAAGAGGAACACTTTTATCAAGAGGAGACCCCAAACAAACATTCTTTGTCCATCATAGAAAAAGAGGGACTTTTATGAAGAGGAGACCCAAACAAACATTCTTTGTCCATCATAGGGAAAAAGAGGACACTTTTATCAAGAGGAGATCCCAAACAAACATTCTTTGTCCATCATAGGGAAAAAGAGGGACACTTTTATCAAGAGGAGACCCCAAACAAACATTTTGTCCATCATAGGGAAAAAGAGGGACTCTCATCAAGAGGAGATCCCAAACAAACATTCTTTGTCCATCATAGGGAAAAAGAGGGACTCTTATCAAGAGGAGACCCCAAACAAACATTCTTTGTCCATCATAGAGAAAAAGAGGGACATTTTTATCAAGAGGAGACCCCAAACAAACATTCTTTGTCCATCATAGAGAAAAAGAGGGACACTTTTATCAAGAGGAGATCCCAAACAAACATTCTTTGTCCATCATAGGGAAAAAGAGGAACACTTTTATCAAGAGGAGATCCCAAACAAACATTCTTTTTCCATCATAGGGAAAAAGAGGGACACTTTTATCAAGAGGAGATCCCAAACAAACATTCTTTGTCCATCATAGGGAAAAAGAGGGACTCTCATCAAGAGGAGACCCCAAATAAACATTCTTTTTATAATTTAAGATCAATGTCAGTAAGTTAAATTTAAATGTTATATTTGACTGTCTAATTAAAACATTCAACTGAAAATTGCTTCAGTTTATAATTAAATTGATTGATTTGCCATAATTTCCTAGTTTTCATTCCAAAATCAATTGTAATGAATTGAACATAAAAAGCATCTGTTTTGAGTAGGCATTTGATAACATGCAAATTCTAAAGTACTACAATTAAAATTCATTTTTAAAAATCTTTATTCAGTGGTTCATAAAATAAAACTCAAATAGATCACTCTTTTTTAAATTTCTGTTTCATTGCACCCTATCACAAAAGAAGAAAACAAAAAAAAATAGGTAAATATTTTTGTTTAGAACAGAAATTGCTTGTCAATCTAAGTTTTTTTTTAAATGAAGAAGAGTTTCTCTTTTTAAAATCTTTATCCTGGATTATACATATATTATATTGTGAAAATGGCTGATGAATGGCTGGGCCAAAATCTTATCAAGAATGCAAAAAAAGATATTTTATTGTCTAAACAATTTCTGTGTTCTTTATCCATATTGACTTTAAGGAACATTAATGATATAAGAATTCCACAAAATAATTTTTTTCAAAATTACAGTATCTCTGAATTATTAAGTAGTCTGGAACCAAAGTTGCACAAACATTTTCTGGGGCATGTCAACAAAAATAGAAAAAAGAAGGTCATGTCAATTATTTGAAATATTAACAAAAAATTGAGCATTTAGACTTCAATTTGGGGTAAAGACATTTCTGTTTACAGCTATCTTATTCTATTTCAAAAACAGTTGTGAATTTTTATTCTATTTTCATACAATCTCCCTGCACCCAAAATATCAGTCTTATAGTGTATAGTACAATAGCATTTATTCCCAAATATTAGGTATACAAGTCAAAAGGCTTAACAAATAAAAAAATATTGCTACTCATTAAGTGCTATAAAATAAATAAAACCATTAAACAAAATAATGAACATTTGAAATTTCTAGTATTAAAACAAAAAATGATTATATCCAACTCATAATTGTTTATATTGCAAATTTTCTAATTATAAATGGATTACTTTAGTCTCCTGTTCTGCTTGTACTAAACACAATCTTTGCTTTTTCTTTCATTTATCATTGGTTTTAATTGATAAAAATGGCATTTAAATATTTTGATGTTAAATTTCAGACATATTATACATTTTATTTGATGGTCAATTTTATGTTGTCTGGATTATCTCATTTGTTTCTTTTTCTTTTTATTTCTGTCATAAAAATAAAACAGAATGTGAAATCAGAGCCAAAAAAATTAAAGAATTGAACAATAATGATTCTTCATCAGCAAAAAGAAATTACTTTAATATGTATCTGTTTCCATCTGTTGAGTTGTAGTTAGCAAACTAGTTTTACAAATCATTAATAACTATAGTGTCTTCAAGTTCTTATTGGATGCCCTATATAAGTGGCCTTGTACCAGATTGCAAGAATAATTTTTGTTGTTGAACTTTTAGATTAGTTTAATATTTTGACAAATAACTAGGTCAACATCATTACTTAATAATGCCAGTTCTACCAATAATAATTTGTTTCAGATGAATTCTATGGTGGAGAGACCATTAATAAATTTAATTTCCTCAATCAATACAATCATGTTCAAAAATTCATTATTTATGGAAGATTAGTGGTTTTTTAAAAAAAAGGACAAAGGAAGAAAGAAAAAAAAAAGAAAAAAAAAGAACCAAAAATATGACATTAAATAATTATGACAGAATCTTTGGTTACAATGGGTTAAGATTGTTATTATCAAATTTGAGTTTTGAACTTCCTTGGAAAAATGATTATTTTTATATCTGCAGTTAATACTCACATTATAGAACTCTGCAAATGATCTGTCTGTCTATCTATCTATCTCTATCTCTCTCACACACACACAAGAATTTTGTGCTTTGTTAAAAAAAATTAAGCACAACAATAAATCTATTTTTGTTACCTCTCAATTTCTTTTTGTCTATTCTTTTCTGTCATTGTTGAAATAAAGTGATGTATTAAACTAGCAATGGTCTATAATCCAATAAAATATCACATGTATTTGCTTATTTATTCTTTGTATATAATACCTCAAATGAATAAAAATTAAAAGGGAGCTTATATAAATGTTGAGTTACTTTTCTTGAATGCACCATTTACAAGATTAAGTAACTCATTTTGAAGTAGTGATTAGGAAGCTAGCATAACTGACCATTACTGCTTTAGTGAGTTCAATTCTCACTGGGTGCCATCGACTCATGTCATAAATTTTCATAATTATATTATATAGGATCCCAATTAGAAATAGTATGAAGACTTGCATATTAAAATATAACAATAGTAAGGCCTTAACAAATTATCGGTTTCATATATGCTATCAATTTCGATGTTATAGATACACTTGTTACTTTAGAAGCCAGATAATTTTGATCCTTTTACAAGTCTATTCAACATAAGATATTTGTTTTCTACAATGTTGAAAATTATCAGGCCATTAAGCAATCTTATGAGAATTTAAATGTAATTTTATTTTTATTACTAATAAAATATAATTTCAGTTCAATATTTTCATCCTTTGAAAACAGAATTTTAATTTTTTTTATTTCAATGATAAAATATTTAAAATATTCAACTAAATAATTAGAATATACAAGTGTGAGAAAAAATGAGTCCCTTAATTTATTTCTTCTTACAAATTTGTTTTTTACCAAACATCCAGGTAAAAATATGAAACTATTTAGATAAAGAGAATAAAAACATAATTATAAAAACAAATACAACCTATGGCAGGAGACCAAATGCTAACTAAAAAGCACTTATGGTTATTTAAGAGTTAACATTCTTTTAAAATAAAAAGTATTTTCTTTGAGTTGTTAGTCTTACTAAATGTTTTGACTTATTGCAAGTAGTTCTTAAAAATTGATTAAAAAATAAAATATGAACTCATGTTCCAGATGAGATTAGAACTAATTCTAATTAAAGTGAATATTTGTAAAAATCATTGATAATAAAAGTCAGTGATTTTATGGGCTATAAATTTGCTTTATTGATTATCATTTTTTTTAAATATTTTGCATATGAATATTTATGAGGAGAAGAATATACTCATCTTTTATTGTAATATTTCACAGTATATCAATCAAAATATAACTTACTTGTCTGACATGGACATGTAATCTAAAATATTTATTGCAGAATAAGGGAATTCCAAACATTGGTAGAGATGTTGTGAAAGAAGAAGTATTAGAAAGATTGAATTACACTTTGGAAAAAAAAAAAAAGAAAAAAGTAAATTTTGATAATCCAATCTATGAAAGTCAACATTGAAAGTGATGAGATTAAAAAAGAATTTGCTGTTGTATTTGTATTTTGGCTACAAAAGCAAATTCTTCAATTTTTAAAAATTGAAGAATGATATCAAACTAGCAATCAGGATATGTTATAATTTCAAAAGTTGAAATAGAAAATAGAAGATATAGAACTTCTTCTATCAAGTTACCAAACAGCTAGCCAATCTTCAGATCAAATTCATTGACATATACAGTCACAAGCCACAAGTATAATCTTGACATATGGGGAAAAATCAAATTTAGTAATTTTTATTTGATCAAAAAACATCTCGAACATGACTATGGGATAATTCCAAGATCTCAAGAACACAAATAAATTAAAACCTAATAATCAATAAAAATAAATCAAGTAGAAATCTAATCTATATTCTAATCAGCCAATTTTTGTAGGCATGTTACTGTAACACAGAAAAAATGTCAGATTGTCCAATCATATTAAATGCTCTAATAAAGCAGTTTCCAATCCAATTTGTAACTTAATAATGTGAATCTGCTTAAGCACTCAACTCAATCATTATAATTTCTTGAGGAACATAAATACCAAATTAGGATTATAAAATACTTTTGCTTATTTATTTGCAATATCAATTCTATAAATAGGATGTTTGGTTTCTTTATTTAATGGTATATCAACCTTTGTGAGTTATTTAATACCAATATCAGTGATACTATTTAACATATAGATGAGGGATGGGGGGTTAATATCTTTCTCAAGGGTATTAGTCTGAAAGTGAATGTAATAGCATGACTGGAGCTTGAACTCACTTAGTATGATCTTGTAGTCCAGCACGTTAGCCATTATACCACATATCTCCAAATAGGATGTAAGTTGAAAGTGATCTTAAAGGTTTTAGAATAATGAGTAATTATTTAAAAAATGTTATATTTTCTGTATGCAGTGATTGCTGAAAAGTTCTCAGCCTGGCCAAGAAGGGAATGAAATAGAATCATGAAACAAACTATGAATTAATCCTACAGTTCAACACGCCTTCTGGAATTTAATTTCTCAATTTAAAAAAAATAAAAATCAATAAGAATTAGGAAAAATTACTTCCCTTTTTGGTTAGGTTAAGAACTTTTCAACACACAATTTTATACATTCAGTTTTTATAATTTAGGAGGATTTTATTGGTACATATATACAATTTAAACTATTTCTTGTATTTATGAGAAAGTTGTTAGATTAGTCATGACAATTTTATAGCATACAATTAACTTTAAGTCCTTAAAATACCTAATCAAAAGATTTATATTAAAAAAAAAATTTTTCTGAAGCAGCAAACTATTAAAAACTTATGTTTTTTTTTTCAATCAAATTCATAAATTGATTTTTAGTAAAAATTATATTTTTCATACTGTGATTTTTGTCTTATATTTTCCAAGCTTTTCATTTATAATCTATAATAAAAATTTATGTAAATTTGTGTTGTGATTTTCTTGTGAATGAAAATTAATTTATAAGAAATGAAGGGTCAGAGAGTAAATGGTAACTTTATAAGAAAAAACAATAGATTAATGTTGAGATAAAATCGCTTCCATAAAGAAATAAACTGTATTGCATGTTGCTTTTTAGTATTACATGTGGCTCTTGTTTACTACAAACAATTTGGACAGACTATTTTATTTTAGTTTTATCACTCAATTGAACTATTCCTGTGAAATCAGGAAAAGTAGTGAGAATATGGGGGTTATAAAAGACTGAATACTGGATTGCATTAAAATGTTTTGTATGAATGAAATCCCAATTTTGGTTTCAAATGGAAAACAAGTTAACTGTGTTTAGTCAGAGGGGCCATTACCTGCTTCAACTAAAAGACATAGGGTGTCTCAGACATCTGGCACTAATATTGACCTATGAGGAGAATGCTGACAGAGCTGGTTAGTTTTTGTCACTACCCCATGTTCATTGGAGTATCCCCACATTAATCCTGACCTCTTGTCCCATTTCAACACCATGGAGAGAGAGAGAGAGAATGAATAAATACTACATGCAAACCTGTTTGATGAACTGTGTGCCATCTTATCTGGCTAACTAGCTGTATGCTAACAGAATTTAAGAAAAAAAGAAAAAAAAGGGATTCAAACCAACAATATAACAAAGTTGATGAGGATTTGAATGTACATTCATTCACTGGACAAGTTTGATTTTAAATAAAGAAGGAAAAAGAAGAAAAAAATGGAAGAACTAAAAACAGTCATATAATAACATTATATATTTCCAGATCATTTTTGACACTGAATATGATAGCAAATTTATTTGGTCATTTCCACTTCAGTTCAAATAATGTAACTTTCAAAATACTAATACTAAGAAGAAAAAAATTATCATAAATATTGGCTAATGATAAAAAAGTAAAGCTTGTATTATAAAAGGTAGTTATGACAGGCAAAGTTCTGTTATTTCATCTTGTCTAAAAAAAAATCAAGGGCTTAAATATGAAAAATTCATTAAATTAAAATTTTTGTTGGAAAAGAAACTTTATTTCATACCAGATATTGAAAAATGTTAACAGTGACTATATCACATTTGCAGATTTTGGTAAACAAAGAATGTGAATGGTTCAAATTGAAAGGAACTAACAGAAAATAAATTCAAATGTTTCATTTTTGTTCTATGCCTTAAATCAGTCAGAGATACAGTTATTTGAACATGAATACTTTTAAAAATTGAACAGTAAATTTAAAGTCAGTTTAGCCAAAGATTGATAAAACATGACACAGAAGGTAAAAATATAGAAAAAAATCCAAAAAGAAACAAAAAAAAAAAAAACAGAAGGTAAAAATAAGACCCACCCACCACTACCACCAAAAAAAAGAAAGAAAAAAAAACAGGTCTTGCTGGAAATGCGGTGTGGATCATTCTATTAATTATTTTTCTATTTAATAATCAGACAAAATATTATAAATGAGGTTTGAAGGCTCATAAACAAAATCAATGTAAAACAAAAAAAAATTATCATAAAGAATGAAATCATAGCCTAGAACCTGAGTAAATGTAATTTTGATGACATGCAGGATGAATTTTTCTTTATGCTGAAAATTCATAAAAGTGAAAATGAATAATGTTCTCATTAAATTACAACTTGACACTGGCTGAGATATAACTACAATATTGGAGAAAATATGGAAAAAGTTAATTCCCTAAAAATTCTTTCAAATTCCCATAAGGTTAAGGACACTTCAGCAATCAAACTAAGAATTGCTGGAGAAATTGAGTGCATTGTTGCTTTTCAGAGAAAAACAACCAGCCACCTATATTATAAAAATAGGGTGTCTGTGGTGTAATCGTTACTGTGATAGGAAATGGACAGTGAGACAAGTTCAAATCTTGGAGAAGGCTGTTTGCATTTCACATAGTGCTTATACCCTTGAGAAAGGTATAAATCCAACTATTCTTCCTACTTCTACAGGTAAATAGTAGGTCAGATTGGGCTTTTTAACCTTGGTTAGGCAAGCAATCTAAGAGAAGGAAAACTATGAATTCAAATCTGTTAAACTCCACTCAAGAAATTAACTTTGTGTTACATCCTACTTGTGAAGAGGAATTGATAAATAAATATATTATTAAAATAAACTCTCTGAACCAAAGGGACAATGGGTTATAACTTTTTGCCCACAATGGGATGAGTCTATTAATTTAATTTGTAATTCTGTTAACTCCATTCCTAAAAAAATGTTTATTCATACCCTCATCACAAGAAATTGATAGAATATTTTTCAAAAGATTTTTTAAGTAGCTGACCATAAAGTACATAACATGTTTACCATACAATTCTCAGTTACATGAATAAACAGAGAGATTTGTAGACAGTTTAAAAGAGCAATGAATAAATCTTCAGCTTTCTCTACATTGATATGGGACAAATATATTAAACAGAAAATTGTCAGAATCAGTTTTTGATTGGAAAATTAGGACCATTTTTAAAACACACTACAATTGAAATGTAAACAAAAAATTAGAAGTATAAAAATAATAGCTGAAACATTAAAAAATGGGCGACAAGTTTTTATGAGAAATTATTGACTGGAAAGACAAAGGTGTTAGGCTGGAAAAATACACAAAAGGTTCAGAAAAGTAACTTATGTTATAAAAGTTAGTAATTATCTTCATAAAAAGCATGTAAACCAAATTTATACAAATAAACAGGTGTGATCATGAATTAGCAATGTAATGTATTGCAGGTGTCTACATTACCACCACCAATTAATTGATTGATTTTAATCAACTTGTCTGGAGTTATCTTATGTCTAGAGATTAGGGAATTGCATTTAGATTTTTTGTGTAGTTTCTTAAGTTTTTGCATATGGTTTTAGGATATCAAATATTTCCACTGAATACAAATAATTTGAAAAAAAAAGATCAAACAGGTACTACCACTCTGGGTCTAAATGGCAATGAAAGGATACTCCACACTTCCCAAATCTCCAGTATTGGAGCTTCACTTTTAGATGCAGTTCAGTGCTATACTCAGGAGACCCTTTTGGTGTGGGGTCTGCAGGGGGGGGGGCACAATTAGCATATTCTAAGCTCAGTCAACAAGGCTACAGGGTCAAGTTCTGAGTAGAAGATAAGGCAAATCACCACCTGAAGTATTGGGTCAAGCTCTGAGTAGAAGGTAAGGCAAATCACCACCTGAAGCACTAGGTCGAGTTCTGAGTAGAAGATAAGGCAAATCACCACCTGAAGCACTAGGTCGAGTTCGGAGTAGAAGATAAGGCAAATCACCACCTGAAGCACTAGGTCAAGTTCTGAGTAGAAGATAAGGCAAATCACCACCTGAAGCACTAGGTCAAGTTCGGAGTAGAAGATAAGGCAAATCACCACCTGAAGTACTGGGTCAAGTTCTGAGTAGAAGATAAGGCAAATCACCACCTGAAGCACTAGGTCAAGTTCTGAGTAAAAGATAAGGCAAATCACCACCTGAAGCACTAGGCCAAGTTCTGAGTAGAAGATAAGGCAAATCACCACCTGAAGTACTGGGTCAAGTTCTGAGTAGAAGGTAAGGCAAATCACCACCTGAAGTACTGGGTCAAGTTCTGAGTAGAAGATAAGGCAAATCACCACCTGAAGTACTGGGTCAAGCTCTGAGTAGAAGGTAAGGCAAATCACCACCTGAAGCACTAGGTCGAGTTCTGAGTAGAAGATAAGGCAAATCACCTGAAGTACTGGGTTCTGAGTAGAAGTAAGGCAAATCACCACCTGAAGTACTGGGTCAAGTTCTGAGTAGAAGGTAAGGCAAATCACCACCTGAAGCACTAGGTCGAATTCTGAGTAAAAGATAAGGTAAATCAGCACCTGAAGCACTAGGTCGAGTTCTGAGTAGAAGATCAAATCACCACCTGAAGTAGGTCAAGTTCTGAGTAGAAGATAAGGCAAATCACCACCTGAAGCACTAGGTCTAAGGCAAATCACCACCTGAAGCACTAGGTCAAGTTCTGAGTAGAAGATAAGGCAAATCACCACCTGAAGCACTAGGTCAAGTGAGTAGAAGATAAGGCAAATCACCACCTGAAGTACTGGGTCAAGTTCTGAGTAGAAGATAAGGCAAATCACCACCTGAAGCACTAGGTCAAGTTCTGAGTAGAAGGTAAGGCAAATCACCACCTGAAGCACTAGGTCAAGTTCTGAGTAGAAGATAAGGCAAATCACCACCTGAAATACTGGGTCAAGTTCTGAGTAGAAGATAAGGCAAATCACCACCTGAAGCACTAGGTCAAGTTCTGAGTAGAAGGTAAGGCAAATCACCACCTGAAGCACTAGGTCAAGTTCTGAGTAGAAGATAAGGCAAATCACCACCTGAATACTGGTCAAGTTCTGAGTAGAAGATAAGGCAAATCACCACCTGAAGTACTGGGTCAAGTTCTGAGTAGAAGGTAAGGCAAATCACCACCTGAAGTACTGGGTCAAGTTCTGAGTAGAAGATAAGGCAAATCACCACCTGAAGTACTGGGTCAAGTTCTGAGTAGAAGATAAGGCAAATCACCACCTGAAGCACTAGGTCAAGTTCTGAGTAGAAGGTAAGGCAAATCACCTGAAGCACTAGGTCAAGTTCTGAGTAGAAGATAAGGCAAATCACCACCTGAAATACTGGGTCAAGTTCTGATAGAAGATAAGGCAAATCACCACCTGAAATACTGGTCAAGTTCTGAGTAGAAGATAAGGTAAATCATACCTGAAGTACTGGGTTGAGTTCTGAATAGAAGATGAGGCAAATCACCACCTGAGGTACTGGGTCAAGTTCTGAGTAGAAGGTAAGGCAAATCACTACCTGAAGTACTGGGTCGAGTTCTGAATAGAAGATAAGGCAAATCACCACCTGAAGTACTGGGTCAAGTTCTGAGTAGAAGATAAGGCAAATCACTACCTGAAGTACTGGGTCGAGTTCTGAATAGAAGATAAGGCAAATCACCACCTGAAGTACTGGGTCAAGTTCAAGTTCCAAGGTAAGGCAAATCACCACCTGAAGCACTAGGTCGAGTTCTGAATAGAAGGTAAGGCAAATCACCACTGAAGTACTGGGTCAAGTTCTGAGTAGAAGATAAGGCAAATCACCACCTGAAGCACTAGGTCAAGTTCTGAGTAGAAGGTAAGGCAAATCACCACCTGAAGCACTAGGTCGAGTTCTGAATAGAAGGTAAGGCAAATCACCACCTGAAGCACTAGATCCAGTTCTGAGTAGAAGACAAACTAAAGGAAAGTTGAAAAATAGTAGATTTTTGGAAGTGAATCTAAAAAGACCATGATACTTTGACAGAAGTTAAAAGAGAGTGGTTATTAGTTTTGGTTTGTTTTGGGTTTTACAGCATATCAACCTCGGTGGGTCATTTAATGCCGAAAAAGTTTTGAAATAAATTCATTCTTAATGGATAATCAAATTTTGTTTATAAACTCATGTTTTTCTATTTAATCCATAGATGGAACCCTAACAGGTACTACCACTCCGGGTCAGAGTGGACCAGAGAGCAATGGCAATGAAGGGGTGCTCCACATTCCCCAGACCTCCAAAACTGGAACCTCACCATCAGATAGAGTTTAATGTCATTCCCAGGACATGTAGACCACCGCCTTCTAGCAGCCATATGATAAAAAGGGTTGGGGCTTGCTATAAGGGCAATAGGGTTGGGGCAATCATATAGGTGCTAGGGCTTGAAGTGATCAGCCTATCGATCGGAGGGGGCTTCTCCAACCGCCCGTCTAGCCCAAGTAAGGGCCAAAGTGGAGTATTGCAAGTCATGGACTGCTCAACTACCTGGTTTTCATACTTAAGCATCACCCATGGCCAATAGGTGGCCCTATTGGGGGAGTCTTACCCCTCTGCAGAGGTGCAGTCGGTGCATTCTAAAGCTCCAGCTGACAGGGCAGAGAGAGGTTGTTAGGTATCACTCCTTACTTAGTTCTACTTGTCTTGTGAAATCATGAAAAGTGATTGCATGCAAACCTATTGGATTGACTAGTTGTGCACTAACAGGTATACAAATGGGGATTAGGATTATATCCACAAATGTATCACATCTATAAATAATAAAATAGTTGAAGATACATATAATTATCAAATAGTTGTATGTATATTAGTATAGCTCAACAAAAATTACACCTGCAAGCAAGGTTTTTATTAATGTATTTACCCAACCCCTCCATTATGAAGCAGGATGCAACACAGGTCAATTTTTAAACAGAGTACAGCTGGTTTGAATTCAGAGTTTTCCTTCACCTAAACAAGGCTAAAGTATTCAGTTGGCCCTACTGTTTGCCCATATCTAGTGGGGGGAGAGAAAGACAATATATGTTCATGCTTTTCTCAAGAGAGCTAGTGTGACGTGAAACGCAAACCACCGTATCCAGGATTTTAACTCAGGGCACAAAGTTCATTTCCTATGATGACAACTATTACACCATGGATGTCTCCTGAAAAAGGTTTTGTTAATGTAATAGAACTAAAATTCTCTAATTTTAAATAAATCAAATTTCTATATAGCTTGAAACTTAATAGTGTTATGCACTATGATAATGCAAGGGAGGATAAAAGAGAGAGAGAGGGAAAGAGAGAGAGAGAGAGGGAAAGAAGAGAGAGAGAGGGGGGAAATAAGAGAGAGAGAGAGAGAGAGAGAGGGGGAAAGAAGAGAGAGAGAGGGGGAAATAAGAGAGAGAGAGGGGGAAATAAGAGAGAGAGAGAGGGAAAGAAGAGAGAGGGAAATAAGAGAGAGAGGGAAAGAAGAGAGACTTGACAACTTGCAAGTCAGCAAAGTGGTGAAAGAAATGGTAACATAAATAGTTTAAACAAGAAAGAGTGTATTTTACATATGGAAATGTACAAGAAAATATTGGAAGGAAGATTTACAATATGAATGTCCATTTTAGTGAGACTTGAATTTTCTTGTTCAGAGTTTGAGGAATAGACTTATTGTAGTTGTTTATGTTGGCTTGTTATCTGTTTTTGTGTGCACTTCATGTATATCCATGCGGTTACAAAAGGTATGTGAAAAAATGTTGTCCATCTGTTGCTGTTGTTTGTATGAGTGTGTGATGTAGTTGTGTGGTCTCAAAGAAAAATTGCTGGTGAGTTCTTGATAGAGTTACTGTGATTGCAGATAGAGCCATTAGTGGGAATGTGTTTCTATGTGGCATATGTGTAGATGGGGATAGGGCCATTAGTGGGGAGAATATCCTATAAGTTAGGGAAGACAGACCAAGTGTGTTGGTCAATGAGGCCACAAGAAAGAGGTATTATGTATTGCAAGGTTAAGGGTTCATCATGTATGCTGGTTGGTGAGGCTGTGTGAAAGATGTATTGTACGTGGAAATGTGAGTCTGCGAGAAAAAGAGAGTGAAAATGAATAATTCAGAGTATTCATGCATTTTCAAAAGCCTCAGTTAGGTCAGTCTATGACGCTTTCTGACTGGCCCCAAAAGTCATGACTTGCTCACTATTATATCTGTGCAGTTGGTGGCTCCATGCAGCTCATTGACTGTTCTATTTTTAGCTGTGATGAAAAGGGTCCTGAATCATAACAATATTTGACTTAGGATGTAGCAATTTAAATAGAGGATTATAGTCATTTTCATTATTATAATTTCTCAAGGGCAATAAGTATTAAGTAATAATGGTAGAGTATGCCCCTTTAGTTATTTAGTTATTTATAATATAAATTCTATGAAAAGAATGGGACTCAATATTGAGCTTAATGGTTGCTAAAGGCAGCCTTTAAGCAAGTATAATTCAATTTCATGAAATTTACTTACATGAAAAGGTATCATTTGAATTATTTGGACTATTGTCCTCATCTTTATTGTTATCTGCACAATGTTTCGGGTGATATGCAGCTCCAGCCTTCTTCAGGCATTTGTTGTTGGACTCGGGAACCTTCTTGGACTTGGACCCCCCTCCTCAAACTTGAGGACCTTCTTGTTGTAATCATGGGACTTCAAAACTAAGCCTTTATTCAATCCATGGAGGTAGACTGTTCTTATTCCATTAACCATGACTGGGTACAAGTGTTAAGCTATGTTAATTATTCTGTGTTACTGTCGCCCTTAACCAGGATAGAACCTGCAGCCTAGAAATAACGATCACTTAGAATTGTATTAACTCAATGCCTATATCCACTATGCCATGTGTCCAATTGGACAATTCAGAGCGAATTTTGGGAACTTATAAACCTAATGTCTTGTTCTTACCTAGAATGTTTACCTTTATACTTATGTACGATTTTTTTACCTTGACTCACATCATGTCTTTTTTTCTTTTTTTTATAAAAAAGAAATACCTGAAGAAAGCCAGAGGGCACATCAGCTGAAACGTTCTGCAGATAACAATAAAGATGAGGACAATAGTCCGAATAATACAAATTATTAAGCCACATCTCAAAAATTCAGAGAAAATGTATCAGTTTCACTTTCCTAATTACACTCTGTAATAAGTGGTGAATGATTACATTTGAAAATTGGAGTAACAAAAAAAAAAAACATTTTTTAAATGGGCACATCAAAAGCAAATGATCTCTTTTGATATTTAGTATATGACAAATACTTTGTCCTTCAAAGTACACAGTAATTTCAAATGGTTATTTGTTAAAGAGGTTAAATATTCTTATTAAGAAATGAATTCATATAATGGTAGCAAAAAAGAAAACATTAACATTTAAAAGGATAATTTCAAGTATCACATCTGATTCTTAGAAGCTTTCTAGCCTTATCCAGATCCCAATCACAGTTAAAGATTAAGAGGACAAACAACAATTTACACAAAGAATATTATTCAGGAAATAATTCCAAGTTCACTGTGACATAAACTGAGGCAGAAAAATGTATTTTATTTGAAGTCTTGGTGGAAGAGTCTATTTAGAGACAGGTATGGTAGCCTTTTAATTTGGAAGATTTCATAATACAGTATTAACAATCATAAAACCTTTATTTAATGAAACAAAAACTGAATTATATATAAGTTAGGAGAGTGTAGACAAAGAGTCATAAGTGCTTGGTAACTGTCAGTTTCTCGCCTATGCAATCTTCAGACTAAGCTCTTGATTTAAAGATCGCATAGATGAGAAACTAATAGTTACCAACTGCCCTTGATTCTATGTCTAAGCTATCCTAACATATATGCTCTATCACTGATATTGATCTGTCTTTATTTCTAAATATAGCAAACTATATATATATATATATATATATATATATATATATATATTCAACACAATAGTAGTAATGAAATATTTTAAGCCATGAAATTGATGACAGCATCTAAGCAAACTAATTGGCTGGCTTAAATTTCTTAGGATTCCAGATGGGTCCAAATTAGATAAGAAGATAGTAATAATTTTTTCTAGAGGA
Organism: Doryteuthis pealeii; assembly: GCA_023376005.1. NCBI lineage: Eukaryota > Metazoa > Mollusca > Cephalopoda > Myopsida > Loliginidae > Doryteuthis > Doryteuthis pealeii. Next base: position 73,473,872 of record CM042150.1, read on the forward strand.
ATCCTATGCTGAAATTTTGAAGAGTCATCCAAAAACAGTTAGAGTATGAAGCCTCAAACAATATTGATTTTAAAAATAAATATGGAAGGCTCACCACACAACAATTCTTAGTTGGTTTGAATGTGAAATGAAATATGAAAGAAAACCCAAATTCTATCTTGGCTTGAAGTCTGATTCAGTTGAAGTTCAACAGACGAAGGAAACAGAACTGGATTCTAAATTCTTTCTTTTTTTTTTTTTTTGAATGTGTCCCATAATTGTCAGGGTGCCTTAGCTGAATAATTACCCTTCATGGTATCTCAAAGGACAGTAGGGGTTATATAATACATATATATATATATATATATATATATATATTTACCAACCTCTTTCCATCAGCAGGATGTGACACACGGTGAATTTCTTAAGCAGAGTTTAACAGGTTTGAATTCTGTTTTCCTATCCTAGACTGGTTGCTTAGCCATGATTAAAGAGTCCAATCCACCCTACTAGTTACCCATAGCTGGCAGGAGGATCATTGGATTCATACATTTCCCAAGTGTATCAGCCTTATTGAAAATGCAAACAGCCTCATCCAGGAATTGAACTTGGGCTACAGCAATAATCACTACATCATGTGCATATATATATATATATATATATATATATATATATATATATATATGAAAAATAGGTGGAAATTAATCCGACAGTATGAAATTTAACATTTTGAAAAAACATATGATGTTTGTTATGTGATTGCTGACAGATCTGTTTCGACCAAATCGATAAGTTGGTCTTTATCAAAGAGCGACATAGATGGGAAGAAAAGATATCCGTTAAAAAGACTGTTTACAAAAAACGAACGCTGAATTCAAATGCTGAAATTTTGAAAAATGCATGTTCTGTTTTTAAAAAATCAAAATAAATTTTATTTTTAATTTTTTTAAATTAACAAACATCATATGTTTTTTCAAAATGTTAAATTTCATACTGTCGGATTAATTTCCATCTATTTTTCATATTTGTCAAATGAAAAAACATTATATCTGGAATTTTACACCTTGAAGACTTTCATCTTTAACTCTACGGACTTAACACCACATGTAAATTTTGGAACTCTTAACATCTTTCTTCAAATTACACTGTGGACTTGTACACGTTTTTAATAGCTGAAATATATACTATACTATTTTGATACCCACTTTACATTTTTTATATATTTTTACAACAAACTCTTTTGAGTTTTATTATAAACTATAATGCTTCTGATTTTTGAAAATTAAGGGTAAAATTTATTTCATTTTTAAAAATTAAAAATAAAATTTATTTTGATTTTTTGATCTTTTCTTCCCATCTATGTCGCTGTTGAAGACCAACTTATCGATTTGGTCGAAACAGATCTGTCAGCAATCACATAACAAACATCATATGTTTTTTCAAAATGTTAAATTTCATATATATATATGTTCAATTTCTGGAGTCCAAAGGTTAATGTAAGTCAGACATATTAAGTTTTGAACAATACTTTCTGGCATTGATTGATTTGTCATTATTATGAAAATTACAAAATTAATGAAAGATTGTGTTGATCAGTTAAAAAAAAACCAAAAAAAGCAGAATATATTATTGCATTATGAGAATGTAGAAGAAAACCAAAAAAACTTATTAAAAGTTAATAATTGTGAAGAATTTATTTGTATATTCTCTATAGATGACTAAACATAATGATGTAAATGTAGCCAATTTAGTAGGTGTACTTATTAAACCCACAGGAAGATTTCAACATAATTTAGTTTATAAATAGTTATTCAAGAAACATAAGATAATTATATAGAATTATTAGCTAATTATGACTAACAATCTAGATAAAAGCAAAAATGTTTAAACTGATAAATATCTTAAGTGTCACACACAGAAACTTAAGAAATATTTCAATAAAAAAACTTATTGAAAGTTTTCACAGAACAGTATTAACTTTATAAAAATATAATTGATAAATCTCTTTTCTGTATTACAATGTTTTTAAGAACTAATTATCATTTATAACTGTTTACTATAATCTTTTGTCAACAAAAATTGCAAAAACAGAAATGGTTTAGAAAAGTGAAATAAGAGATTTATGACATTTGTCTGTTTGTCCCACTATATTTATGATCCTAGTCTTGACACATTTTGTGATCCTAGTCTTGAACTTATACACACCACGAATGGCTACTTCAGCTAGTATATTATAGTTTGCTCAGCAATTAAAAAAAATAAGTATGAAAGAAATTAAGTACAAAATTGTTTGTAGTTTTAAATAAACTTTGTAGGAGTCTCCAATATCCTGATTTCCAGAAATAAAGATTCCCTGAACATTTAGAATTAAAAAAAAAAATGAATAAAAAGATAATACACTTTATATATATATATATATATATATATATATATATATATATATATATATAGCTTAAACAAGTAATAAGAATGAGCAATTTATGTGTGAACATTGTTTTTGTTTAAATATTTCAGTGAAGAAGTAAAAATGTCTGGTAATATTTATGTGTTCAATAGACAATAAAAAAAACATGTATGTATCTTTGGTTTTTACAATAGTAATTGTTAGTTCATGTAAACATTTGAAGTTTTGCATGTTGTTTTGGCTATGACTGCTGATTGTAGATTGGTGAAAAGGAAGTGAGTAGAAAAAAAGAAATTGCCCTTGGAGCTAGCCATTACTCTTGTCTGTCTCTACTGACATCACTTTGACCACTCAACTTTTGATTTGATTCTTCTTGTATTTATGTTCAGCAGTCAGCTCAAAATCGGCTCTAAAATGAAGGAAGAACTGGTAGATTGTAATTGGTTCTTTAATCAATTTAGTTATCATGTGTCCTGGTCTCAACTATATCCATGTTTATTATTAGAAGTCATATCAACATTTGAAAATCAGTGGTGATTCATTTTTGTTTTATGTACCCAAACCTAATGGTTGAGTGTCATATTCAAAATTTGTTATGTTGGGATTTGTTTATTTATTTATTCTATGATAGATTTTTTATTTGTTACTGATTTTGTGATTTGTTGATTTGGAAGATGTGCTTTCCATAATTTCAATTATCAATTTTTATAAGTCTTAAATATTTGGTAGGTACATCAATTTTCAATCTTCTGAAGATGAAATTAAAAGCTAAGATTCTCCAAGATATAAATATAGATATATTTGCTTTTATGATTCTTTTATAAGAAAAACAAGTTAATATAATTCTGGAAGTAATGAAAAAGTGTTTATCAATAATTCTGAGAAAATTTTCTAAGCAAATTTTGATGAATTCAATGGAGCATTGAATATTTCACAAGTGATCAAAAGAGAAGACACTAATAAAAACTTAAAAATGAAAATGATGATATTAGAAAAAGGAAATTCTGATCATAACCTAATTTGAAAACATATCAAGAAAAATGGAGATACAAGTAGTGTGATGTTGTGTTGCAGAGAAAATGGAATTGGCAAGCTGGGTTCAAATTCTGACTAAGGGTATAGGCATCCACTTCACACTTAATGCCCATCTATGGAAGGAGGAGGTGACATTAGGTTTTTAGCTTTGGTAGGGTACAATACTGAATTCAAAATCCTATCAATACATTTCCAGTGTCAGTATGGCAGGGTAAGGTCCATTATTCCCCACGTCTTACAAACCTTGAAGAAAGACTGAGTCTTGTAGTAGACTTAGAAAAAGGTTGATTGGATGAAGTTGATAAGATGTTAAAAATATCTGGCAAGGAGGAAGAGAATCATTTCTTTGGTAAAATACTTGCAGGAAATAAAATCTTTGCAGTAATATTTATTGCAAATTCATTAGTTTGTCTAAAAATAGAAGCATATTTCTGGTTAGATTATGAATTCTTTTGGTTCTATTTTAATCTGATATATTTTGACCAATTCAACATATGAATGTGTGGCATATTGGTAAATGTAGTTGGAAATGGACTAAGTGATACAAGTTCAAATTCTGAAAGATCATATGACAAAAATTCCCCAAGGTGTGAAAAATACAGACCAACAAATAAAATGCCATATGAAATTTAAATAAATTCAGCACATGGCATGGTGTCAGAAATTGGATTATATAGCTACATATGGTCATGAAGGGGTTAAAGTAAAATGATTGTAACTGGTCAGAATTAATTAAATCTTCATCTACCAGCTAAATACAGGGTGAGACAAGAAAGTCAATAATATTACAAAATAAAAATTGCTGTTGTTTCTTTTTTTTTATTATAAACGTTTTATTTTCTTTTGCTATTCACTGCTCTATTACTTATTCTTGTGTCTTACTCTGATAGAACATCCATAAAGAGATGATAAATTTACAATAGCAAAATTAGATATTATCAAGTGAAAACCAAACAAAATAATCATTATATATATTATTCTTTTGAGTTTAAATGGATATGATTCAAAATTGATATTTAGTATGAAAAGATGTTTGTACTGCATTTACTTTATGGAAAATGTTTGAATTTTGCATTCTATATAGTGTGGTGATGTGCATATAAAGTTTATATTTACCCAACCTTTCTCTGCTACAACCAAGATGCAACACAAGGTCAATTTTTAAGTGGAATACAGTTAGTTTGAATTCAGTTTTCCTTCTCCTAGACCAGTTGTCATACTAGGGTTAAAGAACCCAGTCTGTCCTACTATTTTACCCATAACTGGGGGAAAACAGATGGATTCATGCCTTTTCCAAGGGAATTAAACACATATAATAGTATTATTAGAACAAGGATCCACAATAAAGGAAAAATTAGAAAGGCAACTGGATTTTGAAGTGAATGATGTTGAAATAATTTTTATGAGTTGTTCATATTGATTCAATATTTCCTCCTCATGAAGAAGGAAGATTTTCCAAACTAATTTGTATCAATGTACTTTTAAAAGATATGTAGTTAAATCTGTAAATATAAAATGTATTTATTTTACAAGACAAAATATTTTTCAACATTATGTCTTTCCTTGTCAATGCACTTAATTCACTTATTTACAATTCAAAGAGGATTGAAAATTTCAAAGTAAGTACGTGTCAGGCTGTAAAACTTATTGAGACACACTTGTATATTTATCAATGCAAACAACTGCTAACATCTCTATTCATGCATACATAATGGTGTGTACATATCAATGACTTATTCTATATTGGCTAAAACCTTAATCAGTTCATGTGAAACATTACATTATTACTCATATTAGGATAAGCAGTATTTATTCATATTACATATGGGTTATAAAATATTAATCACAAAGGATGGAGAGTTGCCTTTTAATAAAGTTTAGGATAATTATTTGTATTCAAAAGATGTTTCCATTAAGCATAACATATAGAAAATGGCTTCAGGTTCATTCTAAAATATCTAATATCCTCAAAAACCTTAGAAATTAATAAATATTTTGAATAGATATTTGACTTTATTGTTTTCTAGACTTTGAGGCTGTTTGGATGAAATAGATTCCCTCTTAGTTCAAAACTTGGTTGTGGTAGAGAGGGTCTTATTGCATATAGGGAGTGAGAGGGAGCAGTAAGACATAAAAGGTGACAGACAGTTTGAGCTGAATCTTATAGTATAAATGAAAAACTTTCTAGGCATGACTAACATTTCCTGAAAATTTGGTTGAAATTGTGGAAAAAATGGTGGATCCTTAGCTGTATGGACAGACGGACATTTGGTAACTTATAATAAGATTATTTAAAAAGATCTTCAAGTATTTTTAATGACATTGAAGCATAACTTGGGAAGTGGGATTTGAACCCCCCATTGGCCTCAAATAGAGAGAAGCATTTCAAAGCTTTATAGATAGGAGTTAATCTACTGAATTTCTACTGATTTATGATAATAAATTTCACTAAATCTTGGAGGAAGCTTCTAAAGAAAGCAGGTTCTTTCTCAGACTCCCAAATTTCTTGCTATGTGTCTGAGAACATTGTCAATTTTTAACTGATTCTTGTACTGAGTTGATTCATCATGTTGTGTAATTAGGATCAGAGAATATGTCAATGTTTGGGATAGAATAAACTGATACCAATACCAATACCAATACCAATATGGTATAATGGTTGGTAGGCTTGGCTAGAAGATCATTGTTAGTGAGTTTAATTCTCACTGGGTTCCCCATATTTCTGAAATAATGAAACTGCTAAATAACAATGTTATTTTATCAAATAAAGCGATATAAATCAGTAATATTCCAGAAGTGTTTTCCATTAAAAATAATTTTTAAAAATGTTGTACAAAAGTACCAAGTTCTACTCCCAATTCTAATTCTCCCTCACTGAGGGATGTTTCCTCTAAAAGTTCTTAGAGATTTATGTTCCCTCACTGAGAGGCTTTGGTCTGTAGTCCCTTAACGCATCAGGAGCCTTGAATTGAGATCCTTTCAGTAGCGTAACCCAGGTTGGTTTACCAGAATCCTCCTTATCCATCAAGGGAGTTAATCATTCAACTTCCTGTTCCCTAACACAGGAGTGTTAGTACCTAACAAAACATTGTGATTCTTTTTGTTTATCAGATAAGATGTGAGTGTACAATCTGTGAAGTATTTCTCACTGGCATTTCTGCCTAGGATCAGTGTAGTATCTGTACCCATGAAAATTTAATTACCTATATGAAATAAAAATAAAAATTATAAAATTAAAAATAATCATATTTATATCTATACATCTAATTTTTCTTATTTTGTATTTATTTTTGAGGCAGTATTACATTTTAAACTCTGAAATGATAACTGTTTTCATCTGCATGTTTTATTTCTTATAGTTTTTAAAATTACAATGTCATTTCCACAGGTATGAATAATTTACTAGTAGTGCCAGAGAATGACACTTTGATCCTAGTCCACATATACTACACTCTTATCCTTAACAGTAGTACTGATCCATATATAAATAACCCCATGATAATATAAATATATTCTATGTATAATCTGATTTACTATTTCTCTTTTATATTTCATTAAATGTTGAGATAGTCACAAGAGAAAAAACAACCTAATCACAATATTATGTGAAGATGACTTTTTATGTCTAGTTTAGTATATAACTATTTTAGAAATACATTTTTTTCTTAAAATGTTTATCCCCAAATGAATGATTAGACAAGTGATTTATCTTTTATAGTATTGCACTGAACCTGAATAAGTTCATATATGAAGCATAATTGAATAGTAAGTAAAGTAAGTACTGAAAAAAAGAAAGACCAATTATTTTCTGTTTGTTATTTTAAAGTTAAAATTAGTCTCAATAAAAACTGAGTGTAGCACATGATTTATTTTTATATCAAGTAGTGCAATTTATGTTAGATTTCTTTCAAACTATTGTGGCAGCCACAATTAGTTTAGGCTATATTATGTTTATCTACTGCTACTACTAATAATAATTTGGTTTGGTTTATTTAACAGTATATCAACACCTTATGGGTTATTTGATACTGAAATCTGTAAATCTTTGATTACAATCATAATTATTTGCAACATTTCATTGCAATCATTTTTTTAATTGCACTTTTTTATTTGCTATAATAATTCTTTATTTGCACACAATTATATGATTTCAAGTATTCCATCTAATACTGATCATATATACACAATTATATGGTTTCAAGTATTCCATCTAATACTGATCATATATACACAATTATATGGTTTCAAGTATTCCATCTAATACTGATCATATTATATTCAAGTATTCCATCTAATACTGATCATATATACACAATTATATGGTTTCAAGTAACTATTCCTATCTAATAATGATATTCATTTGTTTACATACAGTTATTTAGTTTTAAGTATCCCTATTTAATACTAATAATTTTTAAACATACCTATTTAATCCATAGAAGAGACCCTAACAGGTACTAGAACAGAAAATATTGTGGAATATGAAGGTGATGGTGATACCAATTGTACTTGGATCCCTTGGAACAATCCCCAATAAACTGGAAAAGAGACTGGATGAAATAGAGGTCATAGGAAGAATAAAGACCATCCAGACCACATCATTGATAAAGTCAGCTAGGATACTAAGAGGAGTCCTGGAGATCTGAGGAAACTTGCTATCATTTCAATGAAAAAAAAAACAAAAGAAAACATGAGTTAGACCTGGTATGAAAGATTTGTAAGGAGTAAAATAATAAGAGTTCCGGTAATGACTTGTTGTCACTAAAGCTTTTTTATCTAATCCACTAATAAACATTTATAGCATTAAAATTTGATTGAGAGTATTACACATGAGTACAGCAATAATGCAAGTAGAATGTATAAATAGGAGGTTAGATTTAACATAAATATATTTGTCTTCAGGTTATTGCTGTGCCTGGCCAAGTAATTCCCAATCATGACATTTCTAAGGGTAATTATAGTTACTTTATCAATGCCCATCTCCTCTCCAAGAAACATAAGACTGGTTGTATATACTTTAAACAAATACATACTTGGATAACCAAGAGTCATATAAGATTATAGAAAACTTTCATGAATTGATAAAGCAAATAACTTATTTCTAATAATTGAGAATATGAGGAAGAATATTATTTCTCTTGTTGTGCAGTTAATATTTGAACTATTAAAAGTTATGATATTCTAATTAGGTCCTTGTCATAATGTATCATGAAAATAACAGAATTTGGTCTTCTTAAATATGGAATGAACTAAAAGAAAATCCAAGATGCAAATCCTTAATAACAAGTTGAATAAAATATCCCAAAGAAATGTACAATGTTTAGAATTATTAAGAGAGGAATAATTTAAGCTGATGTGCAACATCCTTTTCTTTATTGATAGAAGTAAAATATGTTTTTTGAAAACGAACAAAAGTTTCACAATTGATTAAAAGTATTAAATATAATGTAAAAATATATTTGAGGAAAGCTTCTTAGACCTGACTCAAATGAGTTTGTTATGAATAAATTATATCTGTTTAAATTTCTAAGATGAGGAGTTATTATTATTTATATAATTTAGACAATTCAGACAATATATCTTTATCTTGGTTGTTACATTCACAATATTTTGGCCATTGTATCTGCTGGCCTTCTTCAAGTGTTATAGTCAGTAACCTCAAGGGAATTTTGAGTTGAACCCTTTATTCAGTTCATAAGGGTAGATTGTATCTGTTCATTTCAGCAAGCACAGTTCAAATTGGGGCTAAAACAGTTTATATTCATTTAATACTAATACCATTGGGAAAGGTGTGGATCTATCTCCCCCACCACATCCCTAGCAATGGGTAAAATTACAGGGTAGACTGATCTCTCTTGTCTTAGTTGGCAATCAGTGTAAGAGAAATATACTTCTGGACTTAAATCCAGGAGTGGATCCCTCATCTATAGGGAACATTGAGCTTTGGGCTAGCAGTTGCATCCCTAAAATATCACTTACTCAAATGTTTGGTACTCAAGCTGAAGGTCAGATCAAATGAAAGATGGAAAGATACTTTATTTTGTTGTATGAAATGCTAAATCAGTGGGATTCATAAAGTTATTTATATCTTATATTTGATTAACATATTCAGCAATGACTATCTCCTAATATCAGTGAATAGTTTAATCTAATTTAAAGGGATCAATTTTTAACTAAGTATTAATCCCTATAGATAACTAATATTGATATTTATTCAAAATGTCATACATTCTTGAGGAATCATAATAAGCTCATAATTGGAAAATGTGTGTGCATATACCAATCAATTATAGTCATCTGTAATTGAGAAAAGAAATTGAAAGTGTATGTAAAAAGGTATAAAGATATAAACATAGTACTGACATAAAAGAAAAGAAAATCATAAAATGTATGGACAAAATATATTTCTATTAAAAATATAAGCTCCTTATTTTGGCAGATTATAAGCTAATGCTCTACCCAAGAAACCTTTGTCTCAACCCAGGAAACCTTTGTCTCCCTGTCAACAGCTGATTAGGATCTACTCATATTGCATGAATTTCAATTGAAAAATAGATGAAATCACAATAAATTATTCTGAGATTCATATAAATATATAACTCAAGGGTATTTAATCTTGGTGTAATGGTTAACAAGCTAGTTTCACTGACAATTTCAACCATGTAGTGAATTTGAACAACACAGGATACCTAATATAAACCCTTATTCCAGACTAAGCTAAGCTTAATAAATACCTAGCAAACCTTGTAATGGTGTAGTGGTTAGAAAGTTGGCCTCATTACTACTGGGTATTCCAAGCTTGAAAATAAAACTTAACTATAAAATATCAAATACAAAAAAAAGAAAAGAAAAAAAATACTCCTGAATGTTAATGATATAGAATTAATTAAATTAAGAACAATTAAATATTAATGATAACTTAAAATAAACAAATGATATGTTTTTTCTATTGTAGTTAATTGAAGAAAAAAATCTTCCATGTGACTTAGGAATTTAGAATATGTATAAATAATTTCCATAAAAAAATTATAATTTAGCATCTTATGTTGAAACTTCTACTCTGTAAATATGGAGAAAGTGCTGCACTGTTCTTAGTGACCTCTTGATTCCAAGCTTTCATAATGTTCAAACCTTTTCACTATAAGATAACCTGATCCAAGGGTAGTAGTGGTGCACAAATGACCTGTTTGACTCCCTAACTGATGATCATGGCTACAAATACTTATGCCAACTTTTTGCTGAAACATACAACTGATATATTTCTTCTATGATAGTTGATTTAAAAAAAGAATAATCTGATTTGAAGAATTAAGACTATAATGTGGTGTAGATCATTTCCATAAAAATACAATTTAGCTGCTCAATACTTGGCAGTCATTATAAGAGTTATTATTTGTCATTTAAAACATTCACTAATCAAGTGTATTAAGTATGCTGATCAGTACTTTTATCAGTCTCTAGGTGATATTTGCATTATTTAACTTGAACCAACCTCATAACACCAACACCATCACCACTAAATTCATTAAATTACTCCATAAGCAACCAAAGATTAAATCAACTATGTCAGTTTCCATGGCAACTAATAGTATTTTTCTATAAGTTCTAAGCAAGAATAAACCATTCCAATTGTTATTCAGACAATTAAACTTCTTGATGTTATTAACATAATGTTTTTTGGCTGATCCATTTTTCAGCCTTCATCAGGTGTTAATTCAAAGAAAACAAACAACAAAACTCATTTCAATTTTTCAAGAAAAGCAATATCTGTACAGCTTGTCAGTTTCTAGGTTCAACTAACAAAATATATACTGCTAATAAAATGCTCCACTTCTGATATCTTGACTTGCTGTGTAATTAGTCAGAAAAAAAAAAAAAATTATATATATATATATAAGAAGATTACCTTAATTATTGAAAATAATTCTACCAATTTATTGCCAACAATTAATAAATTCTATCAAATGTAGTAACACTTGCAAACAAATATAAATTATGTGATATTTTGATAACTATTTAACAAGTTTTGAATTTCTGTTTTTATTCCAATTTCTATAAATCAAAATAAGAATGAAAGAAAACCTGAAGTTAGAAAACTATAATTTTATATGTTTAAAATGAAACATTTTTGAATAGGAAAATGATCAAAGGAAATAAATATCAACCATAACTTAGATAAGGATAAATAATACAATGTCTGCCCTATAAAAGTTGTTACATTTAGTGTATGGAATTCATATACTAATGTAACACATATTATGGGACAGAATTAAAATCTATGGCTAATATTGATTTCAGTTAGTTCAAGTGCAAAAGTCATGGGTTAGTTGGTAAAGTTTTACTTATTATCAAGCTATATAGATAGTTATCAAGCTTAGATTAGTTGTGTCACAAGGCTAGATGTATAAAGGGCACCCAGTGAGAATTGAATTCACTAAAAATGGTCTGCTAGCCTAGCTTGCTAATTATTATACAATGTGAAGCACCGTAGCCATACACAATATAGAACTAGTTTGGTTTGAAGTTTCATCAAAGGATTATAAATACAGGAAACAACATCTGCATCTAATACAGATCATCTATTTCATATACTTATAAAATCTCAAATATCTAATTCTCCAAATATCTATAAACATTTAGTTCTTAAACTTGTATAATATAATTAGATAATCCACATGCATATATATAATGCAATTTGTATATATATATATATATATACAGAGCATACAGTTACTATACCGTGATCCTAGACATAAGATTAGAGAGCAACATTGATCCTGATCAGAGTGCAAATATACTTTGATCTTAAGTAAAAGCACCCATCCCACCATTTTTTATGGGTATTATGCAACATATTTTCTCTGGTCAAAAATATCTAAATTAAAATGTAATTATAAATTTCATTTGATCCATTTTGTATTTTGATCTAAAACTTTTATAGATTCAACTGTTATGACTATTTATTATCAAACTATTTAAAAGAAATTTTGGATTTCTTGTCTCATCCTAAAATTGCTTATATACAAAGACTGATGGCAATTTGAATAAATATAACTATGACCAATATGGATGTGTAGATGGTGTAATGAATGTGTGAATGGTACAGAAAATGAAGTCAGCTAACTAAGTTCAAATTTTAGCCAATGTTGTTTGCATTTATGTTGTACCCTTGGGAACAGCTTGGATCCATCAATTTTCCCCTCAGCTATGAGTAAAATAGCAGTGAAAACTCAGCTCTTTAGCCTTAGTGTGGCAACCAATTTAGGAGAAGGACATCTGAATTGAAATCTCTCAACCAAAACATCATGAGCCAACATGGCAGAGCAAGGTCCATTATTCCCTGTCTTACAGACCTAGGGGAAGACGTATTATGGACTGAGAAAAAAGGTACAATGATAATGATGATAAAAAAACCTTAGTTTTTATCTTATATTTAGCAGGTATTTTATATGTATTTACCTTATAACTTTTACAGCAATTGATATATTTTTCTAGGATTTTTTACATTCCTTTATATATTTTCTTATACATGATTTGTATTAAGATTTTTCTTTAGAATTCTTTTGTTGATTGATAGAATCCCTACAAAAAAATTTAACAACAAAAATGTTATACAATGAATGATCATGTGGTGGAGAGAGAAGATGGCCTCAGAAACAAATCCTATAAAAATCCTTTTAAAAAAGAGTTCATTGATTTATTCTTTGGGGAAGTTCTCTCAATACACAAGAAGATAAATATATGTTCCTGAAGAAATAAACAATTTATCATTCGAGTAATATCAAAGTGATATCAAGTTGTAAGAACATTAATATTTCAATTTCTGTAGTTTTTATCAATGCATCATCTTTATGACTGAATTTTATTACTACAGTCAAGAGTGAATGAATTCTTGACTAACTTGGAAAGTCTGTAGTTATTTATCCAACCTGTTCACCACGTATAGGATGTGACACAAGGTCGCAAGTATGGGGCATCCAACGAGGATCGAACTCGAGCTTTGCAAGTCTGTAAGTTATATGTACTTTTTTTTATCTGTATAATAATCAAAACAAAAAGATATATCAAGGAAATAAACATCAACTGGGTAAATATATATGCTAAGTAGCATCCACATTAAATAGTTTAAAAACAAAATGAAACAAAACAAAATCAAACAGTACAATATTTAAGCACTTTCTTGTGTTCCCAATTTTATGACAAGAAATTCTATTCCAGACTTCTGGATCCATAACCCATGTGTGCTCTCCTTAACAAGTGTGCTCTCCTTAGCAAGTGTGCTCTCCTTAGCACAACTGTGCATGCCTGTCCGTAAAGAAGGCATCAGTTTTCTTCAGATGAAAAATGATGTAAGTCATTATTAAGTTGATATTCATGCTAAATAATTGAATAATAAGTTATATAAGATGTTTTATATGTTAGTAATCCTCTTATAACATGTCTCCAAATCAAAGCAATATATGAAATAGTATAATGTGAGTAGGTAAGGTACTTTATACATTTTCAAATATCAGGGGGCACCTCACGTGGTGTAATGGTTAGCCAACTGAATTAACAAACCATTGTTAATGAGTTTGATTATCATTGCAGCTTTGTGCCACAACTAAGCTAAGCTTAGTAAATAACAACATTTTCAAATATCAATGAATAGAAAATAATAGACATATACATAAACATCTTTTGAACATTTTCAGTAGAAAGCAAAAAGAATTCTTTCAATTTATAAAATACAAGAAAAAAGCCAAACTTGCATTTATATAATGTAAACGAGATTAGAAATGGTTTTAATTTCATTTGCAAATAGTTTGAATTTTATCCTAAAAAATTAAAACAAAATAATTTTAAATCACCAAAGACTGACATTAAAATAAAGGAAGCTATATAAATGCAACAAAATATTATTTGTTTTTATGTTTACACTTAAAAAAATACATGAGAATATTTTCTCTACAGACTTTACAAAAACACAATAAACATGTTTTTATTGATAAGAAAGTTCTATAAACAATTACAACACAGATCAATCATGATCAGAACAAAGTATAGTAGATAAGTACTAGAATATATTTAGAACTTATATATTTAAAACCAATGATTAACCAACAGATGGAGTACAATGATAGAAATGTGTATAAAGTCCTTTTATTTTAAAATCTATCTGTAATGCAATGTAATTGCAATGATATAATTTTATAAGTCTATTCAACAGAAGATTGCTTTAAATTCTCTAAAAGGTTCATCAAGACTTACACAAGTTATGAGAAATCTAACTTGTTACTAAATGACTAAAATCATAATTAAATTATTCTAATTTGTAACTTTTAAAATGATAAAGTTTGCTTATAGAAATGGCCAACTAAAATTCTAAAAATATAATTTTTAAAAGAAAGGATTAAAGATTATCTTTATAATAACAAAACATTTGTGCATATAATGTTTTTCTTTTCTTTTATTGAAAAATCAGAGTTAATCTTATTTGAAGTCAACCTACATTGCATTTCTGCTAGTTTAAGGTACATTCTGAAGTGTAAATCATTTTTATTCTACAATCTATTGCAAAAGGTGATTAGTTTTAAGAGATGTATTTAAGTCTTAATATAAATTTACCCATATTTATCTATTTATAAATAGAAATATAAAATAGCAAAATAAAAACTGGTGATATCAATAAATAAATAAGATAACCAAAACAACAAAAAAAATGAAAGAAAATGTTACATAGAATTAAGATAATGAACTGAAATGAAAGCAGTGTAATAACAGGTGAATATTTGGATTTGATACTTTCTATCATTCATATGTATGTAAAACATTTAATAGGTGTTGCAAATACTTGTGTGTACAATGAAAAATCATTTGTTAAAAATATTTCAATGTAATGGTGGTACATATTCATTGAAACCATATGCATTATTGTTCAGGGCCACAAGCAAGGAAACTAGTAGTCTCCCCCCTACCCAAATAACTGGCTTTGAAAACAAGTGTTAGCATTTTAGGCTATGATAACAAGCATGCACCCTTACTCAGTATAATAAGCACAGTTTGCACATGTAATGAACAATCTTTCCAACCCGGTGTTAGCAAGAGAAGGTGCATAACAGTTTTAGACGGCACTAGGAATTCTTTTCATAGTTAGAGATTTCATGGTTAGATTTCTAATTCAATGAAACATTGACTGTTATCAATCAAACATAATCAATATTATTAATCATATATAAACGAAGATTGCTGAGAGTGCAACATATATATATATATATATATATATATATATATATACATATATATATATATGCACACAAACAAACATACATATTCACTTTATTTGCACATATACATATTTATTTTTAATTTGCATGCACACTCACACACACACATACATATGTATGTTACAGTTCCAGTTTTTGTGTTATGTGAAAATAGAGAATAAGGAGAAGTAATAGAGTTTCTACATGTGATACAAAAAATAGAAGAGAAGAATGACAATGAAAAATAGAATGGAAGAAAGAAAAGCAAAAGGAAGGAATCAAACAAAAAGAGAAAAAAAAATGTCACTTACTCTTTAGAGATGGAGAACTGGATATTTTGACAGTAGATGTAAAATGTAAGAGCCCAGATCCAGATAGAAATGGCACAGATGCTAGTGTTGTTAGAGTGTTGCTTCACATAGCTTCCGTATGATAGAAATTGTCAACCTGATAGAGACTTTGGTATAACATACCATGAACAAATGAATGGGGGGATCATACCATTTTGAACAGAAAGGGGGATTGAGCAAAGGTGGGGTGGAAACACACAGCAGACCAGTGCATACACACACACGTTATCCTCTTGGTTAGATCTAAACAATCATTAATATTGGTGCAAATCAATACGAATTTCAAACAGTCGATTTTTCACTGCTAAGTGGAGGAATTTTTAAACAAGTGGTTTAATGATCATAGTGAGGTTGGCTCACCATAATGTTACGTTATTCCCTTCTAGCAGAAGCTGCAGCTGTCGTCTCTGCTGCCATGGACAGTTGGAACACCGTAACTATTGATCCATTTCTCACCATGATCACTCTGCAGCTTCGAGTCTCTTGATGAGATTCTGTCTCTCTGCTCTTAGAGTAACGGCAGCAGCAGCAGCAATAGCAGCAGCAGTTTTGGTAGCTGCAGCAGTAGTAGTCCAAGCAGTTGTACTGGTGCTGGTAGCTACAGCTTTAGCAGTAAGCAGCAACAGTAGCATACACAGTGCCAACAAGCAACAAAATGAAAATTTGCTGGTAGGGGGAAACTACCCTTGAACGCTCTGAATCTATTTCATTGAAGAAAGTGTGGAGTAGAGAAGAAAAGGAGGGAAGAAGAAAAAAATAAGAAAGAAGAAGAAGAAGAAAAAGAAGAAGAAGAATGATAACAATGAAGAAAAAAAGATGAAATATCAATGGCAAGCATCATTAATATCAGCATCATGGTTGTTCCCCTTTGATAATTATATACATAAAGAATCTGTTCCCTTGTAGATAAGAAGGAGTAAAATTCAGTTTCATTCATCACTATAATAATATCTAGTACACAAAAATCTCATAGGTACAAAAGGATTCAGTTCTGACATGGAAAAAGTTAACTTTTAATTATTATTATAGCTATTAAGATCATTTTCTTTTTTCATTTTTATACATTGTTTTGCATATTATAAAGTGTTGGGCTACATTTTTAAATGTTTATTGATAATTATAAAGCTTATATAATATTCTCATTATTTTATTTTTTTTTTTTTTTTTGCTATAGTTAGAATAGGTTAAAGATTAACTTTGGTTATTTCAGAGAAAGGCTTGGTTTTGAAAAGAAGGACATACCAAAAAGAAATAATTTGTGATGAAATTAAATATAAAATGATTCAGATCTTCTTCACAAATAATAATTTCATTGAAATTTTCAACTTCTTAATCTAAACGTTTATAGAATTTGAGTTGGATTTCATTCTATTATCTTGATTGCATTGGTTTCATGAACTTTTTGTAAGGCCATTGTGTCCCATTCATTCAACAGAGCAGAAAGACAAAGTTTATACAAGGCCACTTAATGTACTATAGCTAATGTAATGCCCACGCACTTTGATTATATTATTAGTAGCATAGTAAACTCAAAATATCTTGGCTGTCTAGCCAACAGCTGAAGCTTGGCCATATTACTCAATAAACTTTACTCAGTATTGATTTGGACTAACATACACAACTTTACTGACAAGACTTAGACTCCTTCTAAACTGTGACCTTTTTTTGCTAGGTCAGCATTAATATAATTTTCTTTCATTTTTTCCCAGTTAATATTACAGATTTTAACACTGATAAATAAATGAAATCATCTGCAGCATTTAAAGAAAAATTCTTTAGTTATTATTGATTAAAAAAAACAACAACTTTTTCTTCAACAAGAAAGGAACATAAATTTTGATTAATTTAATTTAATCTAATTTAATTAATTTAACAAAGAAAAAAAAACAGTTTATAATTTGATGTATATCTTCTGATTTAGAGGCATGTAGTGTAATAGCTATCATAATAGGAAGTGGATATGATGACATGAGCTCAAATCCGGAACGAGGTTGTTTGCATTTCACGTAGTGCTAATACCCTTAGGAAAGGTATACATCCAACTATTCTTCCTCCAGCTATGTGTAAATAGTAGGGCATACTGGGCTTTTTAACCTTGGTTAGGCAACCAGTTTAGGATATGGAAAACTGAATAACCTGCTTAAGGAATTGACCTTGTGTCACATCCTACTCATATGGAGCGGTTGATAAATATATATATATATATATATATATATATATATATATATATATATATATATATATGTGTGTGTGTGTGTGTGTCTCCTGATTTTTATAAATAGTGAAGTTGAAATTACACCATTGTTAAATACTTAATAATTACTGAAAAGATTTAGAACTTAAAATCATGGATAAAATTAGTTTCATAAATTTATTTTATTCACAGACAAATGTTTTTTACTTGCATTTTTTAAGCCTAAAGTACAAACCCTCACAATTCCAGTTTGAAAGGTCTTTCTCAATAGGTTGCACCTCCCCCACCCCCAGTTTATTGAATAAGCTTAGGGTCAGGAGCATTCTCTGATTCCTGAGGTGTTCCAAAAATGGAAATGAAAATGTAGAGCATCCACCTAGGAGCCACAAGGATCTGTGTTTGATACTGACCCTCACCAACTCAGTGCATGAGTAGCATAGCTTGCAACTGTGTGGTAAAGTGAGGAGCTGATGGTAGATGTGGTGCTCTACTTCAGACTCAAAAACAATCTCTCTGGTCTAGCACTAGTGAAAAGAGGTTTAGACTTCCTTGCTGTTTGGCTGATACCAACAATAGGTCACTCTGCAGACTTTACTAAATAAACATTTACTTACACATATACAAATTAAATCTTGGGTCATATTTCAGCTACCTCCCATGAGGAGGTAAATAAATAGAAATAATAAAAATTCTAGAATTAATATTATTTCTCCTTTAAATGTATTCTATGTTTTTTTTAAAAACTTGAGTCAAGCTATGAGACTCATTGTTCCTTATCTGTGATTAAAAAAAATATATAAATAAATTAATGAAATAATCTATTATTAAAAAAGGAGCCAAAATGAAATATTGATATTTTGGCATAAAATTGTGCTACCTCTGTTCTATAATAGTAGTTACATTTAGTGTATGGAATTTATATAGAAATGTAACAATTATTATATGACAAAAATAGTATTATTGAAATGATATATAATAGTTGTACTATCTCTGTCTCATAATAGTTGTTACATTTAGTGAATGAAGTTTATATGCAAACATGTCCAAATGAAAACCACAAGAACACAATAAGTTACCCAGTAAAAAACATCACCAAAACAGAAAACACTAAAATGGCAGAATACGAAATTAACTTTGAAACATGAGAAATCACATAAAAACCCAACCTAGATGACCATGTAAAAAGCCTCACAAAAACATGAGCATTCATTACTTTGAAAGACCACAAAGAAAACTTCAGATCAAACTCAACATGCAGACTAATAAACCAAACAAAATGTGAACTGGTAAAAATAAGCAAACTATATTTGAAGATATTTAACTCCAAACTAGGAACAACCTCAGGACTAAACCAGTGGAAAAACACAAGATTCTCAACAGACTGGTTCAGCAAAATAAAAGATGCACATAGCTGTGTATTCATACAACTTGATATAGAAATCTTTTATCCATCTATCACAGAACCTAAGGCCATTTCTCTTGCAAAGGAACATATAAAAATTACAACATATCATCTAAAAATTGTCAAATACAACTAAAGATTCAACTCAACCATTCAAAGATTCAAGAAGAGCTGGTTCCAGCTAGAATGAAGAATCTATCCTTTACATAATATCCATTATCCATTTTCACATACTTCCAAAGCCTCAGAAATTAAACTAGGAGAATAAAACAACAGAGGGTCCTCCTACATTTGAGGCTAGTTGTGTTTTGGTGTTTTTCCTCCCCCATTAGATGATCAGCCACTACTGTCATAGCAGCCATTGGTGATAATGCTACAAAAAGATAATTAACAAAAAAGACAGGCCTATACAAAGATGATGGACTCATTATTCTAAGAAACTTTAACAGACAAAAAAGACAAAACTAGAAAAGAAATTACAAAGATTTATATCAATTTTGAATTCTAATCAAAATAGGCATAAAAACTAACACAAGTAGATTTCCAATACATAAATTTCAACCTCCAAAAAGGGACAGAGTAACCAGAGAGAAAGCAGATGACAACCCATAAACCTCCTTTAACCATCCACTGGCCATAATCAAGTAAATCCCACAGAACATTAACTGTAGATTATCCAACAAAAATATTTTCAATGAAGCCAAAAAGACTAGGAAACAGTTCTAAGGTTGCTTTTTTTTTTGTAAAACTAATATTCATATCTAATAGAACCAAAGAATGTAACAATGAACTAATAATTAAAATCCTTCACTCCTTCCTAAATAAAAGCATCAATTGTAATTGTAGACTGTTGTTACAGTGATAACCTAATTTGCAGGTTGTATAGTATATGTATACATCTTTATATAACCTGTTGTCCAGAACTTGTAAAAGAACCTGTTGAAAATTAATACTTTATAGAAATATTGTTTTAAAATCAATTTGAAATATTCTTAGAGTGGCTGTGTAGGCTATGCTTATAACACTGATAAAAAAGTTCTCAAGTATAAAAGCAATTTAAAAAAACTGTTTAACTTAATTCTGTTGGGTTTAAAAATACAAAGTTTTTGGTTTGTATTAGAAAGTTGATGGTATCATAAACCACAAAAAAAAAATTATTTTCAATTGCAATGTAATGCTAAAATTAATCTTTACTTTATATCTGTCAGGTTGACCAAATCTTTATCTTTTTGTTTAACTGTATAAAGTAGTAATTAGTTATTTGTCTGAAAATTTCCAAGCCAGAAACCAAAATTATGGCTTTTTTTCCAATCACTGGAAAATCTTATTTTGTTTACATTTGCTATACAAACAGAGGCCAACAGGGAGGAGCCATAGGCATTCACTTTTTGATGATATTCATTAACTTTTAAGTCCTCATTAAACATAGATTGGTGTTATGCCTTTATCAATTATTGCAATAAAAAGTATGATGGATAAATTTATGGTCAGTTTACATTATCAAGAATAAATCTTGGGTTTCTTTTATTTAGTTTTACTTAGGTATAATTCAGTTTAAAACCATAATCCTATAATGAGACTAGATATCCCATTTAGGCCGTTTGATAGAATTAACTTAAAGTCCTGTCTATATGATGCGCTTTCAATTATTTTATCAAAATATGATAAAATAAGTATTTGTGAATTTAAATAGTTATTTCTATTTAGTGAATTTATAGATTTAAATAATAATTTTTATTTAGTCACTAAATTTTAATGAGTAAATTCTTCAATCATCTTTGGGCATTTATTTTAGAGTGAATAGATTCACATATATAATCAAGTCATACAAGAAAAACAAACATTAAAAAACCCAAGTAAATTGAGAAACCGTGACAGAAATAACAAGAATTTAGTGTGAATAATCCATGAATGTTAATTATCATCTCCTTCCATTCACAATCAGAGTGAGTGAGATATTTGATGTAAAGAGAATCCATATGAGGAATTAAAAATCCTCAGATAAAACAATGCTTTATCCAGTTGTGCAGTAGGATTTAAGCCTCTGACCAAATTTCCACTTTAAGCCAATTAAGACGCCTAAAGATTTTGAAATACTGTCATACAGGCACAAATCCATTTGTTTGGTCAGTCTGTTAAGACTGTAGAAAATGATAAAAATCTTTTTTGTTGCAGAGAATTAAACTAGTTAGGTGTTAAACAAAAGTGATGATTTGCTTTCTCTCATTTTGCTTTTCAAGAAAAGAGATTTTCTTAAGAAAGAAGATCAATTAAAATACACAGCAAATTCATCTGTAATTAACCATTTTGTGAATCAGTTCTGGGCAACAGCTGGTTTTTTGATTAAATCAATAAATGTTTCAACATCATCATCGTCAAAAGAGATGCATTTTCCATAAACATTGTTGCAGATCTTATGGAACCAGTAATAGAGAAAATATCTTTTTTACTAAACAAATTCTCTTATTACTGAAAGAAATAATATTTCAATGTTTACATATTTAAATAATGAATTTCATCTACTGAAACTTTTGATTTGCAAATGATTAGTTCAAAGTTATACTCTCTAATAATGATTTTATACATTTTTCCCTATTACTTTTTCAAATGTATAAATATATTTAATGCTGTTCAAGTGAACAGTATCACCTATTTATATTATAGTGATCCCATTTTTGTAGGTACATCACAGTAGCAAAAAACAAAACAATGCTTATTGCAGCAAAATGTTTGTCAATAGCATTTAAATGCTCAAATTTAGAGAATAAGGTAATTTCCAAACCAATTTGTAACTTAATGATAATAATGGATTATGAAATTCATCAAAATGCAAAAATAAAAAAATGACCAAAGAGAAGCAAAATTAATAATAATCAACATTATTAATTTTCCATTGATTATTTGTAATTTATTATCTTAATCAGAATTCTTAATCATTTATTATATTATTGTATTCTATAATTATAATCAGAGTTTTAATAATTATACTAATATATAATAAATATCTGTACAAGAAAAGGATTAATTATGGTTAAAGCTGCATCATGAGAATCAGCTGGATTTGTCCTGATTGCAAATACACACATATTATCATTATCACTAAAAGTTGAAATCATCACTGATAATACAAGTGGAAGAAAAAAAACTACAGTATATAAGGAGAACATTTCTGTATGACAATAAGTAATAATTCTATTACTTATATTTTTGAGGGGTTATCAATATTTCAATCTTTTTTTTATTTTTAACAATTGAATCTCTTTTTTGTGTCTTTTTTTATTGTCAGTTCCTTTTGGTTGATTGATGCTACAGCCTTCCTCAAATGTCTTGTCTGTGTAGAAAGACAGAGTCTTTTTTTCTGAAGCAAAATGACAAGAGAAATTTTAAAATCCTCTAAGCAATAATTTTTATAATATCATTAATTAACAGTTGTTAATTATAATAATACAATCACTGCATTAAAGCTTAAATGGATATAAAACTTTCTGTTTGCTAGTTTTTCTTTGTTGCTTTATATTGCTGAAAGAAATTACTTTTTATTTCTATACAGAGAGTAATTCTGAAGAAGGCTGTAGAATGAATTGGCCAAAATATGTTGACAGCATCAAAGACACAAAGAAGAAATTCAATTGTCTGAAAAATAAAAATTGATAGAAAATGATAATTATGTTTCCTTTATCTTGTGAGTAATCTATACATAACTCCTCACCGGTTTTAATTTAGATTCTGTTAATAAACATGATTATAATGGGGGATTTTTTTATTGAAGTATTCAATAGGATATCCAGAGAGGCTAAGTAAGGAAATGTATTCTTAATTTTCCTGATTTGAACACCCCATTATAATCATAGTGAAGTAACCATCCCAAATCAGTGTGACATTATGAAATCAATGGCTACTTTTTGTTCTTTCCACTTTCTATTTCCTATCTAAATTATGACTTCCTTTCTTTATTGACAAAAGAAATCATTAAGCATAGATTTTTAAAAGCAGCTTAGATTTGGTCGAACATTAGACAGAAAACAGATTATATGAGTTAACTTTTGACATAAACCCCAGAAAATTTACAAAAGGAAGTTTGTAAATCTATTTTTGAAGAGTAACTAAATTATTGGATGACCAAATATAGTATCAAGTAAAAAAAGAAAAGAAAAGAAAATGAGTAAGTTGATTACTAGAGAGAAGTCTATCCACAAATTTTCTGACTGAGATATAAATACTAGTTTTCAGATAAATCTAGTTGACAAGTCAGTGACATAAATGGAAATGTGTAAACAAAATGGGAAAATAAAATAAAAAGAATGTATAGGAAAACAAATCAATTTTTTTTTATGAAAATGTATCTGATGATTTCAAACATATATGTAAATGTAAATACAAATCAGATGGAAATTTTATTAAAATATTCTGAAAATCATATAAAACTGTCCAAGTCTGTAAAAATTTTATTTAAAAAAAAATTCTCACTTTTTAAAATAAAACATTTTCTCCAAGGGCCAATTAATCCTAACCTAACCATGACATAATCTTAATTATTTAACTAGGTTAATGGAAAATCTGTAATTAATTATCATTTTACTAATAATATCAAATTGAATTTTAGTATTACTTGTTGAAAGTCAACCTTATACAATTGATTGATTAATTTTAACAGCATGTCAACCGGTCTAGAGTTATTTTATGCCTAGAGGTTAGGGAAATGTCTATATTTACATTTTTTGTGGAGTTATGTCTTTGCACATGTGTCTTATCAGATACAGATAATTTTTAAACAGATCTCTTTAACCTATAGATGGGACTAACAGGTACTACCATTCCAAGATTTCCAGAACTGTGTTATACCCAGGACACTCCACCTTTTTTAGGAAGTCTTACCCCTCTGTGGGGTATAGTCAGTATATTCTAAGCTCCATCAACATCCTCCTAGATTACCATTAAGCTTGATATTGTGTCATATTATATTCATAAAATTCATAATTGCAAATGAATAAATAAGAGTAAATACTCTCAATGGTTTAATAGTTATCTCCCTTAAAAAAAACAATTATTTGAATAATATCACATACTCCCTCCCTACACACACTATTATTGTTAAGTTACAAATTTGATTAAAAATTAGTTTATTCTTTAGATTAAAGCATTTTAATATTTTTGAAGGCAAAAGATAAATCATGAAACACTTGAGAGCAGCAATCTTGAGAAAATGGTAATATTTTTCTTCTTTGCTGTCTTTTTAGTCTTGTTAGTATTGATTTATAATTAGCAATCTAAGTAAATAATTGACATCCTTTTACATTCCAGTGGCAAAATAACATTGAATGACTCAGTAATTGGTATATTATCTAAATTTAATTAATAATATATTTAGTAAGTCAAGCTTTGCATGTCTATGAAAATGACAGAAATAGTTTTGAATATGAAATGCAAATTTTTGGATGCATTTGAAAGTAAAATTGAATTTTTTGCTTTTATAAATTAGATTTGTAAAATTTATAAAGGCCTCATTAAAAAATGTCTAAGGAGTTTATCAACTTAGAGAAATTTATTTGCCAATTCAAGTTAACTAATATTTGAATAAAATCCTTAAAATCTTAATGCAGTGAAAGAATTAGCTTCTTGGATGTACTGAAATATATTACTCATTTGCAAAAAGATGGAAATTCAGAAATTGTTATATGCAACAAAAATGTGTCCTGTTAAAAGAAAGTATATATGGGGTCAATCAAGAAAGTCAGACAGCACAGGAATATTCTTTTTGGCTCAAAACTTCCTCATAGAGAGTGTGTCTAGAAAGAAATGAGTGATATCAACTGTTCAATGTTAACCTTGAACAGGTGTAAGGTCATTCAGGTAAGATATGCTGCCCAAAATTCACATTTAGGTGATATATTTTGGATCATTACAAGTGTGTCAATAACATAACTTGACATGTTGAGTGCATTTTCTTAAGTGTGCAACAAAAATGGAACACAAGATCAAATTCTATGATTAACTTGAGAAGAATGCAACAGAAATCTTTAACAAGTTCACTCAGACTTATGGAGGCCAAGTTCTATCCAAGGTTCAACTTTTTAGGTGGCACAAGATATTTTTGAATAGCCAAGAGATGAACATCATTCTAGTTGACTAGTCACTTCATGAGCTAAAGAAAAGGCAATAAAAATGAAGATTCTTATTAGATCTGATCAATGTTTTCTGGTGAGAATAATTGGTGATGAATTAGCATTGATCAGCTGATTTTCAACTTAAAACTAAAAGAAATGTCTCATCTATTTATAAATACAAAAATTACTCACATTTTTTTCCAGCCAAAAAGAATATTCTTGTATTGTTATAATTGCCTAACTCCTCTGATGTGAGTCCTTGTGACTATTTCCTGTTCCCAAAAATTAAAATCCAGCACTATTGCTATTTTGGTACATATTGTGATGATTCAACAGAAGGCAGTGTCAGTTGAACTTCTGGTGCTGTTTTCAAGAGTGGGAACAATTTATTTATTAGTGAATGGCTTACCAAGAGAACTGTTTTAAAGGATATAAATTGATAAGATTTTTGAGAAGTGCTTGTTGTGTAATAGTTATCATCATAGGAAATGGACACTGAGAAGGACAAGTTCAAATCCTGGATGAAGCTATTTGCATTTCACATAGCACTAATACCCTTGGGAAAGGTATAAATCTAACTATTCTCTCTCCAGTTATGGGTAAATAGTAGGACAGACTGTAAAAGACAGATCTAGTAGACAGCTATGACTTTTTTTTATTTTATTAGATGTAAATTTTTCTTTTTGGAAACCTGGGATTTATGGATAATCTCTATTAACAAGTGCTTATAAGTAAATCTTGTTCTGGTATTCAAGACTTTCACTTTCAGATTATATATATATATATACAGACTGGATCACAATATATTCTTGTGTGATGTATATTAAATACTGTTAGCAGAATATTGATATTTTTTATTTTTATTTTATTCTTCTAAATCTTTTTGTCTTTTTTGACATCCATCATTCTTGCGAGAGTCTATTGGATATGTGCATGAATCTTGGCACAGGTCTGGGAAAGGTTGTATGTAAACCAGAAGTGGCCCATGCCACAGGTCTCCACTCTTCATGACATCAATGTTGTCCAAGAGGAATACAAACTGCTAAACTACTTACTTGCATAACCCTTACACCACCTGAGCCTCTTCTAACAGCTTTATTTCTAGTCATCAATTTATTCCGTATGATGAATTATTTGTGTAAATCTGCTGCTGATTTTCATTTATTTTTTATATAAGATTCTCTTTTGAAAGGGTGAAAATTACTTTATGTACAAATTGTTCTTCTTAAGACTTACCTGCACTTGATTGATATAAATGAGAATCTTATTTTGTATACCTTTCATTTTTCTCATTGTTTTAAAATGATGAACAGATTATTTAGAATCAATAAACTCACTTTATTTTAGCTTAAAATGCTCTGAAACACACACACATACACAAACTGATCTTTATCTTTCACCTGATTTCTAACTCGGAGCACATGGAAAAAAAAAAAAAAAATTGCAATCATTTTTGCTATAATTATTTATTTTACAACTTTCAATAATTTTATCTGTTATTTTTGAAATGCATTAAAATATCTTCTCTTGAAAGAATGCATTGCATTAAGACAGCACCTAACCAAACAGTGTGGCATTCTCTGATGCCACGCCTAACAAATATGAGTTAATTATAAATGTGCCTGGGTAGATACACCTGGACAACAACTACAGTATATCATGTTATAAGCTAGTTTAATTTTTTGACACTCCAGTTTACCGATGTAACTGATTCAGTTTGTAGGCTAATTTTCTTTGTTCTAAGGAATGTTATAACCTGTTTAGGAAAATTCCAGTGTGTGTGGGGGGGGGCTGGAATTTTTCTAAACTGGTTATAACATTCCTTAGAACAAAGAAAATTAAGAATTGAATCAGTTACATTGGTAAACTGGAGTGTCAAAAAAATCAAACAAGCTTATAACATGATATACTGGAGTTATTGTATAGGTATATCTACCCAGGTACATTTCTCGGACATTCATAATTAACTTGTGTTTGTTGGGTGTGTCTGCAGGTGGTTTGATTATTTGGCTATATCAACTCAGTTAATCCACTAGACTAGATTTTTAAAATCTATAAGAATTAGTTTTAGTCATTCTTTAAATGTAGAATTTATAAAATATTGAGTTACTTCCCTTGGACACTCAACTTACAAGAGTAAATATAAGTTGACCTGCAGTGGAATAGTGGGGAAAAATTAGTTTACCTGACCATTACTACTGTAGTGAGTTCAATTCTAAAGTGATGCTCTACAAATATTTCAAAGGAAATAAGAAATAAATATTGAGTTACTTCATTTGACAAGAATAAATACAAGTTAACTTGCTGTAGAATTGTGGTTAGCAGATTATCCAAGTTGACCATTGCTACTGAAGTGAGTTTGATACTCACTGTGTAACTTAAATTGGTCTCATAATAAATTTCATAATTATATCAAATGAGATCACATCTATAATTAGAAAAATGTATTTAAAACGTAGCATGATAACAGTAAGGACTTAACAAAATATTAATTTCATATATGCCATTATATTTAAAAGCATGAATAATAATTCTATATTTATGGGGAGGTTGTGAAAATTTCTCAGTTCAATCAAGAAGGGAATGGCCTAGAACCATACTTTTGAATAGAAAAGGAATTAGATTGTTAATTGTTATTCTGTGTTACTCTCACCCTTAGCCTGGATTGAACCAGCAGTCTGGAAATGATTGTTAACTATTGGACAGTGGAACAGTCAAATACCCCCTCAGCTTAATGGACTCTTCCTGGCAGTAGTGGCAGTAATTATTTAAGCTGGTTATAGTGGGTTCATTGGAGAACTAGTAACTGGATGGTTAGGCTGCAACATTTAAACTTATCACAAATAATACTCTGCATATCTATTTCATAATTCACTATGATTGACACATTATTTCTAAAATTTCTTGTACCTTAAAAAAATGCCAGTCCCTTCTTGGTTGGTCCAAGAACTTTTCACCATTAACTCATAAATTATCAATATTATTCTCTTAGTCTTGTTCACTTATAGATCCTTATGCTTGAAATTACAAAGTCTAATGCTATTATTTAAACCTTAATGCCCAACAAGGAATCATAATATTGTATGTTATCTTAAAGAATAATTGATTTTAATGGCATATAAACCCATCCAGGGTAATTTTATGCCTAGAGGTTAGGGAATCATGTTCATTGTAAATGCTATATTACATTTTTTTTTGTTGTTTCTTAAGAAGTTTTTGCACATTTTAGATATTCCTATCTAATACAAATAATTAAACAGTTTCAAGTAATATTTCTCTTTAATAATCATCATTTATATGGTATATAGACAGTTATATGGTTTCAAATAAATAAAATTAATAATCCTTAGTAAACAATTATAGCTTCAAGTAACAGTTAACACAAATAATTTACTGTTATGATATCAAGTATTCCTATCTAATAATAATAATTTTCAAATGAAAATATGTTTGCCTCTGTTGTTAATAAAACTTCTGAGATTGCCATGTTTTACTTATTAAATGAATAAAAAATTAAAACAGTAAAGTATACTGGTTTGTTTATTTATTTATTTGTTGTGACACATCACTGAATATTTTTTTTTTTGAAATAGAATAATGACAGAATTTAAAGAATAAAGTTATTTTCAACCCGATCGAGAAGAATTAAAATTGTGTTGCTCCTAAGAATGGCAGAGAAACATTCAATCTCTTGAAGCTTATTTTTTAGGTCAGCAGTTCTTAAACCAATCATGTGGAGTAGGGAAGATGTTTGAAGGCCTATGACACAAAACATTTCTACCACAATAGATATAAAAAGAAATCTACATGAAGATAGATTAATAATCATAAAGTTCATGTGTGAACAGAAACATCAGATTGTATTAAGTTGATAATGGTGGAACAATTTATTTAACATTTAATCAAGACTATAAGACTTTATTTAGAGATCAGAGAAATTACTCCACTGTAGAATTTTAAAAAAAGATACAAAATTCAATTCCAGATCTGTGATGTTGATAACAGGCTGGTTGCCAGTTAATATAAAACCATTTAGATAAGTTGGTATATGAAATGTTAGGATTTTATTGTAAAAAGAAACAATAAATTAATTAAATCTGTTCTGTTGCATTTTCTTTGCACGTTGGAAATTCAATTTGATTTCCTTCTGACTCAATCATTTGGCAAAAAGAATTTTTTAAAACAAAAAAACAAAGAATTGGAATTCCATCAACATTTTTTCTTAATCAGAACTGGAAATAAAATTCCTGTACCTTTTAGCTTTGGATGACTCTGGCTCCTGATGGAATTTTGCATTTTTACCAGTTATTATTCCTATTTGATAAGTTTTGTTTAGTTTAGCACATATACCTTAGCTACTTGCCATTACTAAATGGTCACTTATTTAAATATTGAGCAGTTGCATCATTGCTTAACTTGAAAGGAATTTTTAAAAAAACAACTTAGATTTGGCACAAGACTGCAAGTATATGGCACCCAGTGAGGATTAAACTCATTACTCAGTGTCAATTGATTTGCATTATTAACTTGCTATTCCTTACACTATACCAAGTTACTCCTTTTCACTGATTTAAGATGATTCTTTTTATTATCTACTGATGTACTTACACAAGAATCTTTATCTTGGTTATTATCATAATTGCAAAATTTCACTTGACCTAAAGGACAAGATATCCTGTAAACATGAGAACAATCTACCTACTATCTATAGAGCAACAATTTGTCATAGCATCTAATTTGGATTTGATCAGAAGAATATCAGAGCTTTTGAAATCTTCTTTGCAATATATCTACCATAAATTTACAAAGAATCTGAGCTTATGCTTTGCTGATCCTAACAGATGTCAGAAGCTGGGATTAAAGTACACTATCTGTTCATCTCCCCGAGCAAGACAATGGGTAGGTCTTTTTCTTTATGTTAGAACTGGATGTAAGAAAAAAAAGGTGATTCTTATTCTAGAGATGCCAAGACATCACCTTCCAATTACACCAAAGGGGAGTTTTGGTGTAATCTAAGATCTTCATGATTATCGATCATAGGAACCAGGCTATTTTTATCCTTACCCGTATGTGTGTATAGACCTCCTTATTAAACTGGTTGTGTGTTGCACATTGTTACTATAAGGAAGTAGTTATGGAGAGTGTAATAGTCAAAACAGTATGACTAAAAATCCACATGAGGGAACTTGTCTGAGTATATCAGAGTAAAAATAAGAATTCCTCACCTCAGAAATTTAGATACAAATTAAATAGAGTCTTTTGGTTAAAAAACTCAGCATTGAACAATGTATTTGGTTGTGTAACATTATAAATTTGAGTCTGTTAATATTTGGTGTCAATTAGTAGAATTAAACACATCCTAAGACAAGATACATCATTGTCATATGTCTTTTCTTTATTCAGTTAAAATCTGTTTCCTCATTCAGTAAGAAATAGCAATAGTACCTAATAGAAATATGTGAGAAAATCTAGAAATATTTGTAATAAATGGCTATAATGTATGTTGATGGAATAAGTGAGTTAAATACCAAAGGATTATTTATTAAGCCAGCAATGAACAATGAATGAAACATTAATTCAAAATGGTCCCCTTAGTATTCACACACTTATTACAGCAAGCTTTTTATAGTCAAAGCAACTCTGAAACTTTCGTTTCCTTATAGTGTGAAGCAGCACTATTTTATTGCTTTTAATATCCCAAATCTCTGACTCTTGAAATGAATTTTTAGTTTAAGAAACAAGTAAAAGTTGCACAGAACTGATGATCTGATGAACATAAAGTGTTTTGCACTTGCATAATCCAGTATTTCACTAAAATATCTACTGAAAGTATTAAGAACTGGCACTGATTGTCTATACTTCATCTAGATGTCTAGACAGCAACCATCTAGATATCTAGACATCATCAGTTTATTACATAAGTTGCTTATGTAATAAACTTAT
Organism: Doryteuthis pealeii; assembly: GCA_023376005.1. Classification (NCBI taxonomy): domain Eukaryota; kingdom Metazoa; phylum Mollusca; class Cephalopoda; order Myopsida; family Loliginidae; genus Doryteuthis; species Doryteuthis pealeii. The sequence continues at coordinate 73,505,528 of CM042150.1, forward strand.
GTAGATATGTTGGGCACATATCTACATCTGAATTTTAAATCCTAAAAAAAAAAAATTTAAAGCTTCCTTTTGTTTTTATTACACCTTGTCTAACTTTATGAAGATTTTCAAGCACATTTTCTTGAGAAATCATTACAAATTCAATCACCTTCATATAAACATATTTCTGTAAGATTAAATCTATTTGCCACTAAAATATCAACAACAAACAATTCTTGTAAGAATCCCAAACTTTGTGCAAATAACAACTTGTTCAAATCAAATTTGAGAGGAAGTCATGAAAGTAGCCATCAACAAAGTCATAATTATAGACCTCCAGGGTTTAATGCTGTAATTTTAGAGATGTACAAATCACTACAATTCTAGTTACATTTATATATCTAACATATACGAAAAGAAAAGTAGACAAAAATACTTTGATAACTGCCACAGAGAAAGTTTTTTTTTTAAAGATGTTTTGCTTATAATTTTGTTTCTTTGGTTTGAAAAATCATTTTGAATATTCTCAAAATTCCTTGGCATAACATGCAAAATTAATATGATCCAATTTTCTCAGATTAAAAATCTAAAATTTAAAAATTTTGACAACCTTGAGAAAAAAAGTTAAATTTTCTTGTTGTAGCTCAAAGGACTGATGTATTTTGGACTGTTTTTAATTTACATTTTATCATATTTATTATATTTTACACAATTTGAAAAAATATGCAAGTATTTTTGAAAATAACTTAGTTATACCATCATTAAATTGTTATTCAAGAGAACCATGTCATAAGCACCAGGGATATTTGTTTAATAAACATGTTTGTTTTATCAGAAAATCATAAGTTAGATATCATTTTGAAATGAAAATAGTTGAAAATGAAATATTCTAGAGTTGCAAGATAAAAGTCACTTAAAATAGAATAGTCAGTAAAGTTTGTGGTAAGTAAAAAAGCAGGGTAATTCCATGTCAAATTATCCAGGCAATGTCATCCACCCCTTCCAATTTTATACAGGTGTACTATGTTAAAGTTAACATTGCCCAAAATTTAAGCTTCCAATTCCATGAATTGGCAGAATTATGTCGATTTTTAGCTCTCCAAATTTGAGTGGTTTGCGAAAAATGGCGACTTTTTGTAATCATTTTTGTCTTTTAAATGTGTTCTAGTGCATCCCTACACCTAAAAATGGCTTATAAAAGTATTTTTGCCCGCTGAATCCAAAAATGTTATAAAAAAAGTCTGAAAGTCAACCAATTTTAAGTTATTGATGTTTTTTAATTTTTCATAGCAAAATCAATATCCCAATGTGGCACTGCATCTATGACAAAGATTTTTTCTATTATTATTCATATTATGAACTGTTTGTACCAAAAAGATGTTGGTTTTTGCTCAGAACTGAAGCATAACATTGTTAAAATTTATTAAAATTTCTCACTTCAATTTTCTGAACTTGTCCATGTGTGACTATGTAAAGTTAGACAATCTCAAAATTTGAGCTTCCCCCAAAATTTGGATTATGTCGATTTCTAACTTTCAAATTGGGTGGTCAGTCGCAAAAATGGCAACTTTTTTAATCTATTTTTGTCTATAAAATGATTCAGCTTTCTACTGCAAAAATTGGTTTATAAAGATATTTTGACCAAGAATCTAAAAATGCTATCAAAAAAGTCTAAAGTTAATCAGTTTAAATTATATGATTTCTGACTTGTAAACATTTAACTGATGTGAGCTTCAGTTGTGGGCAAACACCAAACTATCTTTTGGTACAAATAATATTCATATATGTGAAATAATGATAGAAAAAAAATTGTCTTAGATTCAATGCCACATCGGGATATTGATCTTGCTATCACAAAGCACAATAACTTAAAATTGGTTGACTTTTAAAACGTTTTTATAACATTTTTGATTCCTTGGCAACAAATGCTTTATAGACCCTTTTTAGTAGTAGAGAAGTTCTAGAACTCATTTTACAGACAAATAGATTACAAAAAGTCGCCATATTGCAAACCACACCAAATTATAATCTAAAAAATGCTCCACCAATTTTTGGAATTGGAAGCTCAAATTTTGGGCAATGTATAACTTAAACATAGTCCACCACTTACAAAATTTCAGAAAAATGAAGGGATGTGACCATTTACTTTTTCTGATGATTTGAAATGGATGCCAACAACAATTTTCCTAGCATCTAATTTGGATTTGATCAGAATAACATCAGAGCTATGAAATCTTCTTTGCAATTATCTACCATAAATTTACAAAGAATCTGAGCTATAATCATTGTAATTAGAAACTTGATGCCTCAAACTCATTAGTTAGACATTGTAAAATGAATCATTGTATTATTGATGTTTTATTAAGGGTGAAAGATTCTAATCGATTTATAATTATTAGAATTTGAATATCCGAAAATGATAGTCAAGTGAATGCAATCCCACAAATTATCATCACTTAATGATTGAACAGAAATTTTTTAATGTAATGCTCAAATAAGAATCAGTCACTTTTGTTGTTACACACACAAGTATATTAAAATAACAATTTTAAAAAACTGAGCATTTAAAAAAATATACAATGGTCAATGCACAAAAGCTTTAGGACATAAATATAATTATATTATAAATAATACATCAATAATTTAAAATTAATTCTTCTCAACTAAAGATACTTGGGTTTTATTATTTTTAGGAACATAATACAATCAATAGGTATTATTTACATTTATTATCTACGCATTGAAAACTGTAGGCCAAAATATATAATGCTAAATAAATTATAATATGATCTATTTCAAGTTAGAAGGTGATGCAATTTAGGTTCATTAGAAATAATAAAATCCTGAATTGGTTAAAAGAAAATTAACTTTTTATAGAATTATGTTGATTTGTATTTATTCATAGATGATACTATATATATATAAAAACAATTCCACATTTTTTTACAAAAAAAATTATATTTCAAACAATAAAAAAAATGGATTTTCGACAAAGGAACAATACCATCCACCTTTGATTATGTGAAAAAATTTAAAAGATCTACCATATATATAAAAAATGTTTTTTGAAAACATATACATCCTTTATCAAACGGAATTAATTTAAAAATAAAAAAATAAAAAAAATTTTTCAAAATAAAAAATTTCTATTAACGAATAAAGGAGGAACTTCGTTGGCATTATATAAAAAAATGCAAATTTTGAAAAAATTATTTTTAGTAAATCCGAACTATAATAGCGTCCGCAGAAGTAACCGACTTATTTGCGTCCAGAATGGACTTGATAAGATCTTCAACAAACACCATGGGATCTTACTCAACGACCTGATGATTGCCCCTTGCATGAAACCTGGTAGCTGTTAATGAACATTGATCTTGAAAACTCTGCAAATTAAAAAATTAGCTCTCACAATTTGTGATTGTGCACTTATTTTCTGTTTTCATCACAAAAGAAATAAAAAAGCTAGATGGAAATATACAATGACACTGTATGCTTGTTTTGATCCTAAAAAGCAGCACCCACAAAACAGCATGTGTATATATATGGCCTTATAAATACTATACTAAAATATATATATTTATATAATATATAATATATATCGGTATATATAAAAACAATTTTTGAGACAAAGAAAATAACAGTGCTCAATCACAAAATTTGTAGACCTAAAATGTATTTAAAATATGCAGAGTTTTCACAGATCAATTTATTATAAACACACGCCAGTTCATGCTCAAGGGTCAGATGCATCAGCGTTGAGAAGATCCCATGGTGTTGTGAAAGATCTTACCAAAGTCACATTCTGACCGCAAATAGATATCTAGCATATCTCGGTTACCTTCTTCGGACGCTATTTATAGTTCGATTACTAAAAATTAAATTTTTCAAAAATTTGCATTTTTTTGTAATAATGCCAACGAAGTTACCCTGCCCTATTCGTTTAAAAAAATAGAAAATTTTTTTTTGAAAAAATTTTTTATTTTTTATTTTTAAATTAATTCCGCTCTTCATAAAGATGAATGTTTTCAAAAAACATTATCTTATATATATGTAAATCTTTAAATTTTCAACATAATACAAAGGGATGTATTTCCTTTGTCGAAGAATCCATTTTTTTCTATTGTTGAAAATCAGATTTTTTTGTAAAAAATTGTGAATTGTTTTTATATATATATATTAGTATCATATATGAATAAATACAAATCCAACAATTCTATAAAAAGTTAATTTTCTTTAACCAAATATACCATGGATTTTATTATTCAATAAACCTAAATTGCCATCACCTCTCTAACTTGAAATAATACATATAAGATTATATTATTTTAGACAGTTACATATATTTTGCCTACAGTTCAATGCGTAGATAATAAAGTAAATAATACCTATTGATTTATTATGTTCCACTAAAAATAATAAACCCAAGTATCTTAGTTGAGTAAGAAAATTAATTTTAATTAATTACTGTACTTATTTATATAATATATCTATATTTATCCCTAAAGCTTTTTGTCGCATTGACCACTTGTATAAATTTTTAAATGCTCCAGTTTTTTAAAATCTTATTTTAATAATACTTGTGTGTGTAACCCAACAAAATGATCTGATTCTTTATTTGAAGCATTACACTTAAAACAATTTTCTTTCAATATTAAGAATTGTTAACTTTGTGGGATCTTGCATTCACAGTGACTATCATTTTTCGCGATCATGGCAAATCTTAAAATTATAAAAATACTGATTAGAATCTTTCACTCCTTAAATAAAAAACACAATAAACATGAAATTCATTTACAAGTCTAACTAATGATTCATAGCATCAATTCTAATTACAATGATTATTAAAGCTCCAGCTTGTAAATTATGGTTAGATTATTGCAAAGAAATTCAATTAGCTCGTGTTATCTGATCCAAAATCCAAATTGGATCTAGGACAAAATTGTTGTGGGCAAACCATTGCCATATATCTAATATATATATTATATATCATCCGCATCTCCTCTCAATTTTCTATATATATATGACTATGTTAAAGTTTATACATGCCCAAAAAATTTGACGTCAATTTCAAAAAATTGGTGATTATGTCCATTTTTAGATCTTATTAAATTGTTTCTAATATATATCACTTTTGTAATCATTTTCTGAAAATGAGTCTCTTAGAACTTCTCTACTACTAAAAATGGTCATATAAAGCATTTTTGTCTCTCTATATTATCCTATATATATCCATCAATATATATCTATATATTCTATACTCTAATTTATATATTATGCGTTATATCTTATAAATCATATCTCCTATTTATATGTGGCATTTATATCTATATATATAATTTCTATATATCTATTATTAATATATTTATCCAAAAAGTAGTTGGTGTTCCCAACAACTGAGAGTCTCTATATATCTATTAAAATTAAATCATAATATCTACATATAATTAAAACTTATATACTATCTATATCTCATTTATCTCTTTCTAGATATATATAGTAAACCAATTTTAGCAGTAGAAAAGCTCTAGAACTCATTTTAGACAAAATATATATATCTATATATAATATATGTTATGTGGCGAGTGATCTCGCGCAGAGATGAAGAATAAAATGACAATAACCCACCAATTTCTTGTATTGGAAGCTCAAATTTATCTATCTAAATAGTCCACATCTAACAAAAAGTCAGAATATATATATATATATATTTAACAAGTTTATAGCTCATTCGAGCATAATATACCTATAACATCTTTTGTACTAATATATCATTAATATAATATATATATATAATATATATATAATCTTTTCAAGATGCTCTCACTATATTAAATTTCTATGAAAAAATTAAAAAAATCAAAACTAAAAAATGGGTTACTCAGACTTTTTATAACATTTTTTGGATCAGCGGTGCAAAAAACTACTGTATAATCTTTTAGAGGATCTATCTTTCAACATCTATAATATGACCAAACATAGATTACAATATAATCTCCCATTTTCGCAAAACACCTTCAAATTCTTTGAGACTAAAAAATCGACATTAATTCTTCCAATTCATCGAATTGAAGCTTAAATTTGGCAATGTTAAACTTTAACATGTCCACACCTGTATAAAATGGGTGAAGGTGTACATTTCCTGGATAATTTGACATGGAAATTCCCTGCTTTTACTTACCATCACAAACTTTATCTCTATTATTAAGTGCTTTATCTTGCAACTCTAGAATATTCATTTCAACTATTTTCATTTCAAAATTATATCTAACTTATGATTTTAAAAACAAACATGTTTATTAAACAAAATATCCTCTGGCTTATGACTATCCTGAAAACAATTTAATATGTATAACTAAGTTATTTTCAAACTGCATATTTTCAATTATATATATAATATTATGAAATATATATGTAAAAACAGTCCAAAATACACAGTCCTTTAGCTACAACAAGAAAAATTAACTTTTTCTCAATTGTCAAAAATTTTTAAATTTTAGATTTTAATCTGAAAATTGGATCATATATTTTGCATTTTATGCCAAGAATTTTGAGAATATTCAAATGATTTTTTCAAACCAAAGAAACAAAAATTATAAGCAAAACATCTTTAAAAAAAAATTTCTCTGTGCAGTTATCAAAGTTTTGTCTACTTTTTCTTTTCGTATATGTTAGATATAAATGTAACCTAGAATTGTAGTGATTTGTACATCTCTAAAATTACAGCATTAAACCCTGGAGGTCTATAATTAACTTTGTTGATGGCTACTTTCATGACTTCCTCTCAAATTGATTGAACAATTGTTATTTGCACAAAGTTGGATTCTTACAAGAAATTTGTTGTTATATTTAGTGGCAAATAGATTAATCTTACAGAAATATGTTATATGAAGTGATTGAATTGTAATGATTTCTCAAGAAAATGTGCTTGAAAATCTTCATAAAGTTAGACAAGTCATAATAAAACAAAATATGAACGGAAGCTTTAAATTTTTAGATTTTAGATTAAAATTCAGATGTAGATATGTGCCCAACATATCTACATAAGTTTATTACATAAGCAACTATATATAAACTGATATCTATATATCTACTGTCTAACATCTAGATGAATATAGACAAATCAGTGCCAGTTCTTAATACTTGTTCAGTAGATATTTAGTGAAATCTGGATATGCAATGCAAAACACTTTATGTTCATCAGATCATCGTTCTGTGCAACTACTGTTTCTTAAACTAAAAATTCATTCAAGATCAGAGATTTGGATATTAAAAGCAATAAAATAGTGCTGCCACACTATAAGGAAACGAAAGTTTCAGAGTTGCTTGACTAATAAAAAGCTTGCTGTAATAAGTGTGTGAATACTAAGGGACCATTTGAATTAATGTTTCATTCATTGTTCATTGCTGGCTTAATAAATAATCCCTTTGGTATTTAAACTCACTTATCCATCAAACATACATTATAGCCATTTATTACAAATATTCTAGATTTTCTCACATATATATACTATTGCATTTCTTACTGAATGAGGAAACAGAATTTTTACTGAATAAGAAAAGACATATGACAATGATGTATCTTGTCTTAGGATGTGTTTAATTCTACTAATTGACACCAAAATATAACAGACTCAAATTTTAATGTTACACAACCAAATGACATTTTCCAATGCTGAGTTTTTTAACCAAAAGACTCTATTTAATTTGTATCTAAATTTCTGTGAGGAATTCTTATTTTATACTCTGATATACTCAGACAAGTTCCCTCATGTGGATTTTTAGTCATACTGTTTGACTATTACACTCTCCATAACTACTTCCTTATAGTAACAATGTGCAACACACAACCAGTTAATAAGGAGGTCTATACACACATACGGGTAAGGATAAAAATAGCCTGGTTCCTATGATCGATAATCATGAAGATCTTAGATTACACCAAAACTCCCCTTGGTGTAATTGGAAGGTGATGTCTTGCATCTCTAGAATAGAATCACCTTTTTTCTTACATCCATTCTAACATAAAAAAGACCTACCCATTGTCTTGCTCGGGAGATGAACAGATAGTTTTACTTTAATCCCAGCCTTCTGACATCTTTAGGATCAGCAAAGCATAAGCTCAGATTCTTTGTAAATTTATGGTAGATATATTGCAAGAAGATTTCAAAAGCTCTGATATCTTCTGATCAAATCCAATTAGAGCTATGACAAATTGTTGCTCTATAATAGTAGGTAGATTGTTCTCATGTTTACAGGATATCTTGTCCTTTAGGTCAAGTGAAATTTTGCAATTATGATAATAACCAATAAAGATTCTTGTGTAAGTACATCAGTAGATAATAAAAAGAATCATCTTAATCAGTGAAAAGGAGTAACTTTATAGTGTAAGGAATAGCAAGTTAATAATGCAAATCAATTGACAAGTAATGAGTTTAATCCTCACTGGGTGCCATATACTTGCATCTTGTGCAAATCTAATTGTTTTTTTAAAAATTCCTTTCAAGTTAAGCAATGATGCAACTGCTCAATATTTAAATAATGACCATTTAGTAATGGCAAGTAGCTAAGGTATATGTGCTAAACTAAACAAAACTTATCAAATAGGAATAATAACTGGTAAAAATGCAAAATTCCATCAGGAGCCAGAGTCATCCAAAGCTAAAAGGTACAGGAATTTTATTTCCAGTTCTGATTAAGAAAAAATGTTGATGGAATTCCAATTCTTTGTTTTTTGTTTTAAAAAATTCTTTTTGCCAAATGATTGAGTCAGAAGGAAACAAATTGAAATCCAACGTGCAAAGAAAATGCAACAGAACAGATTTAATTAATTTATTGTTCTTTTTACAATAAAATCCTAACATTTCATATACCAACTTATCTAAATGGTTTTAATTAACTGGCAACCAGCCTGTTATCAACATCACAGATCTGGAATTGAATTTGTATCTTTTTTTAAAATTCTACAGTGGAGTAATTTCTCTGATCTCTAAATAAAGTCTTATAGTCTTGATTAAATGTTAAATAAATTGTTCCACCATTATTCAACTTAATACATCTGATGTTTCTGTTCACACATGAACTTATATTAATTACTTATCTATCTTCATGTAGATTTCTTTTTATATCTATTGTGGTAGAAAATGTTTGTGTCATAGGCCTTCAAACATCTTCCCTACTCCACATGATTGGTTTAAGAACTGCTGACCTAAAAAATAGCTTCAAGAGATTGAATGTTCTCTTCCATTCTTAGGAGCAACACAATTTTAATTCTTCTCGATCGGTTGAAAATAACTTTATTCTTTAAATTCTCATTATTCTATTTCAAAAAAAAAAAATATTCAGTGATGTGTCACAACAATAAATAAATAAACAAACCAGTATACTTTACTTTTATTTTTATTCATTTAATAAGTAAAACATGCAATCTCAGAAGTTTTATTAACAACAGAGGCAAACATATTTCTTCATTGAAAATTATTATTATTAGATAGGAATACTTATATCATAACAGTAAATTATTGTGTTAAACTGTTACTTGAAGCTATAATTGTTTACTAAGGATTATTAATTTTATTATTTGAAACCATATACTGTCTATATAACCATATAAATGATGATTATTAAAGAGAAATAATTACTTGAAACTGTTTAATTTGTATTAGATAGGAATATCTAAAATGTGCAAAAACTTCTTAAGAAACAACAAAAAAAAAAATGTAATATAGCATTTACAATGAACATGATTCCCAACCTCTAGGCATAAAATTACCCTGGATGGGTTTATATGCCATTAAAATCAATTATTCTTTAAGATAACATACAATATTATGATTCCTTGTTGGGCATTAAGTTTAAATAATAAGCATTACTTTGTAATTTCAAGCATAAGGATCTATAAGTGAACAAGACTAAGAGAATAATATTGATAATTTATGAGTTAATGTGAAAAGTTCTTGGACCAACCAAGAAGGGACTGGCATTTTTTAAGTACAAGAAATTTTAGAAATAATGTTCAATCATAGTGAATTATGAAATAGATATGCAGAGTATATTTGTGTTAAGTTAAATGTTGCAGCCTAACCATCCAGTTACTAGTTCTCCAATGAACCCACTATAACCAGCTTAAATAATTACTGCCACTACTGCCAGGAAGAGTCCATTAAGCTGAGGGGGTATTTGACTGTTCCACTGTCCAATAGTTAACAATCATTTCCAGACTGCTGGTTCAATCCAGCTAAGGGTGAGAGTAACACAGAATAACAATTAACAATCTAATTCCTTTCTATTCAAAAGTATGGTTCTAGCCATTCCTTCTTGATTGAACTGAGAAATTTTCACAACCTCCCATAAATATAGAATTATTATTCATGCTTTTAAATATAATGGCATATATGAAATAATATTTGTTAATCCTTACTGTTATCATGCTACGTTTTAATACATTTTTCTAATTATAGATGTGATCTCTAATTTGATATAATTATGAAATTTATTATGAGACCAATTTAAGTTACACAGTGAGTATCAAACTCACTTCAGTACAATGGTCAACTTGGATAATCTCTAACCACAATCTACAGCAAGTAACTTGTATTATTCTTGTCAAATGAAGTAACTCAATATTTATTCTTATTTCCTTTTAAATATTTGTAGAGCATCACTTTAGAATTGAACTCACTACTAGTAAATGTCAGGTAAACTAATTTTTCCCCACTATTCCACTGCAGTCAACTTATATTTACCTTGTAAGTTGATGTCCAAGGAAGTAACTCAATATTTTATAAATTCTACATTTAAGAATGACTAAAACTAATTCTTATAGATTTTAAAATCTAGTCTAGTGGATTAACTGAGTTGATATAGCCAAATAATCAAACCACCTGCAGACACACCCAACAAACACAAGTTAATTATGAATGTCCGAGAAATGTACCTGGTAGATATACCTATACAATAACTCCAGTATCATTATAAGCTTGTTTGATTTTTTGACACTCCAGTTTACCAATAACTGATTCAATTCTTAATTTCTTTGTTCTAAGGAATGTTATAACCAGTTTAGAAAAATTCCAGCCCCCCCCCCCACACACACTGAATTTTCCTAAACAGTTATAACATTCCTTAGAACAAAGAAATTAGCCTACAAACTGAATCAGTTACATCGGTAAACTGGAGTGTCAAAAAATTAAACTAGCTTATAACATGATATACTGTAGTTGTTGTCCAGGTGTATCTACCCAGGCACATTTATAATTAACTCATATTGTTAGGCGGCATCAGAGAATGCCACACTGTTTGGTTAGGTGCTGTCTTAATGCAATGCATTCTTTCAAGAGAAGATATTTAATGCATTTCAAAAATAACAGATAAAAAATATGAAAGTTGTAAAATAAATAATTATAGCAAAAATGATTGCAATTTTTTTTTTTTTCCATGTGCTCCGAGTTAGAAATCAGGTGAAAGATAAAGATCAGTTTGTGTATGTGTGTGTGTTTCAGAGCATTTAAGCTAAAATAAAGTGAGTTTATTGATTCTAAATAATCTGTTCATCATTTTAAAACAATGAGAAAAATGAAAGGTATACAAAATAAGATTCTCATTTATATCAATCAAGTGCAGGTAAGTCTTAAGAAGAACAATTTGTACATAAAGTAATTTTCACCCTTTCAAAAGAGAATCTTATATAAAAAATAAATGAAAATCAGCAGCAGATTTACACAAATAATTCATCATACGGAATAAATTGATGACTAGAAATAAAGCTGTTAGAAGAGGCTCAGGTGGTGTAAGGGTTATGCAAGTAAGTAGTTTAGCAGTTTGTATTCCTCTTGGACAACATTGATGTCATGAAGAGTGGAGACCTGTGGCATGGGCCACTTCTGGTTTACATACAACCTTTCCCAGACCTGTGCCAAGATTCATGCACATATCCAATAGACTCTCGCAAGAATGATGGATGTCAAAAAAGACAAAAGATTTAGAAGAATAAAATAAAAATAAAAAATATCAATATTCTGCTAACAGTATTTAATATACATCACACAAGAATATATTGTGATCCAGTCTGTATATATATATATATAATCTGAAAGTGAAAGTCTTGAATACCAGAACAAGATTTACTTATAAGCACTTGTTAATAGAGATTATCCATAAATCCCAGGTTTCCAAAAAGAAAAATTTACATCTAATAAAATAAAAAAGTCATAGCTGTCTACTAGATCTGTCTTTTACAGTCTTCCTACTATTTACCCATAACTGGAGAGAGAATAGTTAGATTTATACCTTTCCCAAGGTATTAGTGCTATGTGAAATGCAAATAGCTTCATCCAGGATTTGAACTTGTCCTTCTCAGTGTCCATTTCCTATGATGATAACTATTACACAACAAGCACTTCTCAAAAATTATCAATTTATATCCTTTAAAACAGTTCTCTTGGTAAGCCATTCACTAATAAATAAATTGTTCCCACTCTTGAAACAGCACCAGAAGTTCAACTGACACTGCCTTCTGTTGAATCATCACAATATGTACCAAAATAGCAATAGTGCTGGATTTAATTTTTGGGAACAGGAAATAGTCACAAGGACTCACATCAGAGGAGTTAGGCAATTATAACAATACAAGAATATTCTTTTTGGCTGGAAAAAAAATGTGAGTAATTTTTGTATTTATAAATAGATGAGACATTTCTTTTAGTTTTAAGTTGAAAATCAGCTGATCAATGCTAATTCATCACCAATTATTCTCACCAGAAAACATTGATCAGATCTAATAAGAATCTTCATTTTATTGCCTTTTCTTTAGCTCATGAAGTGACTAGTCAACTAGAATGATGTTCATCTCTTGGCTATTCAAAAATATCTTGTGCCACCTAAAAAGTTGAACCTTGGATAGAACTTGGCCTCCATAAGTCTGAGTGAACTTGTTAAAGATTTCTGTTGCATTCTTCTCAAGTTAATCATAGAATTTGATCTTGTGTTCCATTTTTGTTGCACACTTAAGAAAATGCACTCAACATGTCAAGTTATGTTATTGACACACTTGTAATGATCCAAAATATATCACCTAAATGTGAATTTTGGGCAGCATATCTTACCTGAATGACCTTACACCTGTTCAAGGTTAACATTGAACAGTTGATATCACTCATTTCTTTCTAGACACACTCTCTATGAGGAAGTTTTGAGCCAAAAAGAATATTCCTGTGCTGTCTGACTTTCTTGATTGACCCCATATATACTTTCTTTTAACAGGACACATTTTTGTTGCATATAACAATTTCTGAATTTCCATCTTTTTGCAAATGAGTAATATATTTCAGTACATCCAAGAAGCTAATTCTTTCACTGCATTAAGATTTTAAGGATTTATTCAAATATTAGTTAACTTGAATTGGCAAATAAATTTCTCTAAGTTGATAAACTCCTTAGACATTTTAATGAGGCCTTATAAATTTTACAAATCTAATTTATAAAAGCAAAAAATTCAATTTTACTTTCAAATGCATCCAAAAATTTGCATTTCATATTCAAACTATTTCTGTCATTTTCATAGACATGCAAAGCTTGACTTACTAAATATATTATTAATTAAATTTAGATAATATACCAATTACTGAGTCATTCAATGTTATTTTGCCACTGGAATGTAAAAGGATGTCAATTATTTACTTAGATTGCTAATTATAAATCAATACTAACAAGACTAAAAAGACAGCAAAGAGAAAAATATTACCATTTTCTCAAGACAGTGTTTCATGATTTATCTTTTGCCTTCAAAAATATTAAAATGCTTTAATCTAAAGAATAAACTAATTTTTAATCAAATTTGTAACTTAACAATAATAGTGTGTGTAGGGAGGAGTATGTGATATTATTCATAATTAATTTTTTTTAAGAGATAACTATTAAACCATTGAGAGTATTTACTCTATTTATCATTTGCAATTATGAATTTTATGAATATAATATGACACAATATCAAGCTTAATGGTAATCTATAGGAGGATGTTGATGGAGCTTAGAATATACTGACTATACCCCACAGAGGGTAAGACTTCCTAAAAAGGTGGGTGTCCTGGTATAACACAGTTCTGGAAATCTTGGAATGGTAGTACCTGTTAGTCCCATCTATAGGTTAAAGAGATCTGTTTAAAAATTATCTGTATCTGATAAGACACATGTGCAAAACATAACTCCACAAAAAATAAATTATAGACATTTCCCTAACCTCTAGGCAATAAAATAACTCTAGACCGGTTGACATGCTGTTTAAAATTAATCAATCAATTGTATAAGGTTGACTTCAACAAGTAATACTAAAATTCAATTTGATATTATTAGTAAAATGATAATTAATTACAGATTTCCATTAACCTAGTTAAATAATTAAGATTATGTCATGGTTAGGTTAGATTAATTGGCCCTTGGAGAAAATGTTTTATTTTAAAAAGTGAGAATTTTTTTTTAAATAAAATTTTTACAGACTTGGACAGTTTATATGATTTTCAGAATATTTTAATAAAATTTCCATCTGATTTGTATTTACATTTACATATATGTTTGAAATCATCAGATACATTTCATAAAAAAAAATTGATTTGTTTCCTATACATTCTTTTTATTTTATTTCCCATTTGTTTACACATTTCCATTTATGTCACTTGTCAACTAGATTTATCTGAAAACTAGTATTTATATCTCAGTCAGAAAATTTGTGGATAGACTTCTCTCTAGTAATCAACTTACTCATTTTCTTTTCTTTTCTTTTTTTACTTGATACTATATTTGGTCATCCAATAATTTAGTTACTCTTCAAAAATAGATTTACAAACTTCCTTTTGTAAATTTTCTGGGGTTATGTCAAAAGTTAACTCATATAATCTGTTTTCTGTCTAATGTTCGACCAAATCTAAGCTGCTTTTAAAAATCTATGCTTAATGATTTCTTTTGTCAATAAAGAAAGGAAGTCATAATTTAGATAGGAAATAGAAAGTGGAAAGAACAAAAAGTAGCCATTGATTTCATAATGTCACACTGATTTGGATGGTTACTTCACTATGATTATAAGGTGTTCAAATCAGGAAAATTAAGAATACATTCCTTACTTAGCCTCTCTGGATATCCTATTGAATACTTCAATAAAAAAATCCCCCATTATAATCATGTTATTAACAGAATCTAAATTAAAACCGGTGAGGAGTTATGTATAGATTACTCACAAGATAAAGGAAACATAATTATCATTTTCTATCAATTTTTTTTTCAGACAATTGAATTTCTTCTTTGTGTCTTTGATGCTGTCAACATATTTTGCCAATTCATTCTACAGCCTTCTTCAGAATTACTCTCTGTATAGAAATAAAAAGTAATTTCTTTCAGCAATATAAAGCAACAAAGAAAAACTAGCAAACAGAAAGTTTTATATCCATTTAAGCTTTAATGCAGTGATTGTATTATTATAATTAACAACTGTTAATTAATGATATTATAAAAATTATTGCTTAGAGGATTTTAAAATTTCTCTTGTCATTTTGCTTCAGAAAAAAAGACTCTGTCTTTCTACACAGACAAGACATTTGAGGAAGGCTGTAGCATCAATCAACCAAAAGGAACTGACAATAAAAAAAGACACAAAAAAGAGATTCAATTGTTAAAAATAAAAAAAAGATTGAAATATTGATAACCCCTCAAAAATATAAGTAATAGAATTATTACTTATTGTCATACAGAAATGTTCTCCTTATATACTGTAGTTTTTTTCTTCCACTTGTATTATCAGTGTGATGATTTCAACTTTTAGTGATAATGATAATATGTGTGTATTTGCAATCAGGACAAATCCAGCTGATTCTCATGATGCAGCTTTAACCATAATTAATCCTTTTCTTGTACAGATATTTATTATATATTAGTATAATTATTAAAACTCTGATTATAATTATAGAATACAATAATATAATAAATGATTAAGAATTCTGATTAAGATAATAAATTACAAATAATCAATGGAAAATTAATAATGTTGATTATTATTAATTTTGCTTCTCTTTGGTCATTTTTTTATTTTTGCATTTTGATGAATTTCATAATCCATTATTATCATTAAGTTACAAATTGGTTTGGAAATTACCTTATTCTCTAAATTTGAGCATTTAAATGCTATTGACAAACATTTTGCTGCAATAAGCATTGTTTTGTTTTTTGCTACTGTGATGTACCTACAAAAATGGGATCACTATAATATAAATAGGTGATACTGTTCACTTGAACAGCATTAAATATATTTATACATTTGAAAAAGTAATAGGGAAAAATGTATAAAATCATTATTAGAGAGTATAACTTTGAACTAATCATTTGCAAATCAAAAGTTTCAGTAGATGAAATTCATTATTTAAATATGTAAACATTGAAATATTATTTCTTTCAGTAATAAGAGAATTTGTTTAGTAAAAAAGATATTTTCTCTATTACTGGTTCCATAAGATCTGCAACAATGTTTATGGAAAATGCATCTCTTTGACGATGATGATGTTGAAACATTTATTGATTTAATCAAAAAACCAGCTGTTGCCCAGAACTGATTCACAAAATGGTTAATTACAGATGAATTTGCTGTGTATTTTAATTGATCTTCTTTCTTAAGAAAATCTCTTTTCTTGAAAAGCAAAATGAGAGAAAGCAAATCATCACTTTTGTTTAACACCTAACTAGTTTAATTCTCTGCAACAAAAAAGATTTTTATCATTTTCTACAGTCTTAACAGACTGACCAAACAAATGGATTTGTGCCTGTATGACAGTATTTCAAAAATCTTTAGGCGTCTTAATTGGCTTAAAGTGGAAATTTGGTCAGAGGCTTAAATCCTACTGCACAACTGGATAAAGCATTGTTTTATCTGAGGATTTTTAATTCCTCATATGGATTCTCTTTACATCAAATATCTCACTCACTCTGATTGTGAATGGAAGGAGATGATAATTAACATTCATGGATTATTCACACTAAATTCTTGTTATTTCTGTCACGGTTTCTCAATTTACTTGGGTTTTTTAATGTTTGTTTTTCTTGTATGACTTGATTATATATGTGAATCTATTCACTCTAAAATAAATGCCCAAAGATGATTGAAGAATTTACTCATTAAAATTTAGTGACTAAATAAAAATTATTATTTAAATCTATAAATTCACTAAATAGAAATAACTATTTAAATTCACAAATACTTATTTTATCATATTTTGATAAAATAATTGAAAGCGCATCATATAGACAGGACTTTAAGTTAATTCTATCAAACGGCCTAAATGGGATATCTAGTCTCATTATAGGATTATGGTTTTAAACTGAATTATACCTAAGTAAAACTAAATAAAAGAAACCCAAGATTTATTCTTGATAATGTAAACTGACCATAAATTTATCCATCATACTTTTTATTGCAATAATTGATAAAGGCATAACACCAATCTATGTTAATGAGACTTAAAAGTTAATGAATATCATCAAAAAGTGAATGCCTATGGCTCCTCCCTGTTGGCCTCTGTTTGTATAGCAAATGTAAACAAAATAAGATTTTCCAGTGATTGGAAAAAAAGCCATAATTTTGGTTTCTGGCTTGGAAATTTTCAGACAAATAACTAATTACTACTTATACAGTTAAACAAAAAGATAAAGATTTGGTCAACCTGACAGATATAAAGTAAAGATTAATTTTAGCATTACATTGCAATGAAAATAATTTTTTTTTTGTGGTTTATATACCATCAACTTTCTAATACAAACCAAAAACTTTGTATTTTTAAACCCAACAGAATTAAGTTAAACAGTTTTTTTAAATTGCTTTTATACTTGAGAACTTT
The DNA here is from genome assembly GCA_023376005.1 of Doryteuthis pealeii. NCBI lineage: Eukaryota > Metazoa > Mollusca > Cephalopoda > Myopsida > Loliginidae > Doryteuthis > Doryteuthis pealeii. The sequence continues at coordinate 73,523,374 of CM042150.1, forward strand.
TTTATCAGTGTTATAAGCATAGCCTACACAGCCACTCTAAGAATATTTCAAATTGATTTTAAAACAATATTTCTATAAAGTATTAATTTTCAACAGGTTCTTTTACAAGTTCTGGACAACAGGTTATATAAAGATGTATACATATACTATACAACCTGCAAATTAGGTTATCACTGTAACAACAGTCTACAATTACAATTGATGCTTTTATTTAGGAAGGAGTGAAGGATTTTAATTATTAGTTCATTGTTACATTCTTTGGTTCTATTAGATATGAATATTAGTTTTACAAAAAAAAAAGCAACCTTAGAACTGTTTCCTAGTCTTTTTGGCTTCATTGAAAATATTTTTGTTGGATAATCTACAGTTAATGTTCTGTGGGATTTACTTGATTATGGCCAGTGGATGGTTAAAGGAGGTTTATGGGTTGTCATCTGCTTTCTCTCTGGTTACTCTGTCCCTTTTTGGAGGTTGAAATTTATGTATTGGAAATCTACTTGTGTTAGTTTTTATGCCTATTTTGATTAGAATTCAAAATTGATATAAATCTTTGTAATTTCTTTTCTAGTTTTGTCTTTTTGTCTGTTAAAGTTTCTTAGAATAATGAGTCCATCATCTTTGTATAGGCCTGTCTTTTTTGTTAATTATCTTTTGTAGCATTATCACCAATGGCTGCTATGACAGTAGTGGCTGATCATCTAATGGGGGAGGAAAAACACCAAAACACAACTAGCCTCAAATGTAGAGGACCCTCTGTTGTTTTATTCTCCTAGTTTAATTTCTGAGGCTTTGGAAGTATGTGAAAATGGATAATGGATATTATGTAAAGGATAGATTCTTCATTCTAGCTGGAACCAGCTCTTCTTGAATCTTTGAATGGTTGAGTTGAATCTTTAGTTGTATTTGACAATTTTTAGATGATATGTTGTAATTTTTATATGTTCCTTTGCAAGAGAAATGGCCTTAGGTTCTGTGATAGATGGATAAAAGATTTCTATATCAAGTTGTATGAATACACAGCTATGTGCATCTTTTATTTTGCTGAACCAGTCTGTTGAGAATCTTGTGTTTTTCCACTGGTTTAGTCCTGAGGTTGTTCCTAGTTTGGAGTTAAATATCTTCAAATATAGTTTGCTTATTTTTACCAGTTCACATTTTGTTTGGTTTATTAGTCTGCATGTTGAGTTTGATCTGAAGTTTTCTTTGTGGTCTTTCAAAGTAATGAATGCTCATGTTTTTGTGAGGCTTTTTACATGGTCATCTAGGTTGGGTTTTTATGTGATTTCTCATGTTTCAAAGTTAATTTCGTATTCTGCCATTTTAGTGTTTTCTGTTTTGGTGATGTTTTTTACTGGGTAACTTATTGTGTTCTTGTGGTTTTCATTTGGACATGTTTGCATATAAACTTCATTCACTAAATGTAACAACTATTATGAGACAGAGATAGTACAACTATTATATATCATTTCAATAATACTATTTTTGTCATATAATAATTGTTACATTTCTATATAAATTCCATACACTAAATGTAACTACTATTATAGAACAGAGGTAGCACAATTTTATGCCAAAATATCAATATTTCATTTTGGCTCCTTTTTTAATAATAGATTATTTCATTAATTTATTTATATATTTTTTTTAATCACAGATAAGGAACAATGAGTCTCATAGCTTGACTCAAGTTTTTAAAAAAAACATAGAATACATTTAAAGGAGAAATAATATTAATTCTAGAATTTTTATTATTTCATTTATTTACCTCCTCATGGGAGGTAGCTGAAATATGACCCAAGATTTAATTGTATATGTGTAAGTAAATGTTTTATTTAGTAAAGTCTGCAGAGTGACCTATTGTTGTATCAGCCAAACAGCAAGGAAGTCTAAACTCTTTTCACTAGTGCTAGACCAGAGAGATTGTTTTTGAGTCTGAAGTAGAGCACCACATCTACCATCAGCTCCTCACTTTACCACACAGTTGCAAGCTATGCTACTCATGCACTGAGTTGGTGAGGGTCAGTATCAAACACAGATCCTTGTGGCTCCTAGGTGGATGCTCTACATTTTCATTTCCATTTTTGGAACACCTCAGGAATCAGAGAATGCTCCTGACCCTAAGCTTATTCAATAAACTGGGGTGGGGAGGTGCAACCTATTGAGAAAGACCTTTCAAACTGGAATTGTGAGGGTTTGTACTTTAGGCTTAAAAAATGCAAGTAAAAAAACATTTGTCTGTGAATAAAATAAATTTATGAAACTAATTTTATCCATGATTTTAAGTTCTAAATCTTTTCAGTAATTATTAAGTATTTAACAATGGTGTAATTTCAACTTCACTATTTATAAAAATCAGGAGACACACACACACACACACACATATATATATATATATATATATATATATATATATATAATATATATATATTTATCAACCGCTCCATATGAGTAGGATGTGACACAAGGTCAATTCCTTAAGCAGGTTATTCAGTTTTCCATATCCTAAACTGGTTGCCTAACCAAGTTAAAAAGCCCAGTATGCCCTACTATTTACACATAGCTGGAGGAAGAATAGTTGGATGTATACCTTTCCTAAGGGTATTAGCACTACGTGAAATGCAAACAACCTCGTTCCGGATTTGAGCTCATGTCATATCCACTTCCTATTATGATAGCTATTACACTACATGCCTCTAAATCAGAAGATATACATCAAATTATAAACTGTTTTTTTTTCTTGTTAAATTAATTAAATTAGATTAAATTAAATTAATCAAAATTTATGTTCCTTTCTTGTTGAAGAAAAAGTTGTGTTTTTTTTAATCAATAATAACTAAAGAATTTTTCTTTAAATGCTGCAGATGATTTCATTTATTTATCAGTGTTAAAATCTGTAATATTAACTGGGAAAAAATGAAAGAAAATTATATTAATGCTGACCTAGCAAAAAAAGGTCACAGTTTAGAAGGAGTCTAATCTTGTCAGTAAAGTTGTGTATGTTAGTCCAAATCAATACTGAGTAAAGTTTATTGAGTAATATGGCCAAGCTTCAGCTGTTGGCTAGACAGCCAAGATATTTTGAGTTTACTATGCTACTAATAAATAAATCAAAGTGCGTGGGCATTACATTAGCTATAGTACATTAAGTGGCCTTGTATAAACTTGTCTTTCTGCTCTGTTGAATGAATGGGACACAATGGCCTTACAAAAGTTCATGAAACCAATGCAATCAAGATAATAGAATGAAATCCAACTCAAATTCTATAAACGTTTAGATTAAGAAGTTGAAAATTTCAATGAAATTATTATTTGTGAAGAAGATCTGAATCATTTATATTTAATTTCATCACAAATTATTTCTTTTGGTATGTCCTTCTTTTCAAACCCAAGCCTTTCTCTGAAATACCAAAGTTAATCTTTAACCTATTCTAACTATAGCAAAAAAAAAAAAAAATAAAATAAAATAATGAGAATATTATATAAGCTTTATAATTATCAATAAACATTTAAAAATGTAGCCCAACACTTTATAATATGCAAAACAATGTATAAAAATGAAAAAAAGAAAATGATCTAATAGCTATAATAATAATTAAAAGTTAACTTTTCCATGTCAGAACTGAATCCTTTTGTACCTATGAGATTTTTGTGTACTAGATATTATTATAGTGATGAATGAAACTGAATTTTACTCCTTCTTATCTACAAGGGAACAGATTCTTTATGTATATAATTTATCAAAGGGGAACAACCATGATGCTGATTATAATGATGCTTGCCATTGATATTTCATCTTTTTTTCTTCATTGTTATCATTCTTCTTCTTCTTTTTCTTTCTTCTTCTTCTTTCTTATTTTTTTCTTCTTCCCTCCTTTTCCTCTACCCCACACTTTCTTCAATGAAATAGATTCAGAGCGTCAAGGTAGTTTCCCCCTACCAGCAAATTTTCATTTTGTGCTTGTTGGCACTGTGTATGCTACTGTTGCTGCTTACTGCTAAAGCTGTAGCTACCAGCACCAGTACAAACTGCTTGGACTACTACTGCTGCAGCTACCAAAACTGCTGCTGCTATTGCTGCTGCTGCTGCCGTTACTCTAAGAGCAGAGAGACAGAATCTCATCAAGAGACTCGAAGCTGCAGAGTGATCATGGTGAGAAATGGATCAATAGTTACGGTGTTCCAACTGTCCATGGCAGCAGAGACGACAGCTGCAGCTTCTGCTAGAAGGGAATAACGTAACATTATGGTGAGCCAACCTCACTATGATCATTAAACCACTTGTTTAAAAATTCCTCCACTTAGCAGTGAAAATCGACTGTTTGAAATTCGTATTGATTTGCACCAATATTAATGATTGTTTAGATCTAACCAAGAGGATAACGTGTGTGTGTATGCACTGGTCTGCTGTGTGTTTCCACCCCACCTTTGCTCCAATCCCCCTTTCTGTTTCAAACATGGTATGATCCCCCCATTCATTTGTTCTAGGTATGTTATACCAAATAGCTCTATCAGGTTGACAATTTCTATCATACGGAAGCTATGTGATAAGCAACACTTTAACAACACTAGCATCTGATGGCCATTTCTATCTGGATCTGCGGGCCTCTACACTTTACATCTACTGTCAAAATATCCAGTTCTCCATCTCTAAAGAGTAAGTGACATTTTTTTTTCTCTTTTGTTTGATTCCTTCCTTTTTGCTTTTCTTTTCTTCCATTCGTATTTTCATTGTCATTCTTCTCTTCTATTTTTTGTATCACATGTAGAAACTCTATTACTTCTCCCTTTATACTATCACCTATCTTTACGTAACATACTAAATTTATGTACGGTTTATTTACCTTGTTCTCGTCGCTTAGTCTTGTGAATGTTGTGCTGTGCAGCCCTGTGCAGTCCCTGTATGTTACTATAATTGGCCGTCTCTCTCTCCCTCTACTCTACATCTCCTCTCTCCTCTCTCTATATATAAATTATGCCTCTATATATATATATATATATATCCGGTATGTTCCTATCTATCTATCTACTATTCTATCTATGCTATCTATCTATTTACCTCAGTCTGCTCATATCTATTCTCTTAGCCTTCTTGACCTTAGACTCGAACTAAGTTCAACCTATTCGCCGTCCTCACTTTCCGCTTCAAAGTGGCTATATGGTCCAAAGCAAAGTGACCCACAAAATATTTCTGATCAGTGAAGTGCATGTCAATAAAAGATAATTTACAACTCGGCTTTGTATACCCCCAATAAAAACATATCAGTAATGTTGTGTGGTGGGGGAAGGTTTATCATGTTTTGCCCGAAGCAAGAAGAAGAAGGGTAAGAAGCTATAGTAAGTGTCATAGAAGAAAGAAGAAGAAGAAGAAAAACCTTGTACCGTCTTTACCCGCATCGAATGTTTAAAACTCTATCCTAGATCGGTAAAATTACCTAAGTCTGCTAGTTCATTGCCTAATCTGAGCTCCCATGTCCACTCTTAACTCGGGATTGATAAGAAGAGTATTACAGTAGATCGAACTTAACGGATTTAAAATTCCACCATCGTATTCACCCGCCGAAAAAGACCCGCCTCCCCCTTAAAAATCAGGAATTAAACCGCTAACTTTAACTGAATCTTTTCAGTGTTGAGCTATTATTAATGTAAAAAGAAAGAGTATAATGCATCAGTTATTTAAATTTAAAGACATTTTTCATGGTCAGTTTGAAGTACGTGTTTTGCAGGCGTAACATAGGTTCTCAAAGATAACGTGCGTTTCAAGTTAACTGACCGGTGAAGAAAAGCGTTGTTACCCATACATTTTAAATAAAATAACTGTTGCATTATATCTTATTATCGGCGATTAAATAGAAAAATATAATTACAACACTGAAAATTTCATTTTGTGTAAATTCGGTTTATTATATTCCTGATATTTTTCGTTAGTTTTTTTCTTTCCGGCGGTTTAGATAGACAATCAATACGTGATTAAGGAAAAAATTTGGAAATTAGGTGTTCCCCCATTCAACAAGATTATAAAAAACAGATTCAGATTTCTAACCGATATTACTTTTGAGTTTCTCTTCGGTACTCTAATTACCGTCGACTAGAGAATCAGCTAGATATGATGATGCCCTCAACGAGCAGGATGTGACACAGAGTTAATATTTAGGTGGAGTAAAGCTGGATTGAAATTCAGAGTTTTCTTTCCTCAAGATAGGCTGACCTTACCAAAGACTATAATGACCCAGTGTCGGTCCTGTTATTTACCTACTGTTAATTTAATCTGACCCAATCCGTACATATACCGCGGACTACTAAAGAGATTGTGCACATCTCTTAGGACAAAGTCAATTTTTAAGAAAGCATGTCTGGATCATTTGTAGGATAATAGTATAGTTTAATCTTAAGCTTCGCATAGCGTATTGGCACAAGGCACGAATTGTAAAGGTATCGCAGCACCAGTGTAGGCTTTCGAATTCATCGAGTCATGATCTCAGTCCTAACTGCCTAACACCACACTATAATCATCACTGATTATATACAGCCAGCATTAGCTATTAGCATATATCTACCATCTACTTCTATGATTTATAGACTAAGCAGGTCACGTGGTAGAAATTCTCAGCAATCAACAGCACAATACATGGTTGTGTTAACTAGCTTAATCCGCTAGTATAACTGAGAGACGTGCCATCTCATATGTCACCCATTGACGAAATAAGGACCAGCCTAGAGTAACTAAGTCGAGCAACCCAATTGGTAGAGCAACCAATAGAGATTCATTTCCTCATCTAATCATCGCTCTCTGCTTAACACTAAAAGGAAGACTCCGTCGGATCAAGACGGCTCTTGCTTAAGCCTAAAGGATGGACATCAAATAACATAATCGGTGGCATACGTGTGATGTTGGTGCAGATACTCAGCCTGTCCAGTTCACCTAAGTATCTCATTATATTTCTCTAAGCCTTACATAGCGTAAAGTTCTCTCACGATATCTTAATACTCACAGTACTCTCAGCTATATATTCATCCGTATCAGTCTTGAGCTGTGTCAACCATACACTTAAAATTGGAGTGAACCTAAAATCTATAAACAAATGATAGAAGCATGAACACATATAGTGCGTTCCTTTTGCTGATGCTATGTAAAAAAACATATTGTTAGCAGAACACATGGGTCAAAACGACAAATTTTTTCAAATTCTTTATATGGCTGCAGCCCATGGCCTGAAGGATTTGAATGACAAGGCTTGACCTGTCCTGATCCTTCCTTCCGTGGATACCGTGAGATCAGTGGAGAAGCCCTCTTCGGTTTAGATTAGAAATAGATTTTAGTCAGTCGGCGAGAAACCACGACGGTGGGTGAGTTCGTGTTATACACGCTCCGACTCGATCTGCGCAGGCTAGTCTGTGGTAATTTGCCAGAATAAAATATGATCAAAGTAAATCGAAGTCGTGTATTATCTGAAAAAACTAACAATGACACAGGGCTTCTGATAAAGAGAAAAATTCCACAATGGAAGACCAGACACCAAGTCCCCAAGATAAGTCCAGGCCTAGAAGAGACCTAGAAGAACTAAAGATGTCAGAAGAACAGAAGAAGAATAGAAGTATGAAGTAAGAAATAAAGGGTATACAATAGCAGGGAATCGAAAAAGTGGCCCCAGGGAGACAAAGTCTTTACTGTTCAACGAATCAAGATAAAAAAGACACTCTTAACTGCTGAACAAACAGACGAAAGATGCCGAGATTGATTCTGGATATGTGACCGTTAAGTTATACAAGATATACGTCTATACTAGCATATCGTAGACACAGACTCAACAGCGCTTGGTAATAGTCAGTTTCTCGGCCCTGTGATCATTGGAAAAATCGCCGTTGAGAGATAGAGTAGAGATAGGTAGATTAGATAATATGGTGCTATATTTAAAACAAACAGTACTCAACATCATTCATAGGAGCATTTATATTTAAGCTAAGCCAGCGTGGAATGAAGAGGCAAAAGACTGTCGCTAAAACAGGTGCCGTTGACATTTCATGTCCACGCCTACCTTCACTTTGACCACACACACACACACACACACACGCCACACAACACACACACACACACACACACATATATATATATATATATATGCTGTGATAGGAAGGAAAGTGGTCAAGAAATGATCAACTCAAAACAAGTCACAGGGTCGTACGTTTCGTCTGTATGCACAGACTTTCTCAGCCCTCAGATCGGCTGAGAAAGTCTGTGCATACAGACGAAACGTACCACCCTGTGACTTGTTTTGAGTTGATCATTTCTTGGACCACTTTCCTTCTAATCTACAGCATATCGGCGGATCCTAAACCCATCCACCCTTCCTTCAATATATAATATTATATATATAATATATATATATATATATATTATAATATATATATATTTCGCTATCATCTTGTGAGATGCACCTGCACTGCATGGCGAATTATTAGAAGGCCACCGACGCGTAGGGAGACCACGCCAAGGCTTCAAAGACGCTCTGCAAAAAAGACATGAGAAAGCCACATCAATACCAAAGACATGGGAGGTGGGTCAGGAAAAACGAGCGGCTTTAGTGCCTCTTACCAAATAAGACCACGAAAAGGTGAAAGAGAGGAAAGAAGCCATCACAGCAAAGAGAGCAGAAGGGAAGAAGAGACAGCAACAATCCCAGCAATCATCACTGTTTGTATGCAGTCACTGCACCGCGAGATTGTCATTCAAAACAATTGGCCTGTTCAGCCACTCGTATAGATGCAGTTAAGAAACAAATGAATTACTACCGCCATCGTCTTTAGCAGATGAAGGATGCCAACAATATATATATTATATATATATAATATATATATATATATATATATATATATATATTTTATAAGTATTAATTTGAAAGCAATTACAATGCAAGTAAAAATAAAAACAAAAAGATGTTCTTTTTTGTCTTATCGATTTCAAAGTAAAACTTTATCTTCAGAGACGATTTTCGGAATGGACGCGTTTTTTTTTTGTTTTTTTTTTGTCGTTATTTTCTTTTTTTATGTTATAAACACGCGTATCGTGATGTTATTTTTTTTTAAACGTCGCGCGCAAAGCCGTGATGGACATTTAGCCTTCATTCCATTTCAATTTTATTATTTTTCATCTATTTATATATTTATGTAATAATTCATTTGGAT
>CM042150.1:73532653-73626530 GCA_023376005.1 Doryteuthis pealeii
GCAGAATATTTGGATATTTTTTATTTATTTTATTCTTATAAATCTTTTTGTCTTTTGACATCCATCATTCTTGCGAGAGTCTATTGGATATGTGCATGAATCTTGGCACAGGTCTGGGAAAGGTTGTATGTAAACCAGAAGTGGCCCATGCCACAGGTCTCCACTCTTCATGACATCAATGTTGTCCAAGAGGAATACAAACTGCTAAACTACTTACTTGCATAACCCTTACACCACCTGAGCCTCTTCTAACAGCTTTATTTCTAGTCATCAATTTATTCCGTATGATGAATTATTTGTGTAAATCTGCTGCTGATTTTCATTTATTTTTTATATAAGATTCTCTTTTGAAAGGGTGAAAATTACTTTATGTACAAATTGTTCTTCTTAAGACTTACCTGCACTTGATTGATATAAATGAGAATCTTATTTTGTATACCTTTCATTTTTCTCATTGTTTTAAAATGATGAACAGATTATTTAGAATCAATAAACTCACTTTATTTTAGCTTAAAATGCTCTGAAACACACACACATACACAAACTGATCTTTATCTTTCACCTGATTTCTAACTCGGAGCACATGGAAAAAAAAAAAAAAAATTGCAATCATTTTTGCTATAATTATTTATTTTACAACTTTCAATAATTTTATCTGTTATTTTTGAAATGCATTAAAATATCTTCTCTTGAAAGAATGCATTGCATTAAGACAGCACCTAACCAAACAGTGTGGCATTCTCTGATGCCACGCCTAACAAATATGAGTTAATTATAAATGTGCCTGGGTAGATACACCTGGACAACAACTACAGTATATCATGTTATAAGCTAGTTTAATTTTTTGACACTCCAGTTTACCGATGTAACTGATTCAGTTTGTAGGCTAATTTTCTTTGTTCTAAGGAATGTTATAACCTGTTTAGGAAAATTCCAGTGTGTGTGGGGGGGGGGGGCTGGAATTTTTCTAAACTGGTTATAACATTCCTTAGAACAAAGAAAATTAAGAATTGAATCAGTTACATTGGTAAACTGGAGTGTCAAAAAAATCAAACAAGCTTATAACATGATATACTGGAGTTATTGTATAGGTATATCTACCCAGGTACATTTCTCGACATTCATAATTAACTTGTGTTTGTTGGGTGTGTCTGCAGGTGGTTTGATTATTTGGCTATATCAACTCAGTTAATCCACTAGACTAGATTTTTAAAATCTATAAGAATTAGTTTTAGTCATTCTTTAAATGTAGAATTTATAAAATTGAGTTACTTCCCTTGGACACTCAACTTACAATATAAGTTGACCTGCAGTGGAATAGTGGGGAAAAATTAGTTTACCTGACCATTACTACTGTAGTGAGTTCAATTCTAAAGTGATGCTCTACAAATATTTCAAAGGAAATAAGAAATAAATATTGAGTTACTTCATTTGACAAGAATAAATACAAGTTAACTTGCTGTAGAATTGTGGTTAGCAGATTATCCAAGTTGACCATTGCTACTGAAGTGAGTTTGATACTCACTGTGTAACTTAAATTGGTCTCATAATAAATTTCATAATTATATCAAATGAGATCACATCTATAATTAGAAAAATGTATTTAAAACGTAGCATGATAACAGTAAGGACTTAACAAAATATTAATTTCATATATGCCATTATATTTAAAAGCATGAATAATAATTCTATATTTATGGGGAGGTTGTGAAAATTTCTCAGTTCAATCAAGAAGGGAATGGCCTAGAACCATACTTTTGAATAGAAAAGGAATTAGATTGTTAATTGTTATTCTGTGTTACTCTCACCCTTAGCCTGGATTGAACCAGCAGTCTGGAAATGATGATTGTTAACTATTGGACAGTGGAACAGTCAAATACCCCCTCAGCTTAATGGACTCTTCCTGGCAGTAGTGGCAGTAATTATTTAAGCTGGTTATAGTGGGTTCATTGGAGAACTAGTAACTGGATGGTTAGGCTGCAACATTTAAACTTATCACAAATAATACTCTGCATATCTATTTCATAATTCACTATGATTGACACATTATTTCTAAAATTTCTTGTACCTTAAAAAAATGCCAGTCCCTTCTTGGTTGGTCCAAGAACTTTTCACCATTAACTCATAAATTATCAATATTATTCTCTTAGTCTTGTTCACTTATAGATCCTTATGCTTGAAATTACAAAGTCTAATGCTTATTATTTAAACCTTAATGCCCAACAAGGAATCATAATATTGTATGTTATCTTAAAGAATAATTGATTTTAATGGCATATAAACCCATCCAGGGTAATTTTATGCCTAGAGGTTAGGGAATCATGTTCATTGTAAATGCTATATTACATTTTTTTTTGTTGTTTCTTAAGAAGTTTTTGCACATTTTAGATATTCCTATCTAATACAAATAATTAAACAGTTTCAAGTAATTATTTCTCTTTAATAATCATCATTTATATGGTTATATAGACAGTTATATGGTTTCAAATAAATAAAATTAATAATCCTTAGTAAACAATTATAGCTTCAAGTAACAGTTAACACAAATAATTTACTGTTATGATATCAAGTATTCCTATCTAATAATAATAATTTTCAAATGAAAATATGTTTGCCTCTGTTGTTAATAAAACTTCTGAGATTGCCATGTTTTACTTATTAAATGAATAAAAAATTAAAACAGTAAAGTATACTGGTTTGTTTATTTATTTATTTGTTGTGACACATCACTGAATATTTTTTTTTTGAAATAGAATAATGACAGAATTTAAAGAATAAAGTTATTTTCAACCCGATCGAGAAGAATTAAAATTGTGTTGCTCCTAAGAATGGCAAGAGAAACATTCAATCTCTTGAAGCTTATTTTTTAGGTCAGCAGTTCTTAAACCAATCATGTGGAGTAGGGAAGATGTTTGAAGGCCTATGACACAAAACATTTCTACCACAATAGATATAAAAAGAAATCTACATGAAGATAGATAAGTAATAATCATAAAGTTCATGTGTGAACAGAAACATCAGATTGTATTAAGTTGATAATGGTGGAACAATTTATTTAACATTTAATCAAGACTATAAGACTTTATTTAGAGATCAGAGAAATTACTCCACTGTAGAATTTTAAAAAAAGATACAAAATTCAATTCCAGATCTGTGATGTTGATAACAGGCTGGTTGCCAGTTAATATAAAACCATTTAGATAAGTTGGTATATGAAATGTTAGGATTTTATTGTAAAAAGAAACAATAAATTAATTAAATCTGTTCTGTTGCATTTTCTTTGCACGTTGGAAATTCAATTTGATTTCCTTCTGACTCAATCATTTGGCAAAAAGAATTTTTTAAAACAAAAAAACAAAGAATTGGAATTCCATCAACATTTTTTCTTAATCAGAACTGGAAATAAAATTCCTGTACCTTTTAGCTTTGGATGACTCTGGCTCCTGATGGAATTTTGCATTTTTACCAGTTATTATTCCTATTTGATAAGTTTTGTTTAGTTTAGCACATATACCTTAGCTACTTGCCATTACTAAATGGTCACTTATTTAAATATTGAGCAGTTGCATCATTGCTTAACTTGAAAGGAATTTTTAAAAAAACAACTTAGATTTGGCACAAGACTGCAAGTATATGGCACCCAGTGAGGATTAAACTCATTACTCAGTGTCAATTGATTTGCATTATTAACTTGCTATTCCTTACACTATACCAAGTTACTCCTTTTCACTGATTTAAGATGATTCTTTTTATTATCTACTGATGTACTTACACAAGAATCTTTATCTTGATTATTATCATAATTGCAAAATTTCACTTGACCTAAAGGACAAGATATCCTGTAAACATGAGAACAATCTACCTACTATCTATAGAGCAACAATTTGTCATAGCATCTAATTTGGATTTTGATCAGAAGAATATCAGAGCTTTTGAAATCTTCTTTGCAATATATCTACCATAAATTTACAAAGAATCTGAGCTTATGCTTTGCTGATCCTAACAGATGTCAGAAGCTGGGATTAAAGTACACTATCTGTTCATCTCCCCAAGCAAGACAATGGGTAGGTCTTTTTCTTTATGTTAGAACTGGATGTAAGAAAAAAAAGGTGATTCTTATTCTAGAGATGCCAAGACATCACCTTCCAATTACACCAAAGGGGAGTTTTGGTGTAATCTAAGATCTTCATGATTATCGATCATAGGAACCAGGCTATTTTTATCCTTACCCGTATGTGTGTATAGACCTCCTTATTAAACTGGTTGTGTGTTGCACATTGTTACTATAAGGAAGTAGTTATGGAGAGTGTAATAGTCAAAACAGTATGACTAAAAATCCACATGAGGGAACTTGTCTGAGTATATCAGAGTATAAAAATAAGAATTCCTCACCTCAGAAATTTAGATACAAATTAAATAGAGTCTTTTGGTTAAAAAACTCAGCATTGGAACAATGTCATTTGGTTGTGTAACATTATAAATTTGAGTCTGTTAATATTTGGTGTCAATTAGTAGAATTAAACACATCCTAAGACAAGATACATCATTGTCATATGTCTTTTCTTTATTCAGTTAAAATTCTGTTTCCTCATTCAGTAAGAAATAGCAATAGTACCTAATAGAAATATGTGAGAAAATCTAGAAATATTTGTAATAAATGGCTATAATGTATGTTTGATGGAATAAGTGAGTTAAATACCAAAGGGATTATTTATTAAGCCAGCAATGAACAATGAATGAAACATTAATTCAAAATGGTCCCCTTAGTATTCAACACACTTATTACAGCAAGCTTTTTATTAGTCAAAGCAACTCTGAAACTTTCGTTTCCTTATAGTGTGAAGCAGCACTATTTTATTGCTTTTAATATCCCAAATCTCTGACTCTTGAAATGAATTTTTAGTTTAAGAAACAAGTAAAAGTTGCACAGAACTGATGATCTGATGAACATAAAGTGTTTTGCACTTGCATAATCCAGTATTTCACTAAAATATCTACTGAACAAAAGTATTAAGAACTGGCACTGATTTGTCTATACTTCATCTAGATGTCTAGACAGCAACCATCTAGATATCTAGACATCATCAGTTTATTACATAAGTTGCTTATGTAATAAACTTATGTAGATATGTTGGGCACATATCTACATCTGAATTTTAAATCCTAAAATCTAAAAAATTTAAAGCTTCCGTCTCAATACTTTTGTTTTTATTACACCTTGTCTAACTTTATGAAGATTTTCAAGCACATTTTCTTGAGAAATCATTACAAATTCAATCACCTTCATATAAACATATTTCTGTAAGATTAAATCTATTTGCCACTAAAATATCAACAACAAACAATTTCTTGTAAGAATCCCAAACTTTGTGCAAATAACAACTTGTTCAAATCAAATTTGAGAGGAAGTCATGAAAGTAGCCATCAACAAAGTCATAATTATAGACCTCCAGGGTTTAATGCTGTAATTTTAGAGATGTACAAATCACTACAATTCTAGGTTACATTTATATATCTAACATATACGAAAAGAAAAAGTAGACAAAAATACTTTGATAACTGCCACAGAGAAAGTTTTTTTTTTAAAGATGTTTTGCTTATAATTTTTGTTTCTTTGGTTTGAAAAAATCATTTTGAATATTCTCAAAATTCCTTGGGCATAACATGCAAAATTAATATGATCCAATTTTCTCAGATTAAAAATCTAAAATTTAAAAATATTTTGACAACCTTGAGAAAAAAGTTAAATTTTCTTGTTGTAGCTCAAAGGACTGATGTATTTTGGACTGTTTTTTAATTTACATTTTATCATATTTATTATATTTTACACAATTTGAAAAAATATGCAAGTATTTTTGAAAATAACTTAGTTATACCATCATTAAATTGTTATTCAAGAGAACCATGTCATAAGCACCAGGGATATTTTGTTTAATAAACATGTTTGTTTTATCAGAAAATCATAAGTTAGATATCATTTTGAAATGAAAAATAGTTGAAAATGAAATATTCTAGAGTTGCAAGATAAAAGTCACTTAAAATAGAATAGTCAGTAAAGTTTGTGTGGTAAGTAAAAAGCAGGGTAATTCCATGTCAAATTATCCAGGCAATGTCATCCACCCCCTTCAATTTTATACAGGTGTGGACTATGTTAAAGTTTAACATTGCCCAAAATTTAAGCTTCCAATTCCATGAATTGGCAGAATTATGTCGATTTTTAGCTCTCCAAATTTGAGGTGGTTTGCGAAAAATGGCGACTTTTTGTAATCTATTTTTGTCTTTTAAATGTGTTCTAGTGCATCCCTACACCTAAAAATTGGCTTATAAAAGTATTTTTGCCCGCTGAATCCAAAAATGTTATAAAAAAAAGTCTGAAAGTCAACCAATTTTAAGTTATTGATGTTTTTTAATTTTTCATAGCAAAATCAATATCCCAATGTGGCACTGCATCTATGACAAAGATTTTTTTCTATTATTATTTCATATCTATGAACATTGTTTGTACCAAAAAGATAGTTTGGTTTTTGCTCAGAACTGAAGCTATAACATTGTTAAAATTTATTAAAATTTCTCACTTCAATTTTTCTGAACTTTTGTCTATGTGTGGACTATGTTAAAGTTAGACAATCCTCAAAATTTGAGCTTCCAATACCAAGAATTGGTGGAGTTATGTCGATTTCTAACTTTTCAAATTTGGGTGGTCAGTCGCAAAAAATGGCAACTTTTTGTAATCTATTTTTGTCTATAAAATGAGTTCTAGAGCTTTTCTACTGCTAAAAATTGGTTTATAAAGATATTTTTGACCAAGGAATCTAAAAATGCTATCAAAAAAGTCTAAAAGTTAATCAGTTTTAAATTATTATTGATTTCTGACTTGTAAAATTTTAACTGATGTTGCAGCTTCAGTTGTGGGCAAACACCAAACTATCTTTTTGGTACAAATAATATTCAATATATGTGAAATAATGATAGAAAAAAAATTTGTCTTAGATTCAATGCCACATCGGGATATTGATCTTGCTATCACAAAGCATCAATAACTTAAAATTGGTTGACTTTAAAACGTTTTTGATAACATTTTTGGATTCCTTGGGCAAAAATGCTTTTATAGACCAATTTTTAGTAGTAGAGAAGTTCTAGAACTCATTTTACAGACAAATAGATTACAAAAAGTCGCCATATTTTGCAAACCACACCAAATTTATAGATCTAAAAATGGACATAACTCCACCAATTTTTGGAATTGGAAGCTCAAATTTTGGGCAATGTATAACTTTAACATAGTCCACACATGTACAAAATTTCAGAAAAATTGAAGGGGATGGGTGACCATTTTACTTTTTTCTGGATGATTTGAAATGGATTTGCCCAACAACAATTTTTCCTAGCATCTAATTTGGATTTTGATCAGAATAACATCAGAGCTATTGAAATCTTCTTTGCAATATATCTACCATAAATTTACAAAGAATCTGAGCTTATATAAATCATTGTAATTAGAAACTTGATGCCTCATGAACTCATTAGTTAGACATTGTAAAATGAATTCATTGTATTATTGATGTTTTTTATTTAAGGAGTGAAAGATTCTAATCAGTATTTTATAATTATTAAGAATTTGAATGATCCGAAAAATGATAGTCAATGTGAATGCAGATCCCACAAAATTATCATTCACTTAATGATTGAACAGAAAATTGTTTTAAGTGTAATGCTCAAATAAGAATCAGTCACTTTTGTTGGGTTACACACACAAGTATATTAAAATAACAAGATTTTTAAAAACTGGAGCATTTAAAAAATATACAAGTGGTCAATGCACAAAAAGCTTTAGGACATAAATATAATATATTATATAAATAAGTACATCAATAATTTAAAATTAATTTTCTTCTCAACTAAAGATACTTGGGTTTTATTATTTTTAGTGGAACATAATACAATCAATAGGTATTATTTACATTTATTATCCTACAGCATTGAAACTGTAGGCCAAAATATATGTAACTGTCCTAAAATAAATATAATCCTTATATGTAATTCTATTTCAAGTTAGAGAGGTGATGCAATTTTAGGTTTCATTAGAAATAATAAAATCCTGGTATATTTGGTTTAAAAGAAAATTAACTTTTTATAGAATTATGTTGGATTTGTATTTATTCATAGATGATACTATATATATATATAAAAACAATTCCACAATTTTTTACAAAAAAATCTGATATTTCAACAATAAAAAAAATGGATTTTCGACAAAGGAACAATACCATCCACCTTTGTATTATGTTGGAAAAAATTTAAAAGATTCTACCATATATATAAAAATGGTTTTTTGAAAACATATACATCCTTTATCAAACGGAATTAATTTAAAAATAAAAAATAAAAAAAATTTTTCAAAATAAAAAATTTTCTATTTTTAACGAATAAAGGGAGGTAACTTCGTTGGCATTATTACAAAAAAATGCAAATTTTTGAAAAAATTTATTTTTAGTAAATCCGAACTATAATAGCGTCCGCAGAAGTAACCGACGTTATTTGCGGTCCAGAATGTGACTTTGAGTAAAGATCTTCAACAAACACCATGGGATCTTACTCAACGACCTGATGATTGCCCCTTGGCATGAAACCTGGGTAGCTGTTTATAATGAACATTGATCTGTGAAAACTCTGCAAATTAAATAAATATTAGCTCTCACAATTTGTGATTGAGCACTGTATTTTCTTTGTTTCATCACAAAAAAAAATTGTTTTTATATATACCTATATATATATATATATATATATATATATATATATATATATATATATAAGGCCATATATATAATGCTGTTTTGTGGGGTGCTGCTTTTAGGATTCAAAACAGCATACAGTGTCATTGTATAATTTCCATCTAGCTTTTTTTTTTGCAAGCACTTTGTTAAAGTCCACATGGTGCATATGTATGGCCACCCATCTCACATACCATCCAAATAAGATGAACAAGACATTCTGGAGAAGCAAAAATGAATGCATAAATGAAAATATCCTGTAAGCTCCCACACATGGACACATCAGTGTTGGCTAACCAACAAAGACTTACGTTCATCAGCTCTATATGGACACTGGATGCCATCTAGAGGACCAGTCAAGATTAATGGCTAATAGAGATGGATGTCGAGAGAGAGTCAAGGGAATCTATGCTATCAGCATGACGATGATGATGATGATATATATAATATATATATATATATATATATATATCTTATTATAATGGAGATTGTGTGCGTTTCTGTCTGTAACCGAAACTATATCACTACTCAAGTCACTAATTCCCTTAGTTATTGACACCACATTCTCCATGATTTTATTTTTATTTTAACATCAATTATTAATAAAATTGTTTTACATTATTCATACTGTTAACCATATCTACATACTAACAACGTGCAATTATATTTATATATACAACAAAATAGCGGTTTACAGTGTGAACGGGAAGGCTAATTTGCATATTGATATTAAAAAATCGAATTTAATAAATATGTGCTTAGTATTATTGATTTCTATCTGTTTGGTTTTATTTTAATGAATATAAGTAAAAATCTCTTCAATGAATCTTAAATGAAATCCATTAACAAGAAAACATAATTGTCATTTTATTCTTTACTTCCTATTTTAACTAAATAATAAAAAATGTATTAATTAAATTAAATTAGAAAAAATAACAATGAAAAACGAGAGTGATGGAAGAGTAAGTTTCAGTTGTTCTATTCTTCGATTATACTCCCTCTGTTTCAAATCTTTTTATCTGCATTCTTATTTAGTTTCATTAGCCTTTCTAATTTAATAAAATATTTTATTACATTAAAACTTAAATACTTGCAGCCGGAGGGTGCATATATTTGCTAGTATAAACCTAATGAGAAATTTTGAAATATACAGTTTTTAAACTTTTTTCAAATTTTAGTGCAATTCAAATCTTATTTTCTAAGGATCTTGTATTGGGTCATTATGTCATGTTAACACTGTAGAATTGTTTACAATCACATTATAAATAAATGTGTATCATTGTCTTCTGAACATCCAGTTTGAAATTCTGTTATTGTGGCATCTTGAATTGGGATCCATTACAAAGCACATAATTAAGAATTAGATATACTGATGTGAAACGTTAACTGAGTCACAAATATTTTGATATCTCAGCTGATATCAAACTTTAACCTTGTGAAGAGTTAAATGCTATAATTACAAAGGAATCAATGAAAGCCTGGAAAGGATTGGAAAACAATTAGATTGAAAAATATGAAACCCAGATAAGAATATCATTTCTAATGAATATATCTACAATCTGTTTTTCTCATGATATTTGCAATTTCTATTCCCAAGACAAATGCTTAATGGACAAAATCATTGGTTATGGATATTTTGTTCACAGGTGGTCAGGAGTTCAATCCTTGGATCATGTAGTGCAAAAATTCATCTACTCTTATTTGGTGAAGGCAAAGGACATCATAAAAATGAATTAAGTAGGAAGAATCAATTGGGTACCTTGCATGATGTAATGGTTTTCAAGTTAGACTGCAGGACCATTGTTAGTGAGTTTGATTCTCACTGGATGCTGCATACGTCTTGCCTTGTTCTAAACTAAGATAAGATTAGTAAATGCCAACTAAGAAGAATTAATTGATAGAAGATATCCTCTAAATGAGAATAAAAACCAAGGAACCAACCCATTATATCAGTATTTAATACTTGAATCAATGTTTATAGTTAATAAAGTTTGACCAATGTTTCTTGAAGGATTAGTTAATGAGAGGAGAAACAAGCTTTTTAAAAAATGTATTATTTTGGCATTAGTAAAGTACTTCCTTAGTTAAAAATAGAAATATGTAAAAATTATGGATTTAATTCACTTAAAGGATGCTCACACTGTTTCTTTTTTATTTAGCAGTAAATAAACTAGTAACAGATAAGATGCAAAACATTTTTTATTTAATTACTGATATCAAGCTGGCTTCATAAGATATAACTTAAACAAACTAGATTTGATAATTTTAAAAATAGCATCATTTTTTCCAAGCTGTGCAGTCTTTCCATAGTGAAAGGAATCTGCAAAGAAGTCAGGTTTTTCGTCGATGGAAATGAAATCACCACAATCCGCAAAAGAAGTGTTAAGAGCCTCGGTCGCTGCTACTCCCTACCAATTACTGATCGACATCGTTGGCAGGACATTATGAAACAACTAAAGGATGGCCTTCGCTCCATTGATAAATGTGATCTCATAAATAAAGACAAAATATGGTGCATCTATTTTGGATTAATTCCTAAACTATCATGGCCCATGCAAATATATGAGGTATCATTGACAAAGGTTGAAAAAATGGAGCGCTTAATCAGTAATTATGTAAAGAAATGGTTAGGGGTACCTAATTCCTTAACAAATGTGGCACTATACAGTTCATCAACAAAGCTAAAACTTCCGATGGTGTCACTTGTTGAGAAATTCAAATTAGGTAAAGCGCGACTTTTCCAAATGCTGCGTGACTCTCGCGACCCACTGGTAAAGAACGCCCAGCCTTCCATAATAACTGGTCGAAAATGGAAGGCACAACAAGCTGTAGAAATCGCAGAATCATCCCTCAAGATGAAAGAAATAATTGGAACTGTGGCAGAGGGATGATCAGGGTTAGGTCTTCACCCACAGCGTTGGTGGTCAAAAGAATCCACGTCAAATAAAAGGATGATGATTTCGGAGGAAATCCACCAACTTGAGGAAATCAAGCGTATTGCTACAGCTGTGGGACAAAGTAAACAGGGCGCATGGACCAGGTGGGAGAGTGCAAAAGAGAGGGTTGTAACATGGAGCGACATCAGACATATGGAGCCTAAAAAATTAAGTTTCCTGATAAAGGCAGTTTATGATATATTGCCAACACCAGTCAATCTTCACGTCTGGGGCTTAGCTACATCAAACCTATGCAAAGCATGTGGGAAAACTGCTAGCCTGAAACATATTCTCACGGGATGCGAGTATGCTCTAAGAAGCTACACATGGAGACACAACGAAGTCCTCGAGATTGTTGCGGAGCGTCAAAGATAGGTTGTGAGACTGCAAATAAATCTGATAATAACATCAACAAAGCAATACATTTTGTTAAAGAAGGAAACACTTCGAAATTTTCGCGTAAAAATAGGCACGTGTCCTCTATATTTGACGGCTCCGCGAGCTGGCGCATTGCATGCGACTTGGAACATCAGCTCGTTTTTCCAACTGAAATAACCGTAACGGCCCAGCGTCCTGATATTGTCATTTGGTCTGTTAATCAAAAGAAAGTTTTTATCATTGAGTTGACAGTTCCATTTGAAGAAAATCTGGATTGGGCCCATCAGCGGAAGTTGGAAAAATATGAAGACCTACGTGAACAATGCGCCAGAAACGGATGGATCACGGATGTATTTCCCATTGAGGTCGGATGTCGGGGGTTTATTGCCAACTCAACCTCGGCATTTTTGTCTAAACTTGGACTTTCTCTACCAGACAAGAGGAAATACTTAAATAAGATCCAGGAGAAAGCTCTAACCGCATCAGTGTGGATATGGCAGTCCTATTTTGTGACATCAAACCAACAAAGTCTGGTGGTATCATGAGATACTGCTGGGGCGTCTGGGTTAGTGGTAATGATGCTTCGGCCCCGAAACCATGCCTGAACCCAGAGTCATCATCTGATGAAGGCTTTGTTGGTTGCAATGCTACTGTGTAAATAGCAGTCATTGTATGAAGATTATTATGGAATAACTCAATATTGAGGGAAAAGTTAGTGAATTCATTGAGAAAAAAAATCACAATTAATAAATTGGTTACCCCCACCTCAAGCTTAATTCTTTCAAGCATGGATTTCATCAATTCAAAGCAATATTCTTTATCAAAATGGTTCCAACTTTCCTGAATATCAGTTAATAGATATTCTTTGATGGATGGGGTCTTCTCATTGACCATTTTTTGAAAATTTCCATCATAAATTCTTAACTGGATTTAGATCCGGACTGTTCACTTGCCATGTCATTGATTTTATATGCCTTTCCTGAAGAAAAACTTTAATCCCCTTTGCTCTGTGACATGAGGCATTATCATCCTGAAAAATGACTTTACAAATAACAAACTCATTTTCTATTGATGGAATGAGAAAATTATCTAGAATTTCAATGTATACATGTGCATTGATTGTTAAGGTAATTTCCATCACCAAAGTTGTGAAATAAATTCATTCTTAATGCATAATACAATTTTATCAACTCATGTTTTTCTATTTAACCCATAGATGGAACCCTAACAGGTACTACCACTCCGGGTCAGAGTGGACCAGGGAGCAATGGTGATGAAGGGGTGCTCCACATTCCCCAAACCTCCAGAACTGGAACCTCACCATCAGATAGAGTTTAACGTCATTCCCAGGACATGTAGACCCTTAGCCACCACCTTCTAGCACCCATATGATAAGAAGGATTGGGGGTTGCCATAAGGGCAATAGGGTTGGGGCAATCATATAGGTGCTAGGGCTTGACGTGGCCAGCCAATTGATCGGAGGGGGCCTCTCCGACTGCCCATCTAGCCCAAGATAGGGCCAAAGTGGAGTATTGCAAGTCATGAACTGCTCGTCCACCTGGGTTCTATCCTTAAGCATCACAGGTCGCCACCTATGGCCAACAGGTGGCCCCACTGGGGGTGTCTTACCCCTCTGCAGAGGTGCAGTCGGTGCATTCTAACACCCCAGCCGACAGGGCGGTTGCCTGATCAAAGTTATGGCCCAGTTCGAATAAGTAAAACAAAGGTTTCTGAATTAGACTATATTGTACATTCATCTGGGTGGTTTTCAAATCAGACAATGCTCAACATGTCAGTGCACTCACTACTACAATACTACCAATCACAGTAAGTACCTTCCATGACTGCTTTGCTCACATGATATACATGCCACAAAATAGCATGTACCAAAATATTTAAAAACTTTTGACTCACCCTAGTAAATAAAAGAACATTCTGAAAATAAATCCTCCCATTTACAAACATCAAACAGTGAATGTGAGCACAGTTAGGTGGTGGGTAATGTATTTCAACAATAATGAAAGTGATGAGAGTGACAAGTCATATTCTACATAACAGTCAGAAGAATTCATATGCATAAATGTGACTGATCAAAGATGAAGTATGCCAACAATCTTTTTTTTGTTGCTTAAAACCAATTAGATCTACAAAGTTTAACCTATATGTGAGTTTATGTGAAGTGTAATGAAATATATTAAAACTAGCAAAAATCTTGCTAGAAATTACAGTATATATTAATTAGCATTTCTTGTCTTAACATTTGATATAGTGACCTAGGTCATGTTGGCAAGTTGAGAATGCAGGAGCATCAGTCAACTGAAATCCTTTCAAATCACTTTAGTAAATAGAGGAATGGAAGAAAGAAAGTGATGAGATCATTTGGAACAAAAGATAAATTGAAAAAGAGAGAAAAAACATGAAGGGAAAATACTCAAATAAAGATAGTTTTATTACAAGAAGAAAAAAAGAAGAAAGTCAGGGAGTAAGGCAGAGAGAGAGAGTGAGGGAGAGAGAGAGAGAGAGAGAGAGGAGAGAGAGGAGAGAGAGAGAGAGAAAGTAGGTAATGTAGTCTACCTGGTTATTACTGGTAAAAAAAACAAAACAAAAAAAAACATATATATTTGAATTTCTAAAATTTATATTAACCATAATAATTTCATAGCAATTTAGTGAGTCTTGGATGCATGATTAATAGACATGTATTTAAAGTTATGCTTTATATTTAATTAGATTTATATACAGTGGTTATTTTTCAGGTAAGAATTTGTCATTGTTATGTTTATTGGTTTATTTTCATGCTTATCTAATCTGGTCCGTCCGTGTCTCCTCTCTTATTTTATTTAGGTTGAATGCGTGAGGGTATTTACTTTGTCTCAGACTATCAATGTTTTTTGTTGGGACTTTTCCAGAATTTTTTTTTTTTAATACTTTTTAATGAAACATTGTGCTGACCAATGGTCAGTAACTCTAAGGTCTTTATTCAGTGTGGATTCATTGGAAATTCAAAATTTGAATAAAGTTTATTTTTCATTAAAACTGAATTGATTCTAATGATTTTTACAATTGATATTAATATTTTTACATTTTTGTTTTTTACTCTGATAGTTATTTTTAGTACTAAAAGAAAGTTGGTGAGAGCCTGAAGTCTATTTTTACACCCAACTTCATAGCAAAAAACAGTTAAGACATTACACCATATTAAGAGCAAGAGAAAAAGAGAGTTTTTTTAGAAGTGGCTAAATAAATAAAATATTTTTTAGATATTTGTTTTACTATGGATAACTTGGTGTACCATTAATTTTAACCCTAGTTTAATGTGAAATGATGTCTAAGGGGGGATGGATCCTTCTAAGCCACTGGATGGGGGGATGGATCCTTGGCTATCAGATAAGAATGATTTGTTCCAAAGGTTCCCAAAATTCAATCTTTATTTTCTGTCATAATTTAAATGACTGTTAAAAACCTGAAAATGAAGCAATGTTTTTTGTTAAACCATCCATGATAATTTATCAAATATTGCTTTTAATTGTAGCTGGCTAAGTCGATCATGAAAATTATAATAAAACATTTTATTTACATTCAGAAAGGCAAGAAGCAGGAGATACCCTGCACAAACAGTCACAGATGCAGACTATGCGGATGACCTCGCACTTTTTGTAGATACACCAGCACAGGATGAGTCACTGCTACATAGCCTGGAGGAGGCAGCAAAAAACATCGGCCTCTTTGTAAACTCCGATAAAACAGAGTTCATGAGCTTCAAAAAGAAAGGAGACATCTCCACACTAGACGGTAAGCCCCTTAAGCCTGTAGAACAATTCACATACCTAGGTAGTAATATCTCATCCACAGATGATGATATTAATGCACGAATAGGAAAGGCATGGCTGGCCACAAACAAACTGTCAGGCATATGGAAATCTGATCTTACTGACAAGCTGAAGCGACATTTCTTCCAGGCTGTAGTCATATCAGTACTGCTGTATGGCTGCACCACCTGGACCCTGACGAGGCGCCTTGAGAGTAAGCTAGATGGGACCTGCACAAGAATGTTGCGTGCAGTACTGAACAAGTCATGGAAACAGCACCCCACTAGGGAGCAGCTATATGGTCACCTGCCACCTATCTCACAGATGATCCGAGTGAGACAGACTAGACATGCAGGACACTGCTGGAGAAGTAAGGACGAACTCATAAGCGATGTTCTCCTGTGGAAGCCAACACATGGACATGCTAGTGTGGGACACCCAGCAGGGACCTACATTGACCAGCTATGTAAAGATGCTGGCTGCAGCGAGGAAGAACTCCCAGGTGCAATGAATGATAGGGAAGGCTGGCGAGAGATTGTCATGGATATCCGTGCTGCCTGCACAACGATGATGAATTAACAATATAACCCAAAATTAAAAGTTTTGTAATTTTACACAGAAATCTGATTTTCCTGATATGATAAAGCAATAATTCTTCCAAGCTGTAGCTATATCAGTGCTACTGTATAGCTGCACTACTTGGACTAATAAAACGCTTAGAGAAAAAGCTAGATGGGAACTATACTAGAATGCTGTGTGCTGTCTTGAACAAATCTTGGCAGCAGTACCCCACAAAAAAACAGCTGTATGACCATTTGCCTTCTCTTACACAAATTATTCAAATCAGATGAATAAGACACACTGGACACTGCTGGAGAAGTAACGATGGACTATCTTGATATTCTCCTCTGGACACATACATATGGACTCTCTTGATATTCTCCTCTGGACACCTACATATGGACACACCAGTGTGGGCTGACCAGCAAAAACCTATATCAATCAGATTCTGTAGATTCTGGATGCTATGCAGAAGGAGGGGTGACTGATAGTGACAGGAAGTGAAAAAGAGTTATGGGAATATGTGTTGTTAGCATCATCTAATGATGATTACAGTAGTGATAATATTCATTTTGCTCATATATGGATATTGAAAGGTATTATTTATTACCAGACTCTACAAAATTGAAACACTGTAATCAAAAACCAAATTGCAACACCTCTATAACCAAAGATAAAATTTGCATAAATATATATAAAAAGTGTATTTATTTTTGGACTGTTACATAATTCATATTTTTGGTTACAATGTTTCAGTGATGCAGAGTTTGATAATAAATAATACCTAATAATATTTGTTTGGGCCATATAATGTTCTGTTAGAAATAATAAAATTCTGGTATGTTTAGTTCGGATGAAAATTAATGTTTTGTAGAATATTGTTTGGGATGTACTTAGTTATGGGAGATACTGTATGATCAGGAATTTCTACTAAATCAGTTTTTTTTATCTTCACCAAATATTTACAAGTAGCACTTGTTAATCAAATATTGAATATGTACAATTATATCTTTGGTGATTATCATCAAAAGGAAGAGACAGAGAAAGAGAGAGAGACAGAAAGATACAAAGATGAAAGAAGAAATAGAAAAAGACAGGGAGAAGGAGGAAAGGAAACTTGTCTGTGGAGTATTGAATAATTAGACTTAAGCAAATTGCATTGTTTTTTCATGACCTCTTCACTACACATCAAAATTTAAAAAATTACAAACTTAAAATCAAACAGAAAATTCACAGGTAAAGAACAAATTGATATTGAACATCATTTGTGTTGATTAATAATTCATGATAAATGTAAGTGGAAACGTTTTTTTATACTGACATTGTATGAAGTAGCAATCAAAATGAGAAAAACTGAGAGCAATATGGTATAAAACTGTTGTTAAATATCCCATGTGTTTTTGTTATTTTTACTTATACTGGTCCTTAATAGGAAGCAAAGTATATGACAAATATTATTGCTGGAATCAATCAGTATGTATAAACACAATCAAATATACAAAATATTTTCAAAATGAAACTAAACTATAAAAAGGCCAATGGGAGATTAGGGTGTTTATGACTGAAATATTGTGGAGCATTAAAAAATGACATTTTAAAAATACCTAATATTATTTTTTCCTCAAGTTGAAAAATAATGGATCTTTGTATAAAATTCTGTTTCAGATTAGGAAAAACTTGTATGAAGATGTTTACTACAATAGCAGAGTAGAATTGTTTAAGCTATATAAATGGTATCAGCATTTAAAATCAGACAGAACATCCAGTATGATTCTTAATCTGATTGACCTTCCATATCAACAAATGATGACCCCATTGAGAAATGGATGATGTGATCCATGGAAATTACCTTTCAGCTGTTCTATTCTCTAAATCTTGTCAAAAGTCAAAAATGGAAGGTCATTAGTTTCAAATATTAGAAGGGACAGAACAAAATTACTCTATAAGATCTGCATATTTTCCCTCAAAGAACTTCCAGAATTAATTTTTTAAAATGGCAAACATTCTAGGAACTATGTATTGACAATGGTAGGGACTATTTTCAATGAAAATGTTTCTTTAAGCTTTGATTTAAAAAATAAAAGATAAAAAATAAAAAACAACTGGCAAACATTCTGGGAACAATGTATTGACAATGGTAAAAACTATTTTGATGGAGAAAAATTTATTTAAGTTGAACATAAACCAAAAAAATTCAAAAATAATTTTTTGTTGCATTATCACCTAAAAAAATGTAATAAAAAGTTAATTTTCTTCTAAACCAAATATAAGATTTCATTATCTCTAGTGAAACACTGTACAATCAAATTGGATATTCAGATTCATTTATCAGTAAACTCTACAGAACTGAAACACTATAACAAAAAATGAAATTTACATAAATATTTATGAGATGTACTTATTTTTGAACTGCTACATGATTCATATCTTTGGTTAAATAGTTTCAATATTGCGGAGTTTAGTAATAAATAATACCTCATGACATCTGTTTTAATTGTATAATGTTCCATGAGAAGTATTATTGGTTAAGAAGAAAATTATTACATATTGCATATTACAATGAAAATATACTATTCACATTGTTTAGGGTTTTTAATAGTCATAACATTAACAGTACCACCAAATATAATTCTATTTAGATAAAGAAATGAAAAGAAAATTGATATTACCAATGTGTGATGGCTACCAGTAGTCAACTCGGTTAATAAACTGAGTGTCGAATTAAATACAAGCCTAATCCTGACTTTGTATTAGAGTACAATCAAGAGGATTGGTGAAGATGTCTGTATGTTTACTGCTCTTCAATTTGAAAACTGATTAATAAAATAAAGCTGACATCTACCAGAAGACTGACACACAATTACTTAGCTAATAGGATCTTAGTAAAAATAAACAATTGTTTAGAAATAAGTGCTTGAATATTAAAAAAACAAAAAGTCATTATCTTTTCTGTTAGAAAGAAAATAAAAAGATGACCAAATCCAAAGGACAGCTGAAATAACAGAATTATTGACTAAAACAATGAATATAACAATGAAAATATTTTGGCATTCAAATCATTCAGACAATAACTTGCTTCTGGCTGTTATATAGCATAGCAGTAAAAACATGATTCTAACTCTCAGTACCATAAGTTGTTTTTTTTTGTTGTTTTTTTTTTAGACATTTATGACTGAGATATTTCTTATAGGAATGAAGAATCAAAGTGGAGACAAACCACTTAAAATAATCAAGTGTGATATAATATTCATGTGAAGATTCAATGAAAGATAAAACTTGATTAAAAAGAAAGGTCATTTGTGTGTCTGCTTAAGAAAAAGGAGACAACAAATAAATGACTATTAGTCAATCACTCCTGTGTACAAATGGCTTACTAAAATTCCAGGTATTTACTAATCCATTAGTAGAAATAATTTGGATGAATGCATATAAGATAAAAATTAATCTTAAAAAATTGTAACCCTTAAAAGATATTCTATAAGATAATATATTTTGCTGAATGTTTAATGGTCATTATTGAATGAGATTTATCTGTGAAGTTTTATAAGATAAAGGTTATAATGTGGCAGTATGCATCTATTTTTTAAATACTTTTTTCTGGAGAGTGGTCATAAATAATTCTTCTCCTTCAATACAAGAAAGCATCAGCTGAAACAGTTTAGGGGTATTGTTGCATTCTAAAGAATGAATTACCTCCCTTTATATATATATATATATATATATATATATATTATATATATATATATATATTAGTTTTTACTTTGCTTCATATTCTAATTACTCATTTTTCTTGAAGTCTGGACATAAAAATGAGACATAGCCAGATAGAGCAAAGGAAATAAGTGCCACATTTTCAAAATCAAATTCAAAATTGTTTTTCCAAAGTGTGGGCATGCCTTATCAAAAAAAAAAAAAAAAACTAAAAAATGAGAAATGGACATTTATTGATGATCATAAAGTAAATGGCTAGAAGCTTTCTTTTGTGCAGCACAGAACTGCATGATATTTGTAGAAATCCAGTGAAATTTAATCAATATGGTAGAAACAAATTTTAATAATCAGTTTTTATTTCCAATTTCTAAACCTTATTGTTCTCAAATGTTGAATTATATTTCATTTTTTATTATGGAAAAAATGTGTAACCTGAATATGAAGTAGAGTAATAATAATTATAAGATAGATAATTTAACATTTGGAAAACAAAATTTTAAAAAGGTGATGATATCAAAGTTTATTTCAAATGAAAATATTAAAATGACTGCCTATCCATAAAAAAATTAATATTAAATAATTTTAGAAGCCAATTACAATGTTCATCATCAAGCTCGATAAAAACCTTCTTGAATGAGATGGCAGTTGGGAGGTATCTGTGGACCTCCATGGCTGGTGTAATGGTTACCCAAAAATAATAACTAATAAGGGATTGTGACCAGACATTGTTCTATTTTCAAGTGCAAACTCAAAGATCATCCTGGTAGAATTATCAATACTATATGAGAGCCGATTAAAACAAAGCCATGTTTACAAAATCAGCAAGTATGAAGATCTTAAAACACACCTGGAAAAAGAAGGGTATAGCATAATTGTTAAAGCTGTGGAGGTTGTAGCAAGAGAATTCGTTACAGGCACCCTGTACCAATTCCTGGGCCAAATAGGAATCAAAGGGCGCAAAAGAACCAAAAGTGTAAAATGCCTCACAGAAATAACGGAAAACAGTTCAATGTGGATAGGGAAAAAAAGAAATGTCCCGTGGAACAATTCAAAGTAAAGGCGTCATCTCATCACTTGCTCACAAATGCGTAGTGAGATTCACGCAATATTCCCATAACACTTGCAGTTTTTTAAAAAACAACTTTTCACCATTATTCATTGGTATATTTGATTGTACAATATACTGGATATATTTTGTGGGGCCTTACATCAGTGGGGGGAGGGGGGCTGGTGTGAAAATAAAACCATTAAGCGGAAGACCCTGAAATAGTGCACATTCTATCCTGATGACCCCAAAACCAATTACATAACAATTCAAAAACAATCATAACAAAACAATCATGGAGTTGGTTTTGCTAATGGATCAAGGAGCATTCTACAGTCCGCTCACTTTCTAGTGAGTTTCAGTTATTTATCAAGTAACTTCCTTCTGTGAAATCATCTCTCCCAATATATTACACATCCTTTTAATATAGAATTACCAAACATTGAAAAATAAAGTTAATTGCATTGAATACAACATTTTACTCCTTTTGAAAAGTTTATTCAATAGCTATTTGTTGTCAATTCCAAACATGGGAATTATTTATAGACTTATTTATTAAAATCTACCTAAGCAGGAAATTATCCTCACATTCTCTTGATGCATAAGAATTAAAAGTATAATGAGACCTAATTCCATTTTACTGCAGGCAAAACATTCATAAAATATGATGAAGTTATTGCAATAGTTTAATACTATCTCTATCCCATAATAGTTGTTACATTTAGTATATGAAATGTGTATGCAACTACAATGGGACAGAGGTTGTACTACTTTTTAATTTTTTTTTAGTGGTGATCATTTTGTTATATTGTAATGGTTAGCTAGTTAGTCTCACTTATTAATTACCAATGAGTCCTTACTAGGTGCCTCATACTTATGGCCTTGTGCTAAATCTAAGCTATGTTTACTTTTTTGAACATCTCAAATGATATAAGGGTTAATGAAGTTTGATACTCAATGGATGCCCCATACTTCTAGGCCAGTATTATAAATAAATAAAACTTAATGATACATCGAATTTTAGAGACCAAGTTTCTTAACCTATATATATATATATATATATATATATATATATATATATACTAGCAGAAGTTCTTGGTCCATGACCAGACTAAAAGGATTTTTGAAACACCAGTTTAACACTTCTAAAAACTTTTTCTTGTATATACACCAAAAATTTTAATTCAGTTTTTAATTTCTTGTTGTGTTAAAAAGTTTATTTGTTTGATTTATTTTCTTTTATAAAAAAAAGTAATAATACAAAGAAGCTAGAAAATTAATATGTGTTTTTATTCGTAGATGGAAAATTTTACATATTGATTCAAATGAAAATCATTTGTTTATTCCATGAGGAATTTATTTCTTTTTTTAAAAACGTTTTTGAGTTACACTGATTAAAAATTAACATATTTTGTTCTAAGAAATAAGTCCTTATATGACAAAAATTCAAATTCAGTTCTCGAGTGCCTGTTGAGTAACAGTGAAAAAATGGAATTATATCATTTAATCAGTAAAAATTAAAAATAAAATTTTGTACTTTTCCTTATTATAAACATATTAAAGTATGCCTGATTTTAATGCTCAATGACATGACTTTTCTGAATTATAAGTCAAAACGTATATACCAAAATAGATATGATTCATTTAATATATATATATATATATACGTCATATTGTATTTTATCTATATGCATGGATCTGACACTCCCATATAGTGACATGATGCTGACAAAGTGTGTTGATATTTTGAGGTATTTCTGGTGTGCACTGGGTTAGTGGTCATCATACTTCAACCCATAAGACATATCTTATCCAAGTAACAAGATCTTTGGTGGAGATATGCTGCTGTTCTTGTAGCAGTATGATTATATATATATATATAGAGAGAGAGAGATATATATGCCTGCTACCACATAGGTGTGTGTGTGTGTGTGTAGAAAGACAGATATTGTATCAAAATATCATTTGAATAAATTTCTTCAGTGCCATTTACCTCCAGATTGATTTGCATAATTCATTGAAAAGTTTTAAAAAACAAAACATGGAATTGAAGTAAAAAAAAAAATAGATAAATAAACAAGAGAAAAATAGTGAAGGAGAGGGGCAAGGTAGAAGGAGGCAGGTAGATTGGGTGGGTACATTCATTTTCTAATTTCCTTCTCTACATTTCCCTCTTTATAACCACACCTTGTATACACACACTCCTACTGTGTAAAAAATGAATAAAATGTCAACAACCTAACATAATATTGATATGCATTTGACCATTGTGCAATCCACTGTGTATAGGAACAGTATTTAACATTGGGAATATTTTTATATTTTAATTTGGCACTGTTTAATAAGGGCATCAAGTACATGGAAAAAATTCTCATATTTTGAGCAACATTTTGCCCAAAATGTTTACACTAATATTACTATATGTGTGTGTGTGTGTGTGTGTGTGTGTGTGTGTGTGTGACATCAAAGAGTGAATTAAAATAAGCTTGAATGTATGTTTGTGTTTTTTCTAAATTGGTTTCTTACAACTTTGGCATAAGGATACATTTCATGAGAGCTCACAAAATATTTAGCTTACTCTCAAAGGATTATAACATCAGCATATTAACAACTGCATAACTGAGTGCTTGCTCAGAATATAAGTGAACATTTTTTTTTATAAAAAAATCTCTTAGAATTTTTCATATTAGTTCATTTAAATAATCTGAATTTGACAGTTTTATAGAAGTGATGTTGGAAAGGTGTCAATCTATCCTATAAATATCAGGCTATAGTTGAATTAAAATTTTGAAGATTAACTTGATATTATTTTTTCAGGAATTCAAATTTAGTGAGTTACAGCAATTCATTATCATGTCAGTGGATTCCATATTGTGAATTTGTCAGTTTGATAGATTTTATAATTGACTTAGTTTATTTGTCAATGTAAACAGAATAGAAGTTGAACCTCATTTCCTGTAATGTTACAATTTATATAAATTTTCTTTGTTAAAACTTGTATGATTTTCTTCATATATTTCAAATAATATAATTCATACTGTTCAATCAATATCCAAAGTCAAGACAGAGATGGCTTAAAAACCTAAAATTCTAAAATGTACACAATATAATTAACACGGTTACTCAAACTTTCCCATGGAGCAATCTGTGATTATCAGATAGTATATAAAAGAAGAGGGATTCCATACATTATATATATATATATATATATATATATATATATAATTAAAAAAAGCCACCAATCATATCTTGAATATATCTAGTGAATCTGTAGCTTTGATAAAACACAGCTGAATCTTTAATTCTTTATGAAAAGTTCATAGGAATATAATTATTTATTTATTACTTTGCTTATTTCATTCTAATTGAAATGAATAAAATGTTGAAAGGCTCCCATATTATTAGATAAAACTGTTTTTTTTAGAAACTTTTATGAGAAAAAACAAAAATGAATTAAAAGAAGATTAAGCTCAAGAAATCCTAACATTTTCCAGAATAACAAAAAAAAATCATTTAAAAAGATAAAAAAATAAATGAATGAATGAATGACATTCAGAATAAAACTCCTGAAAAGTCTTTACTTTCACCCCTCCCCAGCCAAGCCTTGGGGTTGTTGTGTGCAAGATATTGCTGCCAAATTGTTGCTGCTTTACTTCTGAATGGTGTGTGTGTGTGTGTGTTATAATAACGAGTGGGAGGGCCTGTAATGTTTGAGAAACTGCCCATTGAAAACTTCATGAGGGACCCCTCCACATGTGCTATTTAAAGCATCTGTTATTTGCACTCACCACTTTTATTGCACTGACCTTAAGGGGAAAGTATTTCAAAAGTGAGAGAAAGAGGAGGAGGGAGATGGATATGGGGTGAAGGCCAAGAAGATACCTTTGGCTGTGCTACAAGATTATGAATGGCAAACTGGTCAATAAGAAAACTAGGAGTCCCAGTCTACTCTATTCCAGCTCTCTTCAATGAATTTGCTTGCCAAAAAAATACACAAGTGAATGATACTCTAAATCAATAATCAGCAAAGGGAGATAACTGCATATCTGATGGGGTTGTATTTAAAGTTACATAAAAAAAAAGATTTGAAATCAGTTAACCTTTGGTTTTTCTTTACCCTTTCAGTGGTGGTGGGATTTTCTTCCAAACATAACTACCACCATTTTGAAAAAGTTTGATAATTTAATTTTCAACATTAATTTTTTTATATCCTTAAATTGTTTTGATTCATTTTAAACTTTTTTCAAAATATAAATAAGTACTTCTTAAACACTTTTATAATTACTGGACAAAAATCCATCAATGATTTGTTTTTAATAGAAGTTAAAATCCCAATTTTATGGGATGTATCAGTTAATAATTATTTTTAATTTACATATAGTGTGTATGTGTTTTTGTGTGAGTGAGTAAGAGAGAGATATTTCCTTTGACGTGTCTGCTTTAATTACAATCAATTTAGGAAAATATTAATTTTGAAAAATAAAATAAAATATTACTAAAACAAATAAACATGTGAATGTTGGGGTGTATTACAAGTATTTTCATATTTTAATCAACTGTATGCATTTTTGAAATTAATGTAATGCTCAGCATGTATCTTTTGATGATCCTTTCTCTTCTGAAAGTTTTTGAATCATAGAATCTTGTTTTTTAAAACATCATAAGTAACAATTGATGGGAATCCAATTCTGAATTTTATTTCAAAATGTTTAAGCCTTAATGTTTTCAGCATTACAGTCAGTTTAATTTATTTCTGCTTCCTGAATTATGCAAGCAGTTTCAGAAGCTTTGAGATCAGGTTTAAAATAATGCCTCAGAATTGTTGGTCTCAATACTTGTATTTGTTATTATAACATTTGAAACAAAAGTACAGTTGTGTAGTAGTAATAATGATAATAGAGAAAGAATAGAGACCATCTAAACCTCAGCACTACTGAGGTCAGTTAAAATACTGGAGAGCTGAGGAAACTTGCTGTCACTCAAGTTACAGTGAAAAACACCAGTTAGAACTGATGGGAAAATCTTGTAAAGAGTAAAATAATAATGATAATAATCTCCCTAGATAACAATAATACGTCAAGAAACCAGAAAATGAAATTGAGTAGAGACAATAAAAATATTACATAAATTTGCATTACACTGCTATTTTAAAGGCAATTCCACACAAAGAAGCTACAGGAATTGGATGATGATTATATGGGAGGAATCAGCCAATTTTCACACATCAAGCCAAAGACTTGCAGATCAAGCAAGAATGATTTTAAAGCAAATATGTTTTTTGGAGCTTGGAATTCTGGAAAACATACAGAAAGAAAGAGGCCCTTACTCCACCCACCCCAAGAAAAAAGAAAAAAAGATGAACAGGACAAAAATGCGAAAATACTGAAAGCCAAAACATAATGGAAACCAGTACAATCACTTCTGCAACAAAATTAATGAGGAAAGAAACATGGTGGAAATGATAAAGAAAATCAGAATTGATTGGAAAAAAGAAATGGAAAAGGTGAATAACCTGCTTAAACATATTTTAATTGATGACATAGCCAAGTTGAAAAGTTATACAGCAGCAAAGGTAGTGACAAACTAGGCATTATGATGAGAATGGGAAATAAAACCTGGGGAATAAATCAAAAAGTTTGAAAATATGTAAAATTAATAAGAAAAATAAAACAAATGAGAATACAAGGGAATGAAAGAAAGACAATCCAACTAGAAGATATCAGCAAAGGAATTGTACACTCAAAAGATACCAAAATAGGATCCAACAATATAAGCAAAATAGGATATGCCAAAATAATAAAAGTAGATTCTATGAACAGGTAAATGGGAAAAAACATGAATAAAATTGAATGACCAAATGCAAATGAAACAAATTAATATTGAAGAAAACTGTGGGAACAAAGACAAGAACACAATAGAAAGGCTGAGTGGTTAATTAAAATGAAAAATTAATTACAAATTGAAGAAGGACTAGAAACAGAAATACATCTTGAATCTTTAAGAGAAACTCTGAAAAAAAAATGCCAAATGGTGGGCACCAGACCATAATGGAATCCATGGCTTCTTGTTCAAATAATTTATGTTCATTCATGAAAGATTTGTTTAAAATCTGCACAAGTACCGAAAAGAAAAAAATTCTTAAATAGATGATGAAAGGAAAAACTAATACAATTCAGAAAGATCCTCAAAAAGGAAGCTCTCCAAGCAACTTTCAATGATGTAAAAATAGGTAAAAGAAGAAATCTATTGCTCACTTGAGAGCAATGGACTTGTTCCTTAAGAACAGAAAGGATTATGCAAAGACATTAGAGACAAATGATCAACTATATATGTATCTATATACTAAAAAATGTAAAAACTAAGAGAAAAAAATCTAACCATAGTATGGATAGACTTCAGTAAGGCATACAACATGATCCTGTGACTATGGATAATGTTCAAAATCTCAGAGCAAATTATCAATTTCATCATGAAGGCTATGAAAAACTAAAGAATTGAATTAACATCTGAAAGACAACACTAAGCAGAAGTTAAAACACAGAAAAATATCTTCCATAGGAACTCAATGTAAAAAATCCCCATTAGAGCCGGTATGAAAAACTTGAAAGTAAAATAATAGTATCAGTAATACAGTGGAATCAGAGACAGTCTTTAGATGTATCTATTAAATAACTTTAAAAGTAAAAGTGTGAATTCCATCTTATGAAGTTAATATTGATCAATGAAAATTTTTTTTAATTTTGTAGAGAAATATTTTAAACATAAGTTAGTGAAACTTAACAGTCAGATTGATATAAACATTTTTGCTTTTTGTCTGGATTGTTAATGCTATATATATATCCAGATTGAATAAATAACTAGGAACTTAATATTTAATTAAATGGGAGTAAATATTTTAGTTATAGAAATAATTAAAGAAAAGAATATTTGGCAATTTAAATTCTCTATGATTAATATCTTGCAGTAATGTGACTTCCTGTTGATTATTGAGATCAAGTCTTTATGAGAGCTCCTCTTTCCCTATGAAGTACAATTTTTTACAATAAAATCTTCCCCTCAGTCAAATAAAAATGCATACTAAATTTGATAAATCTACATCAAACTATTTGACTGTTTATAGAAGACAGACAAAAAATTTCCCAATTATTAATATAGATTTATCAACATAGTAAGTAGTCAAAGTATATACAGAGTGGCTTATTGTCAGTATCAGGCAAACAGTGAAGAAGTCTATCCCTTTTTGCTAGTGTTAAACCAGGGAGATTGTTTTTGCTGAGATGGAGCGCCACACCTACCATCAGTTCCAATGTTTTACTGAACAGAAGATTACCCAATCTGTGCTACACATGCACTGAGTTAACAGGAACTGGTATCAAACCCGGAACCTTGTGATACCTAAAGTGAATGCTCTACCAACTGAGCTAAACCGGTCTCATATCAGAATAGAATATCTCTATATTTCATGGTACATATATAAATAAATATATGCAAACAATTATTGACAAACTAGACACATTAGCATCTGAACAATTTGTTTTCCAGAGTACTTGCAAACCCTTCCTTACATTTTAAAAGTGTATTGGGATAGAATAGTTTAAAAATGATTTAAAATGATATATCAACTTCAAAAAGCACCTAATTATCTGTACTCATTTTTATTTGAAAAAAGAAAATTTGTTATCAGTCTCTTGAAAACAAAAAATAAATGGAGAATTTCATAAAAATAATCCAGTGATATTAAGACAAAAGGATATTATCACATAGAATATTAATATTCAATTTATATTTTTATCAAACATTTTGAATTTTTTCCTCTCATCTCAGAGATAAAAATCTTTTCTTAATTCTTCATTAATAATATTATCATTTTTACTTTCATTTTAGCAATTCTCCAATAATAATTAAATAATTCAATGTGAAGTAACATCCACTTTTGATACTTTTATTATAAGTTTTTTTTATTCATTAAACAAATAGAAAAGAGAATATCATTATGTACTTGTTGTTCTTGTATTTAATAAGTTATAGCAAAATAAAATAACAAAATGTTACTCAGTTGATATTGA
Source organism: Doryteuthis pealeii (assembly GCA_023376005.1). NCBI lineage: Eukaryota > Metazoa > Mollusca > Cephalopoda > Myopsida > Loliginidae > Doryteuthis > Doryteuthis pealeii. The sequence continues at coordinate 73,561,931 of CM042150.1, forward strand.
TTTTAAAATATTTCCCATTGAAACTTTTAGGGGAAGATTTTTCTTTAGAGTCAGTTCAATATCTGCTTAAAGAAACAGATTAGTGGTTCTAGGGTTCTAATGACAGAAGGAAGAGGTATAATAAAACATTAAAAGATATATATATTTAAAACCATATATATATGTGTGTGTGTGTGAGTGTGCTTGTATGTACTGATATAAAATAATATTGCATCAGCCTTGTTCACAGAGAGGAGGAAAATATTGATGTCAAATAATTCAAATAATGGTTGGCCTATACTGGTGTGTCCATTGGAGAACATCACTTATTAGTTCATTCTTGCTTCTCCAGCAGTATTCAGCATGTCTTGTTTGTCTCACTTAGATGGTTTGTGTAAGAGGCAGGTGACCATACAGCCGATTTCTTGCCAAGAATTGTTCAAGAGAGCATGCAACATCCTTGTGTAGCTCCCATCTAACTTTTTTCCAAATTCTTTGTTTGGGTTCAAGTTGTTCAGTCATACAGTAGCACTGATAAGGCTATGGCTTTGAAGAATTTTTGCTTTATCTTATCAGTGAGATTCGATCTCCATGATGGAAAATCTGTCTATAGCTGTGCATGCCTTTCCTATTCATGCATTGACATAGATTTCAGTAGAAGAGATATTGCTACCGAGGTATGTGAACTGGTCTACTAGTTTTAAAGGTTTACCATTCAATGTGAAGATGCCTCCATCTCATTTAGAATACATGAACTCTGTTTTATCTGAGTTACCATTGAGGCCAATGTTTCTTGCCACCCACTCTAGGCTATGCAAACACAGCAGGGATTCTACTTGTGCAGATGTAACTGCGAGAATTGCCAGATCATCTGCATAGTCTGCATTCCTTATAGCCTCTGTGGGATATTGCTGACTTTTGTCTTTTTTAGGGTGAAGCTTTTTTCTTTTATGGGATCTAATGATGCTCTGAATACATAGTCTAGGCATATTATAAATATGTATGGTGCTAATGTATCTCCTTAATGGACCATTGCTTTTGTGTCTTTGTAGAACAGCATTATACAGGGTTCCCACTCATTTTAGGAAACCATTTTCCAGGACATTTCCAGGACATTTTTAAAATTTTCCAGGACAGCATTTATTCGCGGCAATTTTATAATTTACTATTATGTCTAATATTGACACATTAAGCCAGTTTTATTCTTACTTTTCTATGATGCCGGGTTAATGAAGTATCTTGAGTTCATTATAGATGATGACTACATCTATCAATTAATTATAGAGGGTGACCATAAAGTCAGTGTGCACTTTAAAGTTATAAATTCATTAAAGTGCAAACAGATTTTATGGACAAAATGTACTATAAAATTGTCAGGCCTCCTGTTTTTGCTTAGCCATGATCACCATTGCTGTTTTTAAATTGGCAAATCAATTTAGATATTTCACCCCTCTCCCTTCATGTTTAAAAGATTTTTTTATTTTATTGAATTTGTACAAATTTCAATAAACTCAAATTTCAAATATTTACCGTACTGTGTTTCTCACTTTTTATCGACAAATATAAGGAGATATTTCCTAATGCCCCTTCATTTTATATCTATATTATATTTTATATACTATTATATATTAAAGTTATATTTCAAAGTTAAAATATTAGATAGTGAAGCACATTGGAAAAGAAAACATCTCAAAGAAGCATATGTTTGACTGTAGTATAGAGATGAACACAATATGGGAACCAATTATTAAAAAGACTAAATCAAATTGTTTTTAAAGTTAATTAATTTGAAAATAAAAATATCGAAAAAGACTGATGGCAAATTTTATGCCTTAAGTTGCACAGGAAACGCCAATAAACTTTTTCTAAATGATCATGATTCTTCTCGTGACACATGTCAGAATGATAGGCATGCAAAAACAATGGTCATTGTTTTTGAATGAGATCTTTGAAGGTTCTTCAACGCCTGTTTGATCAACTGTCAAACTGTTAAAAATAATTTCCCAGGTTGGATCATTACTATACTTGGATACAAAGGGAACACCTGAGGAAGGCTGGAGGATATAACAGCTGAAACATTATATGTATATACATACAATAAAGATGAGGACAACAAACCGAAAAATCAAACCTCATCTCAAAAATATAGTTCATGTTTATTGATGTTGTCAAATGGCAGATGGGGGAGGGGATTGTATTTTGTACAAATTCATAAAAACAAAATGTTTTAAACAGAACAGGTTTTTGGATTTTGTTTGGTTTGTTTTGTTTTACAGCATATCAACCTCAGTGGGTCATTTAATGCTGACAAACTTTGGAAATAAAGTAATTCTTAATGGATAATCAATTTTTTTTTATATATACATTTTTCTATTCAACCTATAAATGGGACCATAACAAGTACTACCACTCCGGTAAAGAGTGGACCAGGAAGCAATGGTGATGAAGGGGTGCTCCACATTCCCCAGACCTCCAGAACTGGAACCACACCATCAGATGGGACCTTCAGCCACCACCACCTAGCACATATTATAAGAAGGGTTGATCATGGATTGATCGGAGGGGCTCTCTCCGACCGCCCATCTAAACTAAGTAATGGTCTAAGCTAGGTATACCCAATTTGTTAAAAAGTCCATGTTTTTACAATACAAATATACACCCACCCCCACCCCCACCCATTTCAAAAAATAAGGATGCTACTCAGGTAGAAAATAAGTATCAAAAATCAGAAAATAAAATCAAAATCAAAACTAAAAAATAATTTTTGGATATTTAAAAACATTTTTTTTTTTTACTCATTTCGATAATTATTTAATCTTTATTTAATTATTTATCTTATAAAAGAAAAAAGTATACATCAATATTTGCTCTGTTTAAAGGGCGGGGGGGCTAATTTTCAATAGAGTTTGTGACAAAAAATTATTAGAGATTGATACTAAAGTAAAGTAGTTATTAAAAAATATGTTTTTAGAATATAATTTAACATCATGATACTCATATCTTAAATGAATTTTATATATTAATTTATCATAGCAGAAATACCTAATTAAATCAAAAAGTTTTAAAATAAAATAACTGATGCATTATAAAATCCATTCATTGATAAATCAATACTGAAAATTTCATTAAAATCAGATAATTCCCAGATTTTTGTTAATTTTTTTTTTTTCAATCTAGTGTTAAATTCATTTTGTAAACACGGATTATACGACAACTCTAGTGGCCATATTAAGTCATATTTGATAAAAATTGACCAAAAAAAATAATTTTAAATGTATTAAAAATAAATTACATGTTTAATATTATTTTGCTTTTTGTACTGATGCTCATTATGTTACTACTTTTCGACTGAGACAAAAATTTGACCATAAATAATCAATTTAATTTTAATTAGTTTTTAAAATGAAAAGTAGACAAAAAAATAGGTATCCTTAGTCTAAGCAGAGTGTTGCATGTCATGGACTGCTCATCCACAAAGATTCCATCCTTAAGCATCATGGGTCACCACACTATGGCCAACAGGTGGCCCAATTGCAGTCGGTGTATTCTAAAGACCCAGACGACAGGGCTAAGAGCGGGTTATAAAATATCTAAATTGATGTGCCAATATAAAGCTGGTGGGGGGCATAATTGTAGAATATCTACATATATTTGCTGATAAAAAGTGAAAAATACAGCACGTACATATTTGAAATTTGTTTTGTAAAAATTCATGGTAAAAAAAATTAAATCTGGGCCCTCCCCAGGTTTAATTTTTTTTTACCATGAATTTTTACAAAACAAATAATCTAATCTAAATTGATTTGGCGATGAAAAGTGGGGTTGGGGTGGGGCATTGTAAAATATCTCCATTAATTTGCTGATAAAATGTGAAAAACATGACTCGGAAAATATCTATATTTGGCTAGAATTATGTCTTATGCCAGCAATTAAAAACAGTGTAAATTAGGGCAGGAATCCGGGATGACAAAACGTTAAAATGACCAATAGTACTATTCGCAGAGTTCCGGCCTCCTGACTTAAAAAAAACGCTAGCCGGTGATAGGTGAAAAAACAAACCCACCTATGAATGAAGTCCCTAGCTGAAGTGGTGCCTGCTATATATGAAAAAATAATTTGTCAATTGAAGGCGTTTTTATGGATTTTTTTAAATGGATTTTTTTAGTTTGAAGACGTTAAAAGTAAGCCATATTTTTAAAAAGGTTAAAATATTTACATTTACTTGTCGAAAAAAGACTGGAGGTGATAAAATATCGCATTAACTTTTTGGGAAAAAGCGCTGTTTTTTGTGTTTTTCTAAATATTTTCAAAAATATGGCTTACTTTTAACACCTTCAAAACAGTAAAAAATAATAATTTGTCGATAAAAACGCCTTCAATCAACAAATTATTTTTTCATATACAGCAGGCACCGCTTCAGCTAGGGACTTCATTCATAGGTGGGTTTTTTTTTGATCTATTACCACAGGAGACCGGGATGGAACTTTGCGAATAGTACCTGACCAATATTTCCAGGAGTGGGTGGGGGTAAAAAAGAACAATTTCCTCGTATATTCCTTTAAAATAAACTGAACCCTCATTTTATGTCCGTGTTTTTGCAATAAATGTTTTATTTTTTTGCACCCGTTATTTTACAATACTAAATATATTTTCTTTATTTTAATATTCACTTCAATATGTATATTCTAAAAGTTTCTATTTTGTGAGAATGGTTAGCTTTAAAGGCTCGTTTTACAATTTAGGCATAAATTGGATCCTCCCTTTATGACCATAATTGTTTTTTCGTCAACGATGATTAAAATCTGACGTTTTTATTTTAGAGTACCAAAGCCAAAAAGAAAAGAAATAACAACAAAGGGTAAACTTAACTTTTTACTCGTAAATTCCTACCATAAAATTAGGCTTTGGCATTTTATGGTAGGAATTTACGAGTAAAAAGTTGAAGTGTAAAAATGAACCCCCACTTTAAAACTAACCATTCTCACAAAATAAAAACTTTTAGAATATACACATTGAAGTGAATATTAAAATAAATAAAGAATATAAAATGAGGGTTCAGTTTTATTTATGTAGGAATTTACGAGAAATTGTTCTTCTTTACCTGGGTGGGGAGTATTATCACCGTAAAAAGAACACTTACTTTAACGGAGTTGAAATTGACATTTGATGTCCTTGAATATTTTGTTCAAGCACCGCTTGCTTGAAGACTTGCTAGGAAGGTGTGTTCCCCAATCCCACCCCATCAACATGACTAAAGACAGTAACACTGCCAATCCTACATTGTTGACAATCGCTTGATCCCAACCCCACATCCGACAAACTACTGAGACTAAAATGGTTATCAACTTTTGTCTTAGGAAATTTTTTTACTTTCCAGTGTTTCCAAAAATGTATAACAAACTTTTTTTGAATGAACATTAATTTTATTTAATTCTTAAATGTATTTTTGTTTTTAAATTGTTCATTTTCAGTCAAAATTTTGCGTGTGTGCTATTCTATACAAGTACAGAAAATTATTTTTAAATGTTCTAAATTTTACGAGGTAGAGGGGGAGTTTTGTAAAACGTAATTTATTTTTTAACCTTTCTTTAACGAATACCTTATTATCTTTAGTCTGATGACAAATTCTTGACTTGTTCAGTGTCGTATAAAAATAAATCAAAATATTGCTACATGATGAAAGCGAAACTTCAAAATAGCCAATCAGAAGAATTTTTACTGTTTAATGAATATTTATGACCAGTTTGGGGAAATGTTGGGTAGGTTCATTGAGAAAAAACAAATAAAACAAAGCGTCCTTGTTATTTTACTAGTTATATTTGTTAACGGTAACAATAACATTAATTTTGTCTCAGATAATTCAATTTTTCCAGGACAAAAAACCAAAATTTTCCAGGATTTTGAAAAAATACCCCCATCATTTCAAGGTTTTTCCAGTACTGGAAAACAACATTTTTTTTCCCAGGTTTTCCAGGACGCATGGGAACCCTGTTATACTGGTAACAGTTTCTTTGTTTACATTAAACTGTTTCAGGATTTTTTGCTCAGACCCTTCTACGATTCAATCGATAGTCAAGATCTGTGAATTTGAGGATTGGTTTCTGGGAAACCCCAATTTTCTCTACTTGAGGTTGGATGTGATTAAGAAGAAAGGTATTATGAATCTTAGCAGCTATGGCAGTAAAGGTTATACCTCTGTAGTTCTTAGTGATACCAAGGTTGCCTTTTTTTGGGGAATGAGAGGATGCAACAGTTTGTCCATTGCTCAATTGTATTTTGTTTATACACTAAGAAGTAGGTCTTCAAGTTTCCTTGTCTTCAATACTTCGGGCAGTATTTTGTTAAGGCCTGCTGCTTTTCTACTTTTTATTGTCTTTAGGACTTCGTTGAGTTTGTTTATTTGAAGTCTCCTAGCTTGATGTCTCACAGCAATTTTTTTGTATTATTTTCTATGGTTTTAGGAGAATTTCCACTATAATAGTTATGCAAGACTCAGATTCAGTCTTGTCAAAGGAAAAAAGGAGTTCAACAACAAAAGAGAAGTGCAGTGAATTAAAGATACAATCTTTAAGGCAAAGGCTTAGGAAACTTAAAGCATGATACAACTCAGCTCAGGCCGAGGAATGTCAGCCTCTCTCAGAACTCTGTGACATTCTTAGGAAAAAGTTTTTAAAAATTGCGTTGTGCTGAGGGTCTCCGGAAATGCAGGAAAGAAAGATCAAGGAAGAGGAGTGGCTTTATATCAAACCCATTTGGCTTCACAAAGAAGTTATTGGGTGACAAAGGGAGCGGCCAGCTCAAAGATTTTGTAGAAGAGATAAATGAATCAATGTAAAAATGCTGAGTGACCCAAACATGGAAAGGAGACATCGTCCTATCAGATCACTGATTATTCCCAAACCGCATAAGACAGAATTCAATATGAAAGCTGGTGTAAATTTTAGGAAGCAAACAAAAAGGAAAAGGGTAAAATACCAAGAATTAGAGGAAGAGTGTAGAAAGAAAGGCTGGAAAGCTGCGCACATATTGAAGTAGGGTGTAAAAGATTTGCTGTAAGGTCTTTAAATAGAGTACTGACAAGTTTCAAATTAACAGGAAATAAGAAAAACAAAGTAATCCAAGATATTTCATAGACGGTCGAAAAAAAAAACAGCACAGTGGATAAAGAGAGGAACACATGGATAAGGAAATATCTAACAATTTACAATAATAATTTTACCTATTATGGTCTTGGTTAATTATTCTGTTGACTTATCTTGATAGTTAATTTTTTTACTTTTTAAAAATCTTTTTTTTTTATCATGTGTGATTTTTTTCAGTCATAGTTTGATTTGTTCAAAAAATTATTTGTCGGTGATTGTCAGTGGAGTGGTCGCTGATAATATGTCATTGGTTTGAGTCTGACCCTCAAATTGAGGGAGAGACGTCAATTAGTGATAATGTTGGGATGGTGAATACTTTTGTTGGAAGGCACCACAGGGGAGGGGGCTCCTTTTTTTTGTGTGTGTTTTAATAGGTAGTATTTCTCTCTCCACAAGCTGTAATCATATCAATATATGCTTCATTTTAACTAGCTGTTAACTTAAATAACAGGGGCTGATCAACCCTGATTGGGTTGTCTGGGAGAGAAAATACGATGTTGAAAGACACAAAATTTTATAGGAACCCAGGAAAATAATAACTTCCTCCTTTATATTGGAAAAATGTATTTTGGCAAATGAAGTCTTCTAACTTAATATTTCATTGGCTATCGGCGATTATTTTGCATTATTTTCTATGATTTTAAGGGGTGGTTCCCAGCAGTTCTTGAAGTGGTCTATTTCAGAAGTCTATCTTCTTAGCTGACTGAATTTAGCTTTGATCTAAGGGTTTTCTTACACTTACTTCATTCATTATTTGCCATGTTAATTGCAATTGTCTATCTTCTACCAAATTTCTGGTTTTGTTTCTTTGCCTTGGATGTATTTAATTCTTTTTCATATGTTTTAGTTAGTTCTATCTGGGTTTCTTATGATTTTGCACATTGGCATTAGTTGGGTTGTTTATTATGTAGGGATGCTTTTTATATTATTGCTTTTGTCTCCCATTTGTATTGGCTCTTAGTTTGGTTGGTTTATGCATTATGATGATTGCCACTTCTTCCCAGAAGAAGGCCATTTCTACAAGTAGTTTCGGTGTGAGCACGCAGAGGGCCCACTGGTCCAAATTTTTTGTTATGTTCCCTGTCACACATGAACCCCTTTCTCAACTTCCTTTCACATGCAATCACATGTGACTGAGAGCCCACCCTCGATAGGCAGACCCTGCCACACAGGTCACATATATGATCAGTCTTAAATATAGGAAGTGTGTACATGCCATCCATCTTGTGCTGCCTATGTTGAGGCCGCTTCAGGATGGGGTGCTTGAGCTGCTTTACCTCAAATCCTTACAGCTACCATCGGCCTGCCTTTCCAAAAGAATGTGCACCCGCACCCCACTTCTGTCAATTGGTCCTCATCGCTGAAGCGGATTTCTGCAAGGGTCATGATGTCTACCCCATATCGAGAGTTCTTTGCAATGATACCAGTTCATTGTTCAAGGTTTCCGATCCTCAAGATCGAGAGGGTCTCTGAACATTCCAGGTGGCTATAAGCCTAGGTTTGTTGTTTGTAATATTTTCTCTTGTTTCTGCCCTGCTAATGTGAATAGCCACAGGTTGCTGGCTAGTTGGATACGGGAACAGGCATTTGTTTAGGTCACATTTTCTATACCCTTCCCAGATGTCTGGGTGGGCAGTACTCCCCAAGGGCTGTTCAGCCACTCAAACCTCAGATTAACAGCTGTGCTTTCAGCCCGTCAGGCCTGCACATGCACCGTTCCGCCATCACAGTGGGACTTGTAGTAATATCTGCACATGGTTAACATTGTTGTGCGCTTGTGCGACACACACCACATGCTCTCCTTCCCTACAAAATGAATTTTAACACTAGATGAAAAAAAAAAATTAACAAAAATCTGGAATTATCTGATTTAATGAAATTTTCAGTATTGATCTTACAATGAATGGGATTTATAATGCCGATCAGTTATTTTATTTTAAAACTTTTGATTTAATTAGGTATTTTCTGCTATGATAAATTAATATATAAAATTCATTAGATATGAGTATCATGATGTTAAATTATATTCTAAAACTATTTTTTTAAATAACTACTTTACTAGTATCAATCTTAATAATTTTGTCACAAACTCTATGAAAATTAGCCCCCGCCCTTTAACAGAGCAAATATTGAGTATATTTTTCTTTTATAAGAAAATAATTAATAAAGATTAAATAATTAATCGAAATGAGTAAAAAAAAAAATGCTTTTAAATATCCAAAAATTATTTTTAGTTTGATTTTGATTTTTATTTCTGATTTTGATACTTATTTCTACCTGAGTAGCATCCTTATTTTTTGAAATGGGTGGGGGTGCGGGTGCAGTTATATTTTTATTGTAAAAACATGGACTTTTTAACAAATTGGTATACTAGTTAGACCATTCTATTTAGATGGAGCGGTCGTCCGAGAGGCCCTCCGATCAATCCATGGATCACCTCTTATAATATGTGCTAGGTGGTGGTGGCTGAAGGTCCCATCTGATGGTGTGGTTCCAGCTTCTGGAGGTCTGGGGAATGTGAGCACCCCTTATCACCAACACCAAAAACTGCTTCCTGCGTCCCTCTGTTACCGGAGTGGTAGTACTTGTTTATGGTCCATTTATAGGGGTTGAATAGAAAAATGCTATATATAAAAAAAAATTGTTTACCATAAGAATACTTTATTTCCAAAGTTTGTCAGCATTTAAATGACCCACTGAGGTTGATATGCTGTAAAACAAAACAACCAAACAAAATCCAAAAACCTGTTCTGCTTTAAAACATTTGTTTTTATGAATTTGGTACAAAATACAATCCCCTCCCCCATCCCAAAAAACTAAAACAAATTAAAACAAAATTGCCATTGACAACATCAATAAACATGAACTATATTTTAGATGAGGTTTGATTTTTTCGGTTGTTGTCCTCATCTTTATTGTATGTTAGACATCATAATGTTTCAGCCTGTTATATCTCAGCCTTCCTCAGGTGTTCCCTTGATCCAAGTTATAGTAATGATCCAACCTGGGAAATTATTTTTAACAGTTTGACAGTTGATCAAACAGGCGTTGAAGAACCTTCAAAGATCTCATTCAAAACAATGACCATTGTTTTTTGCATGCCTATCATTCTGACACTGTGTCACGAGAAGAATCATGATCATTTAGAAAAGTTTATTGGCCTCGTTTCCTGTGCCCAACGTAAGAGCATAAAATTTGCCATCAGTCATTTTTCGATATTTTTATTTCAAATAATTAACTTAAAATTTGATTTAGTCTTTTTAATAATTTGTTCCCATATTGTGTTCATCTCATTACTACAGTCAAAACATATGTTCTTTTGAGATGGTTCTTTCCAATGTGCCTTCACTTATCTATATATATAGTTATATACTATTATATTTAAGTTATATTTCAAAGTTAAAATATTAGATAGTGAAGCACAATTGGAAAAGAAAACATCTCAAAGAAGCATATGTTTGACTGTAGTATAGAGATGAACACAATATGGGAACCAATTATTAAAAGACTAAATCAATTGTTTTTAAAAGTTAATTAATTTGAAATAAAAATATCGAAAAAGACTGATGGCAAATTTTTATGCCTAAGTTGCACAGGAAACGCCATAAACTTTTCTAAATGATCATGATTCTTCTCGTGACACATGTCAGAATGATAGGCATGCAAAAACAATGGTCATTGTTTTTGAATGAGATCTTTGAAGGTTCTTCAACGCCTGTTTGATCAACTGTCAACTGTTAAAAATAATTTCCAGGTTGGATCATTACATACTTGGATACAAAGGGAACACTGAGGAAGGCTGGAGGATATAACAGCTGAAACATTATATGTATATACATACAATAAAGATGAGGACAACAAACCGAAAATCAAACCTCATCTCAAAAATATAGTTCATGTTTATTGTGTGTCAAATGGCAGATGGGGGAGGGGATTGTATTTTGTACAAATTCATAAAACAAATGTTTTAAACAGAACAGGTTTTTGGATTTTGTTTGGTTTGTTTTGTTTTACAGCATATCAACCTCAGTGGGTCATTTAATGCTGAAACTTTGAATAAGTAATTTTAATGGATAATCAATTTTTTTTTATATATACATTTTTCTATTCAACCTATAAATGGGACCATAACAAGTACTACCACTCCGGTAAGAGTGGACCAGGAAGCAATGGTGATGAAGGGGTGCTCCACATTCCCAGACCTCCAGAACTGGAACACACCATCAGATGGGACCTTCAGCACCACCACTAGCACATATTATAAGAAGGGTTGATCATATTGATCGGAGGGGCTCTCTCCGACCGCCATCTAAACTAAGTAATGGTCTAAGCTAGGTAACCCAATTTGTTAAAAAGTCCATGTTTTTACAATACAAATATACACCCACCCCCACCCCCCCCCATTTCAAAAAATAAGGATGCTACTCAGGTAGAAAATAAGTATCAAAAATCAGAAAATAAAATCAAAATCAAACTAAAAAATAATTTTGATATTTAAAACATTTTTTTTTTTTACTCATTTCGATAAATTAATCTTTATTTAATTATTTATCTTATAAAAGAAAAAGTATACATCAATATTTGCTCTGTTTAAAGGCGGGGGGCTAATTTTCAATAGAGTTTGTGACAAAAAATTATTAGAGATTGATACTAAAGTAAAGTAGTTATTAAAAAAATATGTTTAGAATATAATTTAACATCATGATACTCATATCTTAAATGAATTTTTTATATAATTTATCATAGCAGAAATACCTAATTAAATCAAAAAGTTTTAAAATAAAATAACTGATGCATTATAAAATCCATTCATTGATAAATCAATACTGAAAATTTCATTAAAATCAGATAATTCCCAGATTTTTGTTAATTTTTTTTTTTTTCAATCTAGTGTTAAATTCATTTTGTAAAACACGGATTATACGACAACTCTAGTGGCCATATTAAGTCATATTTGATAAAAATTGACCAAAAAAATAATTTTAAATGTATTAAAATAAATTACATGTTTAATATTATTTTGCTTTTTGTACTGATGCTCATTATGTTACTACTTTCGACTGAGACAAAATTTGACCATAAATAATCAATTTAATTTTAATTAGTTTTTAAAATGAAAAGTAGACAAAAAAATAGGTATCCTTATCTAAGCAGAGTGTTGCATGTCATGGACTGCTCATCCACAAAGATTCCATCCTTAAGCATCATGGGTCACCACACTATGGCAACAGGTGGCCAATTGCAGTCGGTGTATTCTAAAGACCCAGACGACAGGGCTAAGAGCGGGTTATAAATATCTAAATTGATGTGCCATAAAGCTGGTGGGGGGATAATGTTAGAATATCTACATATATTTGCTGTAAAAGTGAAAAATACAGCACGTACATATTTGAAATTTGAATTTGTTTTGTAAAAATTCATGGTAAAAAAAATTAAATCTGGGCCCTCCCCAGGTTTAATTTTTTTTTACCATGAAATTTTTACAAAACAAATAATCTAATCTAAATTGATTTGGCGATGAAAAGTGGGGTTGGGGTGGGGCATTGTAAATATCTCCATTAATTTGCTGATAAATGTGAAAAACATGACTCGAAAATATCTATATTTGGCTAGAATTATGTCTTATGCAAGCAATTAAAACAGTGTAAATTAGGGCAGGAATCCGGGATGACAAAACGTTAAAATGACCAATAGTACTATTCGCAGAGTCCTCCCGGCCTCCTGACTTAAAAAAAAACGCTAGCGGTGATAGGTGAAAAAACAAACCCACCTATGAATGAAGTCCCTAGCTGAAGTGGTGCCTGCTATATATGAAAAAATATTTGTCAATTGAAGGCGTTTTTATGGATTTTTTTAAATGGATTTTTTTAGTTTGAAGACGTTAAAAGTAGCCATATTTTAAAAAGTTAAAATATTTACATTTACTTGTCGAAAAAAAGACTGGAGGTGTAAAATATCGCATTAACTTTTTGGGAAAAAGCGCTGTTTTTTGTGTTTTTCTAAATATTTTCAAAAATATGCTTACTTTAACACCTTCAAAACAGTAAAAAATAATAATTTGTCGATAAAAACGCCTTCAATCAACAAATTATTTTTCATATACAGCAGGCACCGCTTCAGCTAGGACTTCATTCATAGGTGGGTTTGTTTTTTGATCTATTACCACAGGAGACCGGGATGGAACTTTGCGAATAGTACCTGACCAATATTTCCAGGAGTGGGTGGGGGTAAAAAAGAACAATTTCCTCGTATATTCCTTTTAAAATAAACTGAACCCTCATTTTATGTCCGTGTTTTTGCAAAAATGTTTTATTTTTTTTGCACCCGTTATTTTACAATACTAAATATATTTTCTTTATTTTAATATTCACTTCAATATGTATATTCTAAAAGTTTCTATTTTGTGAGAATGGTTAGCTTTAAAGGCTCGTTTTACAATTTAGGCATAAATTGGATCCTCCCTTTATGACCATAATTGTTTTTTTTCGTCAACGATGATTAAAATCTGACGTTTTTATTTTAGAAGTACAAGCCAAAAGAAAAGAAATAACAACAAAGGGTAAACTTAACTTTTTACTCGTAAATTCCACCATAAAATTAGGCTTTGGCATTTATGGTAGGAATTACGAGTAAAAAGTTGAAGTGAAAAATGAACCCCACTTTAAAACTAACCATTCTCACAAAATAAAAACTTTTAGATATAACAATTGAAGTGAATATTAAATAAATAAAGAAATATAAAATAGGGTTCAGTTTATTTTATGTAGGAATTTACGAGGAAATTGTTCTTCTTTACCTGGGTGGGAGTATTATCACCGTAAAAAGAACACTTACTTTAACGGAGTTGAAATTGACATTTGATGTCCTTGAATATTTTGTTCAAGCACCGCTTGCTTGAAGACTTGCAGGAAGGTGTGTTCCCCAACCCACCCCATCAACATGACTAAAGACAGTAACACTGCCAATCCTACATTGTTGACAATCGCTTGATCCCAACCCCACATCCGACAACTACTGAGACTAAAATGGTTATCAACTTTTGTCTTAGGAAATTTTTTTACTTTCCAGTGTTTCCAAAAATGTATAACAAACTTTTTTTGAATGAACATTAATTTTATTTAATTCTTAAATGTATTTTTGTTTTTAAATTGTTCATTTTCAGTCAAAATTTGCGTATGTGTCTATTATACAAGTACAGAAATTATTTTTAAATGTTCTAAATTTTACGAGGTAGAGGGAGTTTTGTAAAACGTAATTTATTTTTTAACCTTTCTTTAACGATACCCTATTATCTTTAGTCTGATGACAAATTCTTGACTTGTTCAGTGTCGATAAAAATAAATCAAAATATTGCTACATGATGAAAGCGAAACTTCAAAATAGCCAATCAGAAGAATTTTTACTGTTTAATGAATATTTATGACCAGTTTGGGAAATGTTGGGTAGGTTCATTGAGAAAAACAAAATAAACAAAGCGTCCTTGTTATTTTACTAGTTATATTTGTTAACGGTAACAATAACATTAATTTTGTCTCAGATAATTCAATTTTCCAGGACAAAAAAAACCAAATTTTCCAGGATTTTGAAAAAATACCCCCATCATTTCAAGGTTTTCCAGTACTGGAAAACAACATTTTTTTTCCCAGGTTTTCCAGGACGCATGGTGACCCTGTTATACTGGTAACAGTTTCTTTGTTTACATTAAACAATGTTTCAGGATTTATTTGCTCAGACCCCTTCTACGATTCAATCGATAGTCAAGATCTGTGAATTGAGGATTGGTTTCTGGGAAACCCCAATTTTCTCTACTTGAGGTTGGATGTGATTAAGAAGAAAGGTATTATGAATCTTAGCAGCTATGGCAGTAAAGGTTATACCTCTGTAGTTCTTAGTGATACCAAGGTTGCCTTTTTTTGGGGAATGAGAGGATGCAACAGTTTGTCCATTGCTCAATTGTATTTTGTTTATACACTAAGAAGTAGGTCTTCAAGTTTTCCTTGTCTTCAATACTTCGGGCAGTATTTTGTTAAGGCCTGCTGCTTTTCTACTTTTTATTGTCTTTAGGACTTCGTTGAGTTTGTTTATTTGTGAAGTCTCCTAGCTTGATGTCTCACAGCAATTTTTTTGTATTATTTTCTATGGCCTACCCAACATTTCCCAAACTGGTCATAAATATTCATTAAACAGTAAAAATCTTCTGATTGGCTATTTGAAGTTTCGCTTTCATCATGTAGCAATATTTGATTTATTTTTATACGACACTGAACAAGTCAAGAATTTGTCATCAGACTAAAGATAATAAGGTATTCGTTAAAGAAAGGTTAAAAAATAAATTACGTTTTACAAAACTCCCTCTACCTCGTAAAATTTAGAACATTTAAAAAAATTTTCTGTACTTGTATAGAATAGCACACACGCAAAAATTTGACTGAAAATGAACAATTTAAAAAAAAATACATTTAAGAATTAAATAAAATTAATGTTCATTCAAAAAAAGTTGTTTAAACATTTTTGGAAACACTGGAAAGTAAAAAAAATTTCCTAAGACAAAAGTTGATAACCATTTTAGTCTCAGTAGTTTGTCGGATGTGGGGGTGGGATCAAGCGACTGTCAACAATGTAGGATGGCAGTGTTACTGTCTTTAGTCATGTTGATGGGGGTGGATTGGGAACACACCTTCCTAGCAAGTCTTCAAGCAAGCGTGCTTGAACAAAATATTCAAGGACATCAAATGTCAATTTCAACTCCGTTAAAGTAAGTGTTCTTTTTACGGTGATAATACTCCCCACCCAGGTAAAAAGAACAATTTCCTCGTAAATTCCTACCATAAAATAAACTGAACCCTCATTTTATATTCTTTATTATTTTAATTTCACTTCAATGTGTATATTCTAAAAGTTTTTATTTTGTGAGAATGGTTAGTTTTAAAGTGGGGTTCATTTTTACACTTCAACTTTTTACTCGTAAATTCCTACCATAAAATGCCAAAGCCTAATTTTATGGTAGGAATTTACGAGTAAAAAGTTTTACCCTTTGTGTTATTTCTTCTTTTTTGGCTTTGGTACTCTAAAATAAAAACGTCAGATTTTAATCATCGTTGACGAAAAAACAATTATGGTCATAAAGGAGGATCCAATTTATGCCTAAATTGTAAAACGAGCCTTTAAAACTAACCATTCTCACAAAATAAAACTTTTAGAATATACATATTGAAGTGAATATTAAAATAAAAAAATATATTTAGTATTGTAAAATAACGGTGCAAAAAAATAAAACATTTATTGCAAAAACACGGACATAAAATGAGGGTTCAGTTTATTTTAAAGGAATATACGAGGAAATTGTTCTTTTTTACCCCCACCCACTCCTGGAAATATTGGTCAGGTACTATTCGCAAAGTTCCATCCCGGTCTCCTGTGGTAATAGATAAAAAACAAACCCACCTATGAATGAAGTCCCTAGCTGAAGCGGTGCCTGCTGTATATGAAAAATAATTTGTTGATTGAAGGCGTTTTTATCGACAAATTATTATTTTTTAGTGTTTTGAAGGTGTTAAAAGTAAGCCATATTTTTGAAAATATTTAGAAAAACACAAAAAACAGCGCTTTTTCCCAAAAGTTAATGCGATATTTATCACCTCCAGTCTTTTTCGACAAGTAAATGTAAATATTTTAACCTTTTTAAAAATATGGCTTACTTTTAACGTCTTCAAACTAAAAAAATCCATTTAAAAAAATCCATAAAAACGCCTTCAATTGACAAATTATTTTTTCATATATAGCAGGCACCACTTCAGCTAGGGACTTCATTCATAGGTGGGTTTGTTTTTTCACCTATCACCGGCTAGCGTTTTTTTTAAGGCAGGAGGCGGAACTCTGCGAATAGTACTATTGGTCATTTTAACGTTTTGTCATCCCGGATTCCTGCCCTAATTTACACTGTTTTTAATTTGCTGGCATAAGACATAATTCTAGCCAAATATAGATATTTTCCAGTCATGTTTTTCACATTTTATCAGCAAATTAATGGAGATATTTTACAATGCCCACCCCAACCCCACTTTTCATCGCAAAATCAATTTAGATAGATTATTAACCCCTCCCAGATTTAATTTTTTTTACATGAATTTTTACAAAACAAATTCAAATTTCAAATATGTACGTGCTGTATTTTTCACTTTTTATCGGCAAATATATGTAGATATTCTACAATTATGCCCCCCACCAGCTTTATATTGGCACATCAATTTAGATATTTTATAACCCGCTCTTAGCCCTGTCGTCTGGGTCTTTAGAATACACCGACTGCAATTGGCCACCTGTTGCCATAGTGTGGTGACCCATGATGCTTAAGGATGGAATCTTTGTGGATGAGCAGTCCATGACATGCAACACTCTGCTTAGACTAAGGATACCTATTTTTTGTCTACTTTTCATTTTAAAAACTAATTAAAATTAAATTGATTATTTATGGTCAAATTTTTGTCTCAGTCGAAAAGTAGTAACATAATGAGCATCAGTACAAAAAGCAAAATAATATTAAACATGTAATTTATTTTTAATACATTTAAAATTATTTTTTTGGTCAATTTTTATCAAATATGACTTAATATGGCCACTAGAGTTGTGTATAATCCGTGTTTACAAAATGAATTTAACACTAGATTGAAAAAAAAAAAATTACAAAAATCTGGGAATTATCTGATTTTAATGAAATTTTCAGTATTGATTTATCAATGAATGGATTTTATAATGCATCAGTTATTTTATTTTAAAACTTTTTGATTTAATTAGGTATTTCTGCTATGATAAATTAATATATAAAATTCATTTAAGATATGAGTATCATGATGTTAAATTATATTCTAAAAACATATTTTTTTAATAACTACTTTACTTTAGTATCAATCTCTAATAATTTTTTGTCACAAACTCTATTGAAAATTAGCCCCCCCCTTTAAACAGAGCAAATATTGATGTATACTTTTTTCTTTTATAAGATAAATAATTAAATAAAGATTAAATAATTATCGAAATGAGTAAAAAAAAAAAATGTTTTAAATATCCAAAATTATTTTTTTATTTTGATTTTGATTTTATTTCTGATTTTTGATACTTATTTCTACCTGAGTAGCATCCTTATTTTTTGAAATGGGGGGGGGGGGTGTATATTTGTATTGTAAAAACATGGACTTTTTAACAAATTGGGTATACCTAGCTTAGACCATTACTTAGTTTAGATGGGCGGTCGGAGAGAGCCCTCCGATCAATCCATGATCAACCCTTCTTATAATATGTGCTAGGTGGTGGTGGCTGAAGGTCCCATCTGATGGTGTGGTTCCAGTTCTGGAGGTCTGGGGAATGTGGAGCACCCCTTCATCACCATTGCTTCCTGGTCCACTCTTTACCGGAGTGGTAGTACTTGTTATGGTCCCATTTATAGGTTGAATAGAAAAATGTATATATAAAAAATTGATTATCCATTAAGAATTACTTTATTTCAAAGTTTGTCAGCATTAAATGACCCACTGAGGTTGATATGCTGTAACAAAACAAAAAAACCTGTTCTGTTTAAAACATTTTGTTTTATGAATTTGTACAAAATACAATCCCCCCCATCTGCCAATATACAACATAATAAACATGAACTATATTTTTGAGATGAGGTTTGATTTTTTCGGTTTGTTGTCCTCATCTTTATTGTATGTATATACATATAATGTTTCAGCTGTTATATCCTCCAGCCTTCCTCAGGTGTTCCCTTTGTATCCAAGTATAGTAATGATCCAACCTGGGAAATTATTTTTAACAGTTTGACAGTTGATCAAACAGGCGTTGAAGAACCTTCAAAGATCTCATTCAAAAACAATGACCATTGTTTTTGCATGCCTATCATTCTGACATGTGTCACGAGAAGAATCATGATCATTTAGAAAAAGTTTATTGGCGTTTCCTGTGCAACTTAAGGCATAAAATTTGCCATCAGTCTTTTCGATATTTTTATTTCAAAGTAATTAACTTTAAAAAATTTGATTTAGTCTTTTAATAATTGGTTCCCATATTGTGTTCATCTCTATACTACAGTCAAACATATGCTTCTTTGAGATGTTTTCTTTCCAATGTGCTTCACTATCTAATATTTTAACTTTGAAATATAACTTTAATATATAATAGTATATAAAATATATATAGATATAAAGTGAAGGGGCATTGGAAATATCTCCTTATATTTGTCGATAAAAAGTGAGAAACACAGTACGGTAAATATTTGAAATTTGAGTTTATTGAAATTTGTACAAATTCAATAAAAAAAAAAATTTTTAAACATGAGGGAGAGGGGTAAAATATCTAAATTGATTTGCCAATTTAAAACAGCAATGGTGATCATGGCTAAGCAAAAACAGGAGGCCTGACAATTTTATAGTACATTTTGTCCATAAAATCTGTTTGCACTTTAATGAATTTATAACTTTAAAGTGCACACTGACTTTATGGTCACCCTCTATAATTAATTGATAGATGTAGTCATCATCTATAATGAACTCAAGATACTTCATTAACCCGGCATCATAGAAAAGTAAGAATAAAACTGGCTTAATGTGTCAATATTAGACATAATAGTAAATTATAAAATTGCCGCGAATAAGTGCTGTCCTGGAAAATTTTAAAAATGTCTGGAAATGTCCTGGAAAATGGTTTCCTAAAATGAGTGGGAACCCTGTAGCTGTGACTTGCGCAGTCTATGTATCCCATTGGGGTCAGGTCCAAAATTCTCATCTTCCATAATTTAATGGGCCATTATTCTAGAATGCAAAACTAGTTCGGATGAATATTATTTGTAATCTCACTGACGTGCTACTCTAACATGCATGATAAGGCATGCAAACAAACAATGGTTACCAGTTCAAGTAACATACTCTTATAGAAGGTTTCTTTTTTAACGGTAACCTATAAGTAAAATCATTTACAGTGGATGTTTTCTGAATTCTTCTCACTTTTGTCAATACAATTAACCCAGCATTGTGAAAACATCCATTTGATACTTTTTTATAAGATTCATTAACAAATAGAAAGGAAATCATTAACTTGTTGTTCTTGTATTTAATAAGTTATTAATAACAAAATGTTCTCAGTTGAATATATTTTAAAATATTTCCCATTGAAACTTTTAGGAAGATTTTTCTTTAGGATTCAATATCTGCTTTAAAAAACAGATTAGTGGTTTTTCTAATACAACATTAAAAGATATATATATTTAAAACCATATAATATGTGTAGTGTGCTTGTATGTACTGATATAAAATAGCATCAGCCTTGTTCCAATATTGATGTCAAATAATTCAAATAATGATACTGATTGGAGAACATCACTTATTAGTTCATTTTGGCATAAGCATGCTGTTTGTCTTTAGATAAAGGCAGTGACCATACAGGATTTCTTGCCAAGAATTGTTCAAGAGAGCATGCAACATTTGTGTAGCTCCCATCTAACTTTTTTAAATGTTTGGGTTCAAGTTGTTTCATACAGTAGCACTGATAAGGCTATGGCTTTGAAGAATTTTTGCTTTATCTTATCAGTGAGATTCGATCTCCATGATGGAAAATCTGTCTATAGCTGTGCATGCCTTTCCTATTCATGCATTGACATAGATTTCAGTAGAAGAGATATTGCTGTGAACTGGTCTACTATTTTAAAGTTTACCATTCAATGTGAAGATGCCTCCATCTCATTTAGAATACATGAACTCTGTTTTATCTGAGTTACCATTGAGGCCAATGTTTCTTGCCACCAACTCTAGGCTATGCAAACACAGCAGGATTCTACTTGTGCAGATGTAACTGCGAGAATTGCCAGATCATCTGCATAGTCTGCATTCCTTATAGCCTCTGTGGGATATTGCTGACTTTTGTCTTTTTTAGGGTGAAGCTTTTTTCTTTTATGGGATCTAATGATGCTCTGAATACATAGTCTAGGCATATTATAAATATATATGGTGCTAATGTATCTCCTTAATGGACCATTGCTTTTGTGTCTTTGTAGAACAGCATTATACAGGGTTCCCACTCATTTTAGGAAACCATTTTCCAGGACATTTCCAGGACATTTTTAAAATTTTCCAGGACAGCATTTATTCGCGGCAATTTTATAATTTACTATTATGTCTAATATTGACACATTAAGCCAGTTTTATTCTTACTTTTCTATGATGCCGGGTTAATGAAGTATCTTGAGTTCATTATAGATGATGACTACATCTATCAATTAATTATAGAGGGTGACCATAAAGTCAGTGTGCACTTTAAAGTTATAAATTCATTAAAGTGCAAACAGATTTTATGGACAAAATGTACTATAAAATTGTCAGGCCTCCTGTTTTTGCTTAGCCATGATCACCATTGCTGTTTTTAAATTGGCAAATCAATTTAGATATTTCACCCCTCTCCCTCATGTTTAAAAGATTTTTTTATTTTATTGAATTTGTACAAATTTCAATAAACTCAAATTTCAAATATTTACCGTACTGTGTTTCTCACTTTTTATCGACAAATATAAGGAGATATTTCCTAATGCCCCTTCATTTTATATCTATATTATATTTTATATACTATTATATATTAAAGTTATATTTCAAAGTTAAAATATTAGATAGTGAAGCACATTGGAAAAGAAAACATCTCAAAGAAGCATATGTTTGACTGTAGTATAGAGATGAACACAATATGGGAACCAATTATTAAAAAGACTAAATCAAATTGTTTTTAAAGTTAATTAATTTGAAAATAAAAATATCGAAAAAGACTGATGGCAAATTTTGCCTTAAGTTGCACAGGAAACGCCAATAAACTTTTTCTAAATGATCATGATTCTTCTCGTGACACATGTCAGAATGATAGGCATGCAAAAACAATGGTCATTGTTTTTGAATGAGATCTTTGAAGGTTCTTCAACGCCTGTTTGATCAACTGTCAAACTGTTAAAAATAATTTCCCAGGTTGGATCATTACTATACTTGGATACAAAGGGAACACCTGAGGAAGGCTGGAGGATATAACAGCTGAAACATTATATGTATATACATACAATAAAGATGAGGACAACAAACCGAAAAATCAAACCTCATCTCAAAAATATAGTTCATGTTTATTGATGTTGTCAAATGGCAGATGGGGGAGGGATTGTATTTTGTACAAATTCATAAAAACAAAATGTTTTAAACAGAACAGGTTTTTGGATTTTGTTTGGTTTGTTTTGTTTTACAGCATATCAACCTCAGTGGGTCATTTAATGCTGACAAACTTTGGAAATAAAGTAATTCTTAATGGATAATCAATTTTTTTATATATACATTTTTCTATTCAACCTATAAATGGGACCATAACAAGTACTACCACTCCGGTAAAGAGTGGACCAGGAAGCAATGGTGATGAAGGGGTGCTCCACATTCCCCAGACCTCCAGAACTGGAACCACACCATCAGATGGGACCTTCAGCCACCACCACCTAGCACATATTATAAGAAGGGTTGATCATGGATTGATCGGAGGGGCTCTCTCCGACCGCCCATCTAAACTAAGTAATGGTCTAAGCTAGGTATACCCAATTTGTTAAAAAGTCCATGTTTTTACAATACAAATATACCCCCACCCCCACCCCCCACCCATTTCAAAAAATAAGGATGCTACTCAGGTAGAAAATAAGTATCAAAAATCAGAAAATAAAATCAAAATCAAAACTAAAAAATAATTTTTGGATATTTAAAACATTTTTTTTTTTTTACTCATTTCGATAATTATTTAATCTTTATTTAATTATTTATCTTATAAAAGAAAAAAGTATACATCAATATTTGCTCTGTTTAAAGGGGGGGGGCTAATTTTCAATAGAGTTTGTGACAAAAAATTATTAGAGATTGATACTAAAGTAAAGTAGTTATTAAAAAAATATGTTTTTAGAATATAATTTAACATCATGATACTCATATCTTAAATGAATTTTATATATTAATTTATCATAGCAGAAATACCTAATTAAATCAAAAAGTTTTAAAATAAAATAACTGATGCATTATAAAATCCATTCATTGATAAATCAATACTGAAAATTTCATTAAAATCAGATAATTCCCAGATTTTTGTTAATTTTTTTTTTTTCAATCTAGTGTTAAATTCATTTTGTAAACACGGATTATACGACAACTCTAGTGGCCATATTAAGTCATATTTGATAAAAATTGACCAAAAAAAATAATTTTAAATGTATTAAAAATAAATTACATGTTTAATATTATTTTGCTTTTTGTACTGATGCTCATTATGTTACTACTTTTCGACTGAGACAAAAATTTGACCATAAATAATCAATTTAATTTTAATTAGTTTTTAAAATGAAAAGTAGACAAAAAAATAGGTATCCTTAGTCTAAGCAGAGTGTTGCATGTCATGGACTGCTCATCCACAAAGATTCCATCCTTAAGCATCATGGGTCACCACACTATGGCCAACAGGTGGCCCAATTGCAGTCGGTGTATTCTAAAGACCCAGACGACAGGGCTAAGAGCGGGTTATAAAATATCTAAATTGATGTGCCAATATAAAGCTGGTGGGGGCATAATTGTAGAATATCTACATATATTTGCTGATAAAAAGTGAAAAATACAGCACGTACATATTTGAAATTTGAATTTGTTTTGTAAAAATTCATGGTAAAAAAAATTAAATCTGGGCCCTCCCCAGGTTTAATTTTTTTTACCATGAATTTTTACAAAACAAATAATCTAATCTAAATTGATTTGGCGATGAAAAGTGGGGTTGGGGTGGGGCATTGTAAAATATCTCCATTAATTTGCTGATAAAATGTGAAAAACATGACTCGGAAAATATCTATATTTGGCTAGAATTATGTCTTATGCCAGCAATTAAAAACAGTGTAAATTAGGGCAGGAATCCGGGATGACAAAACGTTAAAATGACCAATAGTACTATTCGCAGAGTTTCCGGCCTCCTGCTTAAAAAAAACGCTAGCCGGTGATAGGTGAAAAAACAAACCCACCTATGAATGAAGTCCCTAGCTGAAGTGGTGCCTGCTATATATGAAAAAATAATTTGTCAATTGAAGGCGTTTTTATGGATTTTTTTAAATGGATTTTTTAGTTTGAAGACGTTAAAAGTAAGCCATATTTTTAAAAAGGTTAAAATATTTACATTTACTTGTCGAAAAAAGACTGGAGGTGATAAAATATCGCATTAACTTTTTGGGAAAAAGCGCTGTTTTTTGTGTTTTTCTAAATATTTTCAAAAATATGGCTTACTTTTAACACCTTCAAAACAGTAAAAAAATAATAATTTGTCGATAAAAACGCCTTCAATCAACAAATTATTTTTTCATATACAGCAGGCACCGCTTCAGCTAGGGACTTCATTCATAGGTGGGTTTGTTTTTTGATCTATTACCACAGGAGACCGGGATGGAACTTTGCGAATAGTACCTGACCAATATTTCCAGGAGTGGGTGGGGGTAAAAAAGAACAATTTCCTCGTATATTCCTTTAAAATAAACTGAACCCTCATTTTATGTCCGTGTTTTTGCAATAAATGTTTTATTTTTTTTGCACCCGTTATTTTACAATACTAAATATATTTTCTTTATTTTAATATTCACTTCAATATGTATATTCTAAAAGTTTCTATTTTGTGAGAATGGTTAGTTTTAAAGGCTCGTTTTACAATTTAGGCATAAATTGGATCCTCCCTTTATGACCATAATTGTTTTTTCGTCAACGATGATTAAAATCTGACGTTTTTATTTTAGAGTACCAAAGCCAAAAAGAAAGAAATAACAACAAAGGGTAAACTTAACTTTTTACTCGTAAATTCCTACCATAAAATTAGGCTTTGGCATTTTATGGTAGGAATTTACGAGTAAAAAGTTGAAGTGTAAAAATGAACCCCCACTTTAAAACTAACCATTCTCACAAAATAAAAACTTTTAGAATATACACATTGAAGTGAATATTAAAATAAATAAAGAATATAAAATGAGGGTTCAGTTTATTTTATGCTAGGAATTTACGAGGAAATTGTTCTTCTTTACCTGGGTGGGGAGTATTATCACCGTAAAAAGAACACTTACTTTAACGGAGTTGAAATTGACATTTGATGTCCTTGAATATTTTGTTCAAGCACCGCTTGCTTGAAGACTTGCTAGGAAGGTGTGTTCCCCAATCCCACCCCATCAACATGACTAAAGACAGTAACACTGCCAATCCTACATTGTTGACAATCGCTTGATCCCAACCCCCACATCCGACAAACTACTGAGACTAAAATGGTTATCAACTTTTGTCTTAGGAAATTTTTTTACTTTCCAGTGTTTCCAAAAATGTATAACAAACTTTTTTTGAATGAACATTAATTTTATTTAATTCTTAAATGTATTTTTGTTTTTAAATTGTTCATTTTCAGTCAAAATTTTGCGTGTGTGCTATTCTATACAAGTACAGAAAATTATTTTTAAATGTTCTAAATTTTACGAGGTAGAGGGGGAGTTTTGTAAAACGTAATTTATTTTTTAACCTTTCTTTAACGAATACCTTATTATCTTTAGTCTGATGACAAATTCTTGACTTGTTCAGTGTCGTATAAAAATAAATCAAAATATTGCTACATGATGAAAGCGAAACTTCAAAATAGCCAATCAGAAGAATTTTTACTGTTTAATGAATATTTATGACCAGTTTGGGAAATGTTGGGTAGGTTCATTGAGAAAAAACAAAATAAAACAAAGCGTCCTTGTTATTTTACTAGTTATATTTGTTAACGGTAACAATAACATTAATTTTGTCTCAGATAATTCAATTTTTCCAGGACAAAAAAACCAAAATTTTCCAGGATTTTGAAAAAATACCCCCATCATTTCAAGGTTTTCCAGTACTGGAAAACAACATTTTTTTTCCCAGGTTTTCCAGGACGCATGGGAACCCTGTTATACTGGTAACAGTTTCTTTGTTTACATTAAACAATGTTTCAGGATTTTTTGCTCAGACCCCTTCTACGATTCAATCGATAGTCAAGATCTGTGAATTTGAGGATTGGTTTCTGGGAAACCCCAATTTTCTCTACTTGAGGTTGGATGTGATTAAGAAGAAAGGTATTATGAATCTTAGCAGCTATGGCAGTAAAGGTTATACCTCTGTAGTTCTTAGTGATACCAAGGTTGCCTTTTTTGGGGAATGAGAGGATGCAACAGTTTGTCCATTGCTCAATTGTATTTTGTTTATACACTAAGAAGTAGGTCTTCAAGTTTCCTTGTCTTCAATACTTCGGGCAGTATTTTGTTAGGCCTGCTGCTTTTCTACTTTTTATTGTCTTTAGGACTTCGTTGAGTTTGTTTATTTGAAGTCTCCTAGCTTGATGTCTCACAGCAATTTTTTTGTATTATTTTCTATGGTTTTAGGAGAATTTCCACTATAATAGTTATGCAAGACTCAGATTCAGTCTTGTCAAAGGAAAAAAAGGAGTTCAACAACAAAAGAGAAGTGCAGTGAATTAAAGATACAATCTTTAAGGCAAAGGCTTAGGAAACTTAAAGCATGATACAACTCAGCTCAGGCCGAGGAATGTCAGCCTCTCTCAGAACTCTGTGACATTCTTAGGAAAAAGTTTTTAAAAATTGCGTTGTGCTGAGGGTCTCCGGAAATGCAGGAAAGAAAGATCAAGGAAGAGGAGTGGCTTTATATCAAACCCATTTGGCTTCACAAAGAAGTTATTGGGTGACAAAGGGAGCGGCCAGCTCAAAGATTTTGTAGAAGAGATAAATGAATCAATGTAAAAATGCTGAGTGACCCAAACATGGAAAGGAGACATCGTCCTATCAGATCACTGATTATTCCCAAACCGCATAAGACAGAATTCAATATGAAAGCTGGTGTAAATTTTAGGAAGCAAACAAAAAGGAAAAGGGTAAAATACCAAGAATTAGAGGAAGAGTGTAGAAAGAAAGGCTGGAAAGCTGCGCACATATTGAAGTAGGGTGTAAAAGATTTGCTGTAAGGTCTTTAAATAGAGTACTGACAAGTTTCAAATTAACAGGAAATAAGAAAAACAAAGTAATCCAAGATATTTCATAGACGGTCGAAAAAAAAAACAGCACAGTGGATAAAGAGAGGAACACATGGATAAGGAAATAATAATTTTACCTATTATGGTCTTGGTTAATTATTCTGTTGACTTATCTTGATAGTTAATTTTTTTACTTTTTAAAAATCTTTTTTTTTTATCATGTGTGATTTTTTTCAGTCATAGTTTGATTTGTTCAAAAAATTATTTGTCGGTGATTGTCAGTGGAGTGGTCGCTGATAATATGTCATTGGTTTGAGTCTGACCCTCAAATTGAGGGAGAGACGTCAATTAGTGATAATGTTGGGATGGTGAATACTTTGTTGGAAGGCAACCACAGGGGAGGGGGCTCCTTTTTTTGTGTGTGTTTTAATAGGTAGTATTTCTCTCTCCACAAGCTGTAATCATATCAATATATGCTTCATTTTAACTAGCTGTTAAACTTAATAAACAGGGGCTGATCAACCCTGATTGGGTTGTCTGGGAGAGAAAATACGATGTTGAAAGACACAAAATTTTATAGGAACCCAGGAAAATAATAACTTCCTCCTTTATATTGGAAAAATGTATTTTGGCAAATGAAGTCTTCTAACTTAATATTTCATTGGCTATCGGCGATTATTTTGCATTATTTTCTATGATTTTAAGGGGTGGTTCCCAGCAGTTTCTTGAAGTGGTCTTTCTATTTCAGAAGTCTATCTTCTTAGCTGACTGAATTTAGCTTTGATCTAAGGGTTTTCTTATCACTTACTTCATTCATTATTTGCCATGTTAATTGCAATTGTCTATCTTCTACCAAATTTCTGGTTTTGTTTCTTTGCCTTTGGATGTATTTAATTCTTTTTCATATGTTTTAGTTAGTTCTATCTGGGTTTTCTTATGATTTTGCACATTGGCATTAGTTGGGTTTGTTTTATTATGTAGGGATGCTTTTTTATATTATTGCTTTTGTCTCCCATTTGTATTTGGCTCTTAGTTTGGTTGGTATGCATTATGATGATTGCCACTTCTTCCCAGAAGAAGGCCATTTCTACAAGTAGTTCGGTTGTGAGCACGCAGAGGGCCCACTGGTCCAAATTTTTTGTTATGTTCCCTGTCACACATGAACCCCTTTCTCAACTTCCTTTCACATGCAATCACATGTGACTGAGAAGCCCAACCCTCGATAGGCAGACCCTGCCACACAGGTCACATATATGATCAGTCTTAAATATAGGAAGTGTGTACATGCCATCCATCTTGTGCTGCCTATGTTGAGGCCGCTTCAGGATGGGGTGCTTGAGCTGCTTTACCTCAAATCCTTACAGCTACCATCGGCCTGCCTTTCCAAAAGAATGTGCACCCGCACCCCACTTCTGTCAATTGGTCCTCATCGCTGAAGCGGATTTCTGCAAGGGTCATGATGTCTACCCCATATCGAGAGTTCTTTGCAATGATACCAGTTCATTGTTCAAGGTTTCCGATCCCTCAAGATCGAGAGGTCTCTGAACATTCCAGGTGGCTATAAGCCTAGGTTTGTTGTTGTAATATTTTCTTGTTTCTGCCCTGCTAATGTGAATAGCCACAGGTTGCTGGCTAGTTGGATACGGGAACAGGCATTTGTTTAGGTCACATTTTCTATACCCTTCCCAGATGTCTGGGTGGGCAGTACTCCCCAAGGGCTGTTCAGCCACTCACAACCTCAGATTAACAGCTGTGCTTTCAGCCCGTCAGGCCTGCACATGCCACCGTTCCGCCATCACAGTGGGACTTGTAGTAATATCTGCACATGTTAACATGTTGTGCGCTTGTGCGACACACACCACATGCTCTCCTTCCCCAAAAGACTAGTATCAGTGACAAGCCGAGGCAAAATGACTGAAAGTATTTGGGGAGTGCAGGTGGATGAACTGCCAAGATCTGTGGGTCCACCACACCTAAGAAAAAAAATTGGTGTTCCTGAAAAGTGAGATGCTCCAGATTTGTTACTAGGGCTCACTCCCCTGGATCATGCAAACCGCTCAGGGCGATGACTTTGTAAAACTCCTCCTTGGTCGATGACAAGGGCCAATTTGGGGGTCTATGTGTGTAGCAAGCGTGGAAATCCCACCGCTGCCAGCATGAGTGGTCACTGTCTCCGCTGGAGCTGGGGTTTGTTTTTTTGTTTTTTTTAATAGATGCTGGTGTTGATTCACTCCCAGACAACCAATCCGTATCTGTTGAGCATGCCAGTATGGTTGCTTGTGAGGTAACTACATTTTAACTTAGTATAAGTCCACATGCCAACTACCGTCTCAGACTTAGAAATGGTTTAGCAAAACTATTTTTTTTTTTTTTGCCGTTAATGACCATGGGAAGAGGAGGGTAAAGCTGAAATTTGGGGATATTTTTAGCTTATTTAAAACAAAAAGCATGAAATACAATTAATAATTTTACAAAGTCACTGAAAGGAATTGCATTAATAAAAATTACTAAAGAATAAAAACAATAAGACAATGTCACATATTTTTAAAGAGGAAAAAGTAGACTTATCTTTTAAGGACCACTTGTCAACTACCGTCTCAGACTTAGGAATGGCTTAGCAAATTATATATATATATAACAATCCAACTGTATTTGATTAAAGAAATCAATAAGTTCTTATGATAAAAGAGAATTATTTTTCATCATAAAAGGATTAATAGCTGACATCATGACATTCATCAATAGAAACAACTGTGAATATTCTAATAAATTCTACTTTTTTCCTCTTTAACTTTTTTTTGTTTTGTGAATAGAGAATAAAAAAGAAATCCCCTCATCAATATTTTAATAATAAATGAATGTGATGAGTTTGTAAAATCCTTTATAATTGCTAAAATGTTTTGAATGTACATTGTACAGTAATGAAATCACTATCTAAAACCATGTTCCTATGAATAAATGAAACATGTTTTTATATGACCATATTATAATTATGGAATCAGCCATGGTTAGAACATGAGAATTGCAACTTGTGTAATGGTCAATTTTTCCTATTTTGTATGCAAGTGAAAATCACAAAATGAAAGGTTCAATCTAAAACTGAAGAAAAACTGATTTCAAAGAATTGAAGGCAAAAAAGTTCACTTTTGCTAAGCACCTGTTTTAGTATTTGTAAATTTTACCCATATCCAAAATATTTACCCATTTTTATGACAGATGTCTTGCCAAGGTTTATCCTTGATGAGCTTTTGAATTTAGATTTGTGCTTAAAGCAATGGTAATCTTCCATCTTTGGGATCTTAATAGCCACAAATATTCAAAGAAGATGGAATATTTTTCCTGTTTTGATCCATGGACCAAAACTTATATATTTTATTCTAGTGAAAAGAGGTACTATAAATACTCTATTTACATAGGAATCAATAGTTAGAATATTAGTTTTTAGTTTTTCAAATACAGAATAAGTTTATTCTGATGAAGTATTTAAGATATAATTTGTGTTAAGATTTCTTAATATGGCCCAAACTATCTTCATTTGCTGTTAAGAGAGTTTCTTTAAAATGCTTCTTTATTATTGTAACAAGGTTTTTGAACTTATTCTGATGTTGGCTTTTTTTAAAAGTCTGTCTCCTATTCTGTTTCATTTCTTCATATGAGAAACAAAGACAAACACACCATGACCAGCCATTTTCCCTGATAGCTTTCTAATAACATAATTCTGAAGGTGAGACAATATTCATTTAATCAAATCTCAAATAATGCAAGCTGATATCAAATCTAACAACCACTTCTATTTGTCTCTCTCACCTAATGGTTAGGGGGACAGTAGTATGATTTTTGTATGCAGGCAAATATCTGAGGGTGGGTGTATACTTTTTACTTGAATATTGGCAATACTGATTTTATATTTGTGTCTATAAGGATACATGAAACTCATAAACAGTTCTAGAATAAACATTGACAAATAATAAGATTGTTGTCAATCTGCTGTCTCCACTGAAACAATGTCCTCATGAAAGAAAGTTGAAAGTTCCTACTTCTTACCTCTCTCCAAATCCTGAATACTGTTGACCATGTTTAACACACAAAAATAGTACTATTTACCTAACCCCTATACCACAGTTAGTATTCAACACAGACAATTTTTAGGTGGAGTATAGCTGGTTTGAATTCAGTTTTTTTTCTAGACTAGGTGCCTTATCAAGGCTAAAAACCCAGTCTGACCTACAATTTACACACACAAATAAAGTAAAACTATATACTATAATGCAATAGTGTCTTTTATAAATTTGAAATGACAGTATCAATACTATAAGCAAGCATACACACACAGACAGAGTGAAAGAGAGACAATACAGTATATATACAGTATGTAATGAAATGCATTTGCAGTACATATATTTTTAGTAGTAGATAGACTAGTAATACATAAACTGGATACATTCATGATTTAGTAAACATTTTTAAAGTTATTTTATTAAATTTTATAAAGGGGATCAATTTACAATGTATAAGTAGACCCAAAATAATAAAGTGCATTAAGTCTGTTTGTTTTTTTTCTAAGGGACACAGTATTTGAAAGGGATGCTAAAGTTTTATAGTTGAAGTTGAAGACTTTTTTAGCACTTTTAAACCTTAATAATTTTTTGAAAAAATTTTTTTTTTTTGAATGACATTTTTAGAAAAAAATCAATAACAATTTTTGCCTTTTTTTACAATTTCCTTTAGTTTTCTTTATATTTTCTAAGTCTAGATTGTTTGACAAATCTTGATCAGAAAATTTACTGGAAGTTTCCATTTGATAGCAAATCAAAAAATAATAAACCTAAAAACCATACAAATCAAAGTTGAGGTTTAACTGTTATGTCGAGGAAAATAATAAATTTCATTTTTGTTTTTTTTTGTTTTTAATCATGTTGAACAATAATGGTGATGTGAATTGTTCTGAAATTTAGAAAGTGCTCTTTACACACTTATATTATTTCAGTCTAAATTTTGGGAAGTGGCACTGTTATTATTGCATGATAATTCTGTCAGATTTAAATTTACATCTTAATTTCTTAAAATTTTGGTCATTTATGACAATTCCACTAGCAAAATGGGTAAATTACCCAAGGCACAAAGTACTAGATAACAACTGTTATGTGTCTAAGACAGTACGGTATTCCAAATGCAAATGAAAAAAGAAAAGAGAAAATTAATTAAACAATAAAAAACAGTCAAAATAATGATGTGAAGTCAGTGCTCATAATAAGTGAAGACCATTAGAGACAATAAGTGAGATGAGGTCAAAGGGGAATTCTGGATAATACTTGCATTCAGATTTAAGATATTCATAAATAATTTGCTACCCCAGGCAAAAATAATAGAATTAATACACTTAGAGGATGTTCACATTGTTTTTGTTTTTTTAGCAGTAAAAACTAATAACAGTTAATATTTTTAAGAATGTTCATTTAACAGTTGAACATTTTGGCTTCAAAATATACCTTAAACTAACTACATTAAATTATCTAAATTATTGGTATAATTTTTTCCTAGCTATGCAGAAAAAATATGGAATAACCCAATGCTGAGGAAAAAATTCCCTTGCCTATCCCAACCCTTCACCTGCCTCGAACCTCCCCTACTTCAACTCCTACTCATTGTCAACTATGTCAGGGCTTTTGATCTTACTAAACCAATCATAAAAGTACATACTTTTTTTATCTTCATTTTTTCAACCTCCATTTTTTTAAAAACAAAAAGAACTGCTATGCTACCTATTTTTGGAACATAATTTATGCCTTTTTTCTTCAATTTTGTTATTTTAATTCAAATCTTGCGACATCTCTTTCTACTTTCTACAATATATCAGGGTGTTATGATACCTAGTTAAAAAGCACTAGCTTGAAGGTAAGTATCTAATAGGTTAATTGGTGTAATTAAATAATCTTGTTAATAAACTCTGAAAAAATCATTAACATTGAAAGATGTATCATGAAATATAAAGCCTTTATTTTAACACTATTATTATTCCATGTGTATTGTTATTTTCTTTTCTTCTTTTTTTAAATCTGTGAATTGAAATGATAATACAAAATGTTAACATACAAAATATCTTGTTGAACACTCATCATACACTTACCTTCAAGGTAA
Source organism: Doryteuthis pealeii (assembly GCA_023376005.1). NCBI lineage: Eukaryota > Metazoa > Mollusca > Cephalopoda > Myopsida > Loliginidae > Doryteuthis > Doryteuthis pealeii. Next base: position 73,595,248 of record CM042150.1, read on the forward strand.
ATTTCAAAATGAACAAAAATCTTCTGAGCAGTTCTGTTCTTTTAAAAGTTCTGTTAATATTTAGTTGCAATTGAAATTCATTTTATTGAATAATTATAATTTCCATTAAAAGGAAATGACTTGATATCAACATTAATTGGCTTCAGAAAAATCTGATATAAACTGTCTACATAGAAATTAGTATAACTAGATGCTTTGTAGCAATTGCAAAAATTAAGCTGCAGAGTGATGGAGGGGAGGAGGAGCTCTAAAAGTAGTTTTGACAGGCGAGAAGAGAGCCTCTTTGGTTTGAATTCAGAGTTTTCCTTCTCCGATATCAGCTGCTATACCAAGGTTAAAGAGCCCAGTCTGCCCTACTATTTACCCATAGCCAGAGGGAGAATAGTTGGATTCATACCTTATTCATATTAGCACAATATGAAATGCAAACAGCCGCATTCAGGATTATCATCTTTCTGTGTTCATTTCCTACAATGGTAACCATTACACCATGCGCCTCCAACAATAAGTTTGATATTTTATTGATAGTGTCATATTATCATAAATTTCTGTAAAATTTTGTAAAATAAAAAAGGTCTTCAGTCGTTCAGCTCAGAATCTCTTGCCTATTTATAGTCAAATCTTTAAAATATTTATATGGTTAGAAAGAAAAGAAAATAATCTTTCTAAATATGTCATTTGTATATGTTTTTATGCACTGAATTATTTTTTACAGCGAGTTAAAAAAATATATTTTGCTTCGAACAGCCGATAATACAAAGTATGGCTTTTTTTCAGACTAAATTTTAACAAAAAGTCAAATTCTTTTTTCTCACCTATTTATGGTTCAATCTTTAGAATATTTATATGGTTAGAAATAACTAAAATAATCTTTCTAAATATGTAATTTGTATGTGTTTTTATGCATTGAATTATTTTTTACAGCGAGTTAAAAAATATATATTTTGCTTCGGACAGCCTATAATTCAAAGTATGATTTTTTTTCATACTAAATTTTAATGAAAAATCAAATCTTATTTATCGCATATTTCTGGTCCTAATTTAAAATATTCCTTTAGTTAGAAATAAAATAAAATAATCTTTCTAAGTATGTAATTTGTATGTGTTTTTCATACATTGAATTATTTTTTTACAGTAAATTAAATAAAAACAAAATGAAAACATTTAACGATAACTCAATTTAATTAATACTTTCATTTTAGAATAATCAGTATAACTAAATTATTTTTGTAAGAAACTATCCATGAAATAAACATTATTAAATAAAAACACAAATATTCAAACTACAAATAAGGTAGTGTTTAGTTATTAGCTTTCTTTGTTACTTTTTGGGGTTAAAGAAGGAAATGAATTAAACTGATAAATTCTCCAACAGGTATAAGAACTGAATTTAAATTTGTCGTATGTACAAAGAGTTTTAGAAAAAATAAATAAATAAAACACTATTATAAAAAAAAGAAAAAAATTGCAATACGGACAATTGTAAATATTTATTCTTAGCATTTATTGTTACATTAAAGAAATACATTTTCTATCATGGTAAATCAAGATTGTTTCAAAAATGTAAACAACAAAAAGAGACTATTCTTAAAATAAACAAATACTATAATACACTCATTCTTAGCTTTGTTTATTGTCAAATCTTTAATAAACGAACACTTTCAAATGAATTAATATGTTAAAGAAATTTTTCTACAAATAAGACACGTGGATTTTACATGCTGAAGTCCTGTTTGTTTATTCATTATTATTGGATATTGGTATTTTATTTTATTCATTATTATTGTTTCTTTTAAACTCATCTTTTATTCATTTACCCATAGATGAGACTAACAGGTACTACCACTCCTGGTCAAAGTGGACCTGGGAGTAATGGCAATACAGGGGTAATCCACACTTCTAAAAACTCCAGAATGGGAACCTCACCACAAGAGGCAGTTTAACGTCATACTCAAGACACTAAGACCCACAGGAAACCGCTTTTAGTAATCTATGATAAAAACGGATGGTAGTTTGCTAGATCAATACAGTTGGTATAATAATTATATAGGTTCTAGGACTTGATAGGACCAGCAATTGATCAAGATGGGGGCCTTTCCGATCTACCTAGCCCAAGTAAGGATCAAAGTGGAGTGTAGCATGTCATGGATTGCTCAGTCACCAGGATTCCGTCCATAAGCATCACGGGTCGCCACCCAAGGCTTATAGGTGGCCCAATTGGAAGGAGGTCTTACTCCTCAACAGTGCAGTCGGCGTATTATACAGTCCCAGCCGACAGACCTAAATAAATAAGGAAGTTTTAATACTAGCTCCTTTAAATTGTTACTTTTTTGGGGTAAAAAAGAAAATAAACTAAACGAATTTATTTTTATCACTTTAATGTAACAAGCATTGAATTTAAGTTTTGTCATATATATAAAAGTTTTTGAAAAAAATATATTTCAAACACTCAAGTTTAGGAATACATTTTAAAAATGATATTTTAAATGTAAAAAAAAGAAAATATTTCCTAAAATAAACAACTATTGTACTATACGAATTATCAGCAATTTTTAAAATTTGATTAATCATTTTCTTCTCTTTTTTAAAATTTGATAAATCATATTCTTTCTTCTTACTCCCATTTTCTCTTTCTCACTCCCTCTCTGGTGTTCCTAATTTTTTTTATAGTCAGGTCATGGACTGGGTACTTTTGCTATATAGATATATAGTGGTTTCAAAAGTAATTACAATTTACAAAGAAGATAAAAAATATAAGATGATTTATCTAAATATTATCCAAAAATGTAATCTTATTGGAGCACCAGGGCTGAAATCAATTTTCCTTCTCCTAGACTGGTTGCCTTACCAAGGCTAAAGAACCAACCTGTTTCTATCATTTACCATAGCTTGGGGTACAAGAGATGGATTCATGCCAATCCTAAGGTCACCAATTTCATTTTCTATAACAATAACAATCATGGATTCCTAAGTTTTTGTTTTATATACATAATATATAATATATATATATATATATAAGAGAGAATGAACAATCTCTGCACTATATGTTCATTCATGTTAAGCCATAGAATAAATGCAAATTCTGGTTATGATATCCTTAAATTCAGAATAGAAGTTTGTCTAGTGTTTCAGTTGAAAACTTTAATACATCAATTCACAGCTGGGCCTGACATTAAATCCTTACAGACTTGCAATTACACCAACAAAGCTGCTTTATATTCAGCAAAATTAACATTTTGCACAAATAAACAAAAAACAACAGTTTTTATGCAGAAAATGTTTAGTCTGGTTTCATTGTTGTATTTTATTGTTAATACTTTGTTGAATGTCAGTTAAGCTGTGTAATATTATCATTGACAGTTCTAATTAAAGCTGCCTGTTGAGCTCAAAGTATGAGTGTGATATGAACTTAAAGAAGTCTGTATTGATACACCTGTGTATCTGTCAAGGCCAAGATGTTTCATTTACAACCATTATGGGATTGACTTAGTGGTTTGTTTTTAAATGTGCAGATGTTGCCATTTGGATACATATCTTTTTATATGACAAATATGATAGCAAAAACTTATATTAGATTCTTATCTTTAGAAAAATACTTGCATCAATTTTTTTTTAAACAATTCATATATTCATAAAATATAATGTGTATATATATATATATATATAAGTTAGGGTAGCGTGGACATGAAGTCAACGGCACTGAGAATTTCTATTTCAGTAAACAAGCGCTGTTGACTCATGTCCATGCTACCCTAACTTAGATATACATGCTGTTGGGTTAGTAAAACAAGGTCTGAGTAGCATAAGTCCAAAATGAGTTATCTTTCCTTGCCATGGTTGGTTCGGTCGACAGATGGCATTGATATCTGGCCACAAGCGGGAACTACGATTTCCTGTCTCTTTTCACTCAGGCTGTAAACAAGTTAACATGAGCTAGGCATGTTGTATAAGCAAATGTAGAAATCTCCCGATTCACTAATTCAGCACTTCAATCCATAATAAAAGATACATACACTCGCCAACCAAAACAAACATAAGGCGGAGACCCCAAAATCGGAAGTGTCCTCTATCGGAGACTAAAACAGAATGACCATTTTAACACATATCTGCGCATGGGCTCATCGGAGTTCCGCTTTGATAATTAATTCCTGACATTAAATAAAACAAAATTGGTAAATAAAATTCGCATTTTCATTGGATGAAAATGCGAATTTTATTTACCAATTTTGGGGTCTCTGCTTATGTTTGTTTTGTTGGCGAGTGTATGTATCTTTTATTATGGATTGAAGTGCTGAATTAGTGAATCGGGAGATTTCTACATTTGCTTATACAACAGGCACCTGCTGTCTCTAAGCCGTTAGGGGGTTTTGCGCCCACCTACCAGCTGTATGTATGTAAGTGCATTCTCTACGACATGAGTCGTACGTCTATTTCCACAGAATATACATTGATGTATCTGTTTTATATACTTCTATTTGTATGTGTATTCTTTTGTATATCTTTTCTTAAATATATCTCCTCACTTGCGGAATAAATATTGTTATCTTTACACTTTGTCAGAATGTTTTTTATGTATATCTCATGTACCCACCTTGGGAGCTACACACTATAAATCATCATATAATATAAGTATCAGACGGACAGCAGGGGAGTTTTAAACCCTCGTCAATAGTGCTAGAGCAGAAAGATTGTTTTTTTGAATTGAGGGGGAGCACCACACCTACCATCAGCTTCTCCTTTTACTGAACAGATCTAAGTTGTGCTACTCATGTGCTGATTTGGCAAGGGCCGGTATTGAACCCAGAACCTTGTGCTTTCTAGGTGGATGCTTTACCAAGTGAGGTTATTTCCATGCACACACACACACAATATATACTTATTAGCAGGAATACCTGTCCATGACCGGAGAAAAATGATTTAAAAAAAAAACATTGCTAAGAATTCATATATTACAATGTTTGTTTATTTTAGGAATGTTTCTTTTTTTACATTCAAAATATTAGAAGCATTCCATGGTGTAAGGGTTAGAGCAAGCTAGTTTCATAGATCCATTACTAATGAATAGTGAGTTCAAATTTCACTGAATGCCCACATTTGCAAGTTTTTGTCACATCCTACCCATGGGAATGATTCATGTAAATAGATCCATTACTACTGCATAGCAAATTTGATCCACACTGTGTGGCTCCATACTTGTGACCTTGTGTCACATCTTACATGTGGATGAACAGGTTTTAAAAGTGTCTCATTGGAGTGTAATGGTTAACCAGATAATCTCACCGATTCATTACAACTGCATAATGAATTTGATCTTGCTGGATTCCCCATGCTTGCGACATTGTGTCACATCCTATGTGTGCTGAAGGATTGCATGAAGAATAGAGCATCCTCATGGTGTATTTTTAGCAAGCTCATCTCACAAATGCATTACTACTGAATAGTGCGGTCCATCCTTGATGGATGCCCTATACCTGTGACTTTGTGGCAAACAGGTCAGGTAAATATCTACATTTAAAATGTTATTTAAAAAATCTTAACCTAAACTTGTAGAGCTTTGAACCAATTTTATTTTCCTGCTGAGTTACAATGTTAGAAAATGTATTAGTTTAATTTATTTTCTTCTTTACCTCATAAAATGTGACAATAAATCTGTTTAACTGCAAAATTAGCTGACACATCCATGAAGTTATTGGGAATAAAAAGTCACAATACAAAATTAGGAGCTACAACACGGCAGTTTAGTGTCATACCCAGCAGACACCTTTTTTGGGGATCTTCTCCTCTGCTGGGTACAGCTCTGCTGACAGGATGTTAAGACATTTTAAGTATATTACTCTAATAAAAAACCTTGATGTGCCTTCCTTAGAGTTACAGTTACACAGATACATACAAATAGAATGAGAATCTTACTTATAGATAAAAACAGATGGATAGATTTGGCATCAACATATAGATGAATAATGATAAGATCTTAAGGTTGAAATTCAGATATAATGGAAAGAACCTTGGCATCAAAAATCGATATAATAAATTAATGATTTTGTGACCTTAAACCAAAAGTTCATCTACACACAGGATTGACCTATCAATGACTATATACAGTATTCAGATAGACAATTATCAGTTTGAAGGGTAGAGGATAAGATTTTGAGATGATTTTAAATAAAGAAATTAATATATGCTTGTGTACAAACATGCATTGTATAACTGATATATGTGTGTATATATATATATATATATATATTTGGGAGAATATGTGCTTATATATATATATATATATATATATATATATATGTATATGTATCCAATTAAATACACATACATATATTGATGGAAAATTGCAACACCTTTAAAGACAATGCCAATTTTGACCTGGGTATACTACATGAATATTAAATGTAGTAAGATGTTCTGGTAAAAAAATTTCAAAGTCTATGACATGGAATAATGATAATATTCACCCTATACAATTGTGTGGGCAAGAATACAGGATTAGGTTAATGCCTAAGAGACATACAGTGTATTAATATGGGGCCTGAGTACTGTTAATACCTCCTTACTTTACAGCATATCATGTACTGATCTATGTATGTGATGATTTACTCTAACCCAGCTATATGCATTCAATCTTTAAATTGAACACATATTCAAGATGTTTGTAATTTTGTTTGTGGTCAGTGTATAAGATACACATACATTCATATCTTCATTTTAGGTTTTTCAGTTATGCCATATGAAACAAATGTCTTATGCAGCATTGGGTTGGGGTGGGGTTTTTTTTCATCCTTAATAATGAAAAATACACTGAATATATAAATGAAGAACATTTATATCTTATATTGTTAAATGCAAGTTCAGATATTCTGATCCAATTATATCTCCTAATCCATTCAGAAAACAATTTATTTAGCATTCTTTTTATTCTTATAGAAATAAATCCATTTTCAATGATTAAAGATGAATTGAAGCTTTTAAAATGAGAAGTCTAAGGAGCAGTTATAATATTGCTGATTGTTTAATAAATACTATTAATTACTTAGAACAGATGTGAGGTAATAGAGGAAATGTTGAATAGCCAATTTTGGATGAACCATTAGCAAGAATATAACCTTTGTACATGTAAATCAATCCTTCACTTTTGATATCTCAGTAAATTGGATAATCTTGAGATCCAGGTATAAGGATGATAAATGATAGTCAACTACATGAAGTACTTGTCTATGTTGGGTAAGAAGGCAATACATGGATCACAGCTGGTTATAAATGATGGTAGAACAATTCTTAGAAAATACTGTGAAAATTTTCATGGAGTTTTGTAGAGAAATGTTTTTTGTCTTAAAAAATCTAAGTGAGTGGGTTTTAAGAGATTTATTGATTTAAATCTTTGTTTTTTTGTTTGTTTTTGTTTTTTTTCTAGATTGTTAATCTGAACTATAATTTTAAAGCTAATTTAATAATGATCCTTGTTGTTTCTGAAAGGTTTTAAGTTTGTTGGTCAAGTTCTCTTCTATCTTGTATTTTAAAGGATCATAAGTGACAACTGATGGTGATTCACTTTTTGACTTTATTTTAAGAGACAAATCATCAATACATCAGACAATACATGAGATATTATTTCACTTCATTTCACTTTCGGAATTCTGCAAGCAGCTTTAACTGCTTTAAGACCCAGTTTAAAATAATCCTTTAGAATTACTAGAATCTTAATACTTGTTATTGCCATTTTAATATCTGAAACAAATTATACAACTGATTAATATTGATGATGATGATGATAATAATATCATATTATTATATTATTATTATCTGTCTGTCTGTAACTGAAACTATGTCCACCACGATGTCCCAATTCTTATTATATTCTCAATGATTATTGAATAATCATTATTTAATCTTAATTAGCAACTTATTTATTAACAATATCTCAATTAAAGTCTAGTGGGTTAGATTTGCTGTAAAAAGCCCATGTATTAACACATTTAAAATCTGGATTGTGTATTATATATCACTAAAAATGATGTTTGTATAGTATGTGGTATGGATAATTTGAATACAGGTTTTAGCAAAACCAGATTTAATAAATAATTTCTTGGTGTTATTGATTTCTAATATTGTTTTATTCTCAACATATTGAAAGCAATCCTAGGAATAATTTTATATAGAATCATTAAAATAAAATTAAAATAAGTATAATTTTTTTATATGCATTCTTATTTAGTTTGTTTATTCTTTCTAATATTTCCATACATTTAAACTTCAATACTTTCACACGAGATGGTGCATATTTTTGCTAATAATAAGTATTATTATCAAAAATGCATATATACAATATATCATCATCATATATATATATATATATATATATTAATATATATATATATATATATATTATAATTGTCACTTACCTCCTATCACAAAAAATACAAGACATGATGAACACTGCAATCATTTTTTTAATTTAAATATATATTAAGGAATGATCATGTTAATCAATGATATATTCAGTGTTTAATTCTAGCCTACTGTTAATCTGAGTTTGTAACCTAGCTATTAATAAAGCTTCCTTAATTCTGAGATTATCAATATTACGTACTATTGCTTCTATTTAATGGAAAACTTATCATTATTTTTTCATTTAATTAAATGTTTATGGAACATTAACAGAAGGTTAGAATTAAACACTGAATATATCATTAATTACATGCACATTCTTAAATACATATTTGAATAAAAAAAAATTGATTTTAACTCAATTTAACTCAACAGTAGTGTGAACAACACATCGGTGCAGTTGTGTGCATGCAGGTGTGTGTGTGTATATATGGCTTGCATAATTAGATATTAAATATGTTTAGTAAATCCAGCCACATGTATCTATACATGAGTGTCTGTGTGTGGATGGGAGATAGTGGATTGTATACATGAGTGAATATGACTAAGGAATGAAAAGGGTTGAAATAAATAAATAAAAAGAGAGATAGGAAGACTTTGATATACGAATAAGACAAAACAGACTGGAGCATGGTTTATTTTGCTAATTGTTCATTGTTTTAATTTGGTTATGTGGACTTTTGCTTGTCTGTTTGTGCAGTATTGTTAGAGTTCTAGTTTTTTTATTTCAAACAAAAACATTGGGGATGAAAATGAGTGTCCAGCAAAGGGTAGTCAGAAGGGATGGTGGGGTGGTGGAATTTTATATATATTACAGACAGAGTTCCAGCTAAAAAGTAGAGTTTTCGGCCAGCAGTGAGTAGTGAGTGTGTTAACTTGGTAGCTGGAAAGTTAGATCACCTTTAGAGCAGAGAGACAACCTTAGCAGAAGTCTTGACTGGCAGAAGGAGGAGGTGGGGGTTTCCCCCTTCCATCTGTATAGTACAGAGAAGGAGATTGGAAGAGAAAAAAGAATGAATGCAAGTACCATATGCTTCATCTCTTGCATTTTGAATGTTTACCCTACCCTGTTTTGTTTTGTTGGTGATTTTGTTCTCTTCTTCTTGTTTATTAATTGTTTACCTTATTAATTGTTTGTGGGGGGTCCACAGGGGCGCTTTGTCACAGACAACAACAGGTTCTAAGTGAAGCTAGCAGACAGCAGAGATACGGCCAGAGAGAAGTGCAGAAGGTATTAGTAGAATGTGCAATAGCCCTGGCCCACCGTAGGTGTAATAGTAGATTAGAATTTGATATTGAATAAAAAAAATGAATGAATTGATTTGAACATTGTAGTCATGTCTCTTCCCCGTGGCGTTCAAACACCCACATGACACAGGTGTTTATATATAAACCTGTGTCATGTGTCAGAAATATAACAACAACACTATTGCGTTCATATTGAAATGTCTCTGAAAGATACTTCAAAATTATAACACCTTTTACACTTACTTTTGCATTGCAATAGCTTAAAATAAAAAAAATAAAAAAATAAAATTAAAATGAATAAAATATAATGAAAAACACTGGGATGCATGGATACAATTGTTCTGCGTCCTTGTGCATCAGGGACACAGGACACGTACTATCAGCATCTCTGTATTTTCTATATCATATATATCATAATTTATTAATATTGACAATATAGTTTGCTATGATAATAAGTAAAGTGTGCTCAATATCATTCATAAGGTAGTGAACACATGAAGTCAATGGCACAAAATTTACAGGAATCTATTAGTATAACATTTAAAACAAAAATATAAGAAATGCAGATTCAATTCATATTCCAGTGAATGTAAATTCCAGGGTTTGTAAAAAGCAGTTTTAATCATAGATTTTTCTGTTGTTTTTCATTTATGAGTCTGTTTCAAAAGTATTAAATGAACAAATGAATAAAATATTCAAGTTCTCACACTTATTACAATAATTTTTTTTCATTGGTAGAAACACTTCTGGAACTTCTTTTCTGACCTGTTATGAACTGTGCCATTTTATTTCTTTTAATCTCTTCCATGTCCATCAAATCCTCCTTGAGATGAATTTTTAGTTTAGGAAACCAGAAAAGTAACAAAAAGTTGATTTGGTTAGTAAAGTGGTGATGTCTTTCTGTAAAAGTAAATCAAAATATAAACTGAATTGTCAAAGAATTTAAAATATGATTTTTGTTTATTTATTGTTTCAGTAAAGCCACTTAGAATTACATTGATATAAAATGTAAACCTTTGTTTTGAGTTGTTATAAAAATCCCTGTCATCTTCAGTTTCTATAAAGATGTAATCTTTCAGAAGATTTTACCTATCAATTATTTTTTTTACTTTTAATTTGAAAATTTTTTCTATATTTAAAAGATTAAAATTTTAAAGTAAAAAGATTATAAGATGCATAAAAAGATTAAAACAGCTCAGTTTCATTATTATTATTTGTTGGCTGTTTGAGACAAAAAAAATGTTTTTAATTTTGGAAAAGGAAATGACACATGCATATGAACTATAACAACAAAAATGACAACCAAAATTAATAAGGCTATCATGCAGCAGACTGCTGAACTGAATCAAGTTCCAATTTACAGGTTATATGCCTTTTTCTCTCTTTCCTTTTGTCGAGTAATGGATGGAATTCTTTCCTTTTTAGTGTTATATTATTATTATTATTATTATTATTTATTAGTGTTGTTGTTGTCATAGTCACCTTTCTTTTCTTTCTTAGAAAATCTAATAAATATTTTGAAAGTTGAAATGATGAACAAATAAATAAATCTCTAGATTCCAATGAGAGGAAGTAACTTGAAAAGAAGAAGATAATTATACTATTACTTGACACTCTACACTGTCTATCTCTCTCTCTATATCTATATATATATATAATATATATATATAGAGAGGGAGAGAGAGAGAGAGAGAGAGAGAGAAGAGAGGAGAGAGAGAGAGAGATGGCAGAAAATTCAAGCATAAAGTGAATTAGATGGAAGAATAGAAAAAGATAAGGAAAATCAGTGATTTTTTTCTTTCTTAAGGAAATCAAACAATATGGAAGTGTCAATGTAGTAGACTTAAGGAAATTACAATAAGATTTTTTCTTGTTATAACCAATGCACTCCACATTTAAAAATATTAATAATTAAAAAAATCAAACTACACAGGTAAAATTGACACTTTGTGTTGATTAATAATTCTGATATATGCTTGTAAATCCTTTCTTCATATTCACTTCCACTCATTCTATCATCTTTAATTTGTTTGAATTTTTCTTGCCATTCTCTCTCTCACTTTCTCTGATTTTCCTTTCTTTTCTCTCCATTTACTGCTTGAATTTCTGCCATATATATATATATATACTATATATATATACTAGATAGAGAGAGAGATAGACAGTGTAGCGTGTCCAAGTAATTATATTAATTTTATCTTCTTTCTTTTTCAAGTTATCTTCCTCTCATTGGAATCTAGAGGATTTATTTTTATTTGTTCATCATTCAACTTTCAAATATTTATTAAGATTTTCTAAGAAAGAAGAAAGGTGACTATGACAACACAACAATATAATAATAATATAATATAATAATAATAATATAACACTATAAAAGGAAAAGGAATTCCATCCATTACTCGACAAAAGGAAAGAGAGAGAAAGGCATATAACCTGTAAATTGAACTTGATTCAGTTCAGCAGTCTGCTGCATGATAGCCTTATTATTTTGGTTTGTCATTTTTGTTGTTTATAGTTTCATATGCAGGTGTTCATTTCCTTTTTCCAAAAATTAAAAACATTTTTTTTGTCATCAACAGCCACAAATAATAATAATGAAAACTGAGCTTGTTTTATCTTTTATTGGCATCTTATAATCTTTTTTACTTTAAAATTTTAATCTTTTTAAATATAGAAAAATTTCAAATTAAAAGTAAAAATAATTGATAGGTAAAATCTTCTGAAGATTACATCTTTATAGAAACTGAAGATGACAGGGATTTTTTTATAACAACTCAAAACAAAGGTTTACATTTTATATCAATGTAATTCTAAGTGGCTTTACTGAAACAATAAATAAACAAAATCATATTTTAAATTCTTTTGACAAATTCAGTTTTATATTTTGATTTACTTTTACAGAAAGACATCACCCCTTTACTAACCAAATCAACTTTTTGTTACTTTTTCTGGTTTCCTAAACTAAAAATTCATCTCAAGGGAGGATTTGAGGACATGGAAGAGATTAAAAGAAATAAAATGGCACAGTTTTTCATAACAGGCAGAAAAGAAGTTCCAGAAGTGTTTCTACCAATGAAAAAAATTATTGTATAAGTGTGAGAACTTGAAATATTTTATTCATTGTTCATTTTAATACTTTTTGAACATGACTCATAAATGAAAAACAACAGAAAATCTTATGATTAAAACTGCTTTTTACAAACCCTGGATTTAACATTCACTGGAATATGAATTAATCTGCATTTCTTATATTTTTGGTTTTAAATGTTATCTAATAGGATTCCTGTAAATTTTGTGCCATTGACTTCATGTGTTCACTACCTTATGAATGATATTGAGCAACTTTACTTATTATCATAGCAAACTATATTGTCAATATAATAAAATTATGATATATATGATATAGAAATACAGAGATGCTGATAGGTACGTGTCTGTGTCCTGAATGCACAAGGACGCAGAACATTGTATCCATGCATCAGTGTTTTTCATTATATTTTATTCATTTATTTAATTTTATTTTTTTATTTTTTTTATTTTTAAGGCTATTGCAATGCAAAAGTAGTGTAAAAGGTGTTATTAATTTGAAGTATCTTCAGAGACATTTTCAATATGAACGCAGTGTTGTGTGTTTATATTTCTGACACATGACACAGTGTTTATATATAAACACTGTGTCATGTGGGGTGTTTGAACGCCACGGGGAAGAGACATGACTACAATTGTTCAAATCAATTTCATTCTATTTTTTTTATTCATATCAAATTCTAATCTACTATTACACTACGGTGGGCCAGGGGGCTATTGCACATTCTTACTAATTACCTTCTGCACTTTCTCTCTGGCCGTTATCTCGTGCTGTCTGCTAGCTTCACTTAGAACCTGTTGTGTCTGTGACAAAGCGCCCTGTGGACCCCCACAAACAATTAATAAGGTAACCATTAATAAACAAAGAAGAGAGAGAACAAATCACCAACAAAACAAAAGGGTAGGGTTAACATTCAAAATGGCAAGAGATGAAGCATATGGTACTTGCATTCATTCTTTTTCTCTTCCAATCTCTTCTCTGTACTATACAGATGGGAAGGGGGAAACCCCCCTCCTCCTTCTCCAGTCAAGACTTCTGCTAAGGTTGTCTCTCTGCTCTAAAGGTGATCTAACTTTTCCAGCTACCAGTTCAACACACTCACTTCTCACTGCTGGCCGAAAACTCTACTTTTTAGCTGGAACTCTGTCTGTATATATATATAAAATTCCACCACCCACCATCTCTTCTGACTACCTTTGCTGGACACTCACTTTCATCCCAGATGTTTTTGTTTGAAATAAAAAAACTAGAACTCTAACAATACTGGCACAACAGACAAGCAAAAGTCCACATAACCAAATTAAAACAATGAACAATTAGGCAGAAATAAACCATGCTCAGTCTGTTTGTCTTATTCGTATATCAAATGTCTTCCTATCTCTCTTTTTTATTTATTTATTTCAACCCTTTTCATTCCTTAGTCATATTCACTCATGTATACAAACATGATCCACTATCTCCCATCCACACACAGACACTCATGTATAGATACATGTGGCTGGATTTACTATACATATTTAATATCTAATTATGCAACCATATATACACACACACACCTGCATGCACACAACTGCACCGATGTGTTGTGTCACACTACTGTTGAGTTAAATTGAGTTAAAATCAATTTTTTTATTTATTCAAATATGTATTTAAGGAATGTGCATGTTAATTAATGATATATTCAGTGTTTAATTCTAACCTTCTGTTAATGTTCCATAAACATTTAATTAAATGAAAAAATAATGATAATTTTTCCATTAAAATAGAAGCAATAGTACGTAATATTGATAATCTCAGAATTAAGGAAGCTTTATTAATAGCTAGGTTACAAACTCAGATTAACAGTAGGCTAGAATTAAACACTGAATATTCATTGATTAACATGATCATTCCTTAAATATATATTAAATTTAAAAAAATGATTGCAGTGTTCATCATGTCTTGTATGTTTTTTGTGATAGGAGGTAAGTGACAATTATATATATATATATATATATATATATATTATATATATATATATATATATATGATGATATATGTATATATGCATTTTTTGATATAATACTTATTATTAGCAAAAATATGCACCATCTGTGTGAAAGTATTGAAGTTTAAATGTATGGAAATATTAGAAAGAATAACAAAACTAATAAGAATGCATATAAAAAAATTATACTTATTTTAATTTTATTTAATTGATTTCTATATAAAATTATTCCTAGGATTGCTTTCAATATGTTTGAGAATAAAACAATATTAGAAATCAATAACACCAAGAAATTATTTATTAAATCTGGTTTTGCTAAAACCTGTATTCAAATTATCCATACCATACTATACAAACATCATTTTTAGTGATATATAATACACAATCCAGGATTTTAAATGTGTTAATAACATGGGCTGTTTTACAGCAAATCTAACCCAGCTAGACTTTAATTGAGATATTGTTAATAAATAAGTTGCTAATTAAGATTAAATAATGATTATTCAATAATCATTGAGAATATAATAAGAATGGGACATCGGTGGTGACATAGTTTCAGTTACAGACAGACAGAAAATAATAATATAATAATATGATTATTATTATCATCATCATCATCATATTAATCAGTTGTATAATTTGTTTCAGATATTAAAATGGCAATAACAAGTATTAAGATTCTAGTAATTCTAAGGATTATTTTAAACTGGGTCTTAAAGCAGTTAAAGCTGCTTGCAGAATTCCGAAAGTGAAATGAAGTGAAATAATATCTCATTGTATTGTCTGATGTATTGATGATTTGTCTCTTAAAATAAAGTCAAAAAGTGAATCACCATCAGTTGTCACTTATGATCCTTTAAAAATACAAGATGAAGAGAACTTGACCAACAAACTTAAAACCTTTCAGAACAACAAGGATCATTATTAAATTAGCTTTAAAATTATAGTTCAGATTAACAATCTAGAAAAAAACAAAAACAAACAAAACAAAGATGTTTAAATCAATAAATCTCTTAAACCCACTCACTTAGATTTTTTTAAAGACAAAAAACATTTCTCTACAAAACTCCATGAAAATTTTCACAGTATTTCTAAGAATTGTTCTACCATCATTTATAACAGCTGTGATCCATGTATTGCCTTCTTACCCAACATAGACAAGTACTTCATGTAGTTGACTATCATTTATCATCCTTATACCTGGATCTCAAGATTATCCAATTTACTGAGATATTCAAAGTGAAGGATTGATTTACATGTACAAAGGTTATATTCTGTGCTAATGTGTTCATCCAAAATTGGCTATTCAACATTTCCTCTATTGACCTCACATCTGTTCTAAGTAATTAATAGTATTTATTAAACAATTCAGCAATATTATAACTGCTTTCCTTAGACTTCTCATTTTAAAAAGCTTCAATTCATCTTTAATCATTGAAAATGGATTTATTTCTATAAGAATAAAAAGAATGCTAAATAAATTGTTTTCTGAATGGATTAGGAGATATAATTGGATCAGAATATCTGAACTTGGCATTTAACAATATAAGATATAAATGTTCTTCATTTATATATTCAGTGTATTTTTCATTATTAAGGATGAAAAAAACCCCACCCCAACCCAATGCTGCATAAGACATTTGTTTCATATGGCATAACTGAAAAACCTAAAATGAAGATATGAATGTATGTGTATCTTATACACTGACCACAAACAAAATTACAACATCTTGAATATGTGTTTCAATTTAAAGATTGAATGCATATAGCTGGGTTAGAGTAAATCATCACATACATAGATCAGTACATGGATATGCTGTAAAGTAAGGAGTGTATTAACAGTACTCAGGCCCCATATTAATACATTGTATGTTCTCTTAGGGCATTAACCTAATCCTTTATTCTTGCCCACACAATTGTATAGAGGGTGAATATTATCATTATTCCATGTCATAGACTTTGAAAATTTTACCAGAACATCTACTACATTTAATATTCATGTAGTATACCCAGGTCAAAATTGGCATTGTCTTTAAAGGTGTTGCAATTTTCCATCAATATATGTATGTGTATTTAATTGGATATACATATATATATATATATATATATATATATATATATATATAGCACATATTCTCCAAATATATATATATATATATATATACACACATATATCAGTATACATATGCATGTTTGTACACAAGCATATATTAATTTCTTTATTTAAAATCATCTCAAAATCTTTATCCTCTACCCTTCAAACTGATAATTGTCTATCTGAATACTGTATATAGTCATTGATAGGTCAATCCTGTGTGTAGATGAACTTTTGGTTTAAGGTCACAAAATCATTAATTTATTATATCGATTTTTGATGCCAAGGTTTCTTTCCATTATATCTGAATTTCAACCTTAAGATCTTATCATTATTCATCTATATGTTGATGCCAAATCTATCCATCTGTTTTTATCTATAAGTAAGATTCTCATTCTATTTGTATGTATCTGTGTAACTGTAACTCTAAGGAAGGCACATCAAGGTTTTTTATTAGAGTAATAATACTTAAAATGCTCTTAACATCCTGTCAGCAGAGCTGTATCCAGCAGAGGAGAAGATCCCCAAAAAAGGTGTCTGCTGGGTATGACACTAAACTGCCGTGTTGTAGCTCCTAATTTTGTATTGTGACTTTTTTATTCCCAATAACTTCATGGATGTGTCAGCTTAATTTTTGCAGTTAAACAGATTTATTGTCACATTTTTATGAGGTAAAGAAGAAAATAAATTAAACTAATACATTTTCTAACATTGTAACTCAGCAGGAAAAATAAAATTGGTTCAAAGCTCTTACAAGTTTAGGTTAAGATTTTTTTAAATAACATTTTAAATGTAGATATTTACCTGACCTGTTTGCCACAAAGTCACAGGTATAGGGCATCCATCAAGGATGGACCGCACTATTCAGTAGTAATGCATTTGTGAGATGAGCTTGCTAAAAATTACACCATGATGGGATGCTCTTATTCTTCATGCAATCCTTTCAGCACACATAGGATGTGACACAATGTCGCAAGCATGGGGAATCCAGCAAGGATCAAATTCATTATGCAGTTGTAATGAATCGGTGAGATTATCTGGTTAACCATTACACTCCAATGAGACACTTTTAAAACCTGTTCATCCACATGTAAGATGTGACACAAGGTCACAAGTATGGAGCACACAGTGTGGATCAAATTTGCTATGCAGTAGTAATGGATCTATTTACATGAATCATTCCCCATGGGTAGGATGTGACAAAAACTTGCAAATGTGGGGCATTCAGTGAAATTTGAACTCACTATTCATTAGTAATGGATCTATGAAACTAGCTTGCTAACCCTTACACCATGGAATGCTTCTAATATTTTGAATGTAAAAAAATGAAACATTTCCTAAAATAAACAAACATTGTAATATATGAATTCTTAGCAATGTTTTTTTTTTAAATCATTTTTCTCCAGTCATGGACAGGGTATTCCTGCTAATAAGTATATATTTGTGTGTGTGTGTGCATGGAAATAACCTCACTTGGTAAAGCATCCACCTAGAAAGCACAAGGTTCTGGGTTCAATACCGGCCCTTGCCAAATCAGCACATGAGTAGCACAACTTAGATCTGTTCAGTAAAATGGGAAGCTGATGGTAGGTGTGGTGCTCCCCCTCAAATTCAAAAACAATCTTTCTGCTCTAGCACTATTGACGAGGGTTTAAACTCCCCTGCTGTCCGTCTGATACTTATATGTATATTGATGATATAGTGTGCTATATTTATAAGTGAATAGTGCTCTATAGCATTATAACACATGTGGGGGGGGGATGTCATTAACGTTGGAAGGCTTAAAGTAACCTCCAAGGTGGGTATGAGTATACAAAAACATTCTGACAAAGGTGTAAAGATAACAATATTTATTCCGCAAGTGATGGAGATATATTTAAGAGAAAGATATACAAAAAGAATACACATACAAATAGAAGGTATATAAAACAGATACATCAATGTATTCTGTGGAAATAGACGTACGACTCATGTCGTAGAGAATGTCACTTACATACATACAGCTGGTAGGTGGGGCGCAAAAGCCCCTAACGGCTTAGAGACAGCAGGTGCCTGTTGTATAAGCAAATGTAGAAATCTCCCGATTCACTAATTCAGCACTTCAATCCATAATAAAAGATACATACACTCGCCAACAAAACAAACATAAGGCAGAGACCCAAAATTGGTAAATAAAATTCGCATTTTCATCCAATGAAAATGCGAATTTTATTTACCAATTTTGTTTTATTTAATGTCAGGAATTAATTATCAAAGCGGAACTCCGATCGGAGCCCATGCGCAGATATGTGTTAAAATGGTCATTCTGTTTTAGTCTCCGATAGAGGACACTTCCGATTTTGGGGTCTCCGCCTTATGTTTGTTTTTGTTGGCGAGTGTATGTATCTTTTATTATGGATTGAAGTGCTGAATTAGTGAATCGGGAGATTTCTACATTTGCTTATACAACATGCCTAGCTCATGTTAACTTGTTTACAGCCTGAGTGAAAAGAGACAGGAAATCGTAGTTCCCGCTTGTGGCCAGATATCAATGCCATCTGTCGACCGAACCAACCATGGCAAGGAAAGATAACTCATTTTGGACTTATGTCTACTCAGACCTTGTTTTACTAACCCAACAGCATGTATATCTAAGTTAGGGTAGCATGGACATGAGGTCAACAGCGCTTGTTTACTGAATAGAAATTCTCAGTGCCGTTGACTTCATGTCCACGCTACCCTAACTTATATATATAATATTATATACACATTATATTTTATGAATATATGAATTGTTTAAAAAAATGTGATGCAAGTATTTTCTAAAGATAAGAATCTAATATAAGTTTTTGCTATCATATTTGTCATATAAAAAATATGTATCCAAATGGCAACATCTGCACATTTAAAAAACAAACCACTAAGTCAATCCCATAATGTTGTAAATGAAACATTCTTGGCCTTGACAGATACACAGGTGTATCAATACAGACTTCTTTAAGTTCATATCACACTCATACTTTGAGCTCAACAGGCAGCTTTAATTAGAACTGTCAATGATAATATTACACAGCTTAACTGACATTCAACAAAGTATTAACAATAAAATACAACAATGAAACCAGACTAAACATTTTCTGCATAAAAACTGTTGTTTTTTGTTTATTTGTGCAAAATGTTAATTTTGCTGAATATAAAGCAGCTTTGTTGGTGTAATTGCAAGTCTGTAAGGATTTAATGTCAGGCCCAGCTGTGAATTGATGTATTAAAGTTTTCAACTGAAACACTAGACAAACTTCTATTCTGAATTTAAGGATATCATAACAAGAATTTGCATTTATTCTATGGCTTAACATGAATGAACATATAGTGCAGAGATTGTTCATTCTCTCTTTATATATATATATATATATATATTTATATTTATGTATATATAAACAAAAACTTAGGAATCCATGATTGTTATTGTTATAGAAAATGAAATTGGTGACCTTAGGATTGGCATGAATCCATCTCTTGTACCCCAAGCTATGGGTAAATGATAGAACAGGTTGGGTTCTTTAGCCTTGGTAAGGCAACCAGTCTAGGAGAAGGAAAATTGATTTCAGCCCTGGTGTGCTCCAATTAAGATTACATTTTTAGGATAATATTTAGATAAATCATCTTATATTTTTTTATCTTCTTTGGTAAATTGTAATTACTTTTGAAACACTATATATCTATATAGCAAAAGTACCCAGTCCATGACCTGACTATAAAAAAAATTAGGAACACCAGAGAGGGAGTGAGAAAGAGAAAATGGGAGTAAGAGAGAAAGAATATGATTTATCAAATTTTAAAAAAAGAGAAGAAAATGATTAATCAAATTTTAAAAATCGCTGATAATTCGTATAGTACAATAGTTGTTTATTTTAGGAAATATTTTTCTTTTTGTTTACATTTAAAATATCATTTTTTAAAATGTATTCCTAAACTTGAGTGTTTTGAAATATATTTTTTTCAAAAACTTTTTATATATATGACAAAAACTTAAATTCAATTGCTTGTTACATTAAAGTGATAAAAATAAATTCGTTTAGTTTATTTTCTTTTTTACCCCTAAAAAAGTAACAATTTAAAGGAGCTAGGTATTAAACTTCCTTATTTATTTAGGTCTGTCGGCTGGGACTGTATAATACGCCGACTGCACTGTTGAGGAGTAAGACCTCCTTCCAATTGGGCCACCTATAAGCCTTGGGTGGCGACCCGTGATGCTTATGGACGGAATCCTGGTGACTGAGCAATCCATGACATGCTACATTCCACTTTGATCCTTACTTGGGCTAGGTAGATCGGAAAGGCCCCCATCTTGATCAATTGGCTGGTCCTATCAAGTCCTAGAACCTATATAATTATTATACCAACTGTATTGATCTAGCAAACTACCATCCGTTTTTATCATAGATGTACTAAAAGGCGGTTTCCTGTGGGGTCTTAGTGTCTTGAGTATGACGTTAAACTGCCTCTTGTGGTGAGGTTCCCATTCTGGAGTTTTTAGAAGTGTGGATTACCCCTGTATTGCCATTACTCCCAGGTCCACTTTGACCAGGAGTGGTAGTACCTGTTAGTCTCATCTATGGGGTAAATGAATAAAAGATGAGTTTAAAAGAAACAATAATAATGAATAAAATAAAATACCAATATCCAATAATAATGAATAAAACAAACAGGACTTCAGCATGTAAAATCCACGTGTCTTTATTTGTAGAAAAATTTCTTGTAACATATTAATTCATTTGAAAGTGTTCGTTTATTAAAGATTTGACAATAAACAAAGCTAAGAATGAGTGTATTATAGTATTTGTTTATTTTAAGAATAGTCTCTTTTTGTTGTTTACATTTTTGAAACAATCTTGATTTACCATGATAGAAAATGTATTTCTTTAATGTAACAATAAATGCTAAGAATTAAATATTTACAATTGTCCGTATTGCAATTTTTTTCTTTTTTGGTTTATAATAGTGTTTTATTTATTTATTTTTTCTAAAACTCTTTTGTACATACGACAAATTTAAATTCAGTTCTTATACCTTGTTGGAGAATTTATCAGTTTAATTCATTTCCTTCTTTAACCCCAAAAAGTAACAAAGAAGCTAATAACTAAACACTACCTTATTTGTAGTTTGAATATTTTGTGTTTTTATTTAATAATGTTTATTTCATGGATAGTTTCTTACAAAAATAATTTTAGTTATACTGATTATTCTAAAATGAAAGTATTAATTAAAGTTGAGTTATCGTTAAATGTTTTCATTTGATTTTTTATTTAATTTACTGTAAAAAAATAATTCAATGTATGAAAACACATACAAATTACATACTTAGAAAGATTATTTTATTTTATTTCTAACTAAAGGAATATTTTTAAATTAGGACCAGAAATATGCGATAAATAAGATTTGATTTTTCATTAAAATTTAGTATGAAAAAAATCATACTTTGAATTATAGGCTGTCCGAAGCAAAATATATATTTTTTAACTCGCTGTAAAAAATAATTCAATGCATAAAAACACATACAAATTACATATTTAGAAAGATTATTTTAGTTATTTCTAACCATATAAATATTCTAAAGATTGAACCATAAATAGGTGAGAAAAAAGAATTTGACTTTTTGTTAAAATTTAGTCTGAAAAAAAGCCATACTTTGTATTATCGGCTGTTCGAAGCAAAATATATTTTTTTAACTCGCTGTAAAAAATAATTCAGTGCATAAAAACATATACAAATGACATATTTAGAAAGATTATTTTCTTTTCTTTCTAACCATATAAATATTTTAAAGATTTGACTATAAATAGGCAAGAGATTCTGAGCTGAACGACTGAAGACCTTTTTTATTTTACAAAATTTTACAGAAATTTATGATAATATGACACTATCAATAAAATATCAAACTTATTGTTGGAGGCGCATGGTGTAATGGTTACCATTGTAGGAAATGAACACAGAAAGATGATAATCCTGAATGCGGCTGTTTGCATTTCATATTGTGCTAATATGAATAAGGTATGAATCCAACTATTCTCCCTCTGGCTATGGGTAAATAGTAGGGCAGACTGGGCTCTTTAACCTTGGTATAGCAGCTGATATCGGAGAAGGAAAACTCTGAATTCAAACCAAAGAGGCTCTCTTCTCGCCTGTCAAAACTACTTTTAGAGCTCCTCCTCCCCTCCATCACTCTGCAGCTTAATTTTTGCAATTGCTACAAAGCATCTAGTTATACTAATTTCTATGTAGACAGTTTATATCAGATTTTTCTGAAGCCAATTAATGTTGATATCAAGTCATTTCCTTTTAATGGAAATTATAATTATTCAATAAAATGAATTTCAATTGCAACTAAATATTAACAGAACTTTTAAAAGAACAGAACTGCTCAGAAGATTTTTGTTCATTTTGAAATTTACCTTGAAGGTAAGTGTATGATGAGTGTTCAACAAGATATTTTGTATGTTAACATTTTGTATTATCATTTCAATTCACAGATTTAAAAAAAGAAGAAAAGAAAATAACAATACACATGGAATAATAATAGTGTTAAAATAAAGGCTTTATATTTCATGATACATCTTTCAATGTTAATGATTTTTTCAGAGTTTATTAACAAGATTATTTAATTACACCAATTAACCTATTAGATACTTACCTTCAAGCTAGTGCTTTTTTAACTAGGGTATCATAACACCCTGATATATTGTAGAAAGTAGAAAGAGATGTCGCAAGATTTTGAATTAAAATAACAAAATTGAAGAAAAAAGGCATAAATTATGTTCCAAAAATAGGTAGCATAGCAGTTCTTTTTGTTTTTAAAAAAATGGAGGTTGAAAAAGATGAAGATAAAAAAAGTATGTACTTTTATGATTGGTTTAGTAAGATCAAAAGCCCTGACATAGTTGACAATTGAGTAGGAGTTGAAGTAGGGGAGGTTCGAGGCAGGTGAAGGGTTGGGATAGGCAAGGGAATTTTTTTCCTCAGCATTGGGTTATTCCATATTTTTTCTGCATAGCTAGGAAAAAATTATACCAATAATTTAGATAATTTAATGTAGTTAGTTTAAGGTATATTTTTGAAGCCAAAATGTTCAACTGTTAAATGAACATTCTTAAAAATATTAACTGTTATTAGTTTATTTACTGCTAAAAAAACAAAAACAATGTGAACATCCTCTAAGTGTATTAATTCTATTATTTTTGCCTGGGGTAGCAAATTATTTATGAATATCTTAAATCTGAATGCAAGTATTATCCAGAAATTCCCCTTTGACCTCATCTCACTTATTGTCTCTAATGGTCTTCACTTATTATGAGCACTGACTTCACATCATTATTTTGACTGTTTTTTATTGTTTAATTAATTTTCTCTTTTCTTTTTTCATTTGCATTTGGAATACCGTACTGTCTTAGACACATAACAGTTGTTATCTAGTACTTTGTGCCTTGGGTAATTTACCCATTTTGCTAGTGGAATTGTCATAAATGACCAAAATTTTAAGAAATTAAGATGTAAATTTAAATCTGACAGAATTATCATGCAATAATAACAGTGCCACTTCCCAAAATTTAGACTGAAATAATATAAGTGTGTAAAGAGCACTTTCTAAATTCTCAGAACAATTCACATCACCATTATTGGTTCAACATGATTAAAAAACAAAAAAAAACAAAAATGAAATTTATTATTTTCCTCGACATAACAGTTAAACCTCAACTTTGATTTGTATGGTTTTTAGGTTTTATTATTTTTTGATTTGCTATCAAATGGAAACTTCCAGTAAATTTTCTGATCAAGATTTGTCAAACAATCTAGACTTAGAAAATATAAAGAAAACTAAAGGAAATTGTAAAAAAAGGCAAAAATTGTTATTGATTTTTTTCTAAAAATGTCATTCAAAAAAAAAAAATTTTTTCAAAAAATTATTAAGGTTTAAAAGTGCTAAAAAAGTCTTCAACTTCAACTATAAAACTTTAGCATCCCTTTCAAATACTGTGTCCCTTAGAAAAAAAACAAACAGACTTAATGCACTTTATTATTTTGGGTCTACTTATACATTGTAAATTGATCCCCTTTATAAAATTTAATAAAATAACTTTAAAAATGTTTACTAAATCATGAATGTATCCAGTTTATGTATTACTAGTCTATCTACTACTAAAAATATATGTACTGCAAATGCATTTCATTACATACTGTATATATACTGTATTGTCTCTCTTTCACTCTGTCTGTGTGTGTATGCTTGCTTATAGTATTGATACTGTCATTTCAAATTTATAAAGACACTATTGCATTATAGTATATAGTTTTACTTTATTTGTGTGTGTAAATTGTAGGTCAGACTGGGTTTTTAGCCTTGATAAGGCACCTAGTCTAGAAAAAAAACTGAATTCAACCAGCTATACTCCACCTAAAAATTGTCTGTGTTGAATACTAACTGTGGTATGGGGTTAGGTAAATAGTACTATTTTTGTGTGTTAAACATGGTCAACAGTATTCAGGATTTGGAGAGAGGTAAGAAGTAGGAACTTTCAACTTTCTTTCATGAGGACATTGTTTCAGTGGAGACAGCAGATTGACAACAATCTTATTATTTGTCAATGTTTATTCTAGAACTGTTTATGAGTTTCATGTATCCTTATAGACACAAATATAAAATCAGTATTGCCAATATTCAAGTAAAAGTATACACCCACCCTCAGATATTTGCCTGCATACAAAAATCATACTACTGTCCCCCTAACCATTAGGTGAGAGAGACAAATAGAAGTGGTTGTTAGATTTGATATCAGCTTGCATTATTTGAGATTTTGATTAAATGAATATTGTCTCACCTTCAGAATTATGTTATTAGAAAGCTATCAGGGAAAATGGCTGGTCATGGTGTGTCTGTCTTTGTTTCTCATATGAAGAAATGAAACAGAATAGGAGACAGACTTTTAAAAAAAGCCAACATCAGAATAAGTTCAAAAACCTTGTTACAATAATAAAGAAGCATTTTAAAGAAACTCTCTTAACAGCAAATGAAGATAGTTTGGGCCATATTAAGAAATCTTAACACAAATTATATCTTAAATACTTCATCAGAATAACTTATTCTGTATTTGAAAAACTAAAAACTAATATTCTAACTATTGATTCCTATGTAAATAGAGTATTTATAGTACCTCTTTTAACTAGAATAAAATATATATTTTGGTCCATGGATCAAAACAGGAAAAATATTCCATCTTCTTTGAATATTTGTGGCTATTAAGATCCCAAAGATGGAAGATTACCATTGCTTTAAGCACAAATCTAAATTCAAAAGCTCATCAAGGATAAACCTTGGCAAGACATCTGTCATAAAAATGGGTAAATATTTTGGATATGGGTAAAATTTACAAATACTAAAACAGGTGCTTAGCAAAAGTGAACTTTTTTGCCTTCAATTCTTTGAAATCAGTTTTTCTTCAGTTTTCGATTGAACCTTTCATTTTGTGATTTTCACTTGCATACAAAATAGGAAAAATTGACCATTACACAAGTTGCAATTCTCATGTTCTAACCATGGCTGATTCCATAATTATAATATGGTCATATAAAAACATGTTTCATTTATTCATAGGAACATGGTTTTAGATAGTGATTTCATTACTGTACAATGTACATTCAAAACATTTTAGCAATTATAAAGGATTTTACAAACTCATCACATTCATTTATTATTAAAATATTGATGAGGGGATTTCTTTTTTATTCTCTATTCACAAAACAAAAAAAAGTTAAAGAGGAAAAAAGTAGAATTTATTAGAATATTCACAGTTGTTTCTATTGATGAATGTCATGATGTCAGCTATTAATCCTTTTATGATGAAAAATAATTCTCTTTTATCATAAGAACTTATTGATTTCTTTAATCAAATACAGTTGGATTGTTATATATATATATAATTTGCTAAGCCATTCCTAAGTCTGAGACGGTAGTTGACAAGTGGTCCTTAAAAGATAGTCTACTTTTTCCTCTTTAAAAATATGTGACATTGTCTTATTGTTTTTTATTCTTTAGTAATTTTTATTAATGCAATTCCTTTCAGTGACTTTGTAAATTATTAATTGTATTTCATGCTTTTGTTTTTAAATAAGCTAAATTATTCCCAAATTTCAGCTTTACCCTCCTCTTCCATGGTCATTAACGGCAAAAAAAAAAAATGTTTTTGCTAAACCATTTCTAAGTCTGAGACGGTAGTTGGCATGTGGACTTATACTAAGTTAAAATGTAGTTACCTCACAAGCAACCATACTGGCATGCTCAACAGATACGGATTGGTTTGTCTGGGAGTGAATCAACACCAGCATCTATTAAAAAAACCCCAAAAAAACAAACCCCAGCTCCAGCGGAGACAGTGACCACTCATGCTGGCAGCGGTGGGATTTCACGCTTGCTACACACATAGACCCCCAAATTGGCCCTTGTCATCGACCAAGGAGGAGTTTTACAAAGTCATCGCCCTGAGCGGTTTGCATGATCCAGGGGAGTGAGCCCTAGTACAAATCTGGAGCATCTCACTTTTCAGGAACACCAATTTTTTTTCTTAGGTGTGGGTGACCCACAGATCTTGGCAGTTTCATCCACTGCACTCCCAAATACTTTCAGTCATTTTGCCTCGGCTTGTCACTGATAACTAGTCTTTTGGGGAAGGAGAGCATGTGGTGTGTGTCGCACAAGCGCACAACATGTTAACATGTGCAGATATTACTACAAGTCCCACTGTGATGGCGGAACGGTGGCATGTGCAGGCCTGACGGGCTGAAAGCACGCTGTTAATCTCACGAGGTGAGGTTGTGAGTGGCTGAACAGCCCTTGGGGAGTATGCCCACCAGACATCTGGGAAGGGTATAGAAATGTGACCTAAACAAATGCCTGTTCCCGTATCCAACTAGCCAGCAACCTGTGGCTATTCACATTAGCAGGGCAGAAACAAGAAATATTACAACAACAACCTAGGCTTATAGCCACTGGAATGTTCAGAGACTCTCGATCTTGAGGATGGGAAACCTTGAACAATGAACTGGTATCATTGCAAAGAACTCTCGATATGGGGTAGACATCATGACCCTTGCAGAAATCCGCTTCAGCGATGAGGACCAATTGACAGAAGTGGGGTGCGGGTGCACATTCTTTTGGAAAGGCAGGCCGATGGTAGCTGTAAGGATTTGAGGTAAAGCAGCTCAAGCACCCCATCCTGAAGCGGCCTCAACATAGGCAGCAAAGATGGATGGCATGTACACACTTCCTATATTAAGACTGATCATATATGTGACCTGTGTGGCAGGTCTGCTATCGAGGGCTGGGCTTCTCAGTCACATGTGATTGCATGTGAAAGGAAGTTGAGAAAGGGGTTCATGTGTGACAGGGAACATAACAAAAATTTGGACAGTGGGCCCTCTGCGTGCTCACAACCGAACTATTGTAAGAATGGCCTTCTTCTGGGAAGAAGTGGCAATCATCATAATGCATACCAACCAAACTAAGAGCCAAATACAAATGGGAGACAAAGCAATAATATAAAAAGCATCCTACATAATAAAACAACCCAACTAATGCAATTGTGCAAAATCATAAGAAAACCCAGATAGAATAACTAAAACATATGAAAAGAATTAATACATCAAAGGCAAAGAACAAAACCAGAAATTTTGGTAGAAGATAGACAATTGCAATTAACATGGCAAATAATAATGAAGTAAGTGGTAAGAAAACCCTTAGATCAAAGCTAAATTCAGTCAGCTAAGAAGATAGACTTCTGAAATAGAAAGACCACTTCAAGAAACTGCTGGGAACCACCCCTTAAATCATAGAAATAATGCAAAATAATCGCGATAGCCAATGAATATTAAGTTAGAAGACTTCATTTGCCAAAATACATTTTTCCCAATATAAGGAGGAAGTTATTATTTTCCTGGGTTCCTATAAAATTTTGTGTCTTTCACATCGTATTTTCTCTCCAGACAACCCAACAGGGTTGATCAGCCCCTGTTTATTAAGTTTAACAGCTAGTTAAAATGAAGCATATATTGATATGATTACAGCTTGTGGAGAGAGAAATACTACCTATTAAAACACACCAAAAAAGGAGCCCCTCCCCCTGTGGTTGCCTTCCAACAAAGTATTCACCATCCCAACATTATCACTAATTGACGTCGCTTTCCTCAATTTGAGGGTCAGACTCAAAACCAATGACATATTATCAGCGACCACTCCACTGACAATCACGACAAATAATTTTTTGAACAAATCAAACTATGACTGAAAAAAATCACACTGATAAAAAAAAAGATTTTTAAAAAGTAAAAAATTAACTATCAAGATAAGTCAACGAATAATTAACCAAGACCATAATAGGTAAAATTATTATTCCTTATCCATTGTGTTCTCCCTCTTTATCACTGTGCTGTTTTTTTTTCGACCGTCTATGAAATATCTTGGATTACTTTGTTTTTCTTATTTCCTGTTAATTTGAACTTGTCAGTACTCTATTTTAAAGACCTTACAGCAAATCTTTTACACCCTACTTCAATATGTGCGTAGCTTTCAGCCTTTCTTTCTAACACTCTTCCTCTAATTTTGGTATTTTACCCTTTTCTTTTTGTTTGCTTCCTAAAATTTACACACAGCTTTCATATTGAATTCTGTCTTATGCGGTTTGGGAATAATCAGTGATCTGATAGGACGATGTCTCCTTTCATGTTTGGGTCACTCAGCATTTTTTACATTGATTCATTTATCTCTTCTACAAATCTTTGAGCTGGCCGCTCCTTTGTCACCCTAATACATTCTTTGTGAAGCCAAATGGGTTTGATATAAAGCCACTCCTCTTCCTTGATCTTTCTTTCCTGCATTTCCGGGACCTCAGCACAACGCAATTTTTAAAAACTTTTTTCCTAAGAATGTCACGAGTTTTGAGAGAGGTGACATCCTCGGCCTGAGCTGAGTTGTATATGGCTTTAAGTTTCCTAAGCCTTTGCCTTAAAGATTGTATCTTTAATTCACTGCACTTCTCTTTTGTTTGTTGAACTCCTTTTTTTCCTTTGACAAGACTGAATCTGAGTCTTGCATACTATTATAGTGGAATTCTCTAACACCATAGAAATAATACAAAAAATTGCTGTGAGACTCAAGCTAGGAGACTTCACAATAACAAACTCAACGAAGTCCTAAGACAATAAAAGTAGACAAAGCAGCAGGCCTGAACAAAATACTGCCGAAGTATTGAAGACAAGGAAACTTGAAGACTACTTCTTAGTGTATAAAAAAAATACAATTGAGCAATGGACAAACTGTTGCATCCTCTCATTCCCCAAAAAAGGCAACCTTGGTATCACTAAGAACTACAGAGGTATAATTTTATGCATAGCTGCTAAGATTCATAATACCTTTCTTCTTAATCACATCACCTCAAGTAGAGAAAATTGGGGTTTCCCAGAAACCAATCCTCAAATTCACAGATCTTGACTATCGATTGAATCGTAGAAGGGGTCTGAGCAAAAAAACCTGAACAGTGTTTAATGTAACAAAGAAACTGTTACCAGTATAAAGGGTTCCCATGCGTCCTGGAAAACCTGGGGGAAAAAAAATGTTGTTTTCCAGTACTGGAAAACCTTGAAATGATGGGGTATTTTTTCAAAATCCTGAAAATTTTGTTTTTTTTGTCCTGGAAAAATTGAATTATCTGAAGACAAAATTAATGTTATTGTTTACGTTTAAATATAACTAGTAAATATAAAAAGGACGGCTTATGTTTTATTTTGTTTTTTCTCATGAACCTACCAACATTTCAAACTGGTTAAATTTTATTCATTAAACAGTAAATTCTTCTGATTGGCTTACTTTTGAAGTTTCGCTTTCATCATGTAGCAATATTTTGATTTATTTTTTATACGACATGAACAAGTCAAGAATTTGTCATCAGACTAAAGATAATAAGGTTTCGTTAAAGAAAGGTTAAAAAATAAATTACGTTTTACAAAACTCCGCGCTCTACGTGTAAATTTAGAACATTTAAAATAATTTTCTGTACTTGTTATAGAATAGGACACGCAAAATTTTGAACTGAAAATGCACAATTTAAAACAAAATACATTTAAGAATTATAACTAAAATTAATGTTCATTCAAAAAAAGTTTGTTATACATTTTTTGGAAACACTGGAAAGTTAAAAAATTTCCTAGAAAAAGTTTGAATAACCATTTTAGATCTCAGTAGTTTGTCGGATGTGGGGGTTGGAATCAGCGATTGTCAAAACTGTAGGATTGGCAGTGTTAACTGTCTTTTAGTCAATGTTGATGGGTGGGATTGGGGACACACTTCTAGCAGTCTTCAAGCAAGCGTGCTTGAACAAATATATCAAGGACTAAATGTCAATTTCAACTCCGTTTTAAAGTAGTGTTCTTTTACGGTGATAATACTCCCATCA